>CM045464.1:13650159-14367209 GCA_024666655.1 Dascyllus trimaculatus | reverse complement strand
AATGGATCTAAATCCATGGGGGGGAGAGAAGAGGAGGACGATGAGGAGGATATGATTGGTTCTTCTTCCTCGTGATTGTCTTGGAGCTTAGGGTTGAGGATCGGGGAGATAAGAGGAGGGGAAGCCCAGCAGCGGACTCTGGGTCTGGGCTTCGGTCTGGAGACATGGTGGGGCTCATTGTGGCAATTTAGCTGGTGCGGGGAGCAGCTACGAATGGGAGAGCAACCTTCAACAAATGGACTCTCATTGCAGGATGTTATATCTATACCAGGTGGAGTCAAATTGCTTGGCTGCTTCTTTTCAGCTAAAGAAAGAGCATAGATTCACATTAAAGATACAGTTAGTCAACATCACTTCAGTGGCTTTTAAATACATTATTTACCCACTTCTGCTTTATTTGGATATTATGAATATGTGTACAAGTTACAAAGCAAAACTGTGTACCTGAAGCTATTGGCGTGCGTGCTGCATGTGCAACAATAGGGGAAATTGTGGGGGAGACGAGGCCAGCAGGAGACGATCTATCAGGAAACATCGGACTGCTGATGCTGCCAAGGCTGCAGTCTCGGAAGCAGCCATGCTGAATGGGACTGGATGAGAACTGACCCTATAATTAATACATATAATCAAATTTTTGTTTATTAGTGTAAGTGTTGAATTAACTATACTAGAAACACAAAAAGCCCCGCAATCACTTTAAGCAAAAATGTTAGTTGTGAAGTCTAGCTGCTGTTTTTGAGAAAGACCAACATCTGCAGGAGTCTTACACCAACAACATGAATCAGTCAATTAATCAGGAAATGGATTCCAAGTAAAAGCAAACATATGCTGATCAGTGGTTCACAGATATCCAGAGCTGCTTGTGTTTTTTATTTTCATAGTTATGAATAAGATCCTTTTGCTAATTCAGAAGTATGGCAAAATGATCATCATTTACATCCCTACACTTATCCACTCACCGTAGAAGGAGTTGGAGCCAAAACACCACAGGACAAAGGGGAGCAAAAGATAGCCTCAGAAGCTTCAACCTCTCCTACAGCTCCCTCTCCTCTGGTGAGAGATTTCCTCTCCTGTCTAGCATGGCTTCTCTCTGGGCTTGGTGGACTCGAGCTATCAGAGCCACTGTAACTGTTCTGACCATCGAGGAACAGTTTTCGTCTCAAGGAGGAGGAACTAAGACTCTCCTGCACAGCATCACATGGCTCCTCGTAACGGTAATATTCCCCTGAGAAGGAAAAAATAGACATGGTGACTTGATGGTAGAATACTCTCCTAGTCTCCAACCTTTATTCTGTTGCCATTCAATAGAAGCTTACCTAGTACTTTCTCCAAATCAAAAGCTAAGGGCAATGAAAGGGCTGTCTGACAACCAACTGTAAATCAAACACAACAAAAACAAGTTAGTAGACTACAAAATGAGAGATGGAGCAAGAACTGTAGTAAGTAATGTTAAACCCCGTCGAAAAACGTACACCAACCTGAGATTTTTTCAGGCTCCTCTGCAATTATTGCAGACTTAAAACCTACAAGTGCAAAGACACAACAAAGAAACATTAGCATAAAATGTAAAACTAGAATACAACATAAAATCAAAAGGCAAATGCAGGAGGGAAATTTGGACCTAAAAACTATTAAGGACATACAGGAAATAAAAAATGATATGAACAAATTGATAGCTTACTTTTCTTATACATTTGAGGGACTTTACGAATGTCTGGTGCTGCCCAGGGGGAAGGCACAATGGCTCCTTTGGTGAAAAACTTTATTGGGAGAAAAGGAAATAACACCATTATAAAGGCAATCAGTGTATCCTCAGGGTGCTAAAAACTCCATCATTATGCAATAAGATGAGATCAGATTTCCATACCTGCTCAATGGCATTCTGACGTTTTTCCTCAATGTCAGAATCCGTCCTAAAAGAAAGAATAAAGATCTTTTATTATTTAAATTTCTTGCAATTTTTAAATGCTCCCCTAAGACACAGATGTGACCTTAAAGAAACCCTATTCTTTCTTAAAGATTTTCAATTTTGTCACAGTGCTACTTTTATTATCAACACATCTACTATGATTACTGTTTTACAATACATACCTCGTCTGGCTGAGGTAAAAAGACTGTCGCTGGATTTCCTCTGGGTCTATGTGCACAGGTAGAAGACTGGCCATTTCATCAATAGACCAGTTAAACTTGGGTGGAGTCTGGGAAAGAGACAGATGAGGAAGTGAATAAAAGACTACATACAGTCTTGAAAGGAGGAAGTGCTGCAGGATGTTCAAAGGGGAAAAAAATGGGAAGATCATGCAACAAAACCTACTACAGTATTTAGCAGTAAGAAATGTGCATTTGTGCATGTGATACACTGTAGTAGGACTTAAAGATATAGGCTCATTCTCTGAGACATGGAATAAACCTAGTTAAAGACTTAAAAGAACAACATTCAATGGAGATCTTCAATGAAGGTTTTCTTTAGTCTCAGACTATGTTTAATCCATGTCTGGGGATCTGACTGATAGGGTGATAGGCGTGAGGTGAGTTCTAACTTACAGCTTTACATGGCTTGGACTTGAAGACAGAGGGGCTTGGCACCAGGGGTTCCCGGAGATGGTGGTAGTCATTGGGACTTTCAAAGGGATTTCTAATGGAAGGTCTGCCTGGAGTCTCTGGGGTGATCTGTGGCTCGACATGGTCCCCCATCTTAGCTGACGAACACAAATATTCCAGTCAAAAGACATTTCAGACATAACATTATTAAGGAATAATCCAGAAAACGACCATCTCTATTTCTTCGTAAGGCTTTATTTCCATAAGTTAGCTTGGTATGTTAGTTACAGTACTTTCCTCGTTTCTATAGCGCTAACTAGCTTTCGAATGAAGCTACGACTACTGAGGAAGGACTTTGGTTACAGCGTTTCACTTTACTCAAAAATACAACAATATATGAGCTATATAAGTTTTGCCGTTGGTACTTACAACTGTTAATGGGTCGGGACTTTGAACACACAGCTAAAAACAATCCTCATTGAAGACTCGGCAAACAATCAGCAGAGACAGTTCAAACGTTTATTTCAATTTCGCCCACCAGATGCATCAGCCAATAGAAACGAAGGAATCTGTGTCGTCACTTCCTCCAGCAGTTTCGCTAATGAGTGCAGCGGGCTAGGTGGCTAACTGGCAGATAATATTGTCCGGTCATGAGCGTACATTTCTGTTTTTTTGCAGCTCTTTTCTAAAAATGAATACGACACGTTTGAAGTCGGGTTGAACTGCTGAGGTGACTTAATAATCTTGTATCGCGTCTTCAAGTCTTCATTAGTTAGCCACCTGCTAGCAAGCGTTAGCTAACTATATTCATCCATCACTATGGCAAGTGCCGCAAATGCAAACGTAAACGCAGTCCGAGAGACAATGGATGGTAAGTGTATATATTAAATACAAATGCAGCCGATTACTAGTGTGGGAAATAACTTCAAATTAACTTGTAACATAGACTGACTTTCTGGTGAACTCATAGCTTGTTTGCAAGAGTTTTGACTTGACACCTTCCTCCAACAGTGCTGCTGGAGATCTCCAGGTTGCTGAACACAGGTTTGGACATGGAGTCTCTGTCCATATGTGTGAGACTGTGTGAGCAGGGCATCAACCCAGAAGCCCTGTCTGCAGTCATCAAAGAGCTTCGAAAAGCTTCTGAGACCCTCAAGGTACAGAAACAAGCTCCCAAAGTGCCAACCCTTTCATATTCGTGAAGAGAATGTTTTTAGATGTGTCATGTGAGGTTCTATCCCTGCTTACCCACCATTGTGGCTGCTGATCAATTACTTATTTAGTAGAAGTCATGTTACTTGCCAATGTGAAAATTCCAAACCTCAAAGTGGTCTTAAATTGTCTTGTACTGCCTAACATTTCAAAACATTGAATCGTAAAGCTGCTATAATATAGAAAGGAGATGAGCAGAAACCTCTCACATTTGAGAAACTCTAATTAGTTGACTGTGAAGTGTTTTGTTTTTGAATTTATTGCATATTCAGATTTTGAACTCACAACTGCCTACACCAGCACTGAAATTCAGTAGTGTCAGGCTCTAAGGTGAGATGTCTGCGGCTGCTCTGCTAACCTTTAACAAAGCTATGGTAGTTGTTCACACAGTGAGTTGGGTAATATAACAATATATAGAATGAGATAACAAAATGTATCGGATGGAAAAATACCAGAAAAATGACCATCATCTAAAAGTCCCATATTGTGCCCCTGTCTGACAAATGAAGAAAGTCTCACATGTCCTCACAGTGTGTCTTTCAGGGTTTTTTTTTTTAACTCAATACACTGTAAAGATGGCTTATTTTACCATGACTGTATAACCACTGGTTTAGGCCTGTTCAAAACAGGCTGTTCAAATGTCTGCAATTTTAAATACATCTGCTGCTGTTCACACCCACTTCAGGAAAGAGACTCTCTCTGTGTCTGCAAAACTGTTGATACCTAGATTGCTGACATAGACATGAAAGTGTGTGTGAGACCAGAACTTTCTATCTCTGAATGTCCCTTACAATAGAAGCTAGTGGTAATATCAGACACATTAGCTGCACATTGTGCTAACATTAAGGGTTTTTCTGATGTGGTGACATTGCCTTAAAAAGAGTAAGCTATAGTCTCTTCATCTCCTCAGATTCTGGAGTGCAAGAAGACTCTTGTGTTTACTCTTTTTGCCAAGAGCAGACCATGTAATGTGTTTTGCTTGTGACTGAGACAGTTTAGAGTTAATAGAAGCAGTTGTAGGAAGTGAATAAACCTGGTCAACTGTGAGGCAGCTGCTCATTCTGGGTAGTCTTGCTTTGCCAGCCCATTCTGTAGTATATAATGGTCTGGCTACACCACACTATCATTCTGTTACAAGACGGAAAAATGCCCTGGCTTGTTTGTATTTATGTAAAACAATCACAGTCATCATTAGCATAAGTGAAGAATGCGGCTTTGGTGTTCACTCAAAATAGTAACGGATGATAAGCACTGTCATTAAAGTGGATAATCCAATGTAAACAACCAGCAAGACTGCCAAATCCTCTGCAAAACTTGAAATCCATAGTGTAGTGGGTTGCTGCTCAGAGGTTATTGTCGTTTCCCATCGTAAAGAAAACTGTAAACACACAGATAGCGGAAGCAGAGACAAAGCCAGGTGAAATAAGCGGTGGCTTTTACCCTGCATCCTGCATCCGGTGAGTCAAACTACATACTGAATGATGTACCTGGCAAGCAGCAGGCAGTGAGGGGGCCAGGATTTTATAAATTTTTTAGCTGAAAGACTAGTTTCTGCAAAGAAATTTAATGTAAGTCTGACTGGCTTGTAGCCCACCTGGTTAAAAGGGGCTAGAGCAATGGCAGCAGTAAGTATCTTTATTTTCTCACAGCTTTTGTTTTATACTTCCAAGTTTTTGGGACATACAAAACACAATTACAATGGACTGTCAACATATAGGACCCTTTATCACAATATGAAATTGCAGATACACAGTGTAGTTTATGTATAGGGCCCTCTTCTAATACTATGGTATGCTATGATATTTTGTTTGAGCTTTTGAATATGGTCACCTCTTGTTAACTTCTGTAAAGAGTTTTTCTATCAGCATATATAGTGCACTGTACTCTTACACTGCAATTGTCCTTTTTTGCAAAACAAAAAAACTATTATTGTAGACTGAAATATAATCATAATTATAATAATATTAACTTTGATGATTTAATATTCATTTAATTGATTTTCATTCAGTTTTGCAAACATATTGTTCGCTCTACATTGAACATGCAATGAATTATGATGATGAATTACAAGTGTGTATATTTATTTTCTCGTTTAGGCTTCTGAGAACTGCACAAACTGAAGATGAAAACAGACCACCTCAGTTTGGGACCTTTAAATGGGATCATGCCCCATTCCTGGATCCGTACCTACCATGGGCTCCCCAGGAAACCAGATTTGTCTGTATTTTGACACTTTGTCCTCCATGCCTCCTCGGTGACTAATGCGCTCCTGTCTTGTGCTTTGACTTGCGTAGCGTTTTGTTTTGCAGAGGCACCAACCTCAGCCCTCTCTTTGAACACAAGTCTTCTCCTGTAATGAGGGCATGCTCCGCCATTCTGCCTCAAACTTACGTGTGCTCCAAGTTGTTCCTAACGCAATTTGTAATGTATTGGTTCAGGTTTGCATTGACATCCCGCCTTAATTTAAGAGCAGACTTCTGATTTCTGATCATCAACTTGTGTTGCTCTTTTCATGACAAAATGTTTTTATGGTGTTCTGAAATGTCTATGATTTGTTAAGCTTTTTAAAAAAATTGTGTTAGCATAATATTCTTTTGCCATTTCCATTTTTCATGTGACTGTCAATGATGGAAAAATCTAAATTAAAATGTTGCAGTCAGCAGCCACCAGGTGGTGTTGTGTATTTCTTATTCCAATCTAAGGTCTTCATTGGGTGTTGGGTAACTTGCACAGTTACAACCCATCTCATGAGTTTTTTCTGATGAATCACCAGTTGTGATATTAAGTATTTTTTTTTAAATTACATTACATTTCCCTTCTTCATTTGTCTTTTTTATGTTGTCTTGATCCAAATTTAGAATACAGCAAAGCATTTTTTCCAAGTGATATCATTCTTACTGGCCTCCCATTAATAGGAGCTAATTTTTTTAAGGATTTTACAAAGGAAATGATCTTTCCTGTCAGACTAGGTGAAAGGGACAAAGATATTGCCAGAACATTGCACAATACAATACAAAAACAGCCCGCGCTTGAGTGATCGCATCCACAGGCAACAGCATACCTCACTAAAAAATAAGACACGAACAAGGGTCATTCTTTACAGCAGGATGTCCTGTTGATCTGAAATGTTCTCTCCTTTATGTCTGGCCTCTGAAAAGGATTTGAGATGTATTGCAAACTTGACAAAAAAAATACACGTCTTTGATCAACCAGAAATGAAACCCCTACATCATGTATCTAACCACACTGCATTGTTTTGTTTCTCCGCTGTCTGTAAAATAGTTCTATTCATCTTCGAGATGAGGGAAAATGCTGAGAGCACAGAACATTCCTCCACAGGCCAATATACAGGCTGGAGGCGACCTCTTACCCACCCAGCTTGTATCAGTAGTTTGTAAGAGTGTGTGTGTGTGTGTGTGTGTGTCCCTCTATGTGTGAGAGTTGAGGTGTTCATGCAATGCTGTACATGTCTACAAATGAGTAGCCCCTAAGCCATCTGACAGTAACGCCTCACCCCTCACAGGCTCACCACAGAGGAAGCCGGTGAGCGAGCAGCAGCAGCAGCAGTGTGTGTGTGTGTAAGCATTTCTGTCTTCTTCTGCTTTGTCTCGCCATCTTGACTGACAGGCTGTGAGTCTAAATCTCTGCACTGCTGCTTTGATCTCTTAACACAGTATCTCTCTGTTCCTCAATACAAGCATCGTGTTAGCCAAGCATGAGAGCCATACAGATGCGGCGCAGTGGCTCTCCTTGATAGTCCGTAAGCCTAAACAACCCCTGGTCTCAGTGGGGGGTGAGCTGCATGAGATGCTGAAGGAGGCAGACCCACACCGAGAATCCTTTTCCTTTTTACAAAGGAAAAAAAAGAGTTATGCATGGCTTGATTGGCTACTATGGGCGTGGGATTCGAGGATGCATTGCTCTCTGTTTGATGTGGTTGAAGGGTTTCTCCTTATCCAAGCCAGCTACTTTGATCTCCGTAAAACAAAATATTCCCAAATCCCACAGTCCTGACAGAGATTAGCGTCCATATATGCATAAACATCTAAGAGGTGTTCAACTAGGGCACTGGTCAGGTCACATGACTGTATCAACTTAAGAGGCAAGCAGGTCCTCGCGTCAGAACTTCTAAAGGTGTTTATATTTGTATGTCTGATAATTATCCAGGGCGAGGATTATTTTTCTGATAAATGAGGGCAGTCTCATTTAAAAGTGAAAGACCCACTGTATGTGCGGCAATTACAGTTCAGGTGTTTGCAGTGGATATTAGGGAAATAATTAGACTGGACTGATTAGAAGTTCTTTATGTATAAGGAGAGATGGTCTGTTGATGTTTTTCCAAACCTAAATTACGACCACATTGTCTCATGAAGCCAAGCGCCTCATTTGAAGCAGAGTTTAAGCAAAAGTCAAAGATCTCTGTGTGCGTAGTTATGTTTGGGTCACTAATTACCATTAGCAATAAACAGGTCGGTTTAATGGTCTCCCTGCAGAGACAAGGCTTTGTTTGTCCATTTCTTGTTTTATTGCTCCTTATATGTTAATTTCAGTGGGAGAATTTTTTAACTAAAAAAGGCATAATTTCAGATGAAGTCTTCCACCTGGATGATTATAAAATGAACTGTGACTAGAAACAGACATGTTTCACCAATGCAACAGTATTTTAGAGCACTTGCATGTGTCTGATACATGCAATGTTGTAAAGTAACAAAGAATATTTGCTCAAGTACATTTCAGACTTACTTGTGCTTCTGTATTTTAATTGTCTGCTAATTTATACTTCTGCTCAACTACATGTACTGACTAGTATTCACTGGTTATGAGCTTTAAACCTATAATACCCACACAGGCCCACCCAGCACTATGTTAAATGGGTTGTTTTAGCTCCACAGCAGCCTGTTCTGACCTTAAAATGCTGCTAGCATGTTAATGCGTCATCAAAATCAATCCATTTTTATAATACATAATGATTTTAATTAATAATTTTCTTTTTATATTGAAACACATTTGGCTGAGAATACTTTACATAATACAATAATACTTTCTCTTAAAGTGAGATTTTACTACCTTTTGCTGAAAACTGCCACTGTAGTCTCTACTGCAAGATAATGGCCGTTAAGTTTAGTTTTTTTCTTATTTCATTTAGATTTTCTTGAGACAGCTGCTTTAATGGCATCATAATCAGACAACCGAAGGGGAGCAAGTGGAAAGGACCAGAAAAACAACACTGTCTCCCTAGTATGTACAGACTGGTTACGAACTGGTAAGTTTAATTTGTAAGAGACAGAATATGTTATTTTTACTATTTCAAAAGTTATTCTCACTAAACCGAAACTTTTTTTGTAATGGACTTTTACAGTTTGGTTTTACAAATACTCCTTCTATCACTGACAAATATTACGAAAATAGCTACCAAGAAAGCAGTATATTCTAATGTCCTGAAATCCAATTAATGAAGCCCACACAGAAGTACATATCCTGGAGACATCGTGCCTGAAGGCCTGGCACTGAAGTGACTGATCTATCAGTATTTCTGTAACTGATCAAGCCTGTCTGGCCCTCATCCCTCAGCAATGTGAAGCTTCAGCGACTGTACTCGCCCTGAGAGGAGTTCTGTGACCTTGTTGGAGCTTCTTTCCAATACATCAGCGCTGATTAAATACAGGGCACACTCTTACACCGTAAGATTATACTGTTTAGGTCCCAATTAAATTCATAGCAAGGAAATTGGATCATAAACTCTTTAAAGGATCGTTAACAATCATTAGACAGGATAATAGCGTGGCAATCAAAATATGTAAAAAAAGAAAAAAAACTTCCAAAGTCTTTTAGTGACTTTGTTGTTTTTGGACATTTTCCAACCTGATTAATGTAGAATTGATTGATTTACAGTTGTAATTAGCTGTACTCTGCATAGATGCATAATAATCATATATCTCCCTGCTTGTTTTAAAGTATTAATTGGTTTCATTAACAAAAGCACTTAATTGAATAACAATTAACAAAGTTGATGATGGTATCAACGCAGCGCATGCAAACTCCCTTGTGTTTTCCCTATGATGATAATGAAACCACCTTTTTATCAGATTGGAATTTTGTGTGTTGGACTATGTAATGACTAATATGATATTGGGCTTATTAGTTTATTCGAGTGGCTCACTGAGGCGTTAAGCTGGTATTGAACACTTGTGTTTAACAGGTAGGCACCATATGCTGCCCTAATCAGACATTGGAATCACATTTGGTTGTTAAATTGTCTTCTAATAAAAGCAGGTAGTAAAACAACTCGAGCTAATTCAATTTCAGGCGAGTTTGGGTAAAGTGAACAGCTGTTCATATTTGTCGAATTGTTTTAACAATCCACCTCTTCTCTTTCTCTTTTTTTAAGGTTTAACTCAAACAGCCTGTTTGTTCTTCAACTTTTCTTGTAGAAAATAGAGATGGAGGGTGGACGAGCTGTCCACTCTCCTTAAAAGAAGACAATGCCAGGCATATTGTAGTGACAGCTTGCATTGTGTGTGTGTGTTTGTGTGTGTGTAAGAGAAAGAGAGGGAGAAAAGGAGAAGGGAGAGAGAGCATGTGTGTGTGCATGTTAGAAAAACAGAAAAATATGGAGAGTGTGTGTGTGTGTGTGTGTGTGTGTGTGTGTGTGCGCATGTGTGTTACAGTGACAGCTTGTATTCTCCGTGATTAATGATGTGCTGTGTGACTTGATAAGTGCTTCGGAGGACCAACGCTTGTTTCAATTAGACCTTGTGAAGGTCGCGACGCCGCGCCGGCCTCTCATTATCATATCCATAATCAATCCACATTATCATAGGGGAATGTGCAATGGATGTGTGATATCTTGGTCATGCACACACACACACACACAGACACCTAATCACATACCAAAACACAATGACATACTCTCTCACTCACAAGAGCACACACACACACACACACACACCCTTCACTCCAAGTTGATTTGAATCATAACAGTGGCTGTCGGAACGGATTGTCTGTTCAGATTAAGAGTGTGTTTCTGAGAATTAAGCAGCATTGATGGTGGTGGCATTTCAGATCCCCTCTGCAGACACAAATGCCAAAACATCATTCTGTCACCCCCCCACCCCTCCTTCTCTTTCACACAACCACATTTATGGCCACACACACACACACATACTTAACTAGGACCCTGGGGCATTTTTAATAGAGGCGAAGTGATTCGTATGTTTTTACTCCTTTAATGAGAACAGATTGAGTGGTATTTACACTTCATCGGCTGATCTAACCACCTACACATTTCCCTCATGCTTGTGCTGCTCACTGGCCAAAACAGACATGTGGAAAGGACCAGAGCTTGGCTTTCAAACAGCGACACAACATGAACATTATCTTTGTCTCTTTGGCTCGGGATGGCACCTCGGCAAGATGTTAAAACGGGGACAGATTTGGTTTCTTTAAGGAAGCTGTGTGTGTTTGTGTGAGACAGTAACATGATAAGGAAAAGGTCCAGAGGGGTCACCCACTTGGGATCTGACTCTTAAATTTAATCAAAAAAGCCTACCTGAGATTAAAAAAAAAAAAAATGCAAAAAAACCCCCACAGGTCACCAATGTCCTCCCAAAAATATTCTAAAGCAACAAACTATTGAAAACTACAAGATACATTAAAAAATGAAGTGAGGCAAATGTTGGAGGTTAAAACTTAATCATACACTACTGGAGCAATTAGAGGAATTGAAGGAGATATAAAACATTAATTAACTCAGTGAAGTGGGAATCTTCCCAGGCGGTCAAGATAGATAGGCTTGCAAAGTCTCGCAGAGGAACTTAAAGAGCTTCAAAGACAAAGAATAGGCTACTCCGCTGATTTAGCATTGAAATCTGATGACACCCTCAAACGTTTTAAAAAAAGAGAAGATAAAAATCAATGCAGCAAGGTTGTTTTAAGAAAAAAAAGATGCATCTCTCTTCTTTGTCTGAACCGGGCACCTACATAACCCACAATGCAGCTCAATCAACAGTTTTGGATTCAGATGTTTTTTGGACTACAGGGGATTAAAACCGGAGTGAAGCATGAATTTGTTTCCTTCAGCATGGCGCACTGTGTTTTTACACCTCACTAACTGGGGAGATTTTGCATTAAGCATCAGTTGTTTCCTTTCAGGGGAGTTTAAGCACAATGGCTGCTGTATGAATTAAAACTATGACCTTCCTGTTGTGAGACAAAGTCACTTCCCACCAGGGCATCCTGCAGCCTACTGGTAGTGGTGTTCTCTCAAACACTGCGGCTGCTTACAAGATGGTGGCTGGATCAACTAAAAGGACAAATTTAACTAAATTAACAACCCAGAATCTGAGGTTAAAGGAGCAAATCATTTCTTTGAGGTGGTGTGTTACTCATAAGCTCCTTGTTTATGTCACTCTAGTCAGTGGACTGAGTCCACTGGATATCTGTAAATCTGTTATCAAATGACAAGCCTTAAAAGCAACATAGCGCTGGCCTGGGAGGGTTAAATGAGCAATTTACTACTTATTAAACACGTTAAGGTGGGAATTTACGACATGAATAAGCCTTGCTTAACACTGATGGCTTTATCTGTGTGTTTTCTACAGATGGAGAAAGAGAGTCGTGACATTTCTTTTTGGCAAGGAAAAGGCCATACTCAGCAGGAGTTATCAAAGGCAAAAAGTAAAAAGTTCGAGTTAGCTATCTCTCTCTCTCTCCCTCTCTCTCTCCCTCTCTTCCCCTGGAGATACTCATGTTAAGCATAATTAAGCAGATTTGATTAGCATCAAGCCTGGCTTCCTCTCTTGACTTTTAATGAATGTAAATCTACCATCTACATCCTAAAGATTAATTTCTGCCAATTAAAAAACACAAGAGGGCTTATTCGAGAGAGGAGGGAGGGAGGGGGGGTGAGGTTGGGAGGAAAAAGAGTGTTAAAGTCCTTTGAGTTGGAGTACAGTCGGAGTTTTATCCTCTTCCCCCTTGTCTTATGGTGAGATGGTCTCTGGAGATCTGTGTCTCTCTCTCCCTCACGACCAAGATCATTATCAACACAATGTTCCGTGAAAGCCACTTTGAAAGGACTGCAAGCTCCATATGTAAATGATGGGAGTGTGTGTGAGCGTGAGTGTGAGTGTGTGTGTGTGTGTGTATGCATGGACTGGATGGGGAAGCAGTGCAGGGAACAGGTAAAGGGGTCAATTTGTCAAGCCAAGGTTACTGGCCTCTGTACGAGCTCTTGTAGAGTCTCTCATCACTCAGATTCAGATTCAAACGATGTTACAATAGACGGCAGGTGCAAGATAAATTGACCGAAAAAAGCCTTTAACATCTAATAAAGGAACAAGGCACCTGATTTACAGTTTTTTGGGGGCTTTTCCACTTGATCAAATTACACTTTAGTCAGCTACTATTTTTTCTTGTATCTTATCCTATTTCCAAACAAATACAACTGTAATTGCAAAGGATGCCAACTGCTTTTTTTTTCTTAAACCAATTTATGTGTTAATTTAAAGCACTTAAGTTGCACATAAAGATCAGTTTGAATCTCACATGTCCATTATGCATGATTTTCCTGTGATGTACAAGCTCCTACTGTGTCTGTATTTTATTCTAAAGCACAAATTAGATTTTGATTATTAAAGAAAGACATGGAAAAATGTGACAGAAAAACAGATTTTTGTCAAGTATAACAGTCCCAAATGATGTTATGGGAAGATTACACTAATAAGTGGATTTAAAGACTTCAGATTTGGTGCCACAGACACACCAAGTCCCATCAAAGGCGTTAATATGAAGGTGTCTTTTCGTCAGGCGTTCACAAATAGGCTTATCCAAAGTTTATGTAGGCTAATCTTTGCTCTCTCTCTCTCTCCCTCTCTCTGTCTCTCTCCTCTCTCTCCCTCTCTAAGAATATGCCCAGGCTCCTCCTCTTTATGATAATGTGACAGTAGCATCTCCAGCTCTGAGACAAGCCTCCGCTCATTCTGATTCAACTATGTGATCTGTTTTTCCACACACGGACTCCTTCTTTTATCCCCCCTGTTCTTCACCTCCTCCTCCTCGGCGCACTCAATGCGCACTCCACTCTTCGCCAAAGTATCCTGCCGTGTGTTCGCTGAAGTTACTTTCTTTAAAATAGTTTGACTTTTTTTTTTGTTAAACTTGCTCTCTACGTCCTCGGACCATGACCACTATGGCAACTCCTGCCGCCCCGGCTCTGCTCCCCGCCGCTCCGCTCGGCCACCACCCGGCGCCGAGCTCCGTCTCTCCGGCCACCAACTCTCCGCCACCTGCGGCCACCTCCGCCGCGTCCTCCCCGGCCCCTCCGGTGGCGCACCCGGCGCTGCTGCACCAGTTCAGAGCGGACCTCTTGCTGTCGAACGGCAGCCCGTTGAAGAGCGGGGGAGCGACGGTGTCCAGCGGCGCTAAGCCCGTGTACGCCACCGCGTCGCCCGTGGAGAGCACGCCGCAGAACAACGAGTGCAAACTGGTGGAGGTGAAAGGTGCCAAGCTGGCCTCGTTCACCGTCAAAGACACGGAGCTCATCTGCCTGCCGCAAGCCTTCGACGTGTTCCTCAAGCACCTGGTCGGCGGGCTGCACACCGTCTACACCAAGCTCAAACGGCTGGACATTTCCCCGGTGGTGTGCAACGTGGAGCAGGTCCGGGTGCTGCGGGGGCTCGGGGCCATCCAGCCCGGGGTGAACCGCTGCAAACTTATCTCCAGGCAGGACTTCGAGACGCTTTACAACGACTGTACCAACGCAAGGTGAGTGGAGTTGGATGATAGGAAGGGGTGACCCGGGTTTGATGGAGGGTTACCTGGGCGGGTGCAGCAGGTGGAGGTTTGCAGGTAGGCCTAAGAGATCCAAAAGGATTTTTCATGCTTCTACCTGCCTGAATTTATACTTTCCATTTAGTTCAAATCTGCAGATCACAGCAAATTATGCATGAAAATGTATTAATAATGACCACATGTTGTGTTTTATATGTTAAGAAACCAAATTATGTGGAATGGGAACATTTCTACTCATTTTCTGCATGTGATTGCACAAAATGTAGTCCTAATGGAGCTTTCTAAATGTGGGAAAAGAAGTATTCCATAAATATATACATTTTTCTGAGTGTATGATTTGTTTTTTGGAGTTTGAATTTGATTTAATAATTCCTGACTCCAAGTCCATTTGACCCCTTTTTCATTTCCCACATTCCTGCTGCCAGGCTTGTTACTAATTACCATTTTAATGGATGATAAACGTTGCGATGGTGATGATGGTGTTGATGATAATGAATTTTAGTAATCCTAATAGCAAAAACACTCTTAAAAGTTTGTCATGTTATCACAGTCTGTGATCTCTCTCTCTCTCTCTCTCTCTCACACACACACACACACACACTGACACACTCCTTCTCTTTCTCCCTGACACACTCACACATGCACACATTGAATCTGACACTGTCATTCTGAGAAATTGATTCTTCACAGAAATTAATTAATTTTCATTTGGCCCCAAGCGGCAGCTTAAATCAGGACAAGCTCACTCACTCACTCACTGATCCTTTTGCTCTCTCTCTCCTTCCCCCTGCCTCTCTCTCTCCCTCTCTCCCTAATAACTCCTGTCTTATCATATCAACACTCTTTAGCCCTGAGCATCAGAACAGAGGAGATGATTAAATGAATTCTCGGTATTTATGATGCGATTATGTAAATTAGCTGTTTTGCAGAACTCTGATGGTGACCAACTACATGGGTCATCAATTCAATGCGCCGCAGAGATGTTTGGATTAAGGGGCTAAATTGGCTTGGATTTGTGGTTTCCTGGTGCCTCAGTCTGCCGTTGTGCAGACCACATGCTCATAACAGCATGAGTTTGAATCCAGAGGAGTGTGGATTAGCCTTAGTTTGGGGAATTGATATTGTTTGATGGTTAATCCTTGCTCCTTGGAGCATGAATGATCCAATTTACACCTGCCATTAAATGCAGATAGAGGATGCGTCAAGATGAGCAAAGATAAACCACAAAAAAACAGATTTTGCAAATGTAAAAACTACTTTTCTTCCCTTTATTTATTTATGTTTAATGGGTGTAGGTCCAATCATCCTGGTGCTTTGATATGTGTCTGCTTTTTATCTTTGATTTTGACACCAGGTGTGAGGTTTTAAGACAAGCTCTGACTTGTTGAGTGAACCCGCAAACACTCCAAAAAGAAACAAAACTATTGTGAGAATCAAGCTTCCAGCTCCATGTGCGCGGATTAACACCTGCGCTTAAGCATTTGCGGCCCTCCAACCAAGACAAAATCCAGATGCATCTTCTGGCTGCTTTGGGATTTCTTCTGTGTCTGGTGTTAATGGGAACGTTGTTATACAACCCCTGAAAATACACAGCCTCTGCCGTCTCTAATTATCCACACTACACTCAAACAGCCTTTAGTTAATGAGATCTGAAAACATCACTCGTCTGAAATCTTCAAACAACTTCCGTGATTCTTTGTCTGAAGGCTTCAAATGTGCTGCGGTAGCCATTAGTATCAGCCCTCTGCATTAGAAGTTTTCTAAGTAATCCCTCGTGTGGAAGGAGCAACATACAGTAGCAGGTAAAAAAAAAAAACTCAAGATGGTTGTCGTTAAAGCAGCAGGGCTGGTCGACTGAACCTAAAAGTTTGGAGAACGTGTCCAAGAATGTGATGATTTCTGACAGCGTCAAGGCTCAGTGAGGTTTTTGTTACTGATTAAGACAGCCATCACTTATTATTTTCCAGTTCAGCACAGTCAGACAGGCTGGAGGAGAAATAACAGCCCTGTCTGATGGTTTAACATGACTAACAGAATTGCTCTACATGGATTCCTTCTGTTTACTCTTCTGGCTATTTGTTTATTCATTGTTTCCTTTTTTAAAGATTAAAAATGAGATGTTTTGAAGCCGCGGTTATGAAAACGTCCTCTGTTTATCATTGTCTTTCCTTCTCTTTGTCTCACTCTTTTACGCCTGCTGTGCGCACACACACACACACACACACACACACACAGAGGCACACACACACTCTGACCACTGACTCATCAAACCATGAAGAAGGGCCGACTTCACCCTCACTCAAAGCCCAGTTATAATTCATGCATAGGTGGCACACAAACACACACTTGCTGTCATCCGCTGACACACACACACACACACACACACACACACACACACACACACACACACAACTCACATGGTCACGCCTGTGTGTTTGCTGGCTTTGCTGCTAAATGACATTAGTTCCACAGAGAGAACATGGCGTGTAGGAGGCAACCTGATCCTCCGTCCTTTTCTTTCTCTCTCACAAAGGAACAGTTTCATTCTCTGTTAGCAACACACATCAAACAGCCTGCTGCAGGTCAACGTGTGCATGTACATATATTTTACATATACATATATACGCACAGGTTGTGCAGAGTCCAGTAATGCCCCTTCTCACACGTGTTACATAAAAGTGGTAACGTGATGAGGAACAAGATCTCCTTTTTAACAAAGCGTGTGTATTTTTACACGCATAACCTGAAAAATGTGGCACAAGATATGGTTTACATGCAAACACCTAATATGTAGTGTTACCGTAGTTTTGTTTGTGTTCATTTTGAGAAATTTGCATTGAGATTTCTTAAGATTCCAATCATATGGAGGTGGATGTAATGTTGTTTGTTGTTCGCGAAGCTTTGAAAACTGGCATTTTAAAAATTCAACAGCATCTTAACTCTAGATAATAGATAACAACCAGATGGATAGGAATTTTTGGAAGACCTACTTTCTTTTTTTAAAGTACTTATTAAAAGTGCTGATAGCATATTATTCTGATGAACTCGAGTACCAAGGTTACATTTTCTGCCAAATATCACTTTCTGGAAGCAAAAATTCAATGCACCTCAATTATCTTCTGGTGGAAACAGACCATTGAAAATCTCTGTACCTCAAAACCAGCAGATATAACTTTGGTTAAAAGGATATATAGGTTAACTGACCCTTCTCAGTTCACATGCGCTTTTTTTGCAACTCTTCCACGCATTTTAATTATCCTCCGGTGGAAACCAAGAATTCAAAGCCTCTGCACCTCAAAACTGGCAGATACAACAAAATTTAAGTTGACTGACCTTTCTTGGTTGACAAGTCATTTATTTTTTGCAGCTCTTGCATTCAGGGACGTTCCTACAAAAGCGAAGTCAAATATGAAGCAGGTGTCTTTTTTTGTATGTTCACACGGAAAAGTGAACAAACTCAAATGATGAATGATAAATGAGACGAAGCAGCCCGCGGAGCTCAACAAAAGCCTCCTCTTTGTGCCTCCCAGTGGCAAATTTTCAGCCTTGTGAGTTGGCAGCCCCGAGCCGGTGTTGTGTATGTGTGTGTGTATGCATGGGAAGGTGGACACCTCAAAGCTGAGCCCCACTGCCACACCATAACTCACTGTCAAAGTCAGCAGTGTTAGGATGGAGTGGAGGAGGCCAGTGTATATGTATTCATGTGTGTGTGTGTGCGTGGTGTGTGTGTGTGTAAAGGCAGGGTGGTTAGCTCAACTTTAACCTCTGCACTCTTTTGATGTTTTATAGAGAAGAGCACGATGAGATAGAGAGGGCCTCCATGTCTTCCCCTGTGACAGGTTTTAATGGAGCACACACACTTTTTGTACACACACACACAGTCTTGACATCGTCTTGACCCTGGAATGTGGGAGAGGAATGCAAGGCGGTATCAGTTCAGGAGATCAGATTTTTGCCATGATCAAACGTCCTGTGTGTGACTGTGTGTGTGTGTATGTGTGTGTGTGTTGTCCTGCCTGCTTCTTTCATGACATCATCACACAGGCTTTCCTAATAACAATGGCGCATAAAGCTCATTTTTTCAGCCCTCGATTTGAGAGGAAGATCACAACATCAATCTTTTCCCTGCCTTCTCTAACCAGCAACATAAGTCTTCCCGCGTACAGCGACGACGTTATGATTTATCAAACCGGACCGTGACGGCGAATACAAACCCATGTGGTAAACACAGATTGAAAGGATGGGAGCATGGGAGCTGTAAACCGCTGCTAATATATTCCAAACAAAATCTTGTTTGAGCAAGTTCTCTCTTTTTTTTCTTTTTTCTTTTTTTCTTACACACACACACGCGCACACACACACACACACACACACAGCTGCTACCTATCAGCACCTCAGTCCCTCCAAGCCAGTAGCTGTTCCACTGTTTTGACTGTAACACTTCCTCTTCTTTCATTACTTTTCTCTTTCCCCTCAGTCTGAGTGCATGTGTGTGTGTGTGTGTGTGTGTGAAAGAGAGAGAGAGAGATCTGTCATCTTTGTTGTGTTTTGTTTCTGTTCCACCTGTGCTAAGCTCCAGCTGCCATGTTTAGCGTTTCATGTTTCAGGTAACGCACACACACACACTTGCTTGAGCTTGGAGGGCAGAACTCAATGTACAGAGTACCTTTTTTTAAACAAATGTGTGTGTGTGTGTGTGTGTGTGTGTGTGTGTGTGTGTGGCCAGAGTGTTGGCATGAGGGAGGACGTCTGGGTGAGATTTTAATTAAAGTTTGAGACAAAGAGGTCATAAGCCATACACCCCCTCCTCTACACACACACACACACACACACCACACACACACACACACACACACACACCTTGTACACACACAATGAACTGTTTTCTCTCTTCCCCCCTCCCCTCTCTCATTCCATCCCCTCAGCTTGATGACTTTTCCATGAAAGGCTTTTTCATTAATCCTACCTCAGGGAACCGGTGCTCTCCAACCTCACACACACGCACACACACACACACACGCTGAAAAAAAACACACTTGCATGCACAACACATACATAGACCTCCCTCCATGGGTCACTTTGATGTATCAACGCACTTGCAGACTAAACACAAAATTAGGTTCCAGTTCTTTATGCTCCCTCCACCCCCCAAAAAAATGCAACATATACAAACGCACGGCACAACACACCCACCTACCCGACACACACACAGGCCATTAATTAGTGTGCGCAAATAAACAGTAGTAAGGGAAAGGGAAGCGGCTGCAGTAAAAACCGACCACAGTCTTTGGTCTCTGTGTATTTTATTTCTCCCCCACTGATGTTCACTTCTGCATCTCCATGTGCTCGGTGTGTGTGTTCGTCCGAGGTGCAGTGGAGCTGTGTTGCTTTACCTTCAAACTCGAGACCTAAAAATACATTTCCTGCTTTTGTTAAAGCCCAATGTGCTGCTCTATATGCACTGCAAAAAAGAAAAAAAAAAATATATCGCACATGATTTAAATGCACCCCCACCCCACACTCTCACACAACTTTATCCCTCTTGCACATTCCTGCTGTCTGTCTTGTGTGTATGTATATCCACCTGAGTGTGTTTTTCCTCACTGTCTACATACTTGTGTGTGTGTCACTGTCTGGGAGTGTGTGTGTGTGTGTGTGTGTGTGTGTGTGTGTGATATCTGATGTCAGCTGTCACATCCCAGTCGGTCTGGGCCCATAATAAGAGACAATAATAACAACTCATTAAAACCGAGGGCAGGAACTGTGGAGCTCATCGGCTCATCAAATTAACCTTTGAACACTTTGCACACACACACACTCACGCACAAGACAGACACGACCCCACACACGCACACACACACACACACACACACACAAGAGCTACCTGTTTTCTCCCACAGTTAGTGACTACACAATCTTTCTCTCTGTCTTTTTTGTCTCTCTTCATCTCCCCCCTCCTCTCAGCCAGTGGGTGTGTCAACAGGGGATTGGTCCTTTCTGCTGGGTAATTGATGAATTATATGCAATATGCAAATGAGGCGCCATTAATCTCCTGACTGACAGCTTCGTTTATAGGGCCTTAATGACGGCTGGATTAGATTCTAATTAAAATCTGCTCAAAGACACCCCACGCTAGGAAGCTGCTGCTGCTAGTCTATCTCCTTTTTTTTTGCCTTTTCCCACCTTTTCTCCAACTATGTTTCCCTTCATCTTTTTCCTTCCGCATCATCCCTCTATCTTAAACTTTATTGTTTCTTCTGCTCTCATGTTTCCTCCTCTCTTTTCCCCCACTCTTGTCTTTTAATATCACACACACAGAGGCACATGGACACACTCGCCCACAGACTCATGTTATGTCAGGTCGCTATGAAAGGAGATGAGGTACGCTGGTTGTCATTAAGCCTGATGTGGCCCGTGTCATTTCCCCTGTCAGGACATTCACACCGTTTAGTCAGAGCCAAAGTGATGTCTGACAGCTTTTCACATACTTCCTCCAGGATTGATTGAGCATGCCCGGCTCAGACAAACCACACACACGCACACACACACACACACACATAGAGGAATGTGTGTGAATCTGCTTGTAGTCACTGCCTTTACTGAGGAAATTAGTGACATGGCGGGAAAAAAGGGGAAGGAATGGCCAAATGAGGAAAGGATTGAAGGCAAGGGAGGCGAGCAAACACATTTAATAAGCAAACAAATGAATGAGTAAGCTGAACAGTAATGAGGTGCTTTATTGATGCCATAGGGAAACTCCTTTTTTGCTTGCTCGTATCCACAGGGAGGTCAGATTTGCTGTACAGCAGCCTTCCTGGAAGCGGTCCGGTTTCAGTGTTTTGCTTGTTGACACTTCAGCAGGATCAGAGGTTTACAGACTGAAGGACATTCTCTCTAACTGGGCCACCCATCTCAGTCTCAGCGTGAAGAAGTGACTGACTGAGGGGGTAAAGTATTAAACCGCCTAATGACTAATGCTAACTCGTGTTTTCTGCCTGCAGTTCGAGGCCTGGACGACCGCCCAAGAGGCTGCAGAGTGTGACAGAGGGCGGGACTCACCACATGCTGTCTCACAGTGGTCTGATGCACGCTGGGATCATGCCTCCTGCAGGTGACCACCCAGGCCTCATCACACACATACAGTACTGTAGAAAAATTATCATACAAGTGCATGAACGTAGCAAATTATCAGCATTTCTCACTGTGAATCTTAAACTGACTAGTCTGAGACCAAATAAATGGTCTGACATTGGCGGTTTCGAAAAAATTATAGAAAATAACCAAAAATACTTGTTATTTTCCTTTACAGTTTGCATTTATGAACACCACTCTTCCTCTCTGTCGACCTAAAAATTGCTTTAAAGATAGAATTACTTTGGATTATCAGTTATTTTTAATATGTTTCCTTACAAAAGTTCATGATTTATTTTTGCATTTTGTTAAAACTATCACTAGTAACATTGAGATGCAACTTAAATTGAAGGAAAACATCTTGAATATGTTGTTTTTGTTTGTTGTTAAGACTTTTATTTTGTTGGAATTCAGTTTTTTTTCAATTTACAGTGTGACTCTCTTGTATTTGCTCACTGTTTCTGAAATTTTTATTTCATTTTCATGTTTTCACATTGCTGTGTTTGACAGATTCTTATTCCCTCATCATTATTAATAATTTTATTATGTTCTGCCTCTGGTGTTTTTGTTATTTTTTGCTCCATGATAAGCTAACCCCTAAAGCCACGGAATATAGTCCTTATCAAAATCCCTCATTAGTCCGTCCAGTAACTTGTCCTCTGACTAAAAGGTTACAGCTCCCTGTTGAAAAACTAGAATTCTTTTTTCGATGTACATGCCAAAGCAGGCCAATCAAAGCATCCCTACACATCAGTTATGGTGAATCAACATCACATCCTTTGACTCGACCACATGGCATTTTAGGAGCATGAAGTTGTAATTAGGAAAACAAGGAAATGGAAAGAAATACAGATATATGAATGAAAATGTTCCATGTTTAAAAAGAGATGCACATAGTACCCTGAAGCACTTCAGTCCAAACATTAAACAAGTAGTAGTATAAACATGAACTGATAAGAACGAGTTAAAGAGTACAATTATTTAAAAATGATAGGCACAAAAAAAATCTATTTCACTGACTTTAATAAACCCAAATATAAATACAAACTTCAGTAATGTTGTTAAAGATTTCTGTCCTTCGCATTCTGTTCATTTTATAAAATTATTTCTCTGTAACTGTCATTTAATATTATAGATCTTTAACAGCACATTGCCACCTCTGCTACTTCCTGTGATGCTAAAATGACTAATGTTATTGCAACCCAGTGTAATCGTATGATAAAACCATTTTTTACTAGTGAACAAAAACAATAGTAAAGTTTAAAAATGGACAGATCCATTCATCTGCTAGTGTATTCTGTATCAAAGATTCATTATAAGTAGCATAAAGCCTCTGTAAATCTCTAAATCCCCCCCTTTCACAAGTTTTCCCCTAATGTCAGAGGGTTGCAATTCTTCAGTACATGCTGAAAAGTCACAGCAGAAATCCCTCCCTTTGGCTCCAGGAGCTCTTGTACCGAGTGAAATAGTGACAAGCTGTTGCTTCAGAGTAAAGCAGCTGTCAAAGTTCAACATTTGCTCTTTTTTCAGCTGTCAGAAAGCGATAACTGTCTGAGTTATCCCATCAGTTTAAAGACAGAATTGGTTGCTTGTGCATTATAGGTACAGGGTGGGTGGGTTTCCACTAATTTTTCCTTCAGACCCAACATAGTGACACATTTTAGCCATCATCAATAGTATGAGGAGGTGGAGTTCTGGGAGGTGACCGGTGTGTTGATTAATAGAATTAGCATACACGCTGCTGACACACGAGAAACAACCTCATAACTTGCAAGCTCGGTCTTTTTTCTTGAATTATAAGTGCACAAAGTCCTCTGTTAGGTTGAGTGGGATTCGTACTCTTTAGCCCCTTGAAACCCTTTTGAAACTGCCTTGTAGTTGATGCAAGGGTGTGTTTAGTTTGTGACTGTTAAATCTAATTGTCTCTTTAAGTATGAATTCAGTTTTAGGATGTGTGAAGTATATGTTAAAAGGAAAGGCTGTTAATTTAATGTCCAGATCTGCAGAGGTGTATGTTTATACTAACTTTCTAAGAACTGCTCTTAGTCAACTGCCTGCTAAAAGCCACCGTGCTGCTTGTTTTTTTGTCACAAACAGTTTTGTGTTTGAGTCCCTATTGTTGTGTGTTTGTGTGTGTGTGTGTGTACGTGTAGCATAGAGAAAGGGAGAAAAGTAATTGTTGGCACCTCACCGCTCTCAAAGTTGCCCTTGGCTTTGTGCTCTTCACTGCAACCTGATCTTTTCATTCCCCGCCTCAAAAGAAGCCATTTTCTATTAGCCTCCGCTTCCTCTCACTGTTCAAAGGTGGCTGAGAGTGTATGTGTGTGTGTGTGTGTTGTGTCTGTGCGAGCGTTCAAGAGCATCTTTCTCAGTGGGAAAAGAGTCTTTTTCCACCAAAGGAGAGGGCACGGCGGCAATGTCAGCGCTACTGATTAGAACTGGCCACATGAGAGGGGAGAAGGAGACAGAGAGAGGGAGGACATTTGAGCGTAAAAGGCAGGAAAAATCTTTGATGTGATCCTCCTTAGTCTCTTTTTCTCGCCCTCGCGCGCTCGCACACACACACATGCAACACAGTGGCTTATGTCCCGCTGTGATGCTGACATTTGAAAAGGTAAAGTAAGGAGAGGGGATGGGAGGAGGAGGAGGAGAAGGGAGAGGGCAGGAGAAGAGAGGGAGAGAGGATGAGAAGAAAAGGAACAATTTGTTGTGGTTGTCGACGTCTTGGGCAGACAAACTATTCACCTCAGACACCCATTGTCTGAGGGGGAAAAAAAACACACGGCAGTTCGGTTTGTTTCAAATGTTTAGATGTATCCAAGATCAGGAAATTAAGACTTACGGTTTGTTTGTATTTCCTCACTGGTGTTTGCACAGTTGTGTGGTTTGTCCCAACTTTAATAATTCGCCGTGTTTGTCTGTATTAGCGTGAGAGATATTTAATTTTCTATTTTAAAGGTCGCTTGGTGGGGTCAAACAACCTTCGGAGGTTCAAGGCACAAATTAAAAACGCGGCTTGGCCCCGCTGTCACGTTTTGTCACTCTCCATTACGAATTATCCCAAAGTGCGCAACCCCTATTAAAAAAGTATCTTCACTTTTTTTGTCCCGTACCTGTAATTCACACTGATAAAGAAGTACTTTCTGGCTAAAAGGTGGAGCCGCTGCTGCCGCTGAGTGCCTGTCCTGAGTGCTCTGCTGTGGGATGTGATATCCCTGTGTGGGAGAGATGAATGTCTTGGCTTGTTCCTATCACTGCTGATTCCCTGGCAGACTAAATGGCCAGTGCAGCGGTGCAGTCAGAATGAATGGCTGGCCTCTGTCTTCCCATGACAACCTCCTGCCTACCCACTGCTCTAATCCTCCACCGGGGGCCATTGATCTGGCTCTTATTGATTCTTTTTCTTTCTTTCCCCCCCTTTTTTTCCTTCCTCTCTATATCTGTCTTTCTCTCTCAGATCTCTCGGCCCTGGCCAAAAAGATCAAACTGGAGGCGATGGCCAGTTACCACAGCAACCAGCAACATGGCGGGCCAAATGGGGAGAACGGTGACCACAACCCCGGCCTGGGTGAGTCCACACACAAACACATATGCGTGTGTGCGAAATGTTCAATTACGGTCGCATAACACGTTGCACTGTTGTTGTCTGTACACACATGTAATGCCAAGTCAACACAACTTGAGCAGCTGTGTTTATGCGCCACTGTTGACATCACCTCTGCTGCCTGTACGATTTCATGGGTAACGGAAAACAAACTATAGCAGCAATGAGTCAAAGCCGTAAAAATGTGACTTTTCTTACATTTCGCCGTTGTTATCGTTTTAAATAAGTGCAAGGGTGAATATTTCGGTCAGCTTGTTTGTGGGATTCGATAGCATTCAGGAGGGGTTTATAGCAATGAGTGGTTGGGTTTAGCAGCTATGAGTCAAATAGACATCAGGTAATCCAAACAATCAAAACCATAAAGATCCAACTTTTATTGCATGTTCTAGTCTTTGATATTTTAAGGGTGAATATTTCCGTCAGCTGGATTTGTTTGCACATTTGGGGGATTCAGCAAACATTTCCTGAAAAACACAGTTGGTCATTCAAAGTGTTGCCTGAGAACATCGCTGGCGAATCATTACCACTTATTAGTCATCGCATTTAGAGAGTGTACCAGCTATGTTACTCATGCTCAACATGACGGTGATATTCGTCTGTCATATGGTGCAGAATTAAATCAGGATGTACGGGAAAAAAAGAGTCTGAGTAAGCAGTATGCTCTCATTTACAGTGAAGTCATTTTGTCCTTGGAAAGCACAGAATCGCCTCATTTTGGAATCGAATCCCTTTTGGCCACTCATTACATGTGCAGGTATACTTTTTAGTCGTATGTTATTAAAAGCTGCTCCCTTTCCCTGCAAACCCGTCCCTGGCTGTTGCAGTGAGGGAGAGCAGCCAGCGAAATTGGAGCACCGGTGGACGAGAGCGAGCGCACCGGGATGATAGAGAGATGAATAAGATGAGAGGCTGAAGCCAAATCAATAGTCTTCTCTCTAATTCACTATCCTGAATGCAAACGACAAACGCTGGACAATCGATGGTGGGACGGGCACACGCACACACGCAAACACCAACGCCTGCACACACACACACACCAACAGATCGGACACGCCGCCCCCACTGTTATCGACAGGTTAAAGCGACATCAGTGTGTTTAGACAGATGACAGGGCTTATGGAGGTCTGTGTGGAATACGCTATCAACCTGGGACACGCACACTTAAAATGAGGAGCACAGTGCGAGGCTTTAGGGCTGAAATGAAAAACTGCCCTTGTGTGCTTCTTTCAAAATAAAATCACAAGGAGACACAAGTAAAAAAAAATCCTTTTTGGGCTTTGTGTGCAGAAAATTTTTCCTCCGCACTAAGTATTGTTTACCATTGTATACTCTCCGTTACGACTGCCAGCATCTGTGCGCAGTTAGGTGGCATGGTTACCACCAGCCATTATAAACCTGTAAAGCTTAATCACTGTTAATGATAGAGTCAAGTGGAAACACACACACACACACAAACACAGCACACAGGCATACACACACACACACACACACACATAATGTGTTTTTTCCATACCGCCACCCACGGCCTTATGGGAAGTATAGGCCCCTACCAGAGTTTTAACCACTACAAAGGCAATCTCGGATTACACACACGCACACACTCACAAATGCTGAGTGTGACACCTTATGGGCCGGGGAAGAGCGGGGAGCAGCCATTTCTGCATTTAACAAGATCTTCTGGGAAATTTACAGTAACTGTTTGTTTACAGTAATGGTTTGTTTGGATAAACATAAGAGAGGCACTTTGACTTTTGATGTTTTTTAATGAAACATAAGAGAAAGTGATGGGAGGGCAGAGAAAGTGAAGAGAGAAGGGAGAAAAAAAAAAGGCAGAGTTAAGAAGAGAGTGAAAATGAAATTATAGCGGGAGGTGGAGGGGGGAGGGGGGGAGTGACAAAAGTGGAGCGCTGGTTTCTAACCAAGGCTTAATATTTGGAGTTGGCTGCTAGTTGATTGTCGGAGCATCTGGTTATTCAGCTCCATTCAGACAGATCTTTTGTTTGGATTGGTTTCTGCTCTGGGCAAGTGAGAGACTAATCTGCCAAATGCACAAAAGCACTGCACATATGTCCGGCGAGCCCGACTCATAAAGTCAACGCCTCACCCTTTATTTCTGAGTTTGCCTTTTCCTTTTTTTCTTTCTTTCTGTCTCTCTCTTTCCCTTTCTGCTTTTATTTGTTCTATTTCATCTCTCTTCTTTGGATAGCCTTTTTTTGTTTCCATGCACTCGTTCTATTATTTGTGACAATTGTGCGGAATAGAGTCCAAGATTTTTTCCTTTGTGTTTATAATTACCCAGCGTGCATTGCTGGCCCAGCACCAGGACTGCCATCAGCTTCTTTTGTTCCACTTCCTCCCTGTGTTTCTTTTGTTTTTGTTTTTCCTTTTATTAAATGATAAATATTTATGTCATTTTCTACCCCCCCAACAGGATTGTTTGTTTCATGAATAGAAGGACTGCAACAACCCACTAGGGTGCTGTTGAGAGGAAGGATTTTCTTTAAAGATAATGGATGCTTGTCTTAAAGAGAGGAGTGTGAACAACAGATTGGCCACGATAATAGGAGTTTGGTTTCAACTGCCGAAAAAACGTGTTGGATTATCACGAAGAAGCACCGGGGCACGGGAAAGAAAAGTTATCTATTTTTGCTTCATTCCAAAGAGCCTGAATTCATGTTTTATTTGCAGATGACACTCAAGAAACATCTCGAGGCCATTGCAGTCCTTACATCTTTGAGACACACTTGTCCCGATCACGATCGCACTCCCCTCCCTCTTCTTGCTCTCCTGCTGCACTCATCTTTCTCCACGCTGCGCACATTTTTTTTTTTCAAGATGTGGTTTAGAAGCAGAGCAGTCATCCAGGTAATGCTTACAACAAAGAGGAATGACACTGGTGTCCAGATCCACTGCCGTCATCAGAGGATGGGTTTTCAGCTCAGTAACCAACACAAGACTGAGAGAAGAGGCCTTGAAGTTGTGATGGATAAATACAGCTCATGCAAAAAGGAAAGAAGAGCAATATAGAACCTGTTTTATGTTCTACATCTGTATAGTGCAGCTTTGATGGCCTTTAAACAGAGCTGCTGGTGTGACCTTTGCCATATGAGAAGCAGCAGACTTACTCTACATTGTTCTTTCTCCCTCTGTTCTATTTTATTCTATTCTATTCCATCCCAGTTCTGGATCAGTTGCCCTTCATGATGATGTCACATCCTCTGATCCCTGCCAGCCTGGCGCCGGCCTCCGTTTCCATGGCGATGGGCCAGATGAACCGACTGAGCACGCTGGCCAGCATGGCCAACGTGGCACAGCTCCACGCCAACCCCCCTGCCAGGGCTCCCACCTCCGTCATTAAGGTGAACTCAGAGGCCCATCAGCCCGGTGGATCTGACCGCCAGCCAGCAGTCGCCTCAGTCCGCCTGACACTCAGGAGCTTTAGCGTTTTAGACACATTTAGATAGAAATGAAAATGGAATATTTGTGAAACCAGTTAACTATACAACTCTCCGACTCACTTTTAACATCCAAAGACATGCCTCTTTTTCTTATGTTTCGTGATGAATTACTGTTTCGATTCTTTACGTGCAGAACTTAGACGAGTTACAGCTAAAAACTGTCGACTAGGGAATATCCAAGTCTTGGATCGCTACCAGAATGTAATCAGTTGTTCCTTGGCTTCAGGTCAATCCTATATCTATTTATACATTTTTGAGATATCCTGCATACACACGAGAAAACTTTGTTGAAAAAACACCCAGGTAAAGAAAGGTTTGAGAGAATTATACATAAAAATTGACAACATAGACATCAGTCGTCGCAGAGTTAGATCACATTGTATCCTCATCAGTAACAGGAAATTGCATCTGTGGTCATAATTTTAACTACGGAGACTATTGTTTATAGAACGTTGGACTGGTTCCTAAAGATGAAACTTAATGAAATGAGCGCCAGATTTTCTTGCAAACATCAAAGATCACCAGAGTAGCTTCCAAACCTTCTCATGTCCCTGAGAATATCATTTATTTTAGCGATAGGTGATTTAAGGATGAATTTATCGTGTCTTAAATACTTGGCTAAAACTGGAAAAAAAGTCCAGGAACTCTGACACCTGTGTAGAAATTGTTATTGCACAAAAATGCATTTTGAAACCACCCATCACATTCTGCACATAGAAATGGACAACAAAAAGCAAAAGAGCAAGTTAATTTAGCTTTTGTTGGATTGCAGCACTCGACCTTTAACTAAACCCAACTTTGCAGTACTTCTTTTTACTTTAAACTTTCACTGTATTTGAAAAATCTCCCTTTTGATGTTGATAATTCAAGTGAATCCATTTAGTTTATCCATCTAAATGAGCCAGTAGTATGACAAAGAAGAATCTAATTCAAATTAATGATATAATTGGACTAATAACTCTTGATTGTAGATATTGCATTTTGTCCTTGCATTCACTATAAATGATCCAATCTACGTGTTCAGGTATCATGTAGGCATCTATGACATTGATTTCTTTGGGTTAAAAAAACAACATAAAAGTTTCTACATGAATTCTGCACTTTCAATGTAAAGTTTGTTCTTTTATTTCCAAGTTTTGTGCATGACAAGCCAGAATTTTTATCCAGTTTTGTGACTCGGTGTCATTTTGTTTCCCCGTCAGGAGCGAGTGCGCGACAGCCCCTCCCCTTCTCCCTCACTGGAGGAAGCTCAGATGTCATCCAATCACAGCAGCAGCGTGTCGAGTTCACCGTCTCACACAGAACGCACTGCAGAAACCACACGTACGTACTTACCTGTGGCGCGGACGCACTCTCACAAAAAAAAGTGAAGGATGCCTTCGCCGTGACACTACCCGAGAGGAATTTATGAGTTTTATTTTGACTTTTTATTATGGCTCTTTCCTTGCAGACGCGCTCCATGACGGCCTGTCGTCGAGCCACAGCGGGTTGGGACATTCTCCTGGTTTGGTGCAGGGGGCCAGAGAGACAGATGTGGCTTCGGTGGAATACAACAAGGAGAACAAGAGGAGCCACGCTGACAGAGGTAAGGCATACTTGTGCATTCACGCAGCTTAAATTTTCAAAGTTCTGCTCTTGCTTTTAGGTGTCTTACATTAATCAGATTTATTGAACTATAGCATCAGCCTCACCTCAAAGGTCAACTTCTGGCATTTTTTGTGAGATTTTCTCACTCCAGTCATTAATCATGATATAATTATTAATGAGCAATGATTATTTCTTGCACAAATCAATCGCCTTCGAATGAAATCTGTCAATTCAGAGCAACAAGCATCCATCCAAACCATCCATCTGTGTCATCACTCTGTGGATTTAAACACCTGTGGCAAGTGTATGATGGTTTCTTCGACATTATATACATTTTGAAAGAGAAACAGCTTCTAAGAGTTGGACAAGAAAGAAATCTCAGTAGCAGGTCGATGAGGATTCACTCTCTTACCCTTTCTCTCCTCCTCCTCTCCTCCTCGCTGTCAGCAGCCCCCCAGCCTCCCGCAGAGAGCAAAGACAAATAATTCTGCAAAACAGGACTCCATTAGACCAGGAAGCGGTGTTACATTAGCGAGCCATTTGCCGGGCCGCGGCCTAACGAGCCAGGCGGCCTCCCGCGCTCTCAGCTGGACCTCATCTGCATAACGACTGCCTCCCTGTCGTTAGGGCCCGCGTTGCCACGGTGCTGCAACGTCAGTTGTTTGGTTCTCTCTGTCAGGGAGGTTTGCATTAGCTTAATGAGGACTGCTCAAGGACAAACAGTCAGCAGAAATCTACAGCGAGAGAGAGAAAGAGAGGCAGAGAGGGAGAGATTGTTTGTATATGAGTTTGTATGTGTGTGCACGCGCTTGTGTAAATGTATTCTAATATGGAATCGCATTATTCAGTAATCGAATCTAAAAATCACAAAGGCCTCCCAGGTAAGGTTTCCGATGCTGTCAGGTATCTGTGAACATATTGACAAAGCAGTGATGGCACCAGCGACGTGAATGCCATGCATCACACATTGCATTTATGCAATTGATTCCCAATTGATTTTTCCTGCATGCAAATGAAACATGCATGTACATTTGCCGGATTGCAAGCTTTTGTATTTGACCTAGAACATCACAGGATAGGTTTATTGTGGATTGAGTGGAGTTTCAAAGAGCACTTCAGCGCTGTCATTCTGTCAATCCATTGTATGATAATCTCTGCGTGTGTGTGTGAGTCGTTTTTTGGCTGTGTGTGCTGTTTTAGTGGTCTTTGAACAACGTATCCATGCAGCAAAGATCAGAGGCCATCCCTGACACCTCACTCCCATTAACCAAACATCAGCAGAATTTTATTCTCTCTCTGTCTCTCTCTTTCTCTCCCTCCCCTCCCGCCCTGTTCTCTTCCGCTGACTGGCAGTCTTCACGTGGTGAAGTTCATTAGCCCTGGGGACAGGTGGGAGAGGAATAAGAGAGGGGGGAAAAGAGAGATGAAGTTGGGAGAAAAGAGAAAAACAGACAGTGACCTTGGTTAGGGAGATGGGTAAATGATCAAACAAGCTGGCAGCTTTGTGTGTATGTGTGTGTATTTATGCCAAACGTGTGTGTGAGTGTGAGGTAAAGTAGGCGTAAAACAGTAACTCAATAAAGGATCAGTCACATCCAAGGAGCCTGGGGAGCCCACGCTGCTGACTGCGCACTTCAGCAGCTACGAATGTGTGTGTGTGTGTGTCTGTATGTGAGCCACAGGAGTGTAGTTGGATGCCCTCCGCTGAGCTCGCCAGCACCTGCTAATTACCTTTCTCTACAGAGCAATGCTTTTAGCAAGAAAGAGGGAGAAAGAGGTGGAGGAGGAAGGGGAGGGGGGGCATTGCTTCTCATCTGTGAAACACCTTGAATGTGACAGTTGCCAAGACGTGAGGCCGAGGCAGAGTAGGGAAGGTGGGTGGATTTGGAGCAGAAGATGCTGTGGTCAGCTAAGTGGAGAAAACACTGTCATTTGTCACAGACAGAGAAAAGTGCCAGATATCACATCGCACGTTCACGCTCGTCTCTGCTCCAATAACTGCCGGACTCCCAGGACGTCTTCGTCCTCAGTGGCTCGGATGACAGTAAACGCATAAAGTGAGCAACTGCCTGATGTGAGGGGGGAAGAAAAAAAATGCAGAAAATGGCTAATCTTCATCTCCCTCACTGTCACGAAAAGGGAACACGCAGTTCTCAGGTTTACAAACAGATGGTCATCCATAATGCAGGTTCTTAGCTGCTTTTATGGGAGATGTCAAGCTGTGATGCATTATCAATAGGCAGACTGCCATCTAATAAAGGCTAACCACATTTTTAAAACCCCAAACCAGGACTTTTTGTGTATTTGCGCATGCACTCGCACACAGTAATTAGTGTAAACACCTATTTACTGTTGGCCTTGATATGTTTGCAAGGAGTTAAGTAAATGTATTAGTGCGCTGGAAATTTGCATTGCATGTTGTGGCAGCAGGGATGATCCCAGATCAGATTTTAAACCTGAATACTTGGAAATAATATCTTGTACAAATCAGGAAATGTGTACAGTTGTTGAGAGACAGTGGAGGGTTGTCACATTAAAGAGTGAATTTATATAGCACTTTTAAAAATGCACTTGGAGACAAGAAAAGCAGAAAAATAAAAAAACAAACATGATGCTCAAGTCACACAATGAAAATGTGGAATATTAAGAAAAAAATCCAAACAAATCAAGTGTAATGCTTATTATAAATATGTACCGATTTATTATTACTTTTGTCTTCATGTTTTTGCATGAGGCTGTTTCAAAGTCTGCATTCAGCATCAGTTTTTTACATTTACAGTGAACATAAAATACACATTTAGCCATCAAGGTCTGCTTAGTAGCTTTTTCCAGAACTTTAATCCATATCTCAGCTGATCAAGAATGTCTAATGGTAAATAATTCGCTGCTATCGTGCTCTTTTGTGTCGGTCTTTTTATGACAAACCCTAACCAGTTTGAAGACGTGGTCGAAACCTGCAAAGAAAGCTATTAAATGTTAATATTTTAGTTTAAAGGTTACACACTTTGATAAAATACAACTCATCTTGACAAATCTTTGAGCTGCAATAACCCCCACTCTCTCTTTGTTAATATCAGCCCACCTTTTTTTTGTTAAACCGGTATTTACAAAGGTCAGTGATGAAGTTTCACGCTTAAACTCAGCCTTAATTTTACTATTGATGTCGTTACTTGACATAATGAAGTGTAGTCAGCCGTTGTGTGTTCCTTCTTAAGACCAAGTAAAGCATGAGCTCATCGCATTAAGCTTCACTCAGGAGTGTATCAGTGGCACCGACTAGACATCAAACCGTCTCTCTCCCCTCCAGATAACAGCTCCTTGGCCACGCAGACAACCAGGGAGAGCTGTGATAGACAAGTCTACCAGAAACCCCTGTCAGGCTGCGAGAGGGTATCTTACCCTGCAGGACAGAAGCTCCCAGCAGGTCTCCACCACACTCCCTTCATCTTCCCGGAAGGCTTGTCCTCCATAGAGACCCTGCTCACGAACATCCAGGTGAGCCTCTGCCGGCGCTTTTATTATTATTACGCTCTAAGATGAATAGGAAGGGAGATGAGCCACTCTCTGGGATTTCCTGAAATGTTAAATAGCAGCCGAGGCAGACATTTAGGATGTGCAGTAATTGGGATGGGCGTGTGCTGACCTGCTTCTCAGATTCTACACGTCTTTGTTAAAAGAACAGTCGCAGTGAAAAGCCCTCTGTGGCTGGGTTTTCACAGGGAACAAAAATATGTTTTTAACCTCATTTGACCCCGATGTGTTGGCAGTTCCACTTTAAAGCATGTAATTAAAAGACCAGTGTTGACTTATGACATTAAAAACCAGATCTTTTTATTCAGTTTTTCATTAAACTGAAGAATTATACACCTGAGTAGATGAACATAATTCTTTGATTAAATTACATTTATAGTGAGATGGTTTGCCTGTCCTTTTATGTTAACTGTAACTCATCAATTATTTCTTCTTTAAGTTTTCCCTCTATTTTTAAATGTTTAAAGTTTTAAAGTACACTGGCTGTGTTTCTTTTGGGCTTAGGTGATTTGGTGATTTAAGGATTCTTTTTTGCATTTTTGAGGAAGACAGACATGTCTCTCGGTCGTCATTCAGTGTGTAACCTGTTGATGTTCGCCTGTGTGTCTCCAAGCAGGGTCTGCTGAGGGTTGCCATAGAGAACGCCCGGGCCCAGGAGAAGCAGGACCAGCTGGAGAGGACCGAACTGAAGATGGAGCTGGTCCGTGAGAGGGAGCTCCGAGAGACCCTGGAGAGACAGCTCAGCATGGAACAGAAAAACAGAGGTATCGCATACATTATCTTAGCTTGCTTTGTAAAGATGGGGTTTAGCGACTTTTGCAAAGGGTTTGATTGAAGTGCCACATTTCCCCTCGTAACACTGGCACGGTGTGGATTTCAACGTCCAAACACTGACGCAGTTAAACAACGCTGATCTAATCCACTTCTAAGCTGACAGGATGTCCATTAACTTGGAAATCAGATAAAGAAGTGAGGACACCTACCGTATATTACCCCTCAAAGCATCTGCAGAGGTGAATTAGACCGAGGTTGGCACGTATGCTACGAACTAAATGAAGTTTGGCAGGTTCACGAAATCTGTCATATGCAGCGCAGTCGGGGCAAATTCCAGTCAAGTGCGGTTTGCGAAATGAGGTCACACGAGGTGGAGAAATGAGCAACTTTAGTTGGAAAATGATTGTAAAACATAGATCCAAAACAGCCAGTCGCATAATTTTACATACCTGTTGCAGATGATATTGTATAGGGCTGCTGTAAAACAACGTTCTGATCATTCAAACCAGCAGTGATGCCTCGTTTTGTCGCAAACTTGTCAAATTGAATGCGATTTCATGCAGGGTATACAGTACTTTTAGTATTAGTGAACCGTGAGGCCTCAGTTCTCTTAAAAAACACAACAGTACACAACACTCCAAGCTCAGAACAGCCCTTAAATCACTTGATTTAAAGATCCAGGAAGGTCAGGAAGCATTGAGGCCACACAAGAAATATAATAAACTAATTCCTACAACAAAAGGCACAAATGAAGTCATGTACAAAAACAACGAGACACATCAGAATAGTATGATACCTGGTAATGTGTAATTTTCTGACATCTTTTTCCACCTGTCCTTTCTCTTCCTCTTCTTCAGTTTTGATCCAGAAGCGCCTGAAGAAGGAGAAGAGGAGTAAGAGGAGACTACAGGAGGCCTTGGAGGAGGAAGTCAAACTCCGCGATCAGGCAGAGCACAGCCTGCTGCACACTACCAACACACACACAGGTGCAGAAGCCTTAATCCTACCTGAGTATTTCTGTTTTGTCCTTAAAATTGAGCTTAATGTAGCGATAGCCTGCCTAATTCTCATTTTCATATTAAATGTCACCGAGCTTTCAGTGCAACTTAGCCTCGACTGTTCATTAGCCGCTAATCAAGTGTCTTTATTAATTAATGACCAAACTACAGGCCATCAATCATCAACAGCCCCTCCTCACTCAGAATCCGTGACCCAGGACGTGGAAGGCAGCAACCATGATGACAGCAGGCTGGACGCTAAGGGAACAGTACAAGGTACAGGTGTCCAGATAACAAATACTGCTTCCTCGGTTTGTAGCTGGAAAAACATTGTCGTGTTTTTCTCAGTTAAAATGTTGTGAAATTATTAGACAGAATAGACATCACTGCTAAATTTGTTCTCTCGCTTCTAGGAAATAAGCTTGTTAGAGTTTTGTTAAAAACAGAGAAATGTTCACATTGGATGTGAAGCAGTAAAAGTTTCTTAGAAGCTCAGCACCAAGTTTGTGGAAACAATTTGCTTATTATTAACAGTGATAGACTGATTGTCATGCTTACCCAGAAATTCCATTTCAGTGTAAGAATCGTGGCATACCTGCTGGTGGGGATTTATTTAGCTCTTATCGACTGAGCTAGGACAACAGATTTCATTATTTCACCTACTCTCCCGGTTTGATGCTTAACTGACCGGTCTAGTGGAAGGGTTTTCAGAGATTTCACAGGGAGACCGCTCCTGAGAAATTGAACAAAAACGAAATGAGGCGTGAGACGGTTCACCGGGGCTACCGTTTTAATGGAGACAGGCGTTTTATATATTTGTTTTGCCAACATTATTGTCTTCGCAGGGACGGATTAATGAGAAAATCCCACATGTAACATCTTAAACAGACAGAGAAAGAAATGGCCGTGATCTGTAGCCCAGCCTCATCAAAAGAGTGCATGGTTCCAGCCCACCTCTGCTCCGCGCTGTGCCAAGACCGCCATACCAGACAGCGTGCTTGTTCAAAAGCAATTTTTAATTGAATGTCAGTGAAGCAAGAAGAGAACTGGCCACTAATTAATGGCTGTCTTAATTGTCCTCATGACGAGTTTGTTTGGACATCATTTGCATAATTAACACCCAGTAATAAATCATTTAAAGGGGAATTGTCTGTCAGACAGCAGGGCAGGATGTGGTTCCTTTGTGCCAGGAAGTTTTATCGCCAAAAACGGGGATCCGGGGCTGAGAAAGACTTTAAACCGAGCCTTCCTCCATAATGTGCTTTTGTTAATGATCTTCAGTCATGGATGTATAGGACCTTCTTCAGTGTTTCTATGGATGAATTAATTGCATGCAGCATTTTTTCCTCCAAGTCAAGCTGTTGAATTTTATTACAATTTAAATGTTTTTTTTTTAACTTGTCTGACTTTCTTTGTTGACTTTTAGAGGGAAGAGTGTTCCTGCAAGCCACCGGGATGTTCTGAGGACATAAAGAGGAGGACAGATGGATGAATGAATGGACGGATGGATGGATGGAAGAGTGACGAAGATTCTTCATTTATGAGATATACAATCGACAGGCATGCTCAGTCACATCTGAGACACACATGTCCGCCCTCTTCAAGAGGACTCCCCGACATTTCCAAGGGTGACATTTGAACTTTTCTATCGTTCTCTTGTTTAATTTATTGCATTTATCACCAAATCTCCGCCGTAGTGGGAAGACTATTTTATTCCGATGTTGTGTTTGAACTGTGTTTCTTTCAATTGAGGCTTTTAGATCCTAGATGAAGACGACCATAGTTGTTTTTTTGTCAGTGATGTTTGTCTGGACACAAGTGATGAAGATAACTTGTAACAGAGTTGTGTACATATATATAGTCATCATTTTTGTTATTATTATTATCGAAAAAACACATAATGGCATGTTGTACAGTCAGTAAATGACTTGTATTGTGTATGTTATGCAGTAGTGCAGTTTGACAATACAAACAATACAAATCCTTTTTATTAAATTGTGTCATTGCTTCTTTTAAGTCTTTAAATATTTTTTTTTTATGTGCATATATATTTTTATTTTCTGAAATTTCTTTAATGTGGGTTTATATTATAGCTTGTTTTGCGACAGACTAAATAGTTCTGCATCTTGTGACACAGTAAACCTTTAGATCTGTGTTGTGTGTGTGTGTGTGGAGGAGGGGATGTCCATGTGTTTGCATCATCTAAACATATGAGAGGGTGTGGGGAAGTGTCGTGGCATTGATTTGTGCTCCATCTCCAAAAACATACACGTAAGTATTGACAGACAGAAAGGAAGGCGGTGGGCTGGGTCGCAAGCAAGCTGTCTGTTAGCGAAACATGTTGACGAGGCACTATCTCCTTGTGGCTGCACTCATTTTTTTAAGGGGCTTTATGAGCTAAACTTGTCAGTAAGCAGTTGAGATCACAAGAATTAAGACAAGAAATAGTTGAGGAATTATGTTAAAAAAAAAACATTTTTGCTGTGTGAAAATTTGTGCCTTTTTTATGAGCTTCGCCTGCCAAATATTAGTATTGCAGGAGATGGAACCATACGTGATTAAACTAATGAATAAGATTCATTTTGGATCGAAGCCCTGTAAAATGCCTGGTAATATAAATCAATTGTAGCTTAATTTGCAGTTTAGAATTTGAGAAAAGTATTTCTCCATACATGCATGTATAAGAGATAAATAGAGGAGTGTGTGTGGCTCAAGATACGCAACATTACACTAAGTGTTCCTCAACTGATGCACAAAGTAAAAGGTGAATGAATTACACGAGGGGTCAAAGATCAAAAATGCAGATTGCTCAGAAATATCAGAAGCAATATCCTGTAGGGGATAAGGTAGAAGCTTAAGAACTTAACTGGCAAGATATATTAAGTTTTCTGAAGTCCTAAATAATATATATCTCACATTGTTCTGAACCCGTGTGCTGTGCCAAAACAGTCTGCGCAAAAGGCCAGGTTTTTGCTCATGCAACCTTGTCTAAATGTGCAGTGTGCCATTTCCTGGACACAGGCAGATAAGCTGTGATGCTGGACTAAAACAATACCTCTGTTACAAGCAATTCTTCCTGAATACAGAGAGGCTGACAAGTGAATAGCAATGATTCACATAAATGAATGTGTGAATGAGTCATCAGCTTTTCAGATGACCACCTCGGAGGCTGTCTTGACTGAAAACGTTTGTGACTTCATTCAGCACTGCTCTTCCCTTTCATGCTCCCCTTGTATCTCTTTCTGTCTCTCACACACACACACCCCTCACAATTCACCAAGTAGCATTGTCCTGCCGCGAGATGTGTAATGGAAAAGATAAATGGAGGATAAAGCTAAGGTGACAGGACAGAGCATGCATGTGCGTGTGTGTATTTGCATGTGTGTGCGAGAGTATGTAAGTGTGTGTGTGCGTGTGTGCGCCCGCATGTGCACACTGCACAACAGACCAGCAAACCATCTGCTCATCTCCTCTTAATGAACAAAGCAAACAGCAGGAGTCAAGGCTGTCTCCAAATCTGGAGTCTCTTTATTGGTAAGCACACACAAACACACACATACACACATCTCTGCGCTGTTTAATCTGATTATCTTTGATTGAGAACAGGGGCAAAGCAACCTTTTTAGACCTCACTCCTACATCAGTGACAGAGAAGGTCTGAAACACAATTAGCAAGCTGTTACTGAGCTCTGCTTTGCAGTCACATCTGACCATAGGCAGCCAAATAGACCTAATGGGTGGGAACTAACCAATGGGAACCAACACTACTGCATCTGTGGATGATGGGGAAACGCAACACTATTAGACAGCTGTTCGCCATATCTTTTCAAATGTACTTGGACGTAACATAAGCATCGGATCAACTGGCTCAGGAGCAATCACAGCCAGGCAAGAGGGGTGTACACACTGTTTGATGTGAATAAATCTGGCAGCTATTGAACTGTAAGACAAAGCAGGACCTCTGCAAAGGAAGCCTGAACCTTGACAAGATATGACACTGTGCGCATGAAGCCAGAGGACCATAAGCAAAAGTCATTAATGTGGACTTCGTGTAGACACATCCTGCTCAAGGCCCCAAGGATAATTAGGAGTGTTACCACTCTGTCAGAAAGCTGACCACATGACTTCAAGACATGAAACATTCCCTGTGCTGCTCGTATGCATACCCGGCCCATAAATACACATTACATACAGGGCTAGTGGCCATAGAAGACAAGACGAAGATCAAACATAATTATACCTGTGCTTCAGGGCCTGGGAATGCCCTGTCTGAGGTTCATAAGATAACAGCAGGGAGGCATCATGGGTGAGGAGACTGTCCTTCATCAGCAGGATCATCCAAGACAGCATTCGCCCTCCTGAAATGCCTGTGAGTGGGACACTAAATCCCAGCTGCAGGGGTGCTGCTGTCCTTAGATCAGTGATTTTCAACCTGGGGGCCCCTTATAGGTCCCTACATAGACAAAGTGTTCAGATAGAGATGCTCTCACCGCTGTGTGGATGCACTGTGATGTGGTGTGCAAGCACCGTGAAGTGTCAGAAAACATTTTTAAAGCTTTGATCAGAATAATTTGCTCTTCTCGGCTCTTCCATGGTGTTAGTTTATGCTGTTCAAATAAGCTACATTTATTTTCTTTGTAAGACTCCTTAAATCAGCAGTACTTATATACTTTATATAATTGTTTTAAATAATTTTACTGGGATTTTTAAAATTTTATTTATTAGTTTTTGAAGCAATTTAAAAAATATTTTATTTGGAAAGTAAATGTATAGAAATGAACACTTAAAAAGCTCCTTGCATGGCTTGATTAAAGAAATATGTTATCAATATTCTACATATTCTGTTCAGTATCAGAAATCTTTCATTGTAATGCATTGTTGGGAAAGGTTCAATTCAATTTAATTCTGTTTCATTTATACAGTTCACAACAGATGTCACCTCAAGGCACTTCACATAGTAAGATCTTATAATATATTATAGAGAGAAAACCAGTAAATCCTCTGATTCCCTTTGGCAACAGTGGGAAGAAAAACCCCTCCTTCAAGAGGAAAAAACCTCCAGCAGAATCAGGCACAGGGAGGGCAGTCACCTGCCTCGACTGGTTGGGGTGAGGTTGAAAGGAGATAAAAAAAAAGGGACAGCAGATAGAAATCAGACAATGAATGCATAAGAGAACAATAAACACTGTGAAGGTTGGTGAGGACAATAACTGCACGTCTGAGATGTGCAGCTCCAGAGCCGGAGATACCTGCAGAGACAGCAAAACACACAAAGTTAGTGATGACATGCAATGGTGTCATATAAATGTAAGGAGAGATAAAGAGGAGAGCAGCGGAGGGCGAAGTACTTTATTAGAATAATATGGTTGAATAAGATATGACACCCAAGCCTGGTTCTGCTGAAGGTTTCTTCCTGCTGCAAGGGAGTCGTTCCTTTACATGTCACTAACAGAAATAAGAGAAAATAAAAGTGAATGAAAATAACACAAAATTAAACAATACATACAAAAAAGAATAAAAATAGAAACAAAGCTTGCTTATAGGGGATCCAGGGAATCCTTGGATTTGGTGGGTTTTCATTTACATGTTTGTAGCACCATGACTTCAGTGCTAAACTGGTCAGGTTGATAACCATAATTAATGATATTGCAGGGTCTTAGCCCTAATATTAAGTATAGTCAGGTAAAACTGCATTTTATTTTTAAAAATGTATGGTATTAATCATAAAATATTTAAATCACGCAGGTAGATTCACACCATTAATAACATGTAGGGCCTTAACATTCAAACCTATTAGGTTAATTCGTTAAGATGAAAAAAAACTGATGCCTGACCGGGGAAATTCACACATTACAGCAGCTACAAATAAAGCACAGGAAGAAACAAGACAGGAAATACAAAAGTAGTATACAGATACAAAATGAAGAAATTTCTTTCACTTGTACAAATATGACATGATGGATGGATGCACCGACACAAGGTGAGTAGAATTTTGCTTAAAAATTATATAGACAAACAGTGGCTGTGTGTGTTGTTGCACTTGAAGGGTGCCAATCTTATTACACCAATATAAATTCTCTATTTATTTATTTATTTATACTGAATGTGAAATATAAATAAAAGTGGCTTGATTTCACTTGACTCTCTTGAAAGTTTCTGTCATCACTGTGTCTGCAGCATTTTGGATCAACTGGAGCTTTTTATTGCAGAGAGTTACAAAAAATCTGGAGTTTGCACAGCTGTCAAGGTCTTAACTCTGCTGTCATCCCGTAAACTGACCGGTTTCAAACACATGAGCAGGCAAAATAAGTGTGGGAGTTGTAAATTTATCTACAAAAATGTCTTGAGAAGCCTCAACACAGAGCAACAGCGCCCCGGACAGGTCACATTTCTTCCAATTTCATCCAGCTGCGAATGACCACCTTCTTGTCCGTGTCAGGCTTCCGTATCTGATTGCTCTCTGCTCTCCTTCCCTTCATAGTCACAGCTCTCAGCATGGATCCTCTCTCCAACTTTATTTCGGTGTTTTACTGTTAGCTTGGCGTTGTGTCGGGATTAACCCCCTCCGTGTTGACCCCGTAGCTTTTCTAGACACCATGTTTACCACCACCGGTTCTCGGGGCCTCTGTAAGTATCCCGGAACCGACGTTAACCCACCGTGGCGGCTGTCGCAGTCCGCTCACCACTTCTGTCAGTTACACGGAGCTTAGCTAGCTAACGTTAGCACTGCGCTGTCATTCATTTACTAGAGGCTGTTCCTGTCAGTTACAGCTGTGTTTGTTAGCTAACAACCGACGTTAGCACTTCCCCTTTAGCCAGTGGAGTGAGTTAAGGTGTCGTTATTGTAAAAACATGAATAGCCAGCTAATTTTGGAGGCTAAGTGACTGCCCCGCCTCTAAATTAGCCCCTTCTCGATCTTCTATTAATATTTAACCGCTTAATATAAAACACCAACATTAGCAGCTTGCTGAAGAGGGTGACAGTGCCCCTAAACTATGTTGTGTGTGTTTTATTTCGCACAGACAAGGCTCCTCTGTCTAAAAGCCTCCTGCTGGTCCTCAATGGGCTGACTGTGATGCTCACCCTGCTGCCACAGTACCAGCAACTGTTCATGTACAACCTCCAGGCTGTCACACAGCAGCACCAGGTATGTGCCCAGCATCTGTCCGTGGGTTTATGGGGGTAACACAGAGGGGAGTGGCTTAAACCAACACCCAGGATCATCATCAGATAGTGTGTCTACTTAATGTGAATTATAAACTCCAACAGAAACATGTTTTTCCTTGGTGAGACTAATGCAGTCACTATCATCTGGACAAGAGGTTTTTAATTGCAGCATGATTAGAGTCAAACTCAGTCCAACAAGAAGCATAAAAACCTTTAAAACAGACAGACAATTTAGAGTTTGCAGAGTCAATGATGTTGACTCTTGCTGTCATGTAAACAAGGAACTTCAACCACATGATGACGGTAAAATTCGGTGCAGTGTAGTGTATTGTGAACCCTGAAAAGGAGAACGATCTCTATTTTGTTGATCTTGATATGTTTTTTTCCCATCTTGAAAGTTTGCTTTATAGTTTTGTCCTATCTGAATCAGTGGTCAAACTTTGAAATAGACAGACCATCCAGAGTTTAAAAAGTTGTCATGGTGTTGACTCTGTTGTTGTCATGTGAACTAAGGAACTTCAGCCACATGATGACAGTAAAAATCAGCACAGTGTAGTGTGAATCCTGAGAAGGAGACAAGTGATCTTTATTTTGTTGGTCTTTATGAGTTTTTTCCCCATCTTCAATGTTTATTTTATAGTTTTGTCTTCTCTGAATCAGTGGTCAAATGATGGAGGGTGTTGTATTGCGAAATACCTTGAGGCTATTTATGATATAGGGATATGTTATTACAGTTGCCATCACTTGGCAACATTAGCTAACCAAAACTAGTCACAGCATAATCTGGCAAAGGAGTCAAAGGCCTTCGACCAGGAGAGACTGTATGGTGGGACAGAGACAGGATAAATGTTCTCACCTCTGTATTTATGGCCACCTGTTATCACATAACCAACGTTCCACATTTAGGCCACTTGATGACATCTGAGCTAGTTCTGTTTGCTGATGGAAACCTTGAGGTGCATTTAAATGCTCTGTAAAAGCTACTAAGTGCACTTTGACTTTATTCTTACAGCTGCAGGATTATTGGTAAAAACTGGCATTAAGAAAAAGCTGTAAAATTACTTTTTACTGTGAAGACTTTTGGAGTGCAAATCGTGCAAGCCTTATTCCTATGGTATTTCACTGGTAAAAGCATCGGAGTGCTTTGCTATGAATTAAATCTTGCTTTCAGGATAATTTTTGTAAGATCAGCATCATCCTTTGTGTAGTTAAAATATTTCCATACAGCTGGCATTTTTTATGCAACAAATCTTAAAATCCTTAGTGTTTCTCTCTTGTTCCTTGCTCATTTTGATGTGTTCATGTGGAGCCTACATGCCAACAAACTTAATTAACTAACTAACTAAATATTAAAAAATGTGCTTATTTAAGAACCTTTAAATTAAAGTAAATTGTGTTTATCAGACAAACTTCTCTTGTATATTAGGTGTGGAAAATTATTACTGTGTGAGTTTTCTTTTTGTTTCAAACAGCAAAAAAAGTTGTAGCATGATGTTTTTGAGTCAATTTGCCGAATGTCACATTGCACTCACAGTGATATGACTATTGTGCCTGCACACATCACAATGTTAATGCTGGCAAGATATATTGTACAGCCCTAATATTATTTTATCAAACTGATATGCTGTATTTAAATTTAGTACACCTTCAAGAGTCTGATTTGTAAAATCGTGCAGAACATATTTTTTCTGCTGTGTTACGCAGCCTCAGAAAAGGTGTTATTACCTAAGGCTACAGTGTTGTCTTTGTGCCCCTACGCAGTGGCTGTATGTGTGTGCATATAACTCTGCTCTCCCTCCCTCTCTTGTGTTGTAGGTGTGGAGGTTGTTCTGTGGCAGGCTGGTCTGTCTAGACGTGAAGGACTCCTTCTGCAGCAGCCTGCTCATTTACAACTTTAGAATCTTTGAGAGGAGGTTTGGCACCAGGAAATTTGCTGTAAGTGGTAAAACCATTGATCGATGAGTACTTAGATTGATAAAGTACAAATTAATAAACTTGTTTGCTGATATTCTGAGTTAAACTTGATTGCAGTTGCAATTTCTTGCTGTCTCATAAATTGGGTCTGTTCTGTGACTCAGAGTTTACTTGTGGATTATTCCTCCCCCAGTTACTGTCATATACAAACACAAAATGTTGAGATGTTTTCAGTCAGGGTTAGAAGAATAATCAGCAGTCATAGTCATCTTCAGCTTTTAGGGAAGAGAACATCCCAGTTCCTTATCTGACTTGCTTTGTATTTGTAGTAGTGTATGTCTAAGTTTGCTTTTGTAGACTTTAGCTTTCTAGGTATGTACTGTTCTAATTAAATATGGTGATCTTCTTAATTCCAGTCTTTCCTGTTGGGCACTTGGTGTCTCTCTGCACTGATAGACTTCCTGTTGGCTCAGGCCTTCCAGTTTCTATTTGATTATGAGGTGGAGGAGCTGCCTGCAGGACTGTGAGTAGCATGTTGCAGTGATGCATGTGTAATTAAAATTTGAACATTGCAGTATTTATGATACTTCAAAGCATGTTACTTTGGTGGAAAGTTCTTAGTTTTCACCATCACATACCATATAAGCTTTGTGCAGTATTTATATTTAATTGCTCAGTCCCCCGCCTGCTTTAAGTATGTGTGTGTGGTATTTAGACTGTGACAGCAGCATGCAATCCACCTCCACAAAAGGATGGAAATAAAACTGACTAAGCAGGCTCAGATAGATAATTAGTTATTGTTTGAGAAAATAAAATGTTAAGGTAACTAGTTACAAAAGCCCAACACTGAAGATCCAAGTCTGTCTTGGATTGTCTAAAATATTACTAAGACTGAAATGTACATATTTTTATTAAAGATCTTTTTGGTTCACACTCCTCTTTACTTTTGTCTTTCTCCTCTTGCAGGCTTGCTCCAGTCTTCTCTCTGTTTGTGCCTTTCTACCTTTCGATCCCCAGGATGCCAGTCACGCAGGTTCTGGGTCACATCCAGATCACCAACAAGTCTCTCGTCTACATAGTAGGCTTGCAGGTGAGCCCATGTTCTGCTGGTGTGCACACATTTTTTTTTTTGCTGTGTCTCCTGCTCTTCTTAAATTCTGGACAGTACTTGTTTCCTGGTTAGTCTAATCTTTGGTCTCTCTGTCTGCCTTTCTCACCCTTGTGTGGTACAGCTGTTGACTTCCAGCCCCTTCATGTGGCTCCTTGCACTCAGTGGACTGGTGAGTAGAGAAGTTCTTCTTGCCATTTACTGTATATCTAGAAAGTGTGCCAGTGTTTAAAACTGTAATAAGTGCTTTATGAAGCAGCCAGGCCAATTCTTGGATCTGACATTCAGTATTTTTTTGATCACTGATATTTTTTAAAACGTTTTAACCAATTCCTGGTTTAAAAATAAATAAATAAATAATTTAAAAAAAAATTTAAAAAATACACTAATTATTTTGCTCTGATGCAGGTGCCTCCCTCTATTTGTAGTCACCTGTCTTTTGTCTGTAGAAAAACTTCAAAAGTTCTCTTTAAACTAAGTATATGTAAAAACATAAATAACAAAGGCTTTTAAACTAAGTTTGCTGTTAGAATTTGTGTTACTCTAAATCAAGAACCAATTCCAACATAAAACCTGTTCCAAAAAAATCAGATTCCAAAGGGATTATTAAGAAAATTTAATTACGATTGTGCCTGTTGGTTCCTCAACAGAATTCCATCCAGCTACTTTATAAACTGTGCGCTGAGGACAGCTACCATGTATCTACTCCTTTTCTCTCCCTTTCTCCAACAAACCCACTAGTCTCAGTCACCATCCTCATTAAAGGTGATGTGCAAACCTTGCTGTTAAAAAACATAGTAACTGCATTAATTCATATATTTTTTAAATTTATTTACCTTGATAGGCAGTGGGAAGTGGTGGAGGGATACCAAGAAGAAAAAGTACTAATACCACACTGTAAAAGTGCTGTACTGTGGTATTAAAATTAAAAGGAGTCAATGCAGAAAAAATGTCTCTTTGTGACTGCACTTTAATACAGAATATTATACATTTAGATTGTTATTACTCATGGACTAAGGTAAAAACAGGATTTTAATGTTGTAGTAACTCTAAACAAAAAAATCTGAATCGAGAATCATTAAAAACTGAAATTGATCAGGAGAAACAGAATCATTAAAATACAAACAAATCCTAACAATTGATACTGGCCCTAAGAAAACCCTATTAGTAAACCTAATGCAGTGTTTGTTGAGTGCCTTAGGACTCAGGACAAAGTCTATATGTGGGACAGAGAATCAAACCAGTGTAATTTAAGGAACTGAAAAGCAGTTTACAGTTTTCGTTGTTTCTTTTAATATTTGTAGATACTACAGGATGTTGTTGCCTTGCTCCTTCAGCCCTGCAACACACTGTGAATTGACTGTCAAAGTTTATTAAGTAAATGCTGTGATTTTCATAGCATATGCTCTTTATGTATTTTTCTAAATGTGCCTTTCAGATCTCAGGCGGACTGTACCACTGCAATTTTCTCCGGTTACAGAAGATCCTCTTTGTACCCACCTGGGTGTCTCGTATTGGACGGTACATTCTGGAGCCGGTCTTCTCAAGTGAGTCCATCCGTTGGTAATCACAAACACAAATCCTGAGTAAATCCTTTGCACAGTGGCCAATGTTGCAGGACCTGACATGGAGTTGTTGTCTCTCTATGTCTAATTGAAGAAGAATAATATGTGTACATTTTAGGCATTTGAACAGCACTGTGATGCAGAATAGCTTACAAAATGAACAGGTCAAAGTCTCCTTCATATTTTCTTACTCTCCTTCATTGAATATCCACCTGAAGTGAAAGTAAAACAGATTTTTATATCATCCCGTCTCTGCTGATGAAAGCTAACCTCATTTTCCAGATTGGAGTTGCCTTACCAGGCTTTTGTAGCCATTTACTACACTTCCATTTGGGCTAATTGGGTAGTATAAACCCAGTTTTATCCACTCTATTCATTAGCAAACAGGATGCTTAACAATTCCCAAAAAACAGATTTCACAGATTTGCTTTTTCCAAGGACAGACTTTATGGTGTCACAGTCTGATCATTAAATAGTAATATGACAGCATAGAGTGGAAATGTGTGACTAAAAGCAGTTGACTGCTTTGTTATGCTTTTTTGTCTAATAATGCACACATTGCCTTCTTCTCTTCAAACATTTCCTTGAAAGGTTATTTAGATTTAATGTTCTGCCTTAAGTAGCTCTTCCTTTCCAGTCCCTAATGTCCTGCACGGTCACTTTAAGCCTTTCAGCTGTGAAAGAGTGTTTATCTCCCTCAAAATAGTCGGTGCTGAACAATGTTACTTTCCACATTTTGTTCCATAACTGAAATGGAGTGTGATAACAGTAATCTAGTTTGGCCACTGCTGTGTTTCTGTGTCCAAAAGATAGGCTATTAGTGGGGTGTAGCAACATACAAATACCTTGAAACCTGTCGCCAATTCTAGAAGAATCTTTTCAAATTAGGTTATTTCTCAATCACCCTGTGTTCACTAGTGTGTACATGTTTTACAGTGTATTAGATGTTTATGTTTTTTTGGTTTTTTGCCTTCCTAATTATGCATTTATACAATATACTTTCAAGGCTCCCAGCCAAGTAGTGAGACACCTCTGGGGATGGGAGCCACTCTGGACATTCAGAGGCAGCAGAGAATGGACCTGCTTGACCAGCAGCTACTACTGGCCCAATACAACGAGGCCAGGAGGAACGCCAGACATCAGCCACAGGTAGACAGACACATAACCAGGCTTATTCCTGCACTGATGCACTAACTGACCCCCAACAAACACACACATGCAATGTCAGATGCCACTAAATGTAGTTGTAGCATCTGTACAGTCTTTACTTGTACAGGAAGAGCTTAAATTTGGCTTTATTTGTATGTTTGCAGGCTGGGTTGTTACAGTGGACCAGGCTGTTTCCCTCTCTAAGACATAGAGGACAGAACCGACCCCCGATGCAGCCCCGTCCTCAGGCTCAGACACACCAATCCACACAACCAACTCTGGACAATTCTCCTGTCGCAGAGGAACAGGTGGGTTCGCTTGTCTGTTTTTCTGTGTGTGTGTGTGTGTATTCGCGTTTGTTCTGTTTGTAGAAAGTATGTGGCTCACGTGCGACTTGGATGACTCACCAAAACTTGGTCTATCTGTGTCGTACTTTGTGCTGGGTTCACTTATGACATATTCCCATGTGATGATTTCTCTGCCGCCACTGTCTTGAGACAAGAACTGATTTCTTTTTTTCTTTTTTTTTGTCCCACAGGTTGCACGGTTAGTAGAAATGGGCTTTTCCAGGATCGACGCCCTCGAGGCCCTCAGAGCTTCAAATAACGACATTAACATGGCAACCAACTTCCTCCTGCAACACTGAGGGAAAGAGCTCAGTGAGGGAAAAAAAGAGGTGAATGAGGACAGAAAGACAAAGCAGAAAAAGAAGCAACCAAAGCAGGGAAGCAAAAAAGCGAAACAGAGAGAAATGTTGCAGAGAATTAAAGATGGTGAATGATGGAGAACGGAAGAGAAGCCAAATGAAATTTGTACAGATAATCTGAAGGCAGCGTCACTGCTCCCTGAAGCAGTGTTAGGCTGGCTGACTCGAAATGAACTGAGCCCGATAGCAGGCTGATTAATAAAGAAGTGTGAAGCACAAAGTGGAAGACATTTGCGTCATAGCTTTCTGGTGGCCGTCTTAGTGTGAAACAGGCGTCATCACTCGAGGCATATGAGTTAGCCCTCTAACTCCCAGGGGTGCCCTATGAAAAATATACACAAACCAAATAGGTACACAGTAGAAACACAACTCTCCAGTCCAGTGGTGGACATATAAAGTGGGCTACTTCTTTAAAACAGAACAGACAGATCCCACAGACGATCTCGGTGGATACCACCCTATAACTACAGTTTAATGTATCCCAATATAATATACTGCCACTTCCAAAATGGCCACGGTGTAACCACAATTCTAGACCCTCATAACTGGCAAGAGATAATGACATGAAAAAAGTGCACAATGTTTTAGAAACAGTGGATCAGAGAACATTCTGTCACTTGTCAGGTTTTAAGCTCATACTCAATAAAGTAAGTTATTTTATGTTAAGAACTTAAGGCCCATTTCCAGGCATTTTTTTTGCAGCACATGCTAGAATGTTATATTCTTTATAAGGTGCAGCATTCCCGATTACAGTTTCATAATTTCTGATTAAAGAAATCCATCAGCAAAATCCAACATGGTTTTACTACATGGTATTTATTTTTTTATACTGGCCATGTTTCATGGAAGTAGTGGGGCTCACTCCTTTCCTTCTTGAGAAGTTTTAACAAAGCCTGAGTGACAGATATTGAACGAGCCAACTTCTTCTTTGGAGCTGATTGGTTTGGCCAAATTTTAACTCCACAAGTACATTGTTGGCGACGGACAGGGCTGTTTGGCAGGATACCGGTTAGATGGGCTATCTCAGGGTCTGTGAGGCGACTTCTTTTGTTAATGACATAATCACATTGTCAGACATGAGTGCACACAAACAGGTGCACAGTAGCCGTTCAAAGAGGTCGCGTTTCTTACCTTTGAAAGTCTTCATTTCATGCACTCACACACATACACTGCACACACTCCTCAAAGTTTCATTTACTCCGTCTTAGCCGAGTCTTTTCTCTGCCAGCACACTTGTCTGAATCCTAGCAAGTCTTAAAAGTCTGTTGATATTTATTATGCAATATCATGACAGAGAAGTTTATGGAGACTATGCACTGCATAGTAACTACTTTGTGTACATATGCATACATGCAAGAGAAGTAATATTGCAGCCACTGTGTATTGATGTCAAAGACAGATGCTAGTTTTATATTTTGTGCATAATGATATTGATAATATATGACCACTGAAATGAGTCTGTTGTTTGTGTGTATGTATTATTGAGAGTGTTCTAATAGTACATGGGTGTGATGAGGGAGTTGTTGCATGGACAACTCTCTGATGAACTGTAATGAATCATATTTGATCTGTGGAATAAATCAACTTGCTGACTGAATTATTTGTGTTACTATGACAAGCGCGTGCTCAAGTCACAAACGGTCTACATTGTTTTCTGTGTTGCTAATCCTCAGCTTGAAATGAATTATTTATTATGTTAAATTGAATTTTAATAAATTGGTTTGCAGTGGCATAATTTTCCTGAATATAAACGCTAATTTCTCATGCACCCACTGTGTTAAAGTTAGCATACAAAGCAGTACTAATGGGAACAAAAAAGCTAATTCATACTAAGTATGATTTAGAGAGTACATTCGAATAATACAGAGATCCACTATAGTTAAATCTCTCTTTCATATACTGAGTTTTCTACCACCATCCCCAAATTCCAATTTTCAAAAAGCTGTTGGCTTGATAAATTATTCCCTACACTTTTGTCAACAAACCCATGTCAAAAAAAATAATTATTAGCTACTAGAACAGAATTTTAAAAAATAAACCCATGTACAGTTTGCTCTAATAGCTTTAATGGAATATATCCCCATATATTATCGGTGTATGCTGCTGTGCTACTTTTCAACACATGATGGCACTCTTTTCCTATGATAAGACATGGGGGTTTTTGTATCAAGAGAAAATAGAACAGTATTTATTTCGGCTGTTTTGAGGATTTATCAGCGATCTGTCAGTCAGCTGTTGCCAAGCAGTCTTTTTATATGCACCTTTGATTTTTGTTCGCCTTCTCTCACTATCTGCCTTTTGAGAAATTTGGATTTTAAACTGAATCAGGAGTCAAAATGCCTATTGAAAAATGATTACTGTAACTGTACATATTTGTTTGCATAAATAAGACAAACAGCTCCCAGGAAGCTCTATTGGAAAAATGGAACAATATTTGTGTTTAAAGGGAATGTGCAGCAGTGATTCTGAAAGCAATAAAAAAGGGGGGTCTACCATGTATGGAGGCCCCGTCTCTTAATATTTAGCTCTACACTGTAATATGTTGCCTGAAATTATGTCTATTTCAGAAAATTTGAGAAAATAATGACATTAACCAAAATTCAATTGCATTTAGAGGGCTGCATGACTTTTTTCTCAGCTTATAAAATACTATTCAACTGCTATTTGATAAAGACCCTTTAAAAATGTGACCCTAATCGCTCTGTTATTGTGGAAAAAGAAATCCACCTGTTCATGTTGAGCCCCCTTTCCTCACTAGATGGAGACATCGAGTCAGGTCTGTTGTGTTGTTATTGCCAGTCAGGCCTCTGCCACACCCACCCGCTCCCATTATTCCACTGAGCAGACAGCTCCAGCAGACAGTCTCGCTCCAGGGTGGCTGAATATCAATGCAGAGAAATTATGCACATCTTAAAGCCAAAGAGTTTCAAAATCATATGGTTCACCAGCTATTTCCTTAAACACGAAGGCCAAAGTATACTCTGAGCCGCCTAGATTTCTCATCCTGCATGTGTTGCACTTCAGATCTCATCTGAACTCTCACAGACACATTTGTTATTTCCCCCCCCTTTAACTAAAAAGGCCTCCTGAGTTCACAGTGACACAGATTCATCCAACCTCTGCTGACGTCGAAAAGCAGTGAAGCGGCGCGACTTTTAATGGCGGCTGAATTGAAAAGCAGCTTAACACCGGAGTGATTGATATCTCCATGTGTCACTGTGTTTCAGTGTTTAATTAAAGACAATGATTAAAGAAAAAAAAAACTTTACTGACAACCAACCTCATTAGGGACTTTCTTTTGTGAACTGCCCACTTAATGTGCGGCATTAATCATGCCTCATTTGGCTGTAATGATTTAGATTTTTTTGTTTTTTTTCAGCTATTGGAGGGCGTTTTTACTCAATTTTTGCACTGCGATGGGCGTCCATGGGTGGCGAAACTTGCTATGATTTCATATTTAAGCAAATGTGGCTACATAATTCAAACTACCATGTGGAATTTTAGCTGCTTATCCCTGTGTTTCAGCTGGAGAATCAGCAACAGTAACAGAATGATGATGCATGGGCTGTTCGGGGGGTTTCTCCTTGTCTGGCAGGAAAAACCATTATCGTTTACAGAACAGTCGACTGTGGCCTTGAAGCATCAGCAGTTGCGTGGGGCCATTTGTCATTTTAGGTAAGTGGACTGTGACTCTATTAACCAAGGCCTACTGTACAGTATATCATGACCTAATGCCACACTATAGGAACAGAGTTGTGTCTGTGTTTCTGTTCATCTTACCTTTAGAGAAAAGCCTCTTGTTTGGGGTTTAGTGAGCATCTGGGTTAAGGTTGAAATCAATGTTATGTCCCAATTAGAGTGAAGATTCAAATGAAGAATGTAGAGGTAATGCAAGAATTTGCATGCTTGCGGAGTGACAGATGAGAACATTGATGCCATTCTTATATCTATTAAGTGTGAAACTACACCAGCTGCCAATTAGTGTGGAATAAAAACACAGCTAATCAGACTTCACCACCTCCGATCTGATTAGTCATAAAGAGTAAACAGAGTGAAGAAATACATTAATATGATATATTTTATTCATTATTGCTATAAAAAAGTGGATTAATGCACCTTTAAGTTGAAGGTCCACTATAATCTGTCATGTCTTGACATATACCTTTCATACAAAAAGGGCAATATTTACTCACTCCTATGATTAAGGGAAACACATTGCAAAAAAATTGCACTTTATTCATTTATGGACACTGTAAATGGTAAGAAATATTGCACAAACAGAGACTAAATGTATTTTATTGTTTGCCGTTTCTTTGTTAAAGTGTGTTCTTTTGATAGCTGCCTCTCAGCGAGAACTGATGAAGGTCTATCCTGTGAAAGAAGCACAGTTCGGTGTGTAAAAGGGGCATTTTTAATCATGCAATGTGTACTCTGTGATTAATTCAAAGACCTAAATGTAGTTGCAGGTTTATGTAAAGTTCAGTGAGTGATTTAGCTTGATGAGTTTCTTACTTCTGTTGTTGTCTTCTTTCCAAGGTGTTTAGGTCTAAAGAGCCCCTGGTGTCTCTGAACACTATTTAAAGGTTCTGGGAGACTCCAAGTGTATGATTAAGAAGGGGTGGAGCATGGATTTGGATTTCAGCTTGAGATAATGACATGTACATGCAGTGTAAAACAGCTTTAAGTAAAGTTTTTTACTTCTAATTAAATGTGTTGAGGTAAGTTGTTGCATAAGTAAGTGGGCTGTTCATTGCTATTTGTGAGGTTTTGTTGATCGGACTACCCTGCTGAATGACAGGACTCAAGGGTTAATCAGTGGCAGCCTATTAGAAGCTACCAGGAAGCATTTTGAAGCCTTTTCTGCTGCTTGGACCTCATGGCACCTGCGTTTGGTCAATGGTTCGACAAACATATATTTCCTTCTATATGGTTGTCGTTGGTGAATAACACCAGGTTGATTTGCACCTCGTATCTACATCAAGACTCCCGCTTTAATTCAGCCACTGCTGACCGTCCAAACACCACAAATGTGATTTGAAAATGAAATTTGCGAGTGTTTGTGTTTCAGTGTTTCAGGCTGAATCACTTGCTGATGCTGTGCTGCTGACATGCATGTATCACTTCAAACACCCGGAGGCCATCACCAGCACCAGTGCTGTCTCTGCTATACTCCCTCACCAGCTCTGTTGCCATGGTGAGTGCATGCCGTTTTGTGTGGTTGCCATGGGGACCTTGTATTACAGCCCGCCGCCTGCTCTCTTCATGTTTCTGCATGATCATTTGTATGCCTCCTGTACGCTAATGCTTTAAAAAAAAAAAAAAACCATTAGCGGCGCAGGGAAGTGCCCTCAGGGATTACCTTCTGTAGAAACAGGCCCAGGTATTCCTGGTGCTGCTTCGCACGATGGGGAAAAAATACCAAAAACAGCTGAATTATTTTCTCAGCTGTGACTTTGCATGTTTGACAAGAAAAAAAAAAAAGTCAGATGTGTGATTCTAATTTAGAACAATGCTGCCTCTTTTTTCATTCTCACTAGTCAGTCCATAGCTATGAAATCCAAGAATGCCAAATGCCTCCCACTGTTATGGTAATAATATTCTAGTGCACTTTGAGATAATGACATCATTTGTTCACTTGTTTCCTTCTAACAATCACACACTGTCCATGTCTTTAACACTCACTCGGCATCTGGTCTTTTAATGTAATGTGTGTGTGTGTGTGTGCATGTATATCTACTGGCATGAGACCATTTGTCTGAGTCCACTGTTAACCACATGTGGGAATGTTTGCATCCAACTCTTAGGCCAGAGAGCGAGCGGCAAAGGCCACTGATGTTTTCCTCTAGTCATTTTGTACATGAACTTCATAGTTAATGGGGCACAACAGTGCACCTGCCTTCAGGCCATTCAGAGGTTTGGCATTTCACTTCCATTGTGTGTCGGCTCCTGTATGCCTCTCGCGGTCTGTTTAGTCTGTGCTTGCTTCAGTTACATCAAAAGCAGAGCAATCTTCTTTAATCATTTGGGCTTGGCGAGGTTCTCTTTAGGATCAGTGGGATTGTTCAACCTGTTTTTCATCTACCAGCCACGATGACAGCTTGTGGATGTTCAACGTTTTTTTTCCTTTGGTCTTCTTTTTTTTTCTTCTTTTAATTCTGTTTGTTTACATCTCTCTCTAGATCTGCGTCTGGAACCTACCAATTACAAGAAACCCACAATCCCACAAGAAGCTTCTTTGGAAAACAGTCATTTGCGATGCCTGCACCTTCAACAACCCTACTTCAACACACTAATATGTGTCCAGGAATACTGTGAGGTAATCACACGTGACCATCAACTGTCACTGAACCACGCTCATGCCCGTCCTTGTGTCAACAAATTATGAGAGCTTTGGGAGTAATTGTCCTTCCAGCATTTGGATGCTATGACAAAGACTTCTGTTTATGTGATAAAGAGGAGGTTCATTTGATGTGAATCCCCAGTAACTCCAACAGAAAATATTTTGTCATCATTGTAAGAGATTTAAAGGCCACTTCAAAACAAAATGATTGGCTTTGGAGTAAAGTCCTTTTGACAAGAAAAAATTGTCATCTTTCCAACAAAGTGTCATTTAAAATTTATGAGCTCTTTTGTGGCCTTTTGCACTCTGTGTCTCCATCCTTTTCACTCCATTTCCTCACTTGCAAACAGATGAAATTCTGTTGCATAGCAGACACTCAGTAAAAAATGTGCAGAAAGTTGACAGGAGTAGAAAAAGCCTCTGTTGCTCTCATCCTCTTCCTCAGTTAAGTATACCATGCTCTTCCCCTGCCCCTGCAAAGCACCCAATACACTCCCAGGAATCTCTGTGTGTCCTCTGACCTTTAATATGGTTCACTTCCTCTGAAATTGTACACACACGAGGTATGGCATGAACGCATGCTTCGTGCGCGGGTACGTTTATTTTTGTGCATCTGTGTATGCATGCTTCTGTGTGTGTGTGTCTATAAATGTGATGAACACAGAGTCCCCATTCAGACTTATCGTGAAGGTGAAGGTGTTAAGCTGATGAAAGCTTTCTCTTCCGCTGCTCCTCTAAGTGAACTCTACACAAACGCTCCAGCAGATCCATTACATCCGGTCTAAAACTGACTTCACTAAACACTTCCGACATTGTTCTGACTGTGGAAGTGTCCAGCTGTTAGTGCATTTATCATGGAAGCTTAGAGCTGATTCTGGTTGTCTTTCTGCACCACTGACACACAGCAGGAAGACGTTTCCTTAACTCAACAACCGTAAAGGAGGCCTTTTATAGCAGACCCATCTCCTTTCTACACAGTCCTTTGCCTTCTGCCAACTCATGAACTGTTTTGTGCTCCATCAGTCTTTCTTAGTAGTGCTAACTGGCCATCCTGTTTCTAAAATTCATGGAGTCACCATCCTATTTCAGTCATTGCAGCCTCTGAGCACATCAGCTACTTCAGCAGTCAGTAGGTCGGCTCACGAGTTTAGTTTGGAGAAATGGATCTTTTAAATAATCCATTAAGACCTAAGGCAACCCCAGACACAGGTACATGCATGTGTTGCATCATGTTTTAATGGGATAAAGGGGGCATGATGAATATTGCTTGTAAGAATGCAAAGCAGTTTTAAAATTGCTGTTGTATGATGTTCTGGGGAATAAAGGTGTAAGATGGAGATGCATAAAAGCTACAGTTAAAAGACAGAAAAGGGTTCAAAAAAAGCTGGAAAAAACTAATTTCAGTCAGATATTTTACATTAAATAGAGTATTTTTATAATGTAGAGCATGCAGTGCCTATAAAGAGTTTATACTCGCTTTTGAATGCTTTCCCCTTGTATTGCTTTTTAACATTGAATCATGGTCGATTTAATTTGCCTTTTTTGACAGGAATTTAGAAAAAATAGTACTTCATGTCTAAGTAAAAGTAGATTACTGCAAAAGTAATGTCAATTAATTAAAAATATTAAACTTAGATATCGTGATTACATAAGTATTTAGCCCCTAGATGCACCTTTGGCTGCAATTACACCACCCAACCTGTGTTAATATGTCTCAATCAGCTTTGCACAGCTGGGCATTGCTAGTTTACCCCATTCTTCTTTGCAAAACTGCTCAAGCTCTATTAGGTTGCACCGGGATCACGAGTGAACAGCTCTTTTCAAGTTCAGCCACAAATTCACAATTGGATTGAGGTCTGGGCTCTGACTCAGCCACTCCAGAACATTCACCTTGTTGTCTTTGAACCACTTCTGTGCAGTTTTGGCCGTATGCTTTGAGTCATTCTCTTGCTGAAAAACAAATCCTCTCCCAAGTAACCGCACTCTCTCAGACTGCAAGAGTTTTTGTTCAGGTTCAGGATTCCATTATACTTTGCTGCATTCATTTTATCCTTGACCTTTACAAGCCTTCTAGGGCCTGCTGCTAAGAAGCATGCCTGCATCAAGATGGCACCATATGCTTCACATTATGATGCTGACATTACAATGCTGCAAGTTATGATGATGCCACTGCCATACTTCACATTATGATGCTGCTACCCCCATGCTTCACATTATGATGCTGCCACCACCATGCTTCACATTATGATGCTGCAACCCCCATGCTACACATTATGATGCTGCCACCTGCTTGCTTCACATTATGGAAGCAAGTGATGATGCCACCGCCATGCTTTACATTACGATGCTGCTACCACTGTATTTCAGAATGGGGATGATGTGTTTGTGATGATGTGCAGCATTCAGTGTCCACCAAATATAGCATCTAGTCTGATGGCCAAAGAACTCAAACCTTGTTCCAGCTGACTTCAGAGTCTCCCACATGCCTTCTGGTGAATTCGAGTCGAAAGGTAACATGAGATTTTTTTTCTCAACAGTGGCTTTCTCTTTGCCACTACCCCCTAAAGTGTTAACTGGCGACAAACCCAAGGAACAGTTGTTATATATACAGCCTCTCCCTTCTCAGCCACTGAAGCTTGTAACTCCTTCAGATGAGTCATAGGTGTCTCGACAGCCTCCCTCACTAGTCTCTTTCTTGCATGGACACTCAGCTTTTGAGGACAGCCTTCTGTAGTCATATGTAATCACGTGCCATATGTCTTCCATTTTTTATTTATAGATTTCACTGTTCTTCAAGGGATGGGTATTTTCTTGTATCCATACCCTGACTTATGTTTAAATAATGTTTTCACAGAACTGCTTGAATGTTCTTTTGCCTTCATGATGTAGTTATAGCCAGAAGTACTGGTTTACCAGTGTCTGGACTTTCCAGATGCAGGTGTCTTTATAATACAGTCACTTGAGACACATTCACTACAGTCAGTCTCCATTTCACTAATTGTGACTGTTAGCATCAGTTGCTACACCTGTGTTGAATTCGGTGAAGCACTAAAAGGAAATGAATACTTATATAATCACTTATTTTAAATTCAATGTTTTTAATTAATTGACATTACTATGTAGAAATCTATTGTCACTTTGACATGAAAGAGGGGTTTTTTTGTAAAGTCTTGTCAAAAAAGCCAAATTAAATTAACCATGATTTAATTTTGAAAATCACTTAAAGTGTACAACTTTCAAGGGCTCAGAATACTTTCTTATAGGCACCATATACGTCATTGATATGTGGCATATAGATTTTGAACTCTTCTCACAACACAAGGAAAAAGCTCAGCGTGGGCAAAGATTGGAGTTTGATGTACATAGAATCAAACTCTACAGGTGGATGCTGAAGTGGAGGTAAAACTATATGAATCTAGAACATTGACATATGCATAACGAACACAAAAATGCATAGAAAAAATACTCAGACACCAGAACATTTTGAAAACTAACATTTTAATTACTGAAATGTAATTAATTTCATCACCTCCTCCTATATCCAACGCTTGACCTACAAATGGGCGGCTGTGGCTCAGGTAGTAGAGCGGGTTGTCCACTGATCGCAAGGTTGACGGTTCAATCCCCAGCCCCTGCACATGCCAAAGTGTCCTTGGGCAAGACGCTGAACCCAAAGTTGCTCCCAATGGCAGATTAGCGCCTTGTATGGCAGCTCTGTCGCCATTGGTGTGTGAATGGGTGAATGAGAAACACATTGTAAAGCGCTTTGGATACCACTAAGGTAGGAAAAGGCGCTACCTAAGTGCAGACCATTTACCATTTACCATTTTACCATATGCAGGATATGTTGTAGCAAGAAGAGTGGAGGAGTTGAGTTGACTCCCTGACCTGCATGTAGCTTGCAGTAGCTTTGTAGGTTTTTGATGATAAACTGAAGTATTGGTCACATTAAATGTTGGCCTGATGGCAGCATTTGATGAAACGTTAAGATATCACACAAGTGAATTATGGGGACATGATTATATGTGCAATTTTTTTTTTTTTTTTTTGAAATGCCAACGTGGCTGACCAGCCTACAGGCTGTTCCTTGAGCCATGCTGCTGGCATGGTTGGGAAATCAATCATAATATAGGCTGAGTGGTTTATATATGGGCTGAAAAAATGAATTTTTCCAGCTCTTGGTCCCTCGATTAAAAAAATGGAAGTAAACAAATTATTGTGATGCCATAAAAAACATATGAAGTTTATTTGGTTGAGTTATGAAAATTAAAATGCACACTTCCTGTTAATAAAGCTCTGCAATAAGCTGTACTACAGTTTAATGATTGCAGTAAAACCAGTGAAAGAGCATTCACTCATTGTACTTTACGAGGTCTTATCTGTTTGAGTAAATGAGATAAAGAGGAAATTACTTTTAGCGTGTCTGAAAATGAAAATGTGTGTGTGTGTGTGTGTGTGTGTGTGTGTTGGGGGGGTCAGGGGGTACAGTTTGGAATCATTTTCTTCAGTTATAGGTGAATGACTGATAGGGAAGGTGGAAATATTCAATATGCTCAGTAAGATGGTGGCACCTGTACCATGCGAAGACTACAATGACGGCAACATGACTCTCAGATGGAGTATTTCTGGTTCCTTTTCACATCTGCATGCAGGAACAGTCAGACACTTTGATCGCGTCAGTGTTGGGGCTAAGATAACACAGAGCTCACAGTGTTCTTTCAGTCATGTTTAAACACAAAGAGACCCCCCCTCCCTCCCTCCCCTTCCCTTTTTAGTCTGTGCTGATTCACAACGGTCTGGAGCCAGCCAGCTCTGGAAGCTTGTCTCCATGGAGACAAGGGTGGGAAGGAGAGTGATGATGTTGCTGGCAGAACAGCAGTCCCGAATCAACCATGTGTTTCGGTGTGTTTGTGTGGATGTGTGGGTATACGGGGAGACAAACAGAGACATAGATTATATTCTCCTTCTCCAAAGAAGGGTAATGTAGTTGTCTAGCACTGCACGCGAGGTGGCTTTATTTTTTTTTTTTCCAGTGAGAGGATCGCTGCGTGACCTGTCAAATCCGAGCAGAAAGACAAGCAGCTTGTATTGATAAGCGATGCCACGCTCAACATTGACTGACGGTACAGGTTGTGACAAGCAGAGAGCGAAGCCAATTTCTCATGACACGCTTATTCTCAAATCTTCTGATTATAAATAGCAATGCAGGGAAAGAAAACCATATTTAACAACTGGATCTCAAACTGAAATTTCTAAATGAAGGTCTCGTTCCATCTTTGTTTTCCCTTAAATTGGATATTTGTAGAGGCTGTAAAATCCTACATGAGGCCTGATTTCAGAGGAGCTTAACAAAATAACACTGACAGTCTATAGTACTGTACTGATACTTAAATACTACATCAGAAACAAGCTCTAAGTCTGCAGAACTGGAATTTCTACAGTCACTAAAGCTGTAGACTGTGTGTTGCACTGAATTTTCAAGTTCAGTGAATATTTATTCTCATCATTACTCATTTTTTTTGTCAGAGAATGAGTGACAAACGATGACATCCAGAGTTTGCATGTACTCACCTTCCTTTCTCCACCGAATTACAAACAGCTAATTATTTTAAATACCAAACGCTGTGAGTTTGCTGCTGCACACAGAGTTTCAGTGGTGATGGCGGTGCGGTTGCACAATGCAGCTGGTGAGTCAACACAGGCTTTGACACTGAAAACATTATTTTGTTGACCTGCTGTGAGCCCACCTGACTAAAATTAAGCTCAAAGCTTCGGATGCCATGGCGATGGAGAAGTGTTAATGGCAATTTTGCAAAACGGTGGGCAGAGGTGGAAAATAAGGGGACGACCGGTGAATCATTGTTAAGCATGAGATGTGTGTTTTGGAGACATGAGCGAATGACACGTGCTTACAGATGAGAATGGAGAGAGAGCACTGACAGTTGGAAAACAACAGTTCCCATCACAGACTCTGTTCTTTTTGTATTTTATGTCTAATGCCCCACGAGTTGCATGAATTTCCTTTGTACACCATGTTACCTGATGATGAAGTTGGCTTTGAATTTGTAGCTTTAAACTTAAAGATTAAGAGAAGCACAAATATTTATGTGCACCATTTATAACTGAGAAAAAGCATTACCCAGAGGAAAATCTTACTGCTCAACGCTTGCTTTTATATAGCTTGTGAGAAAAAATTGTTATTCTTATTTTAGGCTTATTTTAGCTTGGACTTTTTTTTATATAAGATTCTCATATTTTTCTCCTAAAATTCATGAGGCAATATAGGCGAGAAAGGAGGAAAACAATTAGCAACAGGAGTCTTATTTGGGATTTAAGGGAGATAATTCCCAACTTCGACTAATGGCTCAATTTTTTTTTTAAATTGAGCTACATGTGAGCTGTATACGCATATCTATATATAAACATATATATGTATCAATATGTAATAATATATGCCTATACACCGATCAGCCACAGAATTATGACCACTGACAGGTGAAGTGAATAACTTTTTAATTGGTACTATTTGGTGTTCTGCTGAAAAACCTTGGATTTTAACATCCGTGTGGATGAGACTTAGACACCCAAATAAACATTGTCCCACAACAAGCACACTCCCTCATGCAAATGGAAATCCCAAATGCCACTGGCCTACCCCCACAGGAAAATGCACCCCACCACATGGAAAAACATCAAACAATCAGGAACATGTTGAGGAACATGACAGTGTCCCAACATGTTGATTTGACCTCCAAACTTCCTACACCCCATTCTGATCAAGCATCAAAAGGATGCAGTGGAACAAGTTTGATTGATAGAGGCTCCAATGCACAAGCCAGAGTACCTGAAGGATCCAGTGCCAATGTCCTGGTTCCAGACCCCATAGGACACCCTGAGAGGTCCTCTTGTCCATGCCTGATGGTTCAGAGCATTTTTGAGCACATAAGGGGGACCAACACAATATTAGGCAGGTGGTCATAATGTTATGCCTGCTCGGTCTGTCTCTCTCTCTCTCTCTCTCAATTTCAATTATATACATATATATGTTTGACAAAATAGTAGGAAGACCTGTCAGTATAATTCAGTACAGTGTTTGCATTACATTTGTGTAAAATAAAGCTCATATAGTAGTTGAAGTTGGGGATTATCTCCTTTAAATCTCAAGTATGACTCCTGTTGCTAACTGTTCCCCTTTTTTCTCATCTATATCTCCTCGCGAATTTTAGGAGAAAAATATGAGAAACATATCAAACTGAACAAGGCTGAAATGAAAATCGCAATGTTGTCTTCCAAGCTATAGAGGAGCAAACTTTGAGCAGTAAGATTTTCCTATGGGTAAGACAGTTATTGCAATTGTAAAAAAAAAACTGGAAAAGGGCATCAGTCCAGTCAATACAAGACCAGATGGATTGCTATAAAACACTATGTATTGATACAGTTTGGATTTGTGAGAAAATATTGCGACTTTTATAACATTGTCCCTTGAGAACAACCTAAGCAAAACACACAGCTAATACTGAGGTCCTGGCTTGCAGGTAGAGATCATAAAGACGCCAAAAGCTGCTTACTCAAACACAATCTTTATATTATCTTTTTTTTTTTTTTTTTTAAAGGACAGACGGTTAAACACAAAGATGAGATTATTTATTAATCTATTCAAGATGAATGATAATTGCAAATTCCAGGGGATAGAAAGGTAAAGAGGCTGGATGAAAGAAATTTGCAGAAAAGTAATTGGATGGCAGGCTGGTTAAATTGAGGCATCTGTCACTTTAAGAGAGCATTGCATTGAGGGTAGTTTGTTGGTGGCAAGGTATGGTGGCAAAAAAGCAACTTTTTTTTTTACCTTTAACACTCTGTTTTGTAAGAAGTTTGTCTGCAATGATGACAAAATACTTGCTGACAAAAATTGTCGAAGGCTGGATGGAGTTTCCAACTTCTACCAAAGTAATAGACCAGATGACAAAAGCTGCCAACCTCACTTAATTTAAAAGCATTAGGCACAGGTGTCTCAGATATAAGGTAACCAGCAAGTCCTGCTCCAATTTAGAAATGGCTATTCTTCTTGGTTTTATTTTTTTCCCCATACTGACAGGTCAAATGTTGTTTTAGCAGTGTCCCAGTTCTACCACAGTATACACTAAAATATATGTTATTTAACTGCATTTTTAAATCAGCCATAGATATAAGAGCTGCTACATGCATATTCAAGGTAGACTATTTTGACAGCAGATATTCTGACTTGTCAAAGCATGAAAACCCCTGGTGTAATGAGTCATTCCAGCTATTAATCATGCCTGTACTTTTCATGCTTTGACATGTCAAAATGTGTGCCGTGGATATGGTCTATTATGTCAAAAAGCATCTGACAAAGAAATTAGAAGAGCTGCTCACAACTGTGAAATGTGAAAGTAATTTAGCGATGCTAGTGAGAAAGCTCCATGAAACTAGTTTTGCATGTTCTTATATACACTATATTGCCAAAAGTATTGGGACAGTCTTCCAAATAATTGAATTAATGTGTTCCAATCACTTTCATTGCCACAAGTGCATAAAATTAAGCACCTAGAAGCATGCAGACTGCTTCTATAAACAATTGTGAAAGAATGGGTGGCTCTCAGGAGCCCAGTGAATTCAAGCATGGTACCATGATAGGTTGCCGCCTGTGCATTAAGTCCATTTGTGAAATTTCCTCAATACTAAATATTGCATGGTCAAGTGTTAGTGGTATTATAACAAAATGGAAGCAATTGGGAACAACAGCAACTCAGCCACGAAGTGATAGGCCATGCAAAATCACAGAGCGGGGTCAGCGGATGCCGAGGCCCACACTGCGCAGAAATCACCAATTTTCTGCAGAATCAGTAACTACAGACCTCCAAACTTGGTGTGGCCTTCAGATTAGCTCAAGAACAGTGCATGGAGAACTTCATGGAATGGGTTTCCATGACCGAGCAGCTGCATCCAAGCCTTACACCACAAGGTGGAATGCAAAGCGTCGGATGCAGTGGTGTAAAGCACGCCTCCACTGGACTCTAGAGCAGTGGAGACATGTTCCCTGGAGTGACCAATCATGTTTCTCTGTCTGGCAATCCCATGGACCAGTCTGGGTTTGGTGGTTGCCAGGAGAAAGGTACTTGGCTGACTGCATTGTGCCAAGTGTAATGTTTGGTGGAGGGGGAATAATGGTATGGGCTTGTTTTTCAGGAGTTGGGCTTGGCCCCTTAGTTCCAGTGAAAGAAACTCTTAATGCTTCAGCATACCAAGACATTTTGGAAAATTTCATGCTCCCAACTTTGTGGGAACAGTTTGGGGATGGCCCCAGGCACCAGTGCACAAAGCAAGGTCAATACAGACATGGATGAGCCAGTTTGGTGTGGAGGAACTTGACTGGCCTACACAAAGTCCTGACCTCATTTTGATAGAACACATTTGTGATGAATTAGATTGAGAGCCAGGCCTTCTCATTCAACATCAGTGCCTGACCTCATAAATTCGCTTCTGGAAGAATGGTCAAAACACACTCCTAAACCTTGTGGAAAGCCTTCTTAGGATAGGTGAGGCTGTTATACCTGCAGAGGGTGGACAAATTCCATATTAAACCCTACAGATTAAGAATGGGACATCATTAAAGTTCATGTGCGTGTAAAAGCAGGCAACCTAACACTTTTGGCAATATAGTGTATGCGATAAAGACTGGTATCCTGGTGACTGCTCGCTATTTGACATGTTCAAAACATAAATCACCAATTTTGCAATGGTTAATCTGACATTCCTGTAACCCTAAGTTAGACTCTGAAACTGAAATCCTGTAATCTGCCAATTCCAGACTTTTAAAGGTCAGCGTTTCCATGCTTTTTTCATCTAATTTAGCTCAAGCTTACAGTCCTTATAAACAATTAGCTTGTAAAGTGGTGTTGTGGGCAGGGCATTTGAGTTTATTTACCCCTAGTGTTAAAACTATTCCTTGCAGAATTAATGTTTATTCTTTTATGGTACTGAAAGCAAGTACTGTTATAAAGTATACAACCTAATGCATGTTTTTTCTGTATTTTATCCAGCCATTGTAACATAAACCAAATCTAAAATTTTGTCAGCCATATTTGAAAGTCCTATGCATCCATCTTTCACTCTTACAGGTGTTTTCACTTATTCTGCCTGATTCTTCTCAGGTCAGTGCAGGTGCAAGACATGTCTAATCACCCCTCTCAAGCGACACCTTCAGATTCTCATTGGTACATTAAGTTTGACGACCTCACTTAACTCCCAGTATGACTGTTCCAGTTTCAACCTGAGCGGAGGATTATTCAGCCAGAATAACTGAAAACACCTGTTAGGGAGTGCAGGGCCTTTAAAGGCTTGTGGTTTACCTCAAGGGAGTTGATAAAGCTTATAACTAATTAACTGGTTTCTCAGATTGTTTGTCAAATAGACAAATTGTCAGATATTTGTGTGCCTTTGACTACAGGGAGAAAAAAAAGGTCTACTTGTGCAATACAGCAAGTGTCAATACACTTCACCATGCATTGATTTTCAGTCTTTCTGCAGAGATCCACCAGTTTTTCTCTAAAACAAAAATCATGTTTAGGATAATCTTTGCACATATTTCGCAGATACCTTAAATGATTTGTTCTTACAAAAGCAATTACTTTGATTCAGTCGTGCCTTCAACTCCCCATTTGCGAGAATGGCAAGTGCAGAGGCTTAGCACAGCAAAAGAACTCCTTTGCCAAAGGGCTGCTATGGGAGATAGCCTAGCATTATGATGATATTAACCAAGACAACAATGACTGACGTTTACAGCTGGTGGGGTAACAGACTTCTAACATAATCAGATTTCTCAATGTATCACTTCAACATAAAGACATAGTGATGTAGTTGCAGGGCCTCGGGGATCTTAATGTGCTTAAAAAGGTACCGCTCATATTTAAAACATCCAAACAGGAGTCATTCAAAGGGATATGGTTTAATAGCTGCATCTTAATCTTTATTTTGGTTTTGGAATTATGTCCTTTAACATTATACCTCCCTCACGTTTTTCTTCTCTTCACCTCTCTCATGAGTGCTGCTTTTGTTTTCACTTTCCCTGGCCTCCCCTTGGAAAAAAAAGCTCTCTCCGACCAGTTCTCCATCTTCTGGGAATGCTATCCTCACGTTAATGGCCCATTTAAAGCAGGTAAATGTAATTTCATGCTGTTTCAAACAGCATTACGTCAAGCTGTAATGGCGGGTAATAGTGCTGTGTGCTGAGTCACGGGAATAATTCCCAGCATTGAGTTTTATGATCCAAATGCTATCTCGCTCAATCATTCCGTGACTCTGCTGTTATAATCGCAGAGAACAAGCAAGCTGCAAAACAAGATTGACTGTCATCATTGTTTACAAGCGGTGCTGTGATTGTTCATGTGACAGTAGAGGAGGGCTGCAGACCACAGAGGCTTTTTCATTTAATATGAAGAAAAGTAATAGCTGTAATTTCATCATAGAAAACACAACTTTCTGGATGATCTAATTATTTTCTGTTATTTGTGTCATCTTCTGTTTGCGTTCATAATCAGAATATTTGAGAATTTTAAGCAGAATTATAAATACTTGTAGAATAAACCAATATCAGTCTTATCAGTGTGATAAATAAAAACATAGATAAGCTGTAACAAAAGTTAATCGTAAAATTCATTATTTTCTCAATGGACTTCTTCATCAAAACCCTCACGTGATTAAGGGATCATGAATTATTTCTAAATCAAGTTTTTATGCATAATAATGATGCATAGGTATAATACAATATATAATGAACATGATTTTGAACTAACCTATATCTAACAAGCTATTTTTGGATCTCTGTGTGAAAAATAGTGTTTAAATAGAGCCAGAATTCCAAGCACAGATTGATCAAAAGATTACACAACTGCTTTGCTTCATCAGATAGGCAACAAAGATGAGAAACTGGGGCAGAGACGAGAGGTCATATGGAACAATGTGCCAGATCCAAACCCGCATCATTACTAGCATGTCATGATCTGCACTTTAACCCATCGGTTAATTAGTTTTTGCTTCCCAGAAACAAAATGGTATTTTTCACAGAGCTGAGTGGAGCTGAAGTGGAAGATAAACACAATTTTAGGCCGGAGAAGAGGAGAGGTGGCAGTCTGAATTTCAGAAACAGTAAAAAAAAAAGAAACTACTTCCACACCAACCTCGCAAATGATGTGCCGCGAGCAGTTACATAAACACGCAAATGGAAACCTCCAGTTGTTTTTCTTCATTTTAACGGTTGGCTGAGCAGAGTCGTCAATCATCGGGGAATGCAGAGACACAATCATGATCACAGAGGTGCTTGATTTTTTTGTCAAAGCCCTCGGGCTGTTGTGAGGTGAATCCTGACCTCAAATGCAAGTTTCTTCAAGTTTCATAATATGTCAAAGGGTGATGAAATGAGAGGAATTTGTTTATGTCGAAGCAAAAAAAGAAAAAAGAAAAAGGTATTCTCTCCATTTTAATTGATAGGCGTCAGACTTCACCTGTTAACACTTTACTCTAGCTTTCGGGATGAATGTAGGTTTCTGTGTCACATCTCACCACCACTCTACTGTTATTTACTCTGCTTTGGGAGTGGCCACTTTATAATACAAGTAGTTATTTAGCTAAATAAGAGTAATTAAATGGGGCAGCTTCTTTTGTGCTGTGATGACTGAGGAAGTCGGCTGCCTGCCTGTTCATGTACTTTAAGTAACTCCCTTCCTCTGCCCTGCTCCTCCCTGGCAGCTTCAGCACACTGAGACTGGATTGACTGGAGAGATCAGGAAGCCTCTGGACATTGCAGTGTCAGCAACAGCAATGTGCAAGTGCAAGACTCTCAGCACATCTACCATTTGGACTGTACTCACCAGATACTAACATCAAGACAAACACACATATTTCTCATAAAGCCCCTCCCCCACTGATAGACTCAGGGAAATATGAATACAGATGCTTGCAGTTGCATTTGCTATATCTAAGTGTATGCAGAGACACAGCAAAAGCCTCTGCCCCACAACTGCAACCATAAAACGCAAGACGCCTCAAGAGGAAAATCAAAATGCAAAAATCAATAGCCGGCTCTTTGTCATGTTTGCATTGCATGCTGCATTAATTTTCACGGAAGGCAGCCGGTTGTGATGAGAGTGCTTGGCATGAGGAAAAATGCAATGAATAATACAATACAACAGTATCGACTTTTTAAAAAAAAGAATCCTTCAAGCCTGAAAGCAGAATGTGTTTCTGCCAATTAAAAGACGTCATGTTTATTTGCTCTAGAAAGATGTGTTTGCAGGAGCTCTAAATATTTGCAGGCTGGATTAAGTGACTGTGAGGAAGCGATTTACTGGTGCACAGTTCCACAAATAGGAAAAGTATCAGAAGGAATTTTGTGAAGGGACACGGATTTTTCAGATGAACCAGTTGTGGTTTTGTGACTTGCCATGAACAGAAAACAGCAACATCAGCCATTTTTCAGTAAATTCCAAAAATCATATGCATACATCGATCAGCCATAACATTATGACCACCTCCCTGATACTGTGTTGGTTCCCCTATATGTGCTCAAAAATGCTCTGAAACATTGGGCATGGACAAGAGGACCTCTCAGGGTGTCCTATGGGGTCTGAAACCAGGACATTGGCAGTGGATCTTTTGGGTACTCTGGCTTGTGCAGAGGGGCCTCTGTCAATCAAATTTGTTCCACTGCATCCTGTTGATGCTTGATCACAATGGGATGTAGGAAGTTTGAGGGTTGTGGGACAATGTTTATTTGGGTGTCTAAGTCTCATCAACACGGATGTTAAAATCCAAGGTTTTCCAGCAGAACACCGCATAGTACCAATATGATCAATGTTATTCACTTCACCTGTCAGTGGTCATAATGTTGTGGTTGATCAGTGTATGTTCAAGTGACAATGGCCAAAGGTGCAATGAGTTTTGTTTATGAGATGCAAAAAGGAAAAAATAGGCTGATATTTGATGGAGCCACAAAGTCCCCTATAGGCAGGAGGCTGGGGTGGATTGCTGGGTCAACAAAAAGGTTGGAATAATAGAAATGTACGTTTGTTTTAACCAAGACCAGGCAGTGTGTTAAATCATTTTATTTGGAGGACTTGCTTTTCAGTGCATAGAGGAAAATATGTGAGCTGAATTGTGCAGCATCAAGTATGTTTAATATTTAAAAGAAATAGCATAAAGATAGGAAGGAAACCGCGGTTTGACTAAATTTGGAAAAATTAACTAAACTGTTCTTGTTTCCTCTCTTCCTCAAGCTAAATAACAGCCTCTCTGTGCTGAAGAGAAGCCTGTAGCTTGCTGTGCTCATTTGTGTGTTGATATTGGTTCGTAAAGCAAATTACTCCTCAAACATTAGAACCATCAGTAAAAATGGAGCCCTCCATCCATCCCCACAGCTTTTTTATCAGTCAGGGAGCACCTGTCCAGACCTGACCTGATTACTGAAGGAAAGTAGGTCTGAATTTAACCCTCATTGTTGTCAGGCTGCCTAAAAAGGACACCACTAGAAACGAGCCCCTCACTCTTCTCTGTAAAGCTCAGATACAGTTAAAAGGGAGCCGAGTGCCGCCCTGCCCTTCTGTCTTTCAGAGATACAGCGTGTCGACAGTTTTTGCAAATTGATTGGGTATTTTCTCCATTCCATGAAAAACTGCTGAAGGACTTGGCTGGAGTCATTTTTGCTATTGGTTAAAGTACAAGATGCATGTGCATTTGAGTGTGTCTAAGCTTTTCCCAGCTCTCCAGTGGATCTTTGTTAAATCATCTGTCCGTCCATGCTCTACTATGTGACAGCTGAGTTCTCATGTTTTGATGTTAAAAAGGCTCAAGAGAGGACATATTTGGCTCACTGTTTTTGATTTTAACCTCAGATTTTCTGCTTTCATATACTCAAAAAAACATCATATATTCCTTCTCGTACACAATCACACATTGTATCTTTAATGTAAAGTTTGAGTAAGGGTTAAATATGGCTATATACATGGTTGCTAATGTCTAATTGGTTGATCAGTTGAGTTTGATTATTAAGAGAGAGAGTTAATGTGATGACTATGATTTTTCTTTGCTTTTTGGAAGCTAATGGGTCTGTTTAAATTATTAATTATGATTAATGATTAATTAAACATTTACATTGATCACCATAGGTTTAATACACCGATCAGCAACAACATTACCGCCACTGACAAGTGAAGTGAATAACATTGATCATATTAACTATGTGCTGTTCTGCTGGAAAACCTTGGATTTTAACATCCGTGTTGATGAGACTTAGACACCCAAATAAACATTGTCCCACAACAAACACACTCCCTCATGCAAATGGAAATACCAAATGTCACTGGAGTACCTCTGCAGGAAAATGCCCACCACCACATGGAAACAACATCAAACAATCAGGAACATGTTGAGGAACATGACAATGGCCCAACATGTTGATTTCACCTCCAAACTTCCTACACCACATTGCAATCAAGCATCAACAGGATGCAGTGGAATGAGTTTGATTGACAGAGGCCCTTCTGCACAAGCCAGAGTACCCAAAGGATCCAGTGCCAACATCCTGGTGTCAAACCCCACAGGACACCCTGAGAGGTCCTCTTGTCCATGCCCAAAGGCTCATTTTTGAGCACATATAGAGGAACCAACACAATATCAGGCAGGTGGTCATGATGTTATGACTGATCGGTGTATGTGTGCGCACAGTTACATGATCAGTAATATTTGTTTCTCTTTTAATTGTTCTTTTTGTGGTGGTGCCCATTGTACTCTGAATGTGTTCCACCTGTCCTGGGCCAGAGGCTAACTTACCATATCAGCACAGAACATGTCAAAGTATCATCCATTTCATCAGATCAGGGAGCTGCTGCCAACCATAAGGTGGCTAAGATAACAAAGCAGCTTGCCAGTGGGAGGCTACTGTGATCTTTATTTGAAAAGCAGTTTAACAAATTTGCTTGGTAGGGTCTTAAAAATGGATTTTCTTGGGTGCGGATTTTGACTTGGCATATGATTCGCAAATTCCTGCAATGAAACAAGAGCTGCTGTCACGGGTGAACTAATTGGGGTTATAATGACCTCGATTGTGGTTATTGATTCTTGATAAACATACCAGTCGATTTTGAAATGTGAGTTGAAACGACTTAGAAGTTGCATCCGCTGTTACTTTGTGCATGACTGAATGGATGCTGAGCTCGGTGTGATTCATCGGAGGACTGTTTTCATGGAGGGAGCAGCATTCATCGTATGTGATGATTGATTTCCAGTGAAGGGGCGCTTGATTTGTATGGAGCCCTTCCCTTTGTGAGCTCAAGATGAGAACCCCCTGTAGAGCTGCCTGTCAGGCCCTATCTGGCCTCTGCATACAGCGCATTGATCAGAGACGTTCGATCGCAAGCATGACGGATGTGAGAAGACACTTCAGTGCTCGTAGGGTGGCTGGAGTCGCACTCTGAGTAGCTGACATGTCTGAGTTGTGGTGGAGATTCTGTGCTGGATTTACATGTACATTAACAAAGCCAAGGTAGTGTCAGTGGAAGTCTTCTATTTGAGTACCATCTAGGATTAGTGTTGACTGGCAAAATCTGCACTGTATCCCTGAGAGGACACATGCAATCTGCTTGATCAATGCACCTTTCAATATTTCAGCCATATTTTATTAGATGGCTATGTGGGTCTATTGCTCAGTCCAACACACTGGTCTGCAGTGAAATATCTCAGCAAGGATTGGATGAAAGTTTGTGCAGGTGATCATGATGCCCAGAGGACTGGAAGAGATCCCCAACATTATCTCTAGTGCCAGCAGTAGGTTGATATTTTTGGATTCTGGTGAAATGTATTGAAAATTATTGAATGGATCGCCATGAAATTGCAGATTTCCCAGCTGATGAGTCTTCATCACTTTGGAGATGTTCAGCATTTTATGACTAAAACTGTAAAAAATGATGTCATTCCCCAGCAGCCTCAAGCATCCTTTTTGTTTAGTGCTAATTGGCAAATTGGCATGCTAAGATGCTGGACACGATAAGGGTTATATCTGCTCAGCATCAGCATGGAAGCATTGTTACTGAGAGCAGATTAGCCTGCTGATGCTGGTGTTTGGCTCAAAGTACTTAAGTGCCTGAGAACTTTCTCTCAGAACTACCAACATCCCAGTATCAGGGAATGTTCCGCCAACATTGCCTACAAGTTCTAATGCTATTTTAAAGAAAATGGTATAATCTAATGTTCAGAAAACGCTTTCAGAATATTTATCATTTCAAAATATGTTCCTATGAGGTTAAAAGTCGACTAAGACAGAATGTACTAACATTCAGAGGATGTTTGGAGGATATTATCAGATTATGATATGATAACAAAAGAAGACCATTCTCAAAGTAACACTCAAAAAACACTTTAAATATGCTATATAATAGGATTTACAATAGAAATACTTTATTGATCCCCCAAGAGAAAATTCTGTAGTTGCAGTTGCAAGCAGAAAGGGGTAAAGTGACCAAAACCACAACAGAAATAAGCAGAAATATCCCATAAAGTAAGGTAAGAAATAAGAAAACTGTACTAAAGTCAAAAGTGCATCGCAAAATGTCAAATGCACAAATACATAGATCAGCCGCAACATTATGACCACTGACTGGTGAAGTGAATAACGTTGATCATATTGGTATTATGTGGTGTTCTGATGGAAAACCTTGGATTTTGACATCCGTGTGTATAATGATGTATGTATAATAAACATTGCTTCCTCATGCAAATGGATATCCCAAATGTCACTGGTCTACCCTCACAGGAAAATGCACCACACCACATGGCAAAAACATCAAACAATCAGGAACATGTTGAGGAACATGACAGTGGTCCAACATGTTGATTTGACCTCCAGACTTCCTACAGCCCATTGTGATCAAACATCAACAGGATGCAGTGGAACAAGTTTGATTGACAGAGGCCCCACTGCACAAGCCAGAGTACCCAATGGATCCACTGCCAATGTCCTGGTTCCAGACCCAGTAGGACACCTGGAAAGGTCCTCTTGTCCATACCCAATGTTTCAGAGCATTTTTGAGCACATACGGGGGACCAACACAATATTAGACATGCGGTCATAATGTTATGGCTGATCGGTGCATGCTGTATTTAAGTAAGTTATCAAGGCCTCAGAAGGCACAATGTGTTTTTCGGAAATGTTCCTGTAATTTGATATATTCCCTGAGGTAGAACATTTTACCTGCAATATTCTGAGGATATTTTGGGGATGTTTTTTTATGTTCTTCTTTAAAACATTCCCACAATGCCACAAAATTACCAACAAAAGGAGATTTAGGACGTTTTTAGAGCATCTTTAGATAACTTTATCCTGCCTTCAAGAGGAACGTTCTGTGAATTAAAAGAAAACTTCCCACTGAAAACATTACTAGACCTTTGCACGCATAGAACATTTTTAGACCGTAGAAATTCTAGCTGGGATGGTTGTAGACTCTGAAGACACTTTTAATCTTATTTCTGAGATGCAGTGTCCTAAAATGAAATTTCTCTACATCAGATTTCCAGCTATAGGCTGCATCTGTTTACGTCTTCAAACGTCTCAAAGCAGTAAGGGCAAAATTAGATTTCCGTGCATCACACGTGTGTCTGACTGTGTGTGAGATCAAAGTCGCACTAATGACAAATGTAACTGCGGCCAAAAAGATCAGAGTCTGATCCTGTGACATTGTCTGGTCATTGCCTCAAGGACGCGACTCGAGTAATGACAGATAATGGAAACTGTATGCCTGTTTAATATTTGCCTCTTTTAATTCCTCAGTTAATACTATTAGAGCCACAGTTAGAAAGTACTCGCACTCGATATGAACGTCTTGTGATGTTCAAACAAACCAAATTTTTCAAATATTTATTAGAGAAACTGGGATTAGTTTGTGCTACTGAAATCTGCTCTGTATCCCTGAGAGGACACATGCATGATAATCAGGGGATAATATATTCCTTGATTATTGTTGTTTCTGCATCATCTGTGTATTATTGTACTCAGCATATTGCAGAGTGCTCCCAGGCATTATTTTCAGTGTGCTACTATAAATACACAATACTATGGGTTAAGCAGTTTTTTCCTGTAGTAGATGTATCACTAGCAGCTCATTAGAGCTTCCCCAAGTAATTAAAGACAACTTGGTAACTGTAACCCACTTAATATGGATTAGTAATCATGGACTGTGACTGATAGCCTTGCAGATAACCTACCTACTATACTGAAGATGACCTAGAGAGTGTCTCCTTACAGTGATAACCTATGGCCCTCTATTGTCCTGCAGGCAAATACACAGCGCACAAGAAGCTGCTCAGTATGTGAATGGGAATGTGGTGTGCATTTACACCATTTTCTGGGGGTATTTCTTGTCACAATGAAAGAAAAAAGTTATATCGGCTAGGTAATTTTACATTTTTTGTGTTTTAGCTAAGAGAAAATACAGTAAGTGTAGAGTAAATGTCTAAGAAAGGATTAAGTAAGGTGTGAATTGTCCAAAAAAAGAGCAGAAATATGAGGAATGACACTAAATTTGATTCTATTTCTTTGTCTCTTTTCTGTTCAGTCAGATGGTCAAATTAGTAGCTGCATCTCTTTCTCTCTTTTACTCCCACGACCTCGCTTTCCTGACCCTGCTATTGTCGGGGAGGTTATGGGCAATTTGGGGATGATACGGCAGCCTATTTAGTCGATTACCGCAAGGCGAAAAATACTCCTTTCGGAAATCCAGCATGCCCACCAAATGCATATAAATCCAGCTCTAAAAAGCGCAGCGGGGGTTATGCCAGTAGGAAGTGTAATGTGAATCTTTGAGACTGGCATTTTGCAATAAATAAAGCAAAAGAGCTCAAAATAACCATTAAAAATTCTATATATAGCCTGTCTATATTGATGTAAACAAGAGGGACAGTTTCTATAACTTCCAACAAAAATGGTGTACCTTATCCTGCTGTGTTATTGTGTTTATTTTAACACAAAGCTACATAATTTGCTTGAAACTCATGTGCATGGTTTTAAATTTTCCATGAATTTGCAGCGTTTTCCCAGTGTGAGGTGAAAGGGTTTTAAAATCCTGATAAACGCCCAGCTGATAGAGCTGCCTCCTGGTAATCAATAATAACTGCTCCTGGCACAGACTCAGAGGGACCACACCCTGCAACACACACAGAAACACACTAATGTGCTCGGTGTACATCTGGCATAAGCACCCACAAAAACCAAATGTGCACACAACCTTGTCGGCTTTAGCACACACATGCATTCATAATGGAGCGGAAAGAACATATCCAGCTGCAGATTAATGTGCGGAGATGTGTGTAATCCGTCTTTGCTCTCACTCTGAGGACTTGATGTTGTACACGGGGGGAAGGTGGAGTGAAGGGAGGAATGACAGGGAGAAAGATGATGGTCTTGAGTGGAGGACATCATGTGTCACTGGTGCTGAAACTGGTAATCAGTTGTCAGCTTTCACTGACGTGTTAGGTTTTGGGGAGAAAAAAACATGATTGAAGGCGAATCCTGCTGCCAGATTCTGTGCTCGTGTTGAGTAGAGTCAAATAAAACGGGTTTACAGCTGTTCGGTGCAATATCAAGATTTAGTTTGTGCATGAAGGAGTTCATAAACTACACTAATCCGTGTAATAAACAGACTTGTAGTCTGCATTTTCTGTCAGAAATGAGAATTTTCCAACTGCATCAACAGGTGTGTGGCACAGCTTCTCTCTTCTGTCACTGTCATTTATCATTAAGACTGTTTTTTTAAGCATGATCATTTAAGCTCATAATTAAGCTCGACAAGACCAGTTTAACCGGTTCTGTTTATTAGTTTGTTTTCTTTACTCTGTCATTGTGCAGCCTGATTCCATTCAGCGCTTGTTGTGTCTCATGGCTATAAAGATTAGTGGCAAAGGAAGTGGGGTTACAGGGCTTTCCATGGGGCAGAGGAGTAGCCAGCCAAGAGGAAACATATCCAGCAAGGCTACAGCAAGGCTTTGACAACAAAACTGGCTGTAAAATACCAGATTTGGTGGCTTCTTACACATTCTAATGACACTAACTCACCATTTAGGCCTACTAAATAACTACTATAACATAACAAAGTAGCTAAATACGTTTAGCCAGCTGTTTAGCGTTTGAAAGTCTCTAGTATGACACTGTAGTTTTCATGTCTCTGATTTAACTGAAGAGGTTGTTGGTAAAGCAGTTAAACTAATTTCGAGGTAAACTAGTTTATTTTAGATCGATAGCACTAAAGTTATTTGTGTGCAACTGTACCCAGTATGTTTTAGTGAGAAATGCGCAATACACTTATATATATTTATATATTGCTTTTCAGTCGTTATTTACAAACCCTTCATGTCACATCATGTCACACATCACTACCACATCTACTCGAATTAGATTTAGATCCAAATCCTGATCCACCAATACCTGTTAATGGAGATCATAAGAAAGTTTAAAAATAACATTGATAACAATATACAGTAATCCCTCTCCATATCGCAGTGCATTTTTCGCACTCTCACTGTATCGCAGATTTTTACATTGTATGTAAAATATGTAGCGTACAGCAGATGAGTAGACGCACATATGGAAAACGCAGCTATTGCCGCTTCCGCTTGAGCTAGTCAGTGGCTGATTGATTGGTGGTGATGGAAGCCAGTGTTTGTAAGAGTGTGGGAAAGGTTAATAACAGTGTGGGCAGGGTTTATAAAGCCTTAAAATATATATAAATAATAAAATAAATATAAGGTATAAGGTCACCACTTTGCGGATTTCGTCTATTGCGGGGAGTTTAGACGAGGGATTACTGTGTTCGATTCTGGTCTTCTATGTATGTGTATGTCTATATATTTTTTATATAAAAGCAAAACACGTAACGGTATTTTTGGCAAGAACCCCTCAAATTTGGTCGCTAAAAATACATTTTGTATTTGTCAAATCAACATGTCAGTGCTCTGTAGTGGACAAAGACAATCTCTGGTTGGCAGATTTATCACTTTTGCACCGTAATTTCTAGCTACTCATCTTCTGAGATATACACAACCTCTGGAACCAGCAAATATTGACTGAAATATTCGTATTGCCCCTTTCATTGGTGTGATTCAAGTCATTATTGTTCAGGACAGTCAATGTTAGCCACAGGATTTTGTGAGTGGAAGCATTTTTTGTCACATTTTGATGGTGTGAAGTTGACTGTGTTTCGCCAGTCAGTTGTTTCTGAAACACACTTGAGTGGGTTGGTTTGTGCTTTTTCATTGGGAATATATTTTTCTATAATGTTTTCTCTGCTCTGGTCCTGATCCTTCTGTTGGAGGGGCCGAGGTCTGATTGACATCCAGCAGCATGGTGGTGATGGCGGACGGATGGTTAACAGCAATATACATCCCAGAACAAAGAACCTGTTGTTTAGCCGACAGTCGCAACAAACCCTTCCTCTCTGCGCCTCTGGCTGCTCCTCATTTGCTCTTTTCCATTGGTTCTTTCATCCTTTCCATCTCTCCCCTGTTTCACTGATATCACGTTGTGTTTTTCGCCCTCACTGCTCCACTCTTCCCCATTTTCCCATTTTCCACTGTCAGTTTCTCTCTCCTCCCTGTTCCTCACCCTCCACTCACCCCACCCCTGCTTCTGATCTCTCATTCTGAGCTTTTTGTTCCCATTTTCTCCCTTTTCTCTCTCTCTCTCTCTCTCTCTCTCTCTCTCAACCCTCTGCCTCATTAACTGGATGCTCCATTGGTGGAGAGCTGTAGCTTGTTGAAGCCAGGAAGGCGTGGTCTTTCTGTCTTTTTTTTTTTTTGTCTCTGTTGAGTCGTCACGCAGGCATTTTAATGATTATTGGTTGGAAATTCTTTGGATAATCTCAACCTTGTGTGCATATCTACACCTGCCTGTCTCTTCTGGTGCACTTTAACACACACTTTAACCCAGTCAGTGAGTCAGACAGTCAGTGCTAGTTGCAGTTCTGTTCCAGTTTCCAGTAAGCTGATCCTGCTGGCAAAAGCTCGTGGGGAGACTTCCTTTTCTGGAAGGACCTGATGCATCGTGTTAATGATCCCCCCTCTCTCTCTCTTCCTCCCTCTTTCTTTTGCCCTCTCTCTCTGTCACTCCACTGGCCTGTTTGAGCAGAGTCTCATTTCATATCACGGCGTCTGACCGGAGAGCAACAGCAGAGATCATCCAGCCGGGAGAGTGAAGTGTGGATCACGCCCCCCTTTTCTCTTTCTCTGTCTCAACCTTCTGTTTTTCACTAACACCGGCAACACATTCTTTTCACCCTTCTTTCTGTCTGATCCACCAGTTTTCTAGCTTTTCTTGATCTCTTTGTTTGCGTATTTTCTTCCCATGTGCCATTTTCTCGTGCGTCTTTCTCTTTTGGCAAAGTGTCTCCAGTCTCCAGCCTCAGGTAGGCAGCACCACAGCCAGTCCAGGAATACACTCATTCAATCTCTCTTTCTTTTCCGTCTTCCTTCATCATACACATGCCAATATCCTCATCCACCTCCTCCTCCTCATCTTCCTCCTCCATCTCTATCTCTCCACTCTCCTCCTGCCTCCACACCCTGCCTCTGAGTGCGCCGGAGAGAGTCGCCAATTGCGCACGGCGAAGGCAGCAAGTGGGAGTGGACCACAGCGAGCGTGCTTGCAAGTGTGCGCGAGTGTGTTTGTGAACGTGGAGAGGAAGAGGAGAGGAAGAGGAGGAGGGAGAAAGAGCATCAGCACAGTCCTCCCAGTCTCTCCTCTCTTTCACGCACACTCCCACTCTGCATGGAACAATCCTTCCCTCACTGCTTCTAAATGGACATTTCTGTGGCAACGTTTCACCAGTGAAGACAGCAGCAGCAGCTGCCGCTCCGTTCCACAAGCTCCTACATGCTGGATTTTAAAAGAAAGTGAGGAGAGGAGAGGAACCGGGGGAGATCTCCGAATATGAGTGAGGAAGCTAAGGAGAAAGCAGGCAGCGGGAAAGGAGCCCATCGCAAGAAGAAAGGCAAAAAGGTAGGAAAGGAGAAGAAGAGCTTTTTCTTTTGTCTTGGTGCGCCTTGCTTTGGCTCTGTTGTTGCTCAGGCTCAGCAGATGATCCTTTTATGTGTGTTTGTATGGGAAGTAAGAGGTTGTTGTTGGTGAGATTCATGGGTGAGGCTGATGAACCCATTAGAAAGTGAGTAAAGGTGTGTTTTATTGTGTTTCTTTTTGTTTCATTTGACCATTAATTCTTAAAATTGAGTCAGTTTTTATTACATAAGAGTCAGTGTGTTTAAGGCACACACTGTTCAGCTGGTTGTTTTTCTGTCAATTTAGGTGTCAAGTGCGCTCAGATTTTTATCTCTCCTCTGTTTGTGGCTCTCACATGCCAGAGAAATATTTGTTTAGCCTCACCCGGAATGCTACCAAAGACAACTGAAGCGCCGCCTGTCAGTCACCAGTCATTATAATCCTGATGTTGCAACTGGTCGGTCTGGTTGTTTTGCTATGGGTGACTGATGGGGAGTTGAGGGGGGGAAGCCGTGGTATGTAAAGTGGAGAGAGAGGGTGTGTATAATGAGAACCGAGGGGATGTCCTCAGGGGTTAGGGTGGGGGCAACATAATGCACACTCCACACAGGCATCTGTTGTACAATCAAAACTCCTCCATAGCTGTGACTGTGTCCGAGGTACATGCTCTGTATGTGACAGGCATAGTTTTCCTGTCGTGTTCCTCAGAAGTTGTTATTACGGCTTTTAATTGAAGGTGTTCCCCACTGAAACATGTTTTGACTTATGAAGTGGAATGTTGGTTTGTGTGTTTGTGAGAGCGTGGATGTGATCCTCCGGTTGTGGTTCACAGTTAAAACACCTTGAGAAACGTCTGTTTGTGCTATAAAGCTCATCTCAGCTTCCCATGCTGTTGTTCCAGTGAGGCAAGCCTATGATAAATGTGTTTTCACTGGTGAAAGCCACTGATCACACACAGATAGTCTCACGAAATAAGCAAAACATACACAAAGAGTATGTTCCAGATCATTTAAGCTGGGCTGGAGGTAAAACTGAATTTGAGGTGGCCCTTTAGATAAGGCGTTTGTAGCATGGGGAAGACCAAGGCGTAACGGAGCAGCACAGATACAGTAGATTGTAAATACACATTTTACACAGTGAGTGATTCTGGTGTTGAGAGGGAACTGCATTCTGTGTTTAAATCATTTATAGCCACCCTCAGTGGTAACACCGTCAGTCTGGTTCTTCGATGGCAGCAGGAGACTATTGACGATTGATGACAGAGTGGAATGTCATGCATTCCATGGTATGTGGTGTCCGAGCAAACTAGACCTTAAAAACTGTTAAAAAGAAAGCGCCAGTACCATTAGTTATGTATGTGGAAATACACTCTCAGTGGGTATATTTCAGAATGGCAATTTCTTTAATGTTATGTAACCAAAATATATATTTGTTCAAATACATGCTCCTTCCATGAACCTTTTTTGCTCAATTTATGATCCAACACCACAGACTGTATGCAAAATGTGAATGTAGCCATGGTAACATCTCCCATTGGTTTGTGGTCTATCGTTCTGAAGCTTTAAAATTAATTTTAACCATTGTCATTGTGATTTTTTGAAACCAAACATGCCAGTAGTAAGCTGTCGATCACAATGTAGCCACACTCTCAAACATACCCTGCCTTATTCCTTAATTTGATCTAAATGAGATCGTAATTAATAAAATGAACACCTTGCTATACTGAAGAAGAGTGGAAATTAGCAGTTGAGACCACAAATTTGCTAGGAAAATGTTTACTGAGGCAGCAAATCAAGTGAGAAGTCTGGCCAGTTTCTCTTAGGCTTCTATACAATCGGACTTCTTTTTGCAAGCAGAGGAGTCGCCCCCTGCTGGCCGTTAGAAAGAATGCAGGTCTGAGGCACTTTCACATTGACTTCACTTTTCAGGCCGGAAACTATGTCCATCTATTATACGTCGGTGAGGACAGGTGACAAATCAAATGATAAGTAGAATAATTTTTTCATAGACTTCTATACAATCTGAACTCTTTTTGCAACCACAGAAGTCGGATCAGACCACTAAAAACTGGTTAAAGTCACTTCTGCATTGGTTTCACTTTTCGAATCTGGAAGGGATGTTCATTGTTTATATACAATCTTTGTCCAACACACCTGCAAATAAGACTTTATGGTGGGCAAGAGGGCCAGTAGTTTAGGGGTTCAAGAATATCATCCATGACACTATCAGATTTCGAAACACGATCCGTTCAGCCTCACAAATCCAGTGAGACAATAACATTTGAATGAATTTTTTGAGGCAGAACATTAAACCAATATTATAAACCCTCTCCATCTCCAACTCCATTTCCCAAATGGATTAAGATAAAGGAGGTTGGGTTAAATTCACCAATAGGATTATGACCGAGGCCCAAAGTTCTCCGTTGTTGTATTTTCTCCCCAACAAGCCTCCGCCCGTTATCTCTCTCGCACAAGCTCCAGACTGCAGCCATGAAGCTGAGAACAGCAAAATGATGCATATTGATGCTTTTTTTCTTTACATATGTATGTTGTTTGTTTGCTGCGTGGGTCCATGCGCAGACGTGCGCCCGTGTGTGTGTCTGCCTTCTGCCGTGTGCGCATGTGCGCGCCAGATAACCATGCCAGATGTGTTAACGATTGTAGCCATGGCAACTAGTTTCTGTTCTGAGAGAGAGAGATGTCGAGGGTGAGAGCAGGCAGGGGAGAGAGAGAAGAGAAGAGGGGGTGGACTGGTGAACTTGGTGGCCAGAACAGAAATATATTTTTCATGAGGCAGCTGCTGTGATGGGTGAAGCTCAAGGATACAATCAAATATCTTTTGACTCAAGGTCCCAGACTTATCCTGATTATGACAGGGGTCGTAAATCAACACCAATCACATCAGCATTGTGTTTGTCACTTTGTGATTGTTTGTGCTTATCAATGTGTGTGTGTGTGTGTGTGTGTGTGTTTCTGGGCGTGTAAGTGTAGCATGACTGGTGTGTGTACATTTCTGGGTATTTGTCAGCGCGTTTGTGTACCACTTTGAAGTTCCTCCAAATGCTCTATGATCTCAGAGAGGCTTAATGATAAGAATTTGATGTAGTGATAGAGATAATGAGGTTTACATAACACACACACAGACACACACACAGACACACACACACACACAGAGGCACGCACACACAGACAATTTGAACAGGAATTCAGTTGCATACATTCCCACCACGCAGAAGCAGCCGCTGGGTCAAGTGAAACCCCTTTAATAACATAATATTTGAGCATGCATGTGGGTTTGTGCGTGCATGTGCACCCTTGATGGTGGTTATCTGGTTTTCAATGGAGTTTTAGTGTAGAAAGGTGCTGCGTATAATGCAATAAGACATTCCCATGCATAAAAAGAGCAAAAATACGGGAGAAAAATGTGCCTGCAGGATAAAAAGACTCCAGAAGACTTATATAGAAGTATATCCCCTACAGAATCCCAATAACTACAACTTGGCTCAATAAAATTTAACTGCTCATCTTAAAGAAATGTTTGAAATACAGGAAATATGTTTTATTTATTGTGATCTATGAGTTACATAACTGTTTTTTGTGTGCCATAGCCTAAACCCAATGAAGACCAGAGTGAACTAGTGTGTAGATTAGTAAAAAATCTCAGTTGAAGTCAGTTAAAATTACAACTGAGATGATGGAGAGGCTATAAATTAAAACAGAACTGCTACAGATAACTGTGCTGTCACCAGCTTTCCCAAATACTGTAAGTCTCTCCAGCAAAGTAAACATAATGTTATATAAGAGACGCTCACACCGAAACGCTTTAGAAACGCCATAGTTTTACTGGGTTTATACTGTCCCAAAATAAACTGTCCTCAACTGCGAGATGTACGGTATGTTTACACTTCCTGAGGATTGTGCAAGGAGCGACAGTGTTTCTGTCTTAAGCAGAGCTGTTTCTGTCAAACACACCGACGAGTGGAGACACCTGAGAAACATGGCATCGCCGAAAAACACTGGAATTCTGTCATGAACAAGTTGCTGCCGTTGATCATATTTCTCCACAGTCGGTGTATTCTGTCGCTGCTGCTCCTAGTGTATGTCACACTGGTAACACAAGTGACACAGTGAGTTTGTGCAGTTGTTGCCATATTTTTGCACAAAACAGCCAACTGAACTTTTAATGTGAAATCTGCTGTTGTAATGTTGATAAATCCACAGCCAGAATGAACACAGAACACCAGAGCGATGACTTTAGCTCACTTTCTCCATCCTTCCACTTTGCGCTGGACGGCACACATCTCTCTTTTGTGCTGCCTCTGTTGTCTTGTTCCTAATGAGACAGCCAGTCAGCCAGGCAGCAAGGCCCGGGCAGCTCTGTTCTTTGTCTTTTGGATGGAAAAACCCTGCCAGAGACGGAGAGCCCCGCGTCTGGAGGACTGGTGGAATAAGCCGTTCTGTGACAGTGCCTTCAAAGAGAAATGGCACATCACATCCCCCAGATAACAGCAGGGCACTGGTGAATGTGCTGATGGAAGATGTGAAGCGTGTGTGTGTGGAGAGAGAGAGAGAGAGAGAGAAAAGCAAACGAAGTGCTGCTTTTGTTTTTCAGATTACACTAATGGACTTGGCACGGATCAAATCCTTAAAGAGGGGAAGGTTGTACTTCATGGGCCATTTGGGAGACAGTTTTTGGAGGAAATTTACAGGCAGATAGAAGGAAATACTACATCTGGCTACAGAAAATGGAGCTGAGGTGGTGAAATTTTGATAATTAAGTCATCTTCAACCAACATGACAAAGATTCTGTTGTTGCTGCTGCTCCAATGCAAAGATTTGATGTTTTTGTCAGATTTTTGTGCTTAAAACCAAATTTCATTGGATTTTGGAGTGTTTGCCAGGCAAAACTAAACCTTAAAAGATGTCACCTTCAGCTCTGGAGAACTGCGATCTGTCAGTTTATACATGATTACCTAATTAATAAAAAATATTCAGCAGGTACTTTAATACTGACCATTCTATGTGTGTGTATGAAACATGTTTAAATGACAAAATGATGCATAAAAAGTGTTAGACTGAGTTCTGAATCATATTTAACTCTACAAAACTTTTTAGACTTGATGCCAAGCTTTTTCTGAAAGCTTTTCTCGTAGCACACTCACATGAAAAAACCCAAAAAAATCTGTTGAACCTGGACAATGATTTTGGTATTGGGCCAAAGAAAAAACCTGTAACTCTGGGATTACTCATCACCTCCTCCTTGGCATCCCTTGTTTCTGCAGAACATCCAAGGTGCAGCACAGAAATGTGACGACTTATATAAAGCTGCACACACACATGCACATGTGCTGTATTAGTTGAGGAGTGCGGAGGTGTGAGTGCACATGTGTGCTCCCTCGGTAGCTCTATAAATGTATGCATGCATGTGTGTGTAGGTGTGTGCGTGTTGCTGCCGTTGACTCCGTGTGGATGTGTGTTTGGGTAGGTAGGCGTCGCAGAGCCAGGGCACAGCTGCACGCCCTGGGGAGAGGGCAGAGGGATCAGCCTGTCAGAGCTCCATCACTCTCGGATGCACTGTCTCTGTTCCTCTCTCTTCCCACCGAGGGAGGCAGGGAGAAAAGGATGAGGTGAAAAAAGAAGGAGAGGAGCCAGGGGAGAGAGAGGGATGTGGAAGGGAGGGAAAGAGGTGAAATGGAGAGGGCTGCAAAGGTCGGAGGAAGACAGACAAGTGTGAGGTGTGAGCTGGGGAGTGACAGAGGGGAGGATGGAGAAGGAAGGGGAGAAGGAGGTGTGAAGGAGGAGTGTTTCTTTCTCAGTTGCTCTGGAGCTCTCCCTTGATCTCCAAAATGGCTGTAGGGGGGTTTAAGAGGCCAGTATGCTTCATCAGAAGTGGCTTGTTGGTCGGTGAAACGGCTTCAGAAGCTCTACCTACACACTCCCTTGATGTCGGAACAGGTGGGGGCTTGTCTGACAATTTCAAGCTTTTCTAAAACCAAAACATTCACACCCACTTTAACCAGTAAACAGACAGGTGCATGTGGTTAAGATTAGAACTTAATCCCTTTGTGTTTCTTTTTCCATGCTTTATAGAATAATTTACAAAAATCCTTGAGGAGAGAGAGTCTAAAAGCGTGTTGTCATCGCCTGCCTAAATAATTATTGCGCCTTGATCCTTTATCTCATTACCAACTTCCCACTACAACTTCAATACGGCCTTTTGGAACAACTATAAACATGTTTTTGTCTTTCGAATGTGGTTAAGCATCAAGTTGTACAAACTTGTAAATCATAACCATAACCAGCATAAATGTGTAACTGTCAGTTTGCCTGGTTTCACTGATGACCACACTGTAACAAATAAATAAATCACATAAAAACGTAAAAATCTGTCAGCAAGGGGGCCAGAAAAAAATGCATTAAAAACGGTTCAAATAACTGCAAATATCTAAAATAATGATATATATATTTTTAGCAGATTTAAAAACACTAAAACTGTGTAATTTTAGGTACACACATTATGTTTGTCAACATGTAAATTATTACTTTTTATGCGCTCACATCAGTATAATATAGAAATTTCACAAAACAGAGAAAATCTGTAAAGTAAAAATTTTAAAATTTATTTAGCATTTTTTAAACCTTAATATACAGATTTTCTTTTCCAAATAATGGCAAATGTCTGCAAAAATAATGGTATTTTTATGCCGATTTAAATAAAGTAAGAATAGTGTAATTTGCCATTAAACAATGTAAAAGAACAAATTAATATTTTTAAAAATACAGATTTTTGAGGTGGACATTTATAGTTTTGGCTGGTTTTTATAAGGTGAACATAAAATGTTGTGTTTTTTATGTAGTTTTGTGCATTTTTACCTGTATTTTAACAAAACTACTAAAAGTCTATTACATAACAGTAAGAACTGTGAACAAACATTCATTTTTTCTGCAGTGTAGTTATTTGACTGATCAGCTGATGGCTTGTTGGTTTAACTGTCAGTCAGGGTAGAAACCTGACACAGCTGCTGACAGAAAAAAACATGCTTTTACTTTAGTTTAAACACAAGCGTGGTGCACACAAACAGAAACACACACACGCAGACTACAGATAGAGATGGAGTGGCCTTGGTCAGCTAACAAGGCTGTTGAACCAGACCTAATCAACAAAAAGGCCTAACAAGGGCTCGCCGCTCTTCGCTCTACCCATCCATCCCTCCGCAAACCTCTCTCCTCATCCTCTCCTCCATCAACAAAAGCAAGCAATTTGAAGAAATGCCTTGCTTCGTTCGTTTTTTTCCCCCTTTTTTAAAGCCTGTCGGCGAGAATGAATCAATACCAGTGAGAGCTCAGCGCAATTTAAAAAGACTTTCTCTCTCTGTAAGAAACAGCCAGAGCCGGCGCCGGGCTGTAATCACAACACTGCTTATTAAACACATGTGAAAACGTGTGTGTAATTAAAAAAAAAAAGAGCCAGTACCCTGACTGGAAGTGGAGTGCTGAATATGGTTTTGGGCTTGTGCATTTGAATCAAAACATAATAGAATCACTGCATCACCACAAAATTTGAATGTAAAAGGGCTTTTTTTCCCGACCTGTTCTGCTTCGTGACCCAGACTGCAGCTGCTCTGAGACGTCTACAATGTAATAATGCGTGTTCTCATATCCACTCTACTGGTATTTTCCTTTGCTGGCAGTTGTCGTTGCCTGAACCCCGGAGTCTCTTCCGTTTCCCACAGCTCCGTCCGGAAGGCTCTTTACATCCCTCTCTCTACTGTTCTGTTCTTTCTGTTCCTCTTTTTTCTTTCTTCTCTTCTTCAAAAGACTCCACAGTAACAGGAAGAACAAGTGAATTAAAAAAAAAAAGAGTGAGATGGAGAGAAATTCACTGTCAGATTTAGAAATCCCTTTTTATCAAGTTTTGGGATCCTCCTTAAGCCTCTCCTGGCCTGGTGTCGCCATGGCAACGGTTAAAAGCAACAGAGCGGGATAACAAAAGCTTTTGTTCCATGCCGAAAGCAATAACAGCGGTTTGTGCTCACCGCGTTGTCTGCCGACCCCGTTGTGACCGGGAGCACCTTGTTTCTTAGTTATTTAACATCACTGGCTGCTGACAAAAGCACCATAATGCAAACAGATTCAAATCGCTGGTTTATTTATAGCCCGCAAGTTAAAAAAAAGGACTGAGTCACAGATGCACTTGGATGCTAATTGTTCTTCACCAAACATTAGCACCGTGGAAACTGATGTATGAGTTGTTAATAGGGTTTCGGTCATGATGCGGCGGATGACAATTGACAAAGATCACACTATTCCCACACTGAGGCCCACAGGAGAGATCGTCTTATCACGTGACGCATTCCTGTTTTTCACATGTTCGATTGTTTTTTCCACAATAAATAGCAAGCTGCCGTGGGTGCAAACAGTCCAGATTTCAGCTCCAGATATGAGAACAGTGGCTCCTACGTGGCCCGAGTGGTGCCACTGATGAAAAAAAAAAAAAAAAACGTGACTGAGAGAACCCATTAACCACAATTAACTGCAAAGTAGAAAAGCAGGTTTGGCTCTCAGGTGTTGTTTATTTAAATCAGATGATGTATTCTGGGATCAGGAATACATCCACAGTGGAGCCAAGCCAGATGGCTCACCCCTGCTTCCTGCGTGAGGATGAAAAATGAAAGCTTGCCCGCAAATAAGAATCGAAATGAAAAATGAGCCGTGCGAGACGATGGCTGCAGCCTCTCTTAAAGCTGCCATGTGTTAAGACCCTTTCACCAGCTCTCAGCTTGAAGATGCACTTAACAGCAGGATCTGGCGTCCTCTGAAATTCAAAATGTCTGACAGATAGCCGCACAACCGAAGGGCCGTGTTTTGAAATGTCGAACAGATTGCCAGTTTAGGACTATTCATGCTAAGCTGTTGCCGGAAGACCAGGTGAGGTCCTGGAGGGACAACAGGCAGAGCAATGTTCTCTGTGTAATTCAGTGATGGGATTAATACTGTAGTGTTAGTATCTTCATTTGCATGTTTCAGACCATCCTGGCTCTTAAAAATTATTTTTATGATGCTACTTTAATGGACATGTAATTGCTGTCTGATTTATATTAAATAGAATCATTTATCCAGGGAGAAAAGTGCGGTGTCCTTGCATGAAAATTGATTTGGAATGGAATAGTAGGCACAGAAATCAACAATCCTGAGTCTTGTTTGTGCTCAGGTTTAGGAAACAAATACATTTTGGTTGAGGGAAAAAGAAAGATTGAGATTTCAATTACATGTTTTTGAAGCTCACTTGTGTTCTCCTTCAAGTCACTGTTGAGTTCATTGATATCAAACCAACACTAGTATCTCTTCCTAACCTTAAGGAAGTGCTTTAAGTCTATAAATATAACCATAAAAAGTTAAGTCATGTTTTAGCTGCAAAGAACAGCTATTGCAAAATACATTAAAGGCCCCTTCTTGTGATTTTATCTTTTTAACATGTCCATATTGTGATTTTTACATGCTGGAAGACACATCATGAGTAAAATAAGCAGTAGAAAAACATGGCTGAGCATTTCCACCTAAAACTGATGACACAGATTCAGACTTTTAAGTTTTTAGGTTATAAACTGAAGAAACCAATCCTGTCAAATTTCAGGGTTAAGCTTTCTGCATCCTAATTCTTCAGAATCAGTTTCTCATCTGAGCATGTATGGCTGATTTACTCCAAGTTGCCATTGTGTAGTGCAGACTTACAGTGTTTGATTACAGTTGTAGGTGAGCTGGTGTGCTCCAGCTGCAGTGGGTGGAATGAGAGTTGGGGACTTTATAAAGCTGCACATTTTAAAGGAGACAATGTAGAGATGCTTTCCAAGCAAGTTTTATGTTTTAATCAAAAAATTTGTTTTTTAGGAGTTGATGAGCAAAGAGGGATTTTAGTTAATGCAACAACCTCTTATTGTTAAAAGAATATGGTCTTGGCATTACTTATTAATTTGTTCCCTGTTTAAAATGTAATTTCCAGGAAACATGGCTCTTCAAGGTCAGAGAGCAGAGATTTGTTAAAATTAATAAATAGCCTCATGGTGTGGTAAAAAGGTTGCCTTAAAAGGTTCCATTTCCCTAAAACAGCGAGCTATTGTTCTGGGCCTCTTGTCAACCACCTGCCCTGCTGGGAGAAGAAAATTGCCTTTTAAGGATCAATGAAACATTCGTTAACAAGCCACTAATGCTTTCGAGTGCATATCAAATTTTGCATGAACAGTGGGATTTCCATCAGCCTCCAGCAGGGGTTCCACCGTGTTACGCTTCCCCTTATTCATGGGTTTTCTGGGTTTTCCCAGGCTGTCTGTGGGCTTTCTGCCGGGGCAACCCTACCTGTGGGCTCCCGAAGCAGCACAGAGAGGAGGCGCGGGGGTGGACGGAGGTACACCGGCTGCCAGGACCATGTTAAATGCTCCCATTTTTAGATTTCAGCTCAGGGATGACGGAATCATAATGTGAGCCCCAAGGCAACACCACCTGAGCCAGAGGGAACAATAGCAGCGGGGAAGCAAATTGGAAAGAATGAGTAGGTACAGAGACAGAAGGTGGAGGAAGATGATGGATGAGGGGCAGGAGAGGACTGGGAGACTCACACCTTTAAAGGAGAGCGGAGCGTAGAGAATCATGACAGGTGAAACCAAAGGGGATTGTGAGATGTTAAGTAAAAGGTGGAATGGGAGGAGAGGAGGAGGAGGAGCTTTGGGAGAAGTGGATGACAATATATGCAAGTGAACACACCTAAAATAAACCCCTACAGGCATGCGTGAGATCCACAATCCCAGGGGCTTCGCTGACAGTGATGGCACCGTCGAGTTTTTCCTGTTTCCCTGTTATGTAACTCCAGAAATCATCTCCTCTCTTCTGTAGTAAAACTGTGACATTTGTCAGGTTTCAGTGGAACAACGACAGCGTTCACCTCGTCTGTTCTCCAGCTCTTACAGATCCAGAGCAGAGCAGCCAGACGAATGGAATTCATTTGATATTGATAACTCAATTTGTGAGCAGGATGGAGCAATGTGGTTTTGATTCGATCATATTCCATGCCCCTCAGGGATGGAGTAAAAGGTGCCTGTCTGTTTTCTGTTTGTCCGTCCCTCCATTAACAAGACTTTTTCTGAGGCAGTTAGTTCGTCTATTGCTGTTTCAAGTATAAGTATAAAGCTGTTAACCATCAGACAATGCTTGTCTTTATGTTGAAAAGTGTACCTCTTACTGCATCCTCCTAAATCCACCATCTATTCCCCCAGAGGTTATATGTTCTTTGTCATTTTCCAAAACACTTGCTTCCCTCAACAACAAACCTCCAAAGGTGTTATTGCTGTTTGTAACAGCCCATTAAAAAAATCCTGCATGCCCCTGGGCCAGCTTTCACTTAATTTTTTTCCCAAGCCATCACCTGTTTTGCGGCTCAATAATGCTGAAAACAGAACGGAGGTGTTGTCGCCGGCACATTTTTGTAATCACCTGACAGCGTGAGGCTTACATAGTGAATTAATTGAAGGTGATGAGTGCTTCCTGGAGTGATTCTTGACATTAAGATCCCTGACAGAAAGATGGATTCGAATCATTGTTGCTATGCGTGAATGTCTGTGAAGGCTGACGATCATCTTAGAATGCTTGAAAAGCTCGGTTTTCCTTGACAGCACGACATGACACAGTCTTTTTTTTCCTGCGGTGGAAAGTGTTTTTTTTTATTTTAGAATGGGTGGTTACCTGAAACAGAGTGGAAATTATGGATTTTGAAACTGAGCATTGATCCCAGTCCCAGTGCAAAACGCCTTCTAGGCACAGTTGCTGTCGTTGTATCCACGCACACACACACACAGTAACTGAGCTGTGTTTACTGGGCTTGCAATAAGCTGAGGCACGAAAGCATCGCCTGAGGCTCGGATGAGGCATGTGGGAGTTGTACAGGGATAGCGTGTGATTTTCACAAATATTGGGCTTTATATATATTGTGTGTGTATGTTACAGAACACCCCTGAGGTTGCAGAGGGCTGCCAGTTCATGGGCTGTTTTTACAGCAACAGGGTTTTCTCCTGCCCTGTGGTCACTGATAGCACGCACAATGTGACAACCTCCAGCTGTGAGGGTGTGAGTTTGCTAATGAGATACCCTTTGGACTTGTGCATGTGTGTACGTGTATGCAAGTGTGTGCATTTGTTTGTTAATAGAATGACCTGGACAACAACATGGTGATGCAGGGATCAATCTGTCATCAGCTTTCACATCAAACATCAAAATAACGCTGCAGGTACGTTATCGAACTTGTAAGATTGAGCCTGCTACCTATTTTAATGGAATAGCAAATCAAATGAAAGCAAGAAGTGCAAATTTATTGTTGATTGTATGCAAGTTAAAGTTTTCTTGCAGGTAATTTGCAAATTGACAAAAATGACACTATTCTCACACTGATTCCTGCAGAAAAAACATCTTATTACATGATGCATTCCTGTTTTTCATATGTTTAATGTACAGGCTGATTGTGTTTTTCACAATAAATACACATAGCAAGCAGTTGTGGGTACAAACAGTCTAGATTTCAGCTACCAAAAGCTGAAACTTCCCCAAGCACTAGCAGAATACCCCATATAAAACATCATATTGCAAACTGGTTGTGAGTATTGTCAGTCTTCTCAACACAAAAAGAGAAAAAGTATAACATGACCCACTTTTCTTTACGTGTATTGTCTTAAATTTATTGTGCCTTACAAAGTCAGTTTAATTTGAACATATATGCATTTTCAATCCAACAATTTGATGTCATCATGCGCTGAAAATAGTCTCTCCTCGCATTATTATGTCTCTGTACAGTTTCAATACTTGCAGAGAGAGTGAGAGTGAATTACCCCTAACCCACAGTGATTTCATGTGATTAATATGAGTAGGTAGACAATGAAGGGGGAGGAGGGGAGGGTGAATGTGGGCAATATGGTGGCAGAGGATGTGAGGATGATGTGCTGGTGTCTAGCTGGGCAAAGAGGAAGCTGAGGAAGCAGGGAGGAGAGAGGAAGGCTTACTCCTCACCCACTTGTGTCATGAATAAATCACTGCTGAAATCTCCCGGCTGTCTGGCCCAGCACAGACCAGTATGCTTTCATAGTTATAGCTCATCCCAAATGGCCTAGTTTACCCACAGAGAATAAGCCAAGTCGTAATTTACCAGCTGGGGACTTTTTATGATTGCTTCATCCATCATCAATTACCCAGCGCAACTGAAGTATGCAGGGAAAGCCGGTCTGACACTGTGGGCATCCCCGCTGCTGAATATCACCTGCACAAACAACAGAAAAACAATGCAAGGAGGAAGAAAAATGAACCTGACAAAATATCAGGGCTGAAATCGAGAGGAAAGTATTGAATGGTAATTTGTGCAGCGATTATGATGACTACAGTACATGCACCTGAATCCTGTCACATTAAATATAAAATGCCCTTCTAAAAATCACTGCCTTCTTCAATACAGTCGCAGAGGAGGGTGTTATATAAAAGCGAGTGGGAAGACGAGATCGGTGCCAAAAAACTGAAAAAAAATTGAGTCAAAATGACTAAATGATGTAGTCTTGTCAGCTCAGTACAGTACTGCACACCCATACACAGTAATGGAGTTGTAAGGGAACAAAAAGAAACCATTTCCTCCCTCAGTGTCATTAAACAATGGAGACATCCTCCTCACTGGCCAAGACAGAGATGAATTGAGTGGTTCTGGAGAGACCTATGGCTGTGATTTATAATGTTATTCACCAGGGCTTGTGTGTCTCGCTGTGTTTCTTTATCACAGAGGCATGTAAAAAAGCACAGAGACAAAGGAGGAGATAGAAAGTGCAACTGTGAGCCAAAGATAAAATATCTGTTTTTCTCTGCAGAGAAACGCATCTCTCTCTGCAGCCTTTGCCTTTCATAATTAACATCACCCAGGACTAAGTGTAACGTAAACATGTAATCCCGGATCACTTACTTAAGGCTCAAAGCTCTCGAGTCATATGAAACATATAATTGTGCTTTGATCCGTGACCAAAGTGCAACAGTCTCCTTGAGATTGCTTTAATATTCCGCAGCAAAGGCAACGCATTAACAAAACACAGGTCTCTCTAATATCAGACGAGGTCTTTCCCCACCACCTTTACTTGAAGCAGAACTTCTCTTTGTATCCAAAATATCATTCATGCTTTGTATTCCTCTTACGGCACTGATTTTGACCTTAACAAAATTCAGTACCTCCAAAAATGAATAAAACATCAATGTACAGTAATCTAGTTCTGCAACGCCTTACTTAAGAGTAGAAGGACATGGAAGAGGTGTTTGGAGTTGCGATGAATAAAGGTGTGATTAGGTAGGATTTTCATTGGTGCAGTCAGCCAGACGGCAAACGTGTGGGCATAATCACTCAGATTTGGAGGCAGATGTGGTTTTGTTTGCAAGTAAAGCTATAAGTCCGACTGCGAATAAGCAGAATTAAAAATGATCAAACAGTTTGAGCCTGATGTTGAGAGAGGACTCAGGTTGTGTAAAAAAGTGAAATCTGTGGCTGTCAGTCAAGAATGGTGCTCATAGAATGTGCTGAACAGTGTATGAAACAAGTCCGTGTAGCTGATTTGGAGTTTCAGTGACTTAAGACTACCTTTTTTTCCCCCCAGAAATTTCAAACCAAAAGCCCTGCTAAGGCTTAACTTTGAAAACAATCCCACTGAAAATGCAACATAAAAACATGCAGAATCCACTGGAGATCTAGCATAATGTTGCCTTCTTTTCTTTGGCCACAGATCGCCCTGTGGTCCACTCTATTTCCTCTTGTGAGCTTTTTTGGATGCACAGAAGTGTCAACACTGTGGCCAAAGCCTGTTTATTAAAAAATCAAGAGAGAAGCAAATGCATGATGTAAGTTTATCACATGTCTGTTCTCGCTTTCATTTAGTTTTTTTATTTACTTTCTGCAGCGTGCTTTACTCATTTCACCATCTGGCGTGCCTTAACATGACACAGATTGCGACTAAGACATTATTAGACCCATCTCGCACGGTGTGACATGCAGTGTAGGATGGTTGCTATCACACCTATCGTCTATAGTTGCTTTCACTTGACTAAGCTCGGCCCTGAACTCGTCTTGGACTTGATTGACTGCGCTCGACTACATCCTTGTATGTCAGACATGAAGTTTAAAGCATCCTCTCGAGCAGCTGAAGCGTCTCCAGGGTTCCAAGTGTGCCCTACTTCATTCGTCCAGATGGCAAGAAATGTTAAAAATGTGTTGCTTACCCAAAAAGCATGTCCAGAAAGACTGCAAATTTTAATAATTCACATATGTGTCAGGTGATCTCTGAGAAGTTGTATCCTCTGCGTCTCTGTGCTGCAAGGCTGCACCACATAGATAGTTTTCTGATTAGTATCATTGTAATAATGGTCCTCCACAAGGCTGTCTACTAGAACTTCCAATACATTAAAGAGAAAATAGTATTTGCTAACTGAAACTGGCAGCTAATTGTCTGCTTCACCCGCCCAGTCACATTTAGAATAAGATAAAGACAGCATTAGTATTGATCCTACATTGGCCTGTGACTGTGTAATGTGCTGAGAGGTGGAGAGATGTGGCCGACAGTGTGGTAGACAGGGGGGGAAATGAAGTTAACGTGACTTCTGCTCCACTTTCAGAATCAGCGACAGCAAATAAATGATAAATCACAGCAGAGAAAACATGAAAAAAACACCCAAGGCATTTGAGGCCAAGACCACAAGTTGCCCTTTTTGGTGGCTCTCTTGGATGCAGTATCCATAAAACTTTGTAGTTAGATTATCCTACCAAGGAGTGTTTTACATGAAATACTGAAGGGATTTTCTCCCAGTGTCATCAGGGATGAGATTGGAGAGGGGGAATGATCTGTTCTACAGCAGGACTTTACCTTACAATACCAGCTAATTGGAGCTGTCAGGCTGCTGATAATCTGTATTAAAGTGTGCTGTTCAAAAAGGCACTGCACAAATTCAACACTTCTAAGAGAGATTATTAAAGGGTGAGCACGTGTTAGCGCGAGTGGCAGAGAGAATGAAAAGAATCACGCAGCGAGTGAGTGAAAAGGCCAAACCCAACAGTGGTTTGTCTGACAGAAAATGTAATGAAATAGATTGGTAATTCGAGAATTCTCCTGCACTCTTTTGACTTGTCTTTCAATACTTTTGAAAGCTTCAATTTATCTGCCTGAGGAAAAGCCGAGACCTATGATGGCAACTTGACGTTCCAAGGACCAAACAATTGCATATTCTGATGATGTTGTTGGTGTATTTAAAGGCCCTCTCTGCTGAAAATCAAGTTTCTTGATAACATGTCCATATGGTGGTTTTTATATGCTAGAAGACACATAAGGAGTGACAGTCAACACCATAGTTGAGCATTTCCACCTTGTAAGTGCAGCGTACCGATGGCAGCCTTAAAAACGTGGATTCCAATGTACATACATACACCGATCAGGCATAACATTATGACCACCTGCCTAATATTGTGTTGGTCACCCTTATGTGCTCAAAAATGTTCTGAACCATTGGACATGGACAAGAGGACCTCTCAGGGTGTCCTATGGGGTCTGGAACCAGGACGTTGGCACTGGATCCTTTGGGTGCTCTGGCTTGTGCAGTGGGGCAATCCAACTTGTTCCACTGCATCCTGTTGATGCTTGATCACAATGGGGTGCAGGAAGTTTGGAGGTCAAATCAACATGTTTGGCCATTGTCATGTTCCTCAACATGTTCCTGGTTGCCATTTTCCTGCTGGAGTGTGTTTGTTGTGGGACAGTGTTTATTTGGGTGTCAAAGTCTCATCAACACGGATGGCAAAATCCAAGTTTTTCTAGCAGAACACCACGTAGTACCAATATGATCAATGTCATTCACTTCACCTGTCAGTGGTTATAATGTTGTGGCTGATCGGTGTATGTCACAAACCGAAGTAAACAATCCTGTCAACTTGCAGGGCTAGTTTGAGTCTCATTATTCTTCTTCAGAGTGGACACATATGACTAAATTACTGCAATATTACGATTCACTGTAGTGTAATGTAGAGTCGTTGTAGGTGAGCTGGTGTGCTTAAGCTGCAACAAGTATGAAAGGGTGCATGAAGACATTGATACCATAGATCTGCACATTCTAGAGGAAGAAATGGTGTAGCGTTACATCTAAGCCATTTAAGACAGGAAGGGATTATTTTCATGGAAAACTACATTAAATATGTAACTTTGATACATGGAGATGAGTTTTTAGGGGTTTAATCGATGCTTGGAGAGGAACTTTAAAACTGCTAGGATAGGTTTTCATTGGCCATCATTGGTTAAAGATGTAATAATAACCTTTCAGCTTATTGTCTCTCAAGTGGTCCGAGAGAAGATCTAGACTTCTATTTCTTCTCTTGGATTTAGAAAATGTAGCCCATGACGGGAGACTTTGGTCAGTCACAGACTGATCAGGTGAGATAGTATGAAGAACAATAAAGTCCATATTGGGAGGATGTGGTGATTTGAAAACTTCTCAGTCCGAAGAGTAGGGTCGACTTTTGGATTGATTATTTTTATGTTTTAGATGCGTGCATTCGCCTGCGTTTGTCTTCTGGAAAGAGCTTAGGACAGAGAATTCTTGTTTGTCTTTATTTTTGTACCTTTTCCAGGTTTCTTCCTGCTGCAGCTTTAGGTAGAAATCCTTCAATGTATAGATTTTTAAGAAAAAAATCTTCAAGCCACATGTGCACTGTGCCTGTACTTCAATCAATACCAACCCACCCATCCATACTTATTTGCCTCTCAAACCAGAAGCAGAACCCTCCACCTTCAGGGGTTCACACTCTCAGTGCAATAAAACATTATCCACTGTATGACCTCCTTTTCTCCTCACACTCGCCTGCTCCCGCTGTACCACTCTCTCTCGCTTTTTCTCTCACTGTCTCCTTTCTTTATTCTTCTCTGTTCGGTTTCCTCCCTCACTGTCAGTCTGTTTCTTTTCTCACAGCTGCCTCAGAGTGATGGGAAGGAGCTGTGAAAACCTGAAGGAGGGTAGAATTTTTTGACTAGGAAGCCGCGCACAAACACACACTCAGACTCACTGCTTTGACATCAAAGCTCCCATCATTCTCTGGCTGCTGACAAGCCAGATCATTGGGCAGCCTAGGATAGAGACAGAGAGAGAGGTGGAAGTCGAGGTAAGAGGTTGGAGAGGGAATGTAAAGCAGACAGATACTTTATCTTTGCGTGTCTGGCCATCATGATGGGAATATGGGCTCGACAAAGCTGTAGTGGAAATGTGCGTGTTGTGCCGAGCCCTATGTCTATTTCCTCTTTTGCGCAGCCAGAAGCTGCTCAAGCCCAGCATGTGGCGTCTGGAACCCTCCTGCAAGCTCAGTCTAACAAGGCCCCAGGAGTGTGCACATGGTCGTGACTGAACATATATGATAAAAATGTGCATCCATCTATGCTGTTTCTAATGTTGGTTGCAAAGTACAACAAATAGCATGATGCAGGTCAAACAGAGAGGACGGTGTTTCCTGCTGTTGATAAGGAAACACCTGCCTCAGTCCCTGTCCTTCTGTCTGTGCCCCCGTCTCATTCACTCACCTCTTCTGTCTGGGTCAGCCACTGATTCTTTATCATCTGTTCCCTTGCAAAACATTTATCACTGCATGTGTCTACAACAGCAGCAGCATATGGCCGCATGAAACAAAGCAGAATATATTAGCTTTGTTTACACTAAAAGATGTACTATATAATGTCTTTCTTCCTAAAAAGAGATTAAAATCTGAACATCTTCATTTAGTCCCAAGGTCGGGGGCCTGCATTCACAGAGAAGCCACAGTTTGCATGTGCTTGACAGCAAAAGCCATTTCCCACTTTTATGACTGCGAAGTTTAGCAAACACTGTCTTAGTATGTTTGGAACAGTTTACATGTGCTCTTCGAGGAAGCATAACAGCTTCTTTATGGGAACTGTAGCAGCTAAAAGCACAGCATGGGTCTATATCTTGTGTTGTGTTCAAAGAAAAATGTATCTTATTTTCTCAGCTGAGACCAAAATGTGCTCCTGAAAGGAATCTGTGTGGGCTTAAAAATGGATTAAAATGACTGGCAGCAGAGCCCTGAAGTAGTTAATAAACCAGACACTGTTATGTCTGACATATTTACTATCTATAGACTTGTTTTTGCTTTTTTAAAATTAGAAATGTAGAAGGCAAACGCTGAAAAGAGGCACCCTGTGTACACTGTCATGGTCCAAGTCTCTGATTTTGTAGCATATAAACAACACTGTGCGAAAATGTCTGAACCGGAGTCTGTGAAATTCCAATAGCAGGACGCATGTTTTTTCTCTTCCCTCGTGATGGTCTATTCGCAGCTCCCTTGCGCTTGAACGTTTCTGTCCTTGTTTCCATGGAGACCGAAAGAGGTGTGGAGAATCCTGAAGCCCCTCTCTGGTCGCTGGCTTTGTCATATGTGCTGCCAGCCGCCACCACTTACCTTTAATGGCCCTTCACAGCCAGGTGCCTTGCAGAGACAAAATATCTTGACGTTGCCAATTAGAAAAGAACAGGTGGTTGTATTAGTTACATCCAGCCATCCGGTGGGGCCACTGTTCTGATTTTTTGTGATATTTAGAACATCTGAAATATTAAATATTATGCTTTATCATGAACAGTATCACAATTTGACACTTTCAGGCTTTAAATGTGTTGCTTTGAGACGTGAAGTCGCCTCAACAATACAAATTATTCCATTAGAAATTCCCACCAGAAAGCAGCCTAATGGACCCGCTGTACACTCGACCTTCATTTTCGATCCAAATTATGACAGTAATACCCCCTTTTCTATCCTCCCCGTTGTTCTCTTACACAATGGCCTTGACCTTCTCTATTGTCTACTGGGTTGTGTCCTCCTTTTCAATACTGAGAGGCTCATTTGTTGATCTCCTAACTAGATTAGCACTTGTCTGATTAAGTGCCTGCAACCCCTGCTGCTACTTGTAGCTGCAGTGGGTTGGGCAGGACTGCACGCTCTCACTATCCCATCTTAGTTCGGTTCATGGCCTCCGGTGTACTTTCCCCTTCTTCCACCTGGTGAACTTGTGGACAATGTCAGGCGCGGGAAGGATTAACTGAAGATGCGAAAAGCTGAAAGGGTGAGTTTCGAAGCTCAGCCACACGGGCTTGTGTTTTGTTTACATGTTGGTGATTTTCTATATAAAGACAGACCTGCTTACAGCACAAACGCTCCAACAGTGTGGCTAATACGAAGCTAACAGGGCTGATAAAACACACTGGTAACCTACTTATCTGACAGTTGGATGAGTCAGCGTGGCTCTAAGTCTACCTAGGCAGGATCCATGCTGCTTTCTTTTGCTACTATCTTGTAACCGGCGACATGAAACACAACAGCTGTTTAGTTTTCCAAAAGGCATATTTAGCAAGCTACTGTAGCTTTCCATCTAATAGAACTGCATTGTCACATGCAGTCTCATTTTGCTTCTCTTGGTGGTGGGAGTGTTCATCTATTGTTTTTCTTTGATCCCTTTGGTTCACACTAAAATATCTCATCTGCTGTTGGATTGATGGCTATCAAATCTTGTACATACACCAATCAGGCATAACATTGCCTAATATTGTGGGCATGGACAGGAGGACCTCTCAGGGTGTCCTGTGGGGTCTGGAACCAGGATATTGGCACTGGATCCTTTGGATACTCTGGCTTGTGCAGTGGGGCCTCTATCAATCAAAAACTTGTTCCACTGCATCCTGTTGATGCTTGATCACAATGAGGTGTAGGAAGTTAGGAGGTCAAATCAACATGTTGGGCTATTGTCATGTTCCTCAACATGTTCCTGATTGTTTGATGTTTTTGCCATGTGGTGGGGTGCATTTTCCTGTGGGGGTAGGTCAGTGACATTTGGGGTTTCCATGTGTATGAGGGAGTGTGCTTGTTGTGGGACAATGTTTATTTGGGTGTCTAAGTCTCATCAACACGGATGTTAAAATCCAAGGTTTTCCAGCAGAACAGCACATAGTACCAATATGATCAATGTTAGTCACCTGTCAGTGGTCATAATGTTGTGGCTGATCAGTGTACATTCTAGCTCCCCAGAGGATGAATCCCATTGTCATCAATGAGATGGAGGCTTGCATTTTCTGGTTGTAGTTTGGGTCAAGTGTTGTTCTTGATTAAACAACATATAGTCAGTCTTCACCAACCTTCCTAAAAAACATTTACAAGTGGTCAGTCTGGCTGAATTGTAATTTTTCGAACTCACTTTCTCATTGTTAAACTGCATTAACCTTTTAAGATATAAATTGATAGAGGATCCTGGCACAACAGACATCCATTCTCCCCTTTAACCCTTCACCTTTTCATTCTGGCCCCAGACTGAGTTACCTTGACAGGTTGAACTCTAAGAATAAGAAGGTGAGGACATAATATGAAAGGGGTTGAGGGAGGCGAGTCGAGATGGAAAGATACACGCATGGCCAGACAAATTTTGCCTTCAAGCACTGAAGTTGGGGTGACAGCCGTCGTGTGGGGAGTAGGGACAATGGGCTTGGGTGAGGAGTGTGCGAACGCCTGTGTGCATGGCCTTTGCAGCAATACTCCCTACGCCATGCAATCACTCAGGCCATCTACCGGAGTGACAGTTCAGGAAATTTCCACTGATGTGGGACTGGGGCCCCAGCTGTCAAGTTGGAGCGTCAGGGAGGAGGTGGGTGGTTTGGTGTGTGGGGGTGAAATGAGTAGGAGAGCGAGAGGGAGGGGAGCGTTGGATGTTGCTTATCAGACTTGGCAAGATCTCGCAGCTTTATGGCTTATGGGGGAGAACATTGATAAGTTCTGTCTCTTCCTTTCTTTCTCTGTCTCTGTGCATTATTGCTTTCGGTGATAGAGCGAATGATAGCCTCTGTGTGATGTTGGCAGCATGAGGCTCATCTCTCAGAATGACACTGGTTTTTGTTTTCTGAGCCACCTAAGATGAGATAAATGGTGCTTTCAGCTGCACATTTATGAAACCACATCAGTGCAGTGAATATAGATGGGTTTGTGGTCAGGAGAGGATGTTTGAGTAAGTGATTGTAGATGCATTTCAGTTACCATCTGATGTTTCCTGAAGATTTTCACTGATCTATTCGGGTTAGCTTTTAATCTATTGTGCGAAGTATTTTGATATTAGTCTAAAATGTAATAATGTTGTGCCTCATACATTTGGTTAGACAAACACCTCTCAGTAAAGCACTATATGGCATGGAAATGTGGGGTAAGTCTTGAACTTTGTAAACTTGCAGTGAGAGGACTTGACATTTACACCACCTCTGTCTTGCCCTACCCTTGGATCCAAACTATCCAGCGTCTGTGTGTGTGTGCGCATGTGTTTGTGCATGGTGATCATTGCTAACGTGTGAGAAAGATGAGTTGATTGGATGCGTGTGACCCAGACTTTGTTTGTGTTGCGCGCACTTGTGTGCACGCTCAAATATCCAGTTTGCTGAGTTTGCTGCTCTGCTATCGCTTCGCAAACACAATTAGCTGATTTACATCCAATTAAAACTTCAACAAACTCCATCTGTAACCTTTCCCTTGCCATCTAATTTCCAGATACAATATCAGACAGCATGTCGACCTTTTGCCAACACTAATACAAGAAGTGGAGTGAGCTAAGTGTAGTAGTAGTGCTACATTTCCATTACCAAGGACTGTCTGTCTGGAAGGCAAGTGTCTCTGGCTGACAGTCGACCTCGTCTCTCCAACGACTGAAAATGAAGCCTGTATGTGATAAAACACCCTTGTTGTTATGCTGCTACTAGGCCAGAGGTTACTACTATAAAACTGGGCTGGATTCCAAATTGTAGGCTTTATTCCGCCTTGCACCTTACATGTGTATGTTTGTGTTGGAAACATGTCCAGGAAGTATTTTTGGTTACAGAGAACAGTGCAGGCGGAAATGTGAGAACACACAGTTGGTTGTCTGGAATTTGTAAGGTTTTTTAGTACATATCTCATTGTTTATTGTGATTAGGGTCAGGGGCTAACATTGAGAAACTGAGGGCAATGTTGCTTCACTTTGAAGATGCTGCTAAAAATAGAAAAAGTTGCACTGATCTCACGATTGATTATTTTGTTTTATTTTCCATTACAAGCTTTAGTCATAGTACTTTTTGCATGCTTGTATCTTTTTGCAAAACCTTATATTCATTGCATTTCAGTGACTGATTTGACATTTGACTTACCTGCGTTTTGTAAATAACATGTACTGTAGATTGGCAAATAATCCTTAGGTGTGTTGGCATGACATTTAGAGACATAGATACACTTGGATTAATTACCAAATACTTGAATTGTGTGTAGAAATGACTTGTATGTTTAAAAAATCATACAGTTTGTCAGTGTTCGGATGGCAGCTGACCTTTCGTCTTTGAAGTAAAGCAGCAGCACATGAGTGTAAGTGTGTGTAAATGTGCTTGCTTGCTTGTGTGTGTGCATACTCACACCGTAACACAAGACTTTGGGGTTTGCTGGGTCCAACAGTACTTTCCAGGTGGTTGCTTTGTGTGTGTGTGTGTGAGCGTGTGTGTGTGTGTGAAGATACTTTGATATGGGTCTGGCATACTGTGTGCGAGTGAGCACGGCTCCCCAGGCACAGTGCTTCTTGGCACATCGCTATGATCCCATCATGACAGGGAAACTCGACACTGGGGAGGATCTTCCACTGCCCGGCAGCTTAGGGAGAGTAACAAGGCTGCACAAACATACAGCTCCTACAATTCCAGTAACAGGGTCTGGCGAGGTTATGGCTGCACAAACACATTGGGTCTTCACACACTCCTACTCTTTGTCACGTCAACACAGAACCCCATGTACGAAAGTATGCAAAACTACAAACACACACAATGCAAATGCTATCTATTTATATATGTGTGTGTATGCATGTTTGTGCATGGGCGTGTGTGAGTATACATACATGTTATATATACATGCACAGCAATGCAGCCCACCCTAGGACTGCACTAATGAACACTCCCATTGCTGAGCGGACAGAGAGATGATTGGCACAGAGAAAGCATTACACCAGCACTTTCAGGCATATGGCATGTAGACCCACTGATGGGCACACACATATGGTGCTGGTGGCTTCTGCTGCTTCGCATGGGAGGAAGGCACTGTGCTCGCCTTTGATCAGACTCCAAATCACAGAGCACAGCACATAAAGTACAGCCTAAAAACTGTTTGGGTTGCATCATTTTGTCTGATTATTTAAAAAAAAAAAAAAGCAACAAAAAAGAGAGAAAGCCTTTACCAGCTCCCCTTAGTGCTTTTCCACAAATTCAAGATGCATCCTAAAGTCAGGAACATCCAAAAGGCTTCCACAGTGCTGCCTAAACTACTGTTCTGTAACACGATTTATATTTATCTTACACATTTGTCAATATGCAAAAAATGAGCAAATGTCAAATGGTAAGTCAATTGGCTATAAACCTATACACTCGTTAACACAGATCCGTTAAAGTTTCTTGTAAAAAATAACGTTTTTTGTTTTGAGACTCAGATTTTGGGTTTAATGTCTTAATTAATTATAATTTTATAATAATTTATAATTGTGTAAAATATCTGTCTTACAATAGATCATGCTTTACTGCTTTACCAATGAATAATATACTATGTGTGTGACAAATGTGTAAAATAATAAATTGTAGGTAGCTACTGTAACAACAACCAGAGCTGCTCTTCCTGAAATTTGCATATGAAATTGGCGTAAATAACAGCTGAAATCTATCACATGTCAGCAATAATAATGCTCTAAACAAATCTCAAAAACCTATCTTGTACAACAGACAACTCACTTATAAGGCTTATTTTTAAGCATATTTGCATGAATTCACTCCCACATTATGTGTGTGTGTTACATTTATGGAGAAAACTGTTGCAGTTCTCAGTCTTCTAGCACCTTCCTGGTTCCACCATCAGCAAAACCAACCTCCTGTTGCCATGGTAACTTTTGTTTTCTTGATGTTTCTTGTGTGTGTGAAGTTCCCGGAATATCCCACCACCTCGCCCACCAGAGAGTTCCTGAGGATTTCTGTCTATAACCGTTCAGGGACTATTGTCATAGGAACCAGTTGTCATGGTGACGAGCTGTCTCCCATAGTTTTCTATGCTGGAAAGGGTATCAGTGCTGTGCTGGAGAAAGAAGGTCATGACCTTTGAGCCCTTAGTCATTGGTGTACATCCACATCCAGCCATCAACAGGTACAATGTGGAAGGAGCTACTTTTGAGATTACAAAAGTCATATTACCTCCAGGCAACAACCATTAAGGTACAAACTTGTGCACAGAAAATTAATTGGGGAAGAAATTAACTATGAAACATCCCAGCACCAATCTTACAATACTGTCACATGCAAACATGGGATCGGCTTTGTTTGAATTTAACAACTATTATAGTGTGTTTGGTGAGCAGCTGTAGAAATGAAGCACTTTGAATTCATTACTTTCATTTGACTGGCGTATTTACAGTGACATTGACATATGAAACTAATGGCTAACCCTAACACAATTTTTTGAGAAATTAAGTTAAAATAACTGGTGATCCAAACATAAACCTTCATGATAGTTGCTTTATCCGAGTTAGTCTTTTGTCTTTGTTTGAAATTCAGGATATTACTGAACAAAAAACGTTTTATTCCATTCTAAATCATCAGGGGGCTTTTGCTCAACCATCTCTGATTTTTTCAAATTTGAATTTACTCATAGTCTGTGACTTTTTGATCTGCTTGTCCAACAGTGCAGATTCTAAAATAAATGCATGATGTCAAATAACAGTGAAAAAAATTGTTCCATGTGTATGATTTAAGACTGAATGACCTAAAATGAAATGGGAATACAAAAAGAAGAAAAACAGACAACAGCAACTTGTCTTGCTCTCCTGCAGCTTTTATCACCTGTCTCTTTATCTCAGCCTCAGTTAGGATGAAAATTGCAGCAGCAAATAACGCCTTCATTGTTCTTGTTTTGATGCCTTTCCTTTCTCGATTTCCTTCCATTGCATCCAGGGTTTCTCCAGGACAGTATATTGCTAATGTTACTGCAATTAAAAACCACTCAGGCTGACTTGTAATGGTTACTATCAGGAAATGGCGTTTCATTAATGGTCGAATTGAACTTTCCACTCAGCCGCAAATGTAATCATTTTGTCCACGACAGATTTCCAGGACAGTATAACATAATAAGACTTACTCTAAATCAGCAGCCGAGCATTGAGAGTGAAGAGATGTGTTTAATAGAGAAGTGCATGGGAGCCAAATGCTACGTTTTCCTTAGAAATACAATTCACTTTTAAATCAATGCTTTGCAGAGTCATTGCAACGATGACCAATTCATTCTGCTCTTCTGTACGGTATGTTGCATACATTTCAAAAGCTGCTCCATTGTATTGTGCCTTGGTGAAATGACTCATTGCAATACAGTATTCTGATATAAAGCAGCCCGTGAATAGGAACACACTGGACGTGATTGTGCGTGGCTGTGTATTACTGTTTCCAGCAGACCGTGAAATTGTTTATTCTTCTGCTGCCATTTTGGTGTGAAACAGAAAGGGGGTTCACTTCCCTCCTCCGCACAGTCAGACCGCCACTTGTTTCAGCCAAGAAATTAACTCCCCATTGATTACCGGAAATTCTTAATCAACAGGCGACTGTGTTTGTTCTTGCTGTTATTTGGATATCCCCACTGAAATCACTTGCAATAGCCCGGAGTTATTGTCAGGGAGAAATAAACCCCTCAGTCTATTAACATTATTGATTATAGTTTCTCGCTTGGCCTCGTATCGGCTTCGCTTCGTTCCGCAACACTTGTTTCCTGGTAAAAATGCCAGATGATGCAACACGTGAGCGGTTTTTCTAGTATTTTTTTTTACATTGTTCTTGACTCCTTACACACAGCTTTGTTTGCAGGTAGTTGCTTCGACCAAACTGGATTGTGGTTTTAAAATGCTTGAAATGCTCGACTCTGCAAGGTCAAGCCGAAGCTGGAGATCATGTGGCTTTGAATGCACACTACTTCCACTAGTTTTCCAGAAACATAAATGCACTTCCTTTTGTTTTCTGTGTGAGAAGCAAAGCCCCCCAGTGGTTTATCCTTGGCTGACCTGCTGCTCCACATCACCTCCTTTTATCTTTTTTTCTTCGTGCTGGTGATGAAGATGAGGTGGAGGTTAACACAGTGTGCCGGCCCTGCATGAATTCTGCATTTTTTTGATGTAGATGTTGATAGAAATCGGTTCCTCTGTGTGGAGGAATCTCAAGGCCTGTTTTTAATCTCATTAATCATCCCTTTTCTTTTGCACCGTGGCCACATTTTCATTCAAGTTTTTTTTTTCCCTGTTAATTAACCAACATATATTTGTGAGTATGCAGCTCTCTGGTATCTTGTTTTTCTGGCTGTCACTGAACACAACTGAATGCCTACTGATACTCCTCATCGCAGTCGAAAGACATTCCTCCCCCTACAGTCAGTCACCCGTTTAAGACCCCACCTCAAAGCTTGTAGTGCAGACACCGCCTGCCTGTGTGTGTGTTTATGTGTGTGTTAGTCTGCTTCTCCCCTCCACCGTGAATGTCTGTCTGCCCCTCAGTGGGGAAACCATGCAAGGACATTTTGGTCTGGTTTGAAGGGGACTGCTTGGTTGTGACACACATTTAGGTAGGTTACTGGTAGCTAACTGGGTTAAAATGCACGTCTCTGCTTATCCGGAGGGGAGACGTTAGAATAATTTGTATGATGGAGTTGAGGAAGAAGAGGGGAATATCGAGGAGGGATGAGATAAATAGGTGTTGTGTGCCGGAGCAAGACCCAGTTTGTGAGCCGGAGTGGACGTATAGATAATAAAGAAATCATCAGCTGTGGCTTTAAAGGCCGCAAACATCCTTTATCACTTCGCACGCTGTTTGAATCAGCAAGACTGGCAAGACTACAGTCGAGCTGATGCTTGATGATTAATTTATTTTGATCTATGTTTTCTGCGCTAGATGTCCTGAATGGATTGATGGACTTTTAATTGTCTGTCTGCGCTTGTGTTTCTTCTCCAGATCTCATCTCCCCCTGGTGTTTTCGTATTCTGCGGCTTCATGATATGGCTTTTCAAATAGTTCCCTCTAATCAACCCCCCCACCTCCTCTCCTCACCACTTCCACCCCATGTTGATGATGCATTAGCCTCCGGGCTGAGCGTAGGTGGTGTAGGAGAGGGTTTTCTCTGTGTGGGTGGATCTATTTCCCATCAGTCTCTACCGCTTCCCGTTTGACCCTGCACCTTTCACACTCCCTTCCTCTGCCTTCTATTTCTTCTTCCTGGAGGCGTCTCCAGACCAGTAGGAGCAGACAATGGTTTCTCGGCACTTGGAGAGCCAGCAGAGAGATGGAAAGGATGAGATTCAAATTTGGAAAAGTAACTGTAGCTGTCTGACAGGCCTTCCTATTAGTGAGTGCTTTCATGGTTTGATCACACACGAGCTGAATGTGAATAAAGGTCCGGTGTTTTATGTGTAAAAGCCTTAAGCAGAGGGGAAAAATCTTAAATATTTAATGACTGAAGGTATCGATTTGAAGAACAGGAGCGGTTCATCAACGCTTCTGTCGCTTGAATGTTAAGGTGCTTTTTAATCTTAGTTAAAAACAAAAAAGCTATGCTTTACTATGATTCCTGGCTTAGAATGATCCTTTGTAGACTAACTATGTATGGCAGTAACCATGTCTGGCCAACATACAGTAAAGTAATGAGTCTATGTCACCTTACTTCGCATAAATCTGTGCATTTATTATAATTTCTGAGCATTTGATGAACAAAACAGCCCATTTTGCATCAGTAAATGAGACAAGTACCAAAATGGTTTTTTAAAAAAATTATTCTTAATTCTTCTCATTTTGGTGCAACCTAAAACAAATATCATCACAAGTTGCCTAAAACCTCCTTTGGGGTTGCCATATATTCCACTGTGTAGGAAAAAGCCTGTTTACTGGGCCAAATGTGCGTGTTCAGGACATTGTTTTTGGGACTGTGGATGCTTCCATGCACTAGAGGGCAGCAGTGTACAAAGAATAGCTGGAGTCTAGTTGGAGACACACTGCTCATCATTTTTCCCCTTTTCCCAAAACATCAGAACAGATGTTATGTAAGACAGCACATGCACCTCGATTCAGTCCATTCAAAAACTGCACTCCTTTTACTACAACTGTTGCAGAGTGATGTATATGAATAATGCAAATGAGGTTGTAAAATGACCAGAGGAAAGCAACACTTGGTCTGAGTCACAAGAAATTATGCATAACGTGGCCAAGGTAAGGGGAGTAAAATTCACTCATGTGCCTACAGAAAGCTTTTCACCTTCTTCCTGCAGCACCATTCAAGAATATGTATCTCCAGAGTCCTCCTGTAATCTCTTCTTTTTAAGCCATCAGTGTAATTACCTCTGTAGTTTCCTGTAACCTCGAAGTGACCTGTCCGGCTCAAGTCCTCCATCTGCCGTCTTTGCTTTGTTCTGTGTTTGTTGGTGTACGGGGACGCACTGTTGTGGCTGCAGAGGTCAGGAAGGCCAAAGAGATTGATGCTGCGATTGGTCACGCTGCACCCGTGGGAGGTGCAGTGGCAGCAGCAGCAGGATACACAGTCTCAGGACAAGGCAGCTCACCACAGACAACTGACTGACCCAAACAGCCTGGTTTCAGGGACACATTTAGGAAGTTTGATTTCTGGCCCTCCATGTTAATGTGATCTATGCAATGCTCATATCTAAATGGAACTTTTTCAAATATATAATCAAATGCTACTACTATTGGTGCTTGGACCACTGCTAGTATTAATAATAATTTCATAATAGCAATATGTATACTTAATGAATAATGCAATAATTAAATAAATGTATAACTGAACCAGACAGAACCATTAAAACAATGCAGTGCAATAGTTGGTCTTACTAAAGATTATTTTAATTATCAGTTAATCTGCAGATATATTTTCAAGTTTGTTTTTTGTCTATAAATATCTTTTAATACTAAAAATCAAAGTTTCCAGAGCTGACAAATTAAAATTTCTTGTCCAAGCTTAAATATAGTCAGTCTGCTATCATAGAAGACTGAGATAACCAACAAATAATCTCATTTTTGTTTCGTTTTTTCATGGCTCAGCACAAGCCTTTTGGGATCATTATGCATCAGTCAGCATGATCAGTCCCAATACATTAAAGATGATGACTGTATTTGAATTTGTTTGACAGAAATTACAGTATTTTCCTTTCATTTTTCATCATTTGATGGAAAAAAAATGTTGATTATGCATGAGTAAATGTAATCCTAATTAACAAAACTGCATTGGATACTGGTGATTGTGACTTAACCCTGGTCAAAATCACTTTGAGAAGAGCAAAGAAAATCATCTATGCAAAAAAAAATCATTCATTTGCTTAGAAATGATTGAATTGATTAATCGACCATCAAAATTGTTGACCATTTTCTGCATATCAGTTAATTAATTCATCAGCCAAAGGTTGTAGTTCTACTGCAGCATAATTAAAAATGACCGTCTTAATATTGCAATAATTCAACAATAATATTTTTGTGGAACTATTTAATGCTTCACATTTTTTATTTAACGTGTGATTTATTGTTGTAGTAGTAGTGGCGGTTTGGTCCTGGCTGTATGTCTATGGCATAGTGCCTGAAAAACGGTGGAAAACATCCAATAACCGTCCACTTCTCGAGTTCATCGGCCACCAGCCAACTCGGCTCTATTGTAGTAGTCGTTATTTCTCTTTGCTCGCAAAATGCTGGTGTTTGAAATATAGGACGTCTTGGCAGTGGCTGTTACTATGTCTGTGGGAGACTATGGTCTTTTTTTTGGCCATCAAAGTGTGAATGGAGTTTTATTAGTGAATGAGTTGTTAAAAGGGCATTAGGAACTGGCTGCTACTAAATGCTTGCAGATGATTTTTGCACATTTGCTTTCGCTAGGGTTCGGAAAATTTCAGTTTCACTTCATCCATCTTTTTTGTCTTTTTCGGAGGTGTGATTTGTTTATCATGTGCACATATGCCCTGCTTCCTCCATGCTTCCACCAACACATGTACCCACCCCCTGCTCCCTCCCTTCCCAGTCCCTCTTCTTACCTCTCCACGCTCCTTATCCATCCATCCTGTCCTCCCCAAAAGCTACCCCATTGGCCCTCGCCTAGCAACCGCATGATAATTTGGCATAATGTGACACCCCCTGATGCATGATGGGGGCTGTAAGTCAGCCTCAACCCCCCCACCCCCCACCCCCCCACCATTTTTTTTTTTTTACTGGTGGCTGGTGTTTGAAAAGAAAGAAAAATGAAGTGGGGAGAATGAATAGATTAGAGGAGGAGAAAAGGGAATTTCACGCTCATATCGTTACATGACTGGTGTCCACGGGCTAAACCTGTCATCTCTCCCAGGGGGGTTGTTCCCCTCTTTCTCCAGCAGCAGTGCCCGATCATGTCCTTTCTTATCCTCAAGCTTTTCTCCATATGGTTCCCCATTTAGTCCGTATGTACAGTCAGAGCCGTGAACAAATACAGTAGGTTTTTGGTGGGAAGCGGACAGGCATGTGACGAGGCAGCCTCTCGGTATCGACAGGACCCAGGCATAGGTGGCTCTGACACGCAGGCAGGCAAGGGAAAGAAACACAAAGATGGCCGCTGCGTGCTCCATCTGTCTCCACGCTGCCATGTCTGACGTGAGCACGGCTGCTGTGAAGGACATCCTAAATAAGACGTCTGCTGTTTTTTCCCCTCCTGCTCCTCCTCTGTATCCCTTTTCTCCCTTCTTCAGTGACAAAAATCAAACACGGTCCTTTGTTGTCTCCGTGTGTGTGTGTAGATCTTCTTTCCTGCTGTCTCACCCTCTTCCTTCTTGTTCTCCTCCTCCTCTGTTTCCAACAAAGACCCGAGTGATTTGGTTGAAACAAAAGCTCCTCTGGTCCTGTTTGACCTCTCCAACACGATGTCAGTGATCCCAGATGGGTTGACCACACTGAGGTTAGAGAGACATAGGCAGGACTGAGGGGTGCAGAAATCAGGGAGAAGAAAAAGCATTTACTTGTTGGATATTTAGATTTGTACATTCATTTAATTATTCATGGCTTCATTTACTAAATCATTTATCATTTCTGGCCGACTGGTTCATTCACTTGATATGATTTTGATTTGGTTTGTCATTAAGTGAGTGACTAATTCATTCATTTTCAGGTTTGAGCTTTTAAATCACAAACGAAGCAATCAAACTGGCAGAATATCACCTCTACTTTGTGTGTGTGTGTGTGTGATGTGTGTGTGTGTGTGTGGTGTGTGGGGTTTGTAGGGTTTGTCCATCGGTCATTCAGTCTCCCCTTCCTTCCCTCTTCGCCTTCACCCGTGTCCTTTGCATGTTCTTCCCGTTACTTGGCCACCTCCAGCAGAGTGTGTGTGTGTGTGTGTGTGTTAGTAAGTAGGTGGGGGTATAAACACACACACTTACACACACACACACACACACACACAGGCAAATACACATACCCATTCTGCTGTTGCTCCCTCCCTGCCACCATTTCCATTCCTCTCCTTAGCCAATGCCTTTGCTTCATTCATGCACTCACATCCACTCACACACAGTTTATCTCTTTCCCACTGTATCACACACACACACACACCCACTGTATCACACACACACACACACATACATACTCGAACACAGACAAAAAAAGATACACATACATGTCCTCATGATGGAGCCCAAGTTGAGTTGCAGCAGCAAAGACCAGAGCAAAGAGAAAGAAAGAAGAGAAAGAACAAGAGAGAAACATTTAAGAGACGGAAACAGAGCGTGGTTACCATGGCAACCACTCCCCTCCCACATCCATTCTCTCCCTCTCCCTCTCTCTCTCTCTCTCTCTCTCTCTCTCTCTCTCTCTCTCTCTACTCCCTCCCTCCACCTCTGTGCTGGTGATGCTCGTGTCTCTTTTCTCTCCATCCGGTTTGTCCTCACCTCTCCTGGACGCGCTCCTCTCACACTGCCAGCGGATGACACACGAGGAGGAGGAGGAGGACGAGGAGACGAGGAGAAGCTGCTGTCTCTTCTCTCCCATCTTTCCATCACTTTGAGAGAAAAAAAAAAAGAGAAAAGAGAGAGAAAGAGAGAGCAGACCAGACCAGAGCAACAACCAAAAGAAAAGGACACACAGGATATACATACAATACGTACATAAAAAGAAAAAAGAACCCTACTCTTCTCCATTCTCCTTTTCAAGGAGGGCATTTTTCTTCCCTTTCCCCCCCTTTCCTTTTCTACCCCGATTTTTTCCTCTGAGATCCCGGTTTTGTCAATTTACAGCCCCCCTGAACTTCTCTGGGATTTCAGGTGAGGCACGCGTGTGTAGTGTGTGGTGCTTCTTCAGATTTTTTCCATTACCTATCATGGCTCACGCGGCCTCCCAATTGAAGAAGAATCGGGGGGAAGTGGATGTGAATGCAATAGAGGACGAGAAGGAGAAGCGGAGGAAGAGCAGGAGAGCAGCGTCCCGGGAACAAAAGAGAAAGGTAACAGACGAGGGCTGGTGGGGCTGGCTGGCTGGCTGGCTGGTGGCTTCATCTGCTCCGCTCCACTAGCATCCTTGGAGCGTGACTCTGATGTGATCTATATCAAATGGGGTTTGGAGGTCTCGCATACATACATTCATCCATGTATGTGCTCATATCTGCGCATGAAGCGAGACACGTATGTGGAGCCTCTGTTTTCTGCCCATTTTAAACAGCTTCTTTTATAAAATGTGTGTGTGATGCTTCTCTATGTGGGAATATGTGTGTCTGTATGCTTATGTGGTTTGTTTGTGTCTTCATAAAGCACAAAGTCAAACACAATCGTGGTGATGATCCTGTATCTAGATGAGGTCAAAGCACATGGAGGGGTTTGTTTTCCTCCTCCTGACTCCCTCAGTGTTGCTAATATTGTCTGTTTAGTAAAGCTACATCACACAGGGCTTCCTTATATATTTGCACATCCTTGTTGAGAAATAAGCCATTCAGTTGATCATGATTTAGGGCTTTAAACCAATAAGCTGTGGGATGAAACAGTGCCAGGTCATGCTTCTCCAATGTAAAACAACAACACATGTCACCAAATAGGACAAACACAAAAAACTCCTCTCACATACTTCACTTGATCATGGTTTTTGGAAACGTACCTGAGTGCTTCAGTGAGTTTTTTTTTTGGTTCTTGCATGTGTGTGTATGTGTGTGTGTCTGTGTGTCTGTGTGCTTGGATGCACAGACAGCCATGTATAATGCATACACAACTGATTTATTGATGACAAAGCTTTTCATATGATGGAGGAGGAACTGAAGTGCACGTGGGTCTCCCTCCTCTTCCTCCTCTCCTACATGTCAGCTCTTTACTTTGGACGCACCAGAGAGAGAAACAAAACAAGGGATGATCAGGACCAAACATCATCTATCCACAGTTATGTTATAAATAAACTCTTACACGGGAGCATTCGTTGCATTCTGCGTATTGATGTTGGAGAGATTTGACCGTGAGAGATCAATTCAATAACAGTGACATTTGCTGTACTTTGTGCCCATGGGTGCCTGGTTTTGAATTATGCTGCTGGCAACGTTATTTGACCTTAGCATTAACAAGAAGCGGGCTATCATGGGCTAATCTTTTCCCAAACCAGAAACAAAAAAAGGTCAAGCAAACTTGTAAACTTCTCTATGCAGATTTAAAAAGTGTGTACACGCCTGGATGTTACTTTTCACTTTCTCCTGTGTTTGTGCGCCTGCGTGTGTGAAAATGATGTGTCTGAGGTGCTGATCTGTATTGGAGGTTTTATAGTCCTCATGAAGGGTCATGTTTCATAGACGAGAACAAGAGACAGAGATGATGAGGAGAGCAGAGGAGAGGAGAAAAGAGGAGAGGGATGTATTGATTGGATTGTGCACAGCGCCATCCATGAGGATAATCAGCTTTTTCTTCTCGGCCTGCCCCACGTCCTTCCGTCCGTCCTCACGCCGATCTGCGCCTCACTCGGTCTTTCTGTCACTTTTTTGACCCTTTGTTGTTTTCCTCACTTTTGGCTTTTCCCCATCGCCCCATCCATTCATGCATCACTCTGTGTGACTTTTTTTTTTATTACGAGTGCTGTTGTTTGGCTCCGGCTGCTACCTTTTTAGTGATGCACCGTGACAAAACAAAGTCAAACACTCAAAGTTAATTTCCTTGTCGGTTGTTCTACACTCGAAAGATATGTGGTGAACCGTGGGTCTTTTGCTATCGGTCACTTTCGCTCTCCAACACGCACCGAGTGCTTTTGTGTTTATGGTTTTTGTTCCTTGGCTGCCCTTGCTCGTGCACTGGTTACCCCTTTTGGTGACCTTCCAGCTCTCAGTGTGTCCCACAATATGACTGAGAGATAGATAGATGCACACAGCAAAACAGTGGCACATGCAGAAGTTGTATAAGCGATTATATTACGTTATTGTCCCAGGAAACGACAGTGTGGGAAAGATTTTCCAAGTTAGAGAGCGAAAAGGTGTACAGTATCGGCATTAATCTAAATAAGACAGTTTGTTTCTTGTGTTGCAATGTTGTGATTGAATTTTTTGAAACGTTTGAGAGCTATGCTGTCATTTCCCCTCATTATTCAACGTCCAAACCTCTATTTCGGTCTGGTTCCTGTTGTAGTAAACTGATGTGGTTGTCTTGGTGCGAACTGTGCAACAAACCACTTTGAGTCACTCCTTTCGCAGTCCTACAGATGTTATATTTAGACAGGCAGAGCAGGTACAAAACTGTTCGTAGAGAACTCTTGTAAATGCAGAGTAGATGGTACATTTTCTTTTGCATTAGTCACCAGGCAGGTGGATTACTGTATGTGTCAGGAAATGCGGCAAAACATTCAGGTGCTTAAATATTTAAAATGTCTTTACGTGACATAACCTGTCAGGTTTTGTGCTTACTTCGATTACTGTGTAACCATGAATCAGCCTGAAGGTTTAACTCTTGTTTCCTTGATTTTACTCTGCACCCATTTATGTGATTTATATTCAAGAGAAACAGAAAATGCTGCTGGTCTAGTATCAAAATCTAACATAATATACAGTCCATTGAAGTACAGGTTGTGTCCACTTCTTTGTTCATTCATTCACTACTTCCTGATTGCACTAAGTAAACCGAACCTTTGGGCATGTATAAATCATCGGTTTGTGTCTTCACTCTCAGCCGCACAATGGTCACCTTAGTACCTACAAAATGCGACACTTTGCATTAGTGGGATTGTTAGTAGGTTAACTTTTGTGTAGTAAGTGCATGTCACACTCAAACACACTGAAATAAAGTAGCAGAGGGTTGTATGAAGAGCGATGTTTGGGCACAGAACATGTGAAGGAGATGAGAAATAGACCAAATGGAGTCCACAGTGTCTGGGGAGAGATCCCTGTCACACATGCTTAACATCCTGGTGTTGTATGTGCATATCTGTGGGTCTGTGTGTGTTTGTTGCATGCATCTGCACAGAGTTAGATGAAGTTCCTACCATTAGCACCCTGGGAACAGTGCAACCTGACAGACTTAGAACAAGGAAGAAGAGGAGAGAGCTCGCTTTGTCTACATCCGTCTGTCTGTTTGTGTGTTGCCGCGACCGATTGTGAGTCGGTGAAAACGGCAGCCGCAGTGGTCATCTTAGCGGGAAACCCCCATTAGGGTGTTACATAAATTCTCCAAGCTGCTTTACTTCTAATGACATTATCTAGAGCCAGGAGCCCCCAATGGATTCCCAGAGAGAGAGAGAGATGGAGAAAAGAGAGAGAGAGCTAAGCAAAGCAAAGGTTTCCGACTGCCGTGTCCCAGTTTTACACACCGTTCCAGTGCACAGAGTGTGTGTTGGTACAGTACTTGTTATTTCTCTCGTAAGGATTATATGGGCCATGCGCTTGCTGTTTTTCCACACATTCATTCCACAGCTGAGTTGATACTGTTTCACCTGTTTTGTGAGTATTATACGTGTTTCTGCACTGCACAAAACTCAATCTGCTTCATCAGAGGTCATCATTCATCACCATCATCGCTGGATAACAGTGGTGAATCTAAAGCAAGACAGTTATGGGATGAATGCTGGAAGGCAAACGGCAGTGTTGAAATTGGATTTTAGCCCTTTGCCGCCTGCAGAGGAAGCCCATGGCAACCTTGGCAAAGCAGGAGTCTATCTGGCCCTTAGAGGAAAAATAAACTGTAGGGAAAAGAGTCATCAGGGCTGTAGGCAGGCAGGATTGGAGGCATAATATCAGCACACGTTTTAAGGATTTTCCCTTCTATTTTTCTGAATTTATTCTCTCTCTCTCTCTCTCTCTCTCTAATTTCATTCCTCCTGTCTCGCCACTCACTTCTTGATTTGGCTGAAACAAAGCCGGCACGCGTGTTGCTTCCCTCCTCCAACCTCCCACTTACTCCTTCACCCTCCTCCTCCCCCTCCCCCCTCCTCCCCCCACCGGCCCACGAAAGATGGAGGTTAATGAATTCGGCACTCATGCATGCCTCAGCTAATTGCATTGGCATTGGGAACTCCTCCCAGTATTACAAAATGTTTTCACCATCAAGATGGCCACCGGCTGGACAGGCGACGAGTGTGACATTGAGGAGGCTGCCAAGCTTCTGTGCGTGGAAATAATGGCAATTGATGTGGCATATTTTGCATTTTTATTCACTCGATGGGAATATGGTGCATGCGACTTCGTTAGATTAGGTTAATCGAGTAAACAGCTATCGTCTGGTTTGCAGCTCTGTGCCATTCTGCATTCATGTGCGTGTTTGTGGTATTCTCAGAGGGGCAGTAGTGACCCTCAGCAGTCGGAATAGCTTCATTGGGTCAATGTCCACTAATTAAAGTGAACTGAATGTCAAACACCATCCCGAACATCGTCCACACGCTGAAATGGACAGACATACAGAGAAAGATTTACAGACAGAAAGTCTTTTTGCAACCTTTTCTTAAATGTAAGTCTTTCACTAAAGGTCATGGTAGTCTTTAAAGGTGTGCTTTTTGTCCCAACTCAGTAGAAAATGATAGTGCTATACTACTACTGTAAGACAACCTGTAAAATACACTAAAAACTGATTTGAAAAAGCATGCTAGCCAATATTTTCTTGAAATCTAATCCTATTTACTTATGACTTCAATTTTGCCATTTATTCAAGTTTGTTTATGGAGCACATTTTAAAATATCATACATTAACCAATGTGCAGTACAACAATAACAATAGAATAATAGGAACATAGAATGGACAGAAACTGGAAATCAGACAATCATACTCTAAAAACACATAAACAGATAGGAAATACCAAACAAGTCTTTATTCAGGTTGAATTGCATGACAAGTAGCAAGTCAGAAGATTTGAAAGTGGCCAGTATTGGGGCAGATCTGATGTGAAGGGGAAATGCACTCCAGAGCTTAAGAACAGCAACAGAAGTACAAAATCCCCTTGTTTGTAACCTGGATTTTGGAAACATGAAGAGTATCTAGTGATCTAGTACATGGAAACGCCAGAATTCAACAAGATACATTGGACTTGGCCTATTTGAAGACTTACAGACAGATAGTAAAACCTTAAAATCAATTCTGAAATGTACACTCAAACATTGAAGTGAGACTGACATAAGAGTAATGTGGTCTCACTTACAGCTACCATTGTAAACCAGATGGCTGATATTCTAAGACCTACATAAAGAGAGTTGTAGTAGTGTAGAGTAGAAATAAAAAGTGAAATAAAAACATGCATGACCACCTTCAGATCTCTTAAAGAGAAGAATGATATAATCTCAGATGGAAAAAACTGTCAAATTACCTTCACCTTAGCACTGTGCACCGATAACATTATGATTACTGACAGGTGAAGTGAATAACATTGATCATATTGGTACTATGTGCTGTTCTGCTGGAAAACCTTGAATTCTGGCATCCATTTTGATGAGACTTAGACACCCAAATAAACATTGTTCCACAACAAGCACACTCTCTCATGCAAATGGCGAATGTCACTGACCTACCCCTGCAGGAAAATGCACCCTACCACATGGAAAAAGCATCAAACAATCAGGAACATGTTGAGGAACATGACAATGGCCCAACATGTTGATTTGACCTCCAAACTTCCTACACCCCATTCTGATAAAGCATCAACAGGATGCAGTGGAACAAGTTTGATTGACAGAGGCCTCACTGCAAAAGCCAGAGTACCCAAAGGATCCACTGCCAACGTCCTGGTTCCAGACCCCATAGGACACCATGAGAGGTCCTCTTGTCCATGTCCAATGGTTCAGAACATTTTTGAGCACATAAGGAGGACCAACACAATATTATGATTATTATGATCATAATGTTATGCCTGATCGGTGTATGTAGCTTTCGCTGCTGGTGGTTGAGTCAGACATTCCAGTTTGACCCGATCACCAATACCGCATGCTACCGAAGTAGATGCAGCCTGTAATCCTTCATAATTTCATCCTCCTGGGTACAAACAACTCAGGATGTTACACTCTCCATTTACAGAGAGCAGATGTAATAAATAAATCATTTTTTTCTCTACAATCTCCACTTTTTTGGTAGCTACTTCTATAGGAAATGCTGTTCTGTGATTAATACTCCAACTTTTAATGTTCATCCTGCTGCACTGACCAAATCCAAATCAGGTTTGAGATCTAGAGATCAAATCTTTTCAGCTGCAAGAAGAAATACCACTTCCTAAATCTTGACAATCCACGATCTGTTCACACACACTCTATAACAGAAGTTAATCAGTTGGTTTTAATCCTCACTCTTGTATTTCACATGGCCAGAAAACGTGCAGGATTCTCCAGCGTGCAACGCGACGTCCTCACTCTACTGTACGCTGCTATTGTTCTACATTAGCTCCAGTCTCTAAGGGGAAATGAGAGCATGTAATAAGGATTGTTCTAATTATTGATCCACCACTTCGAGGGTCCTCACTGAGAACTGCTGCTGGGGGATGGTGTGCGTCTGTGTGTGATGGGATTTCTTAGGGAGCCTTCGTAACTGGAAACCAGTGTATGTGGGAATTTGTTTGTCCTGCCACTGGGGGAAAAATCCATGTTGTCTAGTTGTGGTTACTGGTCTGGAACATTTAACAGTCTTCTGTGGGCATCAGGTGACTTATCTAGTGTTCAACGCTGAATTCTGACACATGGCTGCTGGCTGCCATGTTTGTGTACGGGGATGAATCATAGAAAAGTGCTGAGAAGGAGGGATGGAGGTAGAAGGAGAGAGGAGGAGATAAGGACTAATAGATGAAGTGAGAGCGAGCATGTGTGTGATAGAAATGAGAGAGCGAGTGATAAGAAGGAATGGCGAGAATTAGAGAGAGAGAGGAGGGAGAGAGAGCATGATCGTAAGCCTAAAGGTCATTTGAAGGTGAGTGGCGTCTTTCTTGCCACTCTTCCAACCCATGTGCAGCCTCCTTCCTCTTCCTGCCTCCAGCTGCCTCTGATGTGGTGTCCTATGTGCAACCATATTACCCTGAGCTCACATTTGGCATCATAAAATGTAAATTCAGTGCATTTTATTGAGTGTTATATTAGCCTGAGAAGCAGAAGAATTATATCAACCCACAAAAATAATCCTTTGTGAGTTATCGCTCTGAAAATCTCCAAATACCATAGATAAATGAGGTTCAATGAGTAGAAATTGCACTTGAAATGTACGTTATATCGCATAGTATGACATTTCACGAAAAAAATGTACATGTAAACAGTTGTGCATGTGTTTTTAGAGAATTATTAGCAGTCACACTGCTTTTCTCTGTATTACATCATATACTAGAACATATGCTACATAGTTTTTTTTCTACTTACGTAAAAAGAAATCTGTGCAATATAGATAATAATCTATGAACTATTAATACTTATGTCAATACTTCCATTCATGAAAGAATCTGTACAATTCCACTGGCATGTGCAATACTGTGTTTTCTATAATTAGTACTGGTTTATTTTTATTTTTGTAGTACATTTGCTAAATGTTTGCACTATCATTGCTGCTGTAGCCTTGCAAATTTCCCCACTGTGGGATTAATAATTATCCTATCTTATAAGTAAACTGAATATTTATAGGTTTTTGAGTGTTAGTGAAGTAAAACAAGCAATATGAAATTGTTTTGGGACATTTTTAAAAATTATTTTATGTGTTTCATGGGTCAAGTCGAGCAAAATTGAGAAAATAATGAGCGGATTATTCAGCAATAAAAATAATTAACATTTAGTCCAAATGTAAGCAAATCAAATACACTGCATGCATGTAAATACATAAACTGGTGCTTGTTGTGTAATTGTGCTGCTCTACAGATGAGCTGTATGTGTTTAATGCATTTTGTTGGCATCAGAGGCATGATTCTTAAATCCCGCTTAGGATGAAAAGTCCTCGCAGTGGGATATGGGAGTGGAAATATGAGTGTGGAACATGAGATTCCCAATAAGGAAGTAGCATTATAGTTCAACTGCCAACACATATAGCAGAGAAACCAGAGGACAGTGTTATCCACCAGAGGAGATGTTGGAAAGAAGTCAGTAGGACTTTCCTCTCTGGACTCTCCGTCATTCATTTAACTTAAAATAGGACCAGCCATCACCTCTGAAGCTCAAGGGTGAGACGGGAAAGGAGTTTAGCGCAGCTCACCGTGAGATTATTCACACATAGTTACAGATACAGTGATGCTGCTTAATGATATAATTACAGAGCTGAATGGTATGCAAAAAATGGGGGAGGTGGAGGGGAGCAGAGAATATGAAAAGGGAGGAGATAAGAGAGCCGGAGAGTTGCTGAAGCAAGGACAGAGGGATAGAAAGGGAGGCCAAGGGGCAGCAGCTGTGGAGAGGGAGGGAAGATGGCACCATAAAAAGGAGGGAATAAGAGAATAAAGTGACAAGAATAGAGAGCTGGATGGAACAAAACAATGTACTTTAAAGCATAATCTGGCAGTGAATGAGTAGCTGTGATGAGTAGTTACCTGTGATGCCTTTAAAAGCTTACAGGTCCTTTGTTTTTTCTTCCATTTGATGCACCTTGTGGTCAGCTACAACTCACTGTTCTCTGATTCACCCCCACCCCTACAACACTGCATTCATTAACCCCCTACTGTGCCTCAATGGCAAACCTTCTCTGTCAAATACACCAAATAGTTGTGTCACGGACGCTTGTGCTTGTCTGCGCTAGTACATTTATGCATGTATGGCAGGTGCTATTCATACAAGATAAAAGCTTATCCTACTGAAATAATGCTGTCTTGCCTTCTTTCTCCCTCACACACACACACACATAAGCCCCTCTGTTGACCCTTGGGACTCACGCTTGTACGGCTTGATAATTACTTTCATTTGCTCCCCCCCCCACGCCTCCACCTCCACTACCACCACGGCCGCCATGTCTTCCTGTCCTCTACTTAACCACCTGCCACTCCACCACAACATGCAGAGATAATTAGAATCATGTGGTCATCAGATTAGTCGTCCGTCTTGATTCTCATGCAACTCTGAATAGCAGAACAGTGAAATTTGTTTAGGGGGTTTCCCAAGTCAATGCTTATTTAATATAGCGTCTTGTCAACAGCTCTGGAGGTGTCTTCTCACGTTTTCTCCCCCAGAAGAAAAAAAAAAAAGCTGGCCAACGATGTGGTCCTGGTCTTTTGTGAGCAGCCTGCCCACCATGCAGGCTGGAGCTGGGAGACTCTGGTGCTGAGGAAATGGGCTGTGTTAGGACAGATCGATGGTAATCACACCTCTTCACAGTTAGCTCTCTCGCATGGGGAAGGTGGGGGGGGGGAGGAAAGGACGGAGAGGGAGAAAGCCAAAGAGGGTGTATGTGTAGGGGGGAGGTGGCAGCATGGGAGGGGGTGTATGCAGGGACCCCTTTGGGAATAGAAAAACGCCTGGATTCGTGATTAGAGAAAAAATATTCACCCAACCCCCGTCCCTTCTATCCCATCAACTCCCAAACATGGATGCACCCTTCCGTCTGAACATGTGCCACCCTTCCATCCACGCCTCTATCTCCTCTTTTCGCTGCATTTCATCCTCACCGAAATATATAATATCGCCCTCTGAAGCGCAATAGACCTTCTGCAATGTCCAGCTAATAGACTCTACCACAACACTGGCTCCTAATTCCACTTTGTCACAACATATAGCCCGTGTGTTGGTGTGCTTTTTGGGGCCCTGAGGGTAAAGACTCCATTGCACCTTAAAGGAGGTAATTTAGTGTGAAAAGGTTGCAGTGTAATCGTAGCATGGAATTCCAGGATTTTTCACAGTGTGTGTACGTGGTCCTGGGCACACCATGCGGTATGGTGGGAGGTAAAACACGGAGTGAAATGATCGCTTTTGTCGTCTCTGTGCAGAACGCGGAAACTCAGCATAATGCTGGACGATGGGGAAAGGTTGATTGTAGCTCCGAGGTGGGATTGGTATTCTTTTTACTCAGCTGGTTATGTGTCAGATCACTGGGAAAAGAGACCTTTAGACATCGATACACACACACTCCAGAGAAGTCATTGGCTGCATTTCTTGTGCTTTTATTAACAGCTGCAGCCAGAATAGAAGCAAAGCGTTCTGTCTGCTTAACGTTTGGTACTGAATTATTCACAGGCAGCTTTGCCAAACATGTTTGCACTCTGTTATCAGTGAACGCTCGCAGCATATTGTTGGATGGTTGTGTGTTTTATCATCCACGTGACGGCTCGCCTAACTGGAAGATGACTGAAATCCTAACTAATCAAACCACCTATAGACCTGCTACGTTTGCGAAGGTCAAAGAGGATTCCTGCCGTAGTCTCACAGAATCGCAGTATCAAATTGTACTACGTCTGAAATTCAAGGATGAGGCTGGGAACAGAGCAAAGTGGTGATTTATATCATGCCTATATTTGTGCTCCCCCTCAAAAGTCCTCGATTTCAAACGCACGGTCTGTGGAGTTTTTTTTTTCCCTCTTTTATATTTTTTTTCTCTTCTGTCCTCCCCTTTTGCCCTTTTCCTGGTTCTTCCTGAGCGTAACTGGAGAAGGGAAATCAATGCCGGGCCCGAAGTTGTTCGAAAAATTCCGACTCTGTCATGACCTCTGATCCAATCCATCATATTTTGTTGTACTGTCATCATAACCATCACCTTTATTTTAATCACTGATCATCTTAAAATGCTCATTAGGTCATTGATATATATAGTGAATAATGTCTTTCTTATGCTATTTCTTTTGCACACATGACCAGTCTGTTGAGGTGTACCTTAATTAAATTAGAGTAAAACACGTTAGTTTTAGTAGCACGGATCAATGTAGGTTTTACTCTGGCAGGGTTTTTTTTTTTGCCTTTTTTCATCTCTGAGTGGTCATTTTCTGCTGTTTAATTAAACCGAGCCCACAGATCCCTACTTTTTAAGCCCTTTTGAACATGTGTATATTTTTCATTCGCAGGCCTGTATGACACTTTAGCATGACAGTAAAGGATTTGGTGCTACGGGGAGCATCGCCTGTACATGTTGTGATATAGGTTTACCCGCAGGCATCCAGGATTGATGCTGTGTTCTGGCTCTAGGTGCCCTCCGAGCCCACTGCTCCTGCCACAGATCCATTACTAATAACGTAGAGCAAGGGCAAAAACCGGAGGGGAGAGGAGGAGAGGAACTTTAGGTGAAGACTGGAGCCAAAAAGTAGTAAAGCTAAAGAGTATGTAACTAAAAGAGAAAAGCAGGAATGAGAGCTGGAACAATGAGTTATTTTTAAGAAAACTTACCGAAAGATTCTGTAGGTCGAGCTTCACAAATGTAAATATTTCTTGACTATCTTTTTCTTCTATGATAGTTCAGGCAATCTAAATAATTCAGTGTGGGATTTGGGAAGTTGTGCAAACATTTTTCACTGTTCTCTCTCATTTCATCGATCAATTAATCCAGAAAGTAATCTATAAACTTTTCTCATCATACAGAGAAGAAAGAAGGATCTATTGTTAAATATAGAACAGTAATGAAGGCTGTTTTTATATCGATGATGATGGCGAAACTTAACCTTCACTGTATCAGCTTTCACCTCACAGTCATTTCATTACCAACACATGAGCCAAATCTTCCAGACATAACTGAGTCATGCCAGTTTCTCTCATTTGACACGTGATTAATTATTTTTCTATACTATCTCAGAATGTATGGGCTGCACAAGTATCTTCCCGTCTTCTTCTTCTTCCTGTGCTGGTGTTCTGTTTGACTCCAGCCGCTTCCACAAACAGCCAGTATGTTGAAAATAGATCAGCCCTACAGCAACTTAGCTGAGCCCCCTTGATGATGTGCATTGCCATGTTGACAGTCCTACATCAGATATGTTTGGTTGAGTTTCTGAATGTTATTTTGACTGCAGCTTGCGACGGAGATGCTCCATTTTCTATCTGTGATCATATATCTAGTTGCAAGAGCTGTTTCCTGTCGGAAGGAATTGAGTAATATTACCAAGAACTGCAACATCACTCATCGTCTGTTCGTTGTAGCTTTGGCACTGGTGTAGAACAAAAACTGGGTCCTATTGTAGAGAGCTTTTGAATGCTTATGTTAAACACAGCTTTATTGCTATGTAAAGTCTAATTTTACCTGTTTATAATTGTTAAAACAATTAGCTGAGTAATTTGATTTGCCCTTTGGCATAAAATGACTCACCAATGATTGCGATGAATTGCTGAAGTCATTTATTAAGCAGAAGTGCCAAACATCTGCTGGTTGCAGCATCTTAAATTTAAACACTTGGTTTCAGGTATGGGCTTGATGTAACTGATCCACAGCTTCTTGATGATTCATGATGAGGTTCACTGTTTTTGCAGTGTGTTACATTCATTTGGTGATATCCAATACATATAAATGTCTTAGAGAGTTTCTCACAGTGTAGTAGCATCTACATAAAAGGGCAAATGAACTGGATCCCTTTTAGTACAAGCAGATATTGTGGTTTCCAAATAGTGGTGAATATACTGTAGTATATTGTAGTAATTTGTGTCTGGAGATGGACAGTTAGAGCGATAGGTTGGACAAGACGAGGAATCTGAAGCTGTCAGCCTGGTCTCTAGAGATATATATTCAGCAACTAAGCAACAGATCAATCAATGATGAAAATCAGCACCAGTTGCAGTGATTTCAGTTCTGCAGGTTGCCGTGAGGAACCGTAGGGTACAGTATTAAAAAGTGAACACTACATTGTCCTCTTTGTTTATTCTGAATTCTGTCTAATCGCACACTTTGCTTTCTGTCAGGCTGAAGGCTTGATCTGATGCACCGAGACGCAGCAATACGAGTCAGGTTGTTGTTAGTGTTGCTGCTGACTGGGTTGCTGTCACCCTGTAGGTTTGTGTGTGAGTGTGTGTGTGTGGGTTGCTGACTGAGATGCTGTCAGCTGTGTGTCAGCCATCTTGACACCCACAGTGCACTTTTAACTTTTCTGGGACCTTCCCTCCTGACGGCCAAATGGCCACTCCAACTGTAGACACACACACACACACACACACACACACACACACACACACACACACACACACACACACACACACACACACACACACACAAACACACTCTCACATGCACACAAGTTGCTGAAGTGACCAATTAGAGGAAGTGTTGGAACTAAGCAGAAATGACAACAACAGGAAAAGAAAAAAAGCTGTGCTTGTTCTTCCTCCCACCGGCTCAGCACGACATCTGTTTCATTTAAACCTTATGGATTTTGATCATATGATGCAGCGTATTGATTTGAAATTGACTTGAGGTATGCTGATTAGACCATTTGGTGAATGTCAGCTGAATGAAACACTTGTAAAGACTGAAGTATGTCACATTATGATGTGTCGGCAGAATTAAGATTCAAAAGTTTAATTCAATTTCACCATGAATCCAATAATGTTCTGAGTCAGTTGTAGTGAAGAGCTGTGGTGCAAATGGCTGATTGAATGGGTGTGGGGATATAAATATGTGTATGTTTTGTGTGTACAAATGTAGAATGTGTGTTTTCTATGTGCACATGTTGGTGCTTAAATTTTTGTGGCTGCACATTTTTTGTCTGTGTGTGTCTGTGTGTGTGTGTAAATTGCTGATTGTGAGATTGATGTTACATGGAGGAGGCACTTCAAGGTGAACTGAGTGTGGGGGTGGAGACAGTTGTGCAGTTGTGGTGTCCTGACAGGAACACATTCCACCCTTAACCTGGTAAGGATGACCTTAATTCCTCTGTAATTGCTATTAAAATGCACAAAAGTCACCACCTTCTAGGAAATGCGCCACAAACCAAACCAAAAAAAAATCATCTGAATTTTCCTCAGTGTTATTGAACATTTACTTTTTTGTGTATTCTGTTGGTTTTTCTCAGGACATAAAGATGAAATCACTGCTGGCCAGAGTACAAAAGACAATAAAACACTCAGTACAGTGTAGCAGATCAAAATCCACCTCAGGGACGAGCAGATACAGAACGATGATGCTGAGCTGCAGAGGACTCTGTGTGTGTTCGTTTGTGTGCTGCTGTTTGTGTGTCTGTGTGAGAGAGAGAGAGAGAGAGAGAAAGAGAGAGAGAGAGAGAGAGAGAGAGTTTGTGCACTGCTCTTTTGGCTCCTACAGCCAAGCTAACTGACTGTCCCTATCAGTCAAGGTTGTGTCTTATTATAAGTCATTAGTCTCTCTGCTCAGCTGCGACCTTGGCGCTACCTGCTGGAGCATGTGTATGTACCATAGTAGGCAAAATAACTGTGTATGTGTGCGTGTGCATATAGGTTACTGAAGTCTATTGCACTGCACAAACTATGTGTTGAGGACTGCTTGCAGTGTATGTTGCCTTGATGAGCAGTCAGGTTTGGCTGTGTGTGATGGATGGATGGACACAAGGGGGTCAAAGGGGGTCAGCTAACACACCCTCATACAGGGGGGCAGGGAACGGATGTCACTCACAGATTTAGTGCTACAGGACTAATGCTGGTCTAAAGTAAAAGTGCTGCCACCCACAATAAAAAATTGTCTGCCGTGCAGGACAATAGGTTGAGTTCCGACTGCCAGCAGCCATTTACTTGTTGTTTTGGTTTGATCCACTCTGACAGTTACACGGTAATATGCAAACCACAGAATATCATCAAGTTCTCACCCAGATATTGGACTTGATGTTTATTAACCCTCTGAACTCCAAAACCAGCCGACAGCCATGATATTGTCACTTAAAAAATTCCACCTTTTATTTGAGCCAACAACAAGACAAAACATTAGATTCTCAACTTTCTGTCAGCTCTTGAACGAGTCATCTGTGACAAGTGGTTTTATTGGAAAAATGGTCCAAATCCAAGCTTAAAAGCATGGCATTTAATGAAAAACACTGCATTCTACATGTCTCATGTGATAAAATCACCAAAAATGAACTGTTTTCTCAAATAAGATCCTGTAAAAGTACAAAAATTATGTGCTCACCGGCAGAACTGAGGAACTACAAGTGACTCAGCTGCATACAACAGTCACATGACAAAAATTCATTGGCTTCTTCCTGAACTGCAGAACTGAGAGGAAACAAATATGGGAATAAATTTGAGAGGTTATAACCAAAATGAAACCTACCTGAGACATAAAATAAATGCTGCACGGTTCAAAAACAGTATAAAAAAGAGCAAGTTGACATCAAGTTTTTAGCATATTGAAATGTCTTTTAGAATTTATCTGCAAAGTAAACACTGAGTTTGTAGAAGTTGTAAGCAATTGAATATCTATAGGACTGTATGTGGAGCCCCCATTATTTCAGTATTGGTAACACCTAGGGCATTTGGAACATGTGTTTTTTTCTTATTTCTTCTTTTTTACGATTAATGACATTAAAATTGTGTTGTACTGCATGGAAGACATTTTTGAGTTCTCTCGACTTCTTGTTGTGGTTGTGCTATTTCCACAGAGATGCCAGACTTTATAATGCAGTGAAAAATGAGGCAATTATGAATAAAAATCTGAAAGGAGCGCTCAGAATCTACTTGGGGTTTAGAGGGTTAAAGAAATAGTTCAACACTGGATCTCCACTGGCCAAGTCATGAAATAGTCTGGTGCATAAACCCCCATTAAACCACGACCTGTCAGTTTTGCACTATTTATTCACTTGTTATTCAATCTGATACAATAAATCCTTGTTTGCAGTGTTTTTGCTAAAGCTAAGCTAACCAGCTCCTGACAGTAGCTTTATATTCACATTAAAACATGAGAGTGATATTAGCCTTCCTATCTAACCCTCAGCAAGAAAAGGGAAAAATACCAAAGTGTTGCTTTATTCTAGGTTATATGTTATATAAAAGTATTATATTACTTGTCTGAATTCCAATTTTCAAACACATTTTAGTGCACTGAGAGACCAAGGTCAGACCAGTGTAGTCTTTGGATCAGAGGTTGCAGCTTGATTCGATTTTTAGTTTGGTTTTATTCATCAAAGCAAATTAAGCTCTTAACCTGATATTTAACTGCTCTTTCTGAGGTTGTTCTCTACCACTTTCTTCATATGTTATATCATATTCTGATCTGTAGCATACCTTTTGTTGTCAGCTGATTGTTGTCCTTTTTGCATTGTGCTTTGCTGGCTGTATAGCTGTATAGACTTGGTATTAACTGATCAAAAGTTTGCTTTGAACAGTCGTAGTTAGCCTGCATCCACTAAACTAATTGCCTCCATTAAAACCTGTTCATCCCTGCAGTCTAGGAAAAACCAGATGTTGACTTGCAGGATTCTCTTTGTGTTCTGTGATCGAAGTGAGCAGAACTGAGCCCAGCAGTGTGAAGTGAAGTCTTGGTTACTGTATTACTCTGTACTCAGTGGATCAGATTCATATTGCAGCGTCCTGCAGAAAGAAAATAGCAAAATCAACCCTGAGAGGAGACGTGGCAGAGAGAGAGAGAGAGAGACGTTCTGGATCATCCTGTACCCCTCCCTCCATCGATTTCTGTGTCCCGTGTCCTGTGCTAAACACAGCACAGTTGGTGGAGAGACGCTGTTCGTGAGCATCATTAGAAAGAGAGACGGCAACAGAGAGAGCTTTTCCTGTTTTCCTATTTTTTTTTCTTTTTTTTTTAGAAAGCCACATCATGTGACTTTTCAGGGCCATTCAACCTCGAGTGACCAGGATTGTTTGCGTGCACTGACATCTGCTGGTGTTATTAATTTAAATAAATTGCTCTAAGCAGACAGGCTGAATGGCCATTCCTGTGCTCTGTGCACAATTGAAATCCTTCCTCAGGCCACGCTTGACCCGGTTGACCCTTTAGCTCCTCATTGCTTTTAGGATTGCTGTTGTGGCTTGATCATAGCATCATTATGGCAATGCAGGCCATGTATAGCTGAGTTTTACAGGCTAAATAACATCAAAACTGCTAAACTATATTCCAAAATACACTTTTGCTATCACAGAGATCAGCCCTTTCAGGAAATTGTCCATTTCATAGCAACAAAGCACAGGTGAATTTCTTTCTTCTCAACACTCACGTCGCCTGTCTTGTCACCACATTTGGGGGAGCGCTGCTATTATGGATCTGGGCCTCCCCATTCAACAGCCTATTACTTTGCGTTGCCTCAGGGGCAGCTGGCTGCTTTAGCACCTAATAGCCTTCTGTTTGCCAAGCAGAAACGCCAGGATCTGAAAACCCATTTACTCCAGTTGTAGGAGGCGGCAGTGTGTTATAACCTCTGTGTTTGCAGAGCAGGGGTGCACAGATTTAGGAAGTACAAATGAAAGATTAGCAGCTGGTGTTGGTGAGCCTGCAAGATGATGGATAAATTCAATGAAGATCTTCTTTTACTTTCTCCTCCTTCATCTTTCTCTGGCAGACTCTGGAGCATTTGGTCCGCCTGGCATCATGCCAAAGGGGCGATCATGGTGAATTAGAATATTGTCCCCTAATTTTAACATGTTTGCTGAGACATCCGTGTTTAGTTTAGGTGCTTGCGTGCACATTTGTGATTGTGTCTGCTTCGCATGTGTGTTTGCGTGAAGAGTATAGGGGGGCTCAGGGGGGACAGATGGCTCGTGGTCTGCTCTCGTCTGGTGCTCTCTGCCTGCCAAAGATCAGGCGAAAACAGTAACGGTGCTCTCCGCTCCATTCAGCCTTGCTCAATGGGCCAAAACAACAACACTTCTTTAATTCTTTCCCATTTTATAGATGGTTTTATGAGCTATCAAAGCATTTACGGTGGAAGCCGCAAAAAAAAGACATTTACGACAGATTTTGTTTTGTTTCGCTGACAGACGACGAACACCTGGTTTTCTTCTTTGGCTCTTTGTTGCAGTAAATGTTCAGCCGGAACGATTACAACATAGTTTTTGACTGGCAGAGGCTCACGCGTTTATATGCCATCTTCCAGACGGCAAGACTTTTAATCATTTGTCAGGGGGATTTCTGAATCTGGTTTGTCCATTTCGCTCCGTTTAAAGACACCATGAGCACATAGTATCCCATTCTTCATGATGTTTAATGTGATTTAGAAAATACTCATTGTCAGCAATACAAAACTAGACAAGAGGAGGTTTTCAAATTGTCCCCAGATACATTATGTTTTGCTGAATGTTAGAAAACTGGGCTCTGAGAGATGATCGTGTGGACAAGGAGCTTTTAGACTTGGCTTTTACTTCTCCATAAAGTCTGGAAAGGAGCTTCTTGGTCTGAGATAATTATCACAACCACATTCACAAACAAACATATTTGTGGAAGATCCATTCACAGAAATGCACTCTAGCTAGTTAAATTTCCTGACTCTTCATTTGAATTTGTTAGTTTGTGAAGCTGACATTCCAAGATCTGCTGGTTTTGCTGTTTCTTGAGGATTGCTTGAATGTTTTGGCTGCCGAACAGAGATTAAAAAAAGAGACTTTAAAGGAGGCTTTTAGTGTGCTCCAAAGGGTAGGTTGCCAGAAAACACGGTTTTGTAAAGAGAAGTGGACATACAAACAGACATCATGAAGGACACCTTTAAACTTGATTATATAACTCTAAAAGTCATCTTGACTTCAATTTAACCACGCACTGGTGAGTTTAGGAGCCAGATGGACGTTCAGTCTTTCACTGTCAGGAGCATTTTCACTTACTGTAGCCCAGCTGTGAGCCAGTGGAACAGATATGGCATGAAGAAGCCGAGAAAACTGAAGTAACTTATTGATGTCTGCTGCTTACATGGATACTAAGGTAGTTACATAGCATAGCTTAGCCCAGGAATGAAGGGGATTCCTTCCTTGGTAGCTGGATCAGAAAGGAATTTCAACAAGGTGAAGGAAGCAGTGGAGTAAAGATCAACAGTAATGAATGCAGTGTACGTAGTGATTTAGTCATGCTGTTCTGTTTTGAAAGAGGCTAGAAGAGCAATTTCTCTTAGCTCCTTCAATACTTAAACAACACAAAGGAAATGGAGGAAAAAGTAAATCTACTGTCTTGCTCACAGAAACCCTGCATCTAAAAGTGGGACAGGCCCCTTACAGGCTGATGCAAAGGAAAAAGTCCATCTTGTGATGAGACTAAACATGTCAGGCTGCTCTGTGTGTAAAACCAGTGCGTATCCACTGAGCATGTTTGCAATTTACAACGTCTGCTTAACGTTTCTTCCTCTTGAGTGTTTTCTGAGTTTGCTGTTATCAGCTTTAAGGCCATAAACTTTTGTCTTTTTAAGTCCTCTAATAGACTCGGCTCGTTCTGTCTCCTACCCACACACTAATTCATATATTTATGTGTCACATGCACCTCTTTCTCTCTCCTCTGCACACACACTTGCCATACGACTCACTGCAATTTCAGCTCCCACAGCTCGTTACCTGCTGTTCACCCAAGATTGGCTCTTATTACTGGAAATAGTCCTTTCAGCCCATCTACTGGTTAGTCATTTGCATTTTTATGCTCCATTACTGCATCACAAAGAGTGGGATACTCAGTCATATGAAAATGTCTCCACAGACTACCTTTTTGACACAAAAGGTGTTTTAAGATGGTTTATGGACTTCTCTTTAGTCATTACCTTGAGATGACTTCACTTCTCAGTGGCGTAAATTCTGGAATATTGGAATTACACGTAGTTGTAACCCAGAGGTCTGTTTGGAGAAAGACACATTTAAACTGTAATAATACCTGAAGTTGGGGGGACTCAAGGGAGACACTGTCTTGCGCTAGTTGCAGTGATAGAACAAATTCAGAAATATTTTAAGTCTTTATGCATCTCTAATCAATATATTTTTGTGATGCTATTGGCTCCAAGTCAAAAAGGTGGATGTACAGAGAATTATCATGCCAGTTCTGCAGTTCCCCTGGGTGCTGCTGAGCACTTTAGCATCTTTCAGCTCATTGTTTAACTGTACTGTGTAGGGAAACTCTCACTGTTCTGATAGTATTGACTTTTGCTACATAAGACAGCTTTATTTTTTTAGAGAAAAACACTGTAAACTACCTGCTCAGCACCAAATATTACTAGGTTACTAGGTGATGAACATAGCAGAGTTGTTAGCACCTGTGAAGCCAGATGTTTCTGTTGAGAGTGAGACTACACAGCTAAAATGAGAATGAATAATACATTTTAAGAAAACAGGGCATGAAATCTCACAAAAGTACAAAGTAAAAAGCCAAAGAGGAAAGGTCTTCAAACCAGTTTTACATCAATTTTGAACAGGCATATATGGGATGAAGGCCCAGTAGCCTGTAAAGATCTAAATTTTACCGAGATCTAACCGTTGCATGTATTGGTATAGTTTATTGTCGACTCAGTTCAGGTGTTCAAATGGATGTTCTGTTGCAGTTGTTTGAAATTTACTATCCTAGAAGTGTTACATGTGGTGTACCTGGGTTGAATGTGGTAGTTTGATACAAGTATTACCATAATACCAATATACCAAATGTGTACCAAGAGAGAGAGAGAGAGAGAGAGAGAGAGAGAGAGAGAGAGAGAGTCTACGATGTTCTCTACAAATCACAGTGATGTGTCCTTAAGCCATTACCACGTTTCAGCACTTTGGTACAGAACATTTAATACCAGAAATGTTGCCGGTGGAGTTTACATATAAAGAAACCTGAGCTCAGTGCATCACTAGCAAGATTGTTGAGAAGCAGTTGCATCCATCAGTCGATACTGTAAATGTTTTTTGTATATTATATGTAGAGTATATATTTTGAATCTAATACTCTGGGACATGTATTCTTTAACTAAGCAGCAGTTGCTGACACTTACGAAGTGTCACAGTGAGGCCTGGGATGTTTTGCATGGTTGTCATGCAGGAGAGTGTCCACCAGAGTCCAGTGTTTGACTGTTGAACAAAGTCTGCTGCAGGTCAAACTGAGGCTAGAGATGGAGAGCAGAGGAGGAAAAGGAGGAGGAGTTTGATGTCTCTGACTTTGTGCCCGATTTAACTTAACTCTGGTATGTTGTTTAATTTTCTTTGGTCTCTTGTCACAGTTTGGCTCAGAGCCCTGTCCTTCTCTCTGTTTTCTATAACTCAGTCTGTGTCACCATGTCTTTCGCACTTTTGTACTTTTGTACTCCCTACTGTGTTTTCTGCATCTGTCTGATTTTTGTCCTTTCAAACCTGCCACCTGTCCGCTTTCTTCTTGCCTCTTCCGTCTTCCTCTCTTTGCATTGCCTTGTGTGACCTTTGAGTCAGTTTTAGGGTGACTTTTAGGCGGGACGGCCATCGATCCAACATGGTGCACTAGTGTGTAGATTTCAGTTGTGCAGCTGACGAGTCAGTTGGATGAAATCCAATGCGACATTCAAGTTCTCCCCATGTTGGTGTCAGCGTTATTGGTCCTAGACGGTGGAGAGACAGGACGTTTCATGTGTGCAGAAGTAGTAGAACCAAACCTGCCTCCAAGAAACATTAAAGCAAGTGCAAAAACAAGGTTACAGGGATAATTTAATAGCTTGGTAATAAACTAGACAAATGTATGTTAGCCAAGCTGGATGGAGGTTGAACTTTGCTTTTGCTGTAGTTGAATTCTTCACTTATTTTCCTTTTCCTCCTCCTTCTTCTTTCCATTCTCCCCTTCCTCACTTCCTCTCCTTCTCCACCCCTCCCCAATGGTTTCATGTCCCAGGGGACAGAAGGGAGCAGTGCCCTTGAGCGCGCTCCGTGCAGCAGGAGCAGTAAATATCTGTCTGCCGTGTGTGTGTGTGTGTGTGTGTGTGTGTGTGTGTGTTGTTGTTGTGTGTTCTCCAGGACTGAGGATACCTCACAGAAGGAGGGTGGTGCGATATTTTACTGCTCCTCTGAGATAGCTGAGCTCGCCTGTGTTTGTGAAACCAGGAAAGGAAATGTCGGGCAACAATTGTTTTCGCCCACAGCCATTTCTTTTTCCCTTTGAATATGGGAGCATATCTGTTTTTTTAAGGAGGGATGACACAGTTCTGGAGCAAAGCCTTCCAAGAAATATGTTTCTCACTGGTAGATGGTGGGAAATAGTCAGTGTAAATCAATATGTCTTCATATAAGATGGATATTGTTATTAGGATACATCTTTAATCTTCTTTCATTCTACTTATTCGCTCATCATTTTCACAGTACACATTATTTTGAAAGTGCTTCCTAATGCAATAATGGTAACCGCCAGCATCACTTACTGCCAATCCCATCTGATGATTTTGTCTTCTAATGGTTTCCTAAATGATTTTCCAGAAAATGCACCACTGTAATTATACTGTATAGTGACAGGAGATTTTTTTGTTTTGTTTTCTCAAATTTAATTAATTTAATTTTCTAGCAGATAACAACTAGCACATCATGCTCCAGTTCAGATTTGAATAGCTATAATTATAAAAATGTGGAAAAGCAAAATACACATTTGAAGGATCACCTATGATGAAAAAAAATCATACAATTACATGTAAATGTAAAAAATAAATGCATCTATCTACATAAATATGTGGAGGAACACCTCTCTTTCTCCAGTTTACTTCTTGCTGATAATAGAATTTTTAATGATCAAATACTCCATTGAATGAATACATAGATATGAAGTAAAATAACATAATAATTGTAATTTATGTTGTATTGAAGCATACACTGTGTGTGTGATTGTTGACAGACGACTACTAGTTGTGAGTGCGAGCACACAACTGTGCCAAAAAAGATAATTTTCCATAAGTAGGCCTGACTCCCTTCCCCTTCTGTTGTAACCTCCCCCGTAACCATAGCAACCCTGCCTTTTCCATGGAGGGCTGCTCTCTGCAGCATTAGCGTGAAGGGGCTTGTGATCCACCAATCACACGTTCAACTCGCCTCTGCTGGTCCAGAGCATCTGTCACTCCCTCTGTCAGTTCCCATGTACACCACTCTCCGACTCTCTGTACGTTTTAAATTCCTCTGACTCCCGCTGACTTGTCTCCAACCCTCTTTGTCTGTCATCTGAAAGTTGATAGCACTGGAAAGTACCCATAATGCAGCAGTGTTAGTCATTTGGAACAGTGACAGAATGTGAAAGCCGTGGCGGAGGGATGGATTGCTGTCTGTGCGAACGTGTTCGTTAGTTTGTGTGATATTTCAGACGGCACTGCTGGGATAACCCGGATTTTCTCACTGAAAAATAACATGCAGGGGTGTGACGCTGATGTACTGTGCTGATCATGTCTTGTCATAATACCACAGGTGGCGTGTCCCAGAGATTTTCCATGTGCTGGAAGTTACTGACCAGAGTATTTGTTTACTCATCTGTGGAGAGCAGCTCTTCCACTGAGAGTAAAAGTATTTATTTAGTCAGGACTTATGTGGATGGAGGATTTTTCTAAAAGCATTATGATGTTTTTTTTAGCTTTAGTCATCTAAGCATTGTTCACTATAGTTAATTTGCCATAACCGCAATATTTCCTAATAGTTGAGGATGGTGATGGGATTATTTTCTTGTGCCATAAACCTCATTTTTCACAAAAATGCACTGGGTACCATGTTTCCTTATCAAACATGGAGACTCCTTACTATACTACAGTGTAGGACTGTAATCACTGAGCTGAATATTTGAAATATATTTGTTTTACCCTTAGTGGGCACCAACAAACTTGGGGTAGCAAGGGTAAAGATGTGAGCAAGAACAGAAAAATGCACTGACATATTGTTTTATAAAATCTTTTTATGAGATTTGTTGACAATAAGAACAACATAGAATAAAACTAGTGCTATTTTATTCAAAAATACATGATAAAATGCTTTATTGTTGTATAACATGATGCAGGATTTTCATACAAGCCCAGTGCTGTCTCTGTTTGATCTACAGCAGTGCAATGGAAAAATCATTTAGCTCTTTAAACATGTAAATAAACGCTTTGCAAATGCCTAGCAGCGGTTGTAGGTGGTCCTCCAAGGTGTATAATCAGATCTTAAACCACCCACAGGTGTAATAATCTGAGATAAAACATATAACATGGCTGCTACATGTTATGCTTAACCTCACCTGCCTTTTTCCCTGCAGCGTGCACAGATAGCGATCAGATGCAGCGCTGTATGTGCATTTTCCAGTATAACTTGGTTGCTGTCTTACTGTGTTGGGGTTTAAGCCATGGGCAGGATTTGTTGGGGAGAAAGCAGTGGGGGTGAGCTTGTCATCCCTTCTGGCTCCCGCTCAGCTGACTGAGGGGTGAGAGGTGGAAAGACAGAGGGTGTCCCTAATACTATAGGAAAAGCCCCTAATCCTCTGTTAAAGTGTCCCCATTGATGGTTGCTGGGGGTGGTTACACTTGCCCCCAAAATAGCGTCTGGTGTTATTGTTCTCTGCAGTTATTGCACTCATTAGACTCTCCAGCACCATGCAGAATCACTACTGCCTGCTCCCATGCATTGCACTCAGATCCAATCCCCCCCTCTCCATTGGCTGATTCCATGCAACCAGGTAGAGCGAGCCCAGTCGAACACTGGTCTTTGTTAGGGGGGGGAGGAAAAAAAGCTGATAAGCAGGATGACAATAAAGAGCCGTGTGCTGGCAGACATTGTGGGAGGCAGGGAGAGTGAACCAGAGAGAATGAGTGGGAGGGAAAGTGGTGGGAGTGGGTGGGATAACAAGGGTTGATGCGAGGGGTGGGGGGGTGGCATTTTAGCAAAAGTATTTGTTTCAGCTGCTATTTTCAGTTTGGCCCCTCTCCCCGCTTGCCTACCCAACCTTGGATATCAAGATCACAGTGACACCCCCCCATCCACCCACCCACCTTCCCATCCACTCACCCACCCTCAGAGTAAATGAAGGTGAGGAAGAAAAGGAAGGAGGCAGAAGAGAGGGAGGGAGAAGCCTCTTCTATTATGGTAAGTCAGGGTGCTCTTTCCTCCCGCGCCCTCCCCTGTTGGAAGGTGCTTTCTGGGGCAGGGGACAGCTTCTACGAGGCGGCGGGGATTTACCCTTGTTGACACATTTAGAGGGGAAAAAAAGAGACACAGAGGAGGGGATGGGGAGGGAGAGCGGCAGCAGAGGGGATTTGGCGTGTGTCTTTTCTGCAGCGTGAAAGACTGCAAGTGTTTTGTTTATTCCCCACTGCAGCTACAGACGCCCCTTCTCCCTTCCTTACCTCCCGACATCCTCTTCTTTTCTCCCCCTACGATACTCCCTTCTTCCCCTTTCCTCCATCCTTCTGTCTGATGTGCAACGTATCGACCAGACAGCGGAAGGAGCTGCTGTATCCTCTATCTCCACTGCTAGCATTTCTTGTTGTGCCTTGATTTTTTTCCCCCCACTCTGATACCTGAGCCAATGGCACCTTGCTCTGTCTTCCGAATGGGATGGATGTTCATGAGGGCAGAGCTAACTGGACTGACTGACTGAGTGGATGACTGGTTGGCTGTTTGGCTGCTTGGCTGCCAAACAGCTCAGGTTTCACTCTCCGTCGTTCAGAGGAGAGAAAGAAAGAGAGGAAAGAAAGTGAACATGGCTGTGGAGGAAGGTGCTGTCTTTCTAACTCAAGTGAGTAGTGCCGACATTGGGATGTATTATTGCATTTGTAATTATATTCTCAATTAGTCTTGTGGTTACTGAGTCTCTCAGGGGCTGACTGTTTGAAGTCAGTGGTGCAGCAAACCACTAGAATGAACTGGTCCTGTATCTTCCATTATGACTGCATGGGTGTTTGGGTGAGCGTGGAAAGTCAGCTGATGTGCTGCAATCAGGCGAACATGAAGCATGTGTGTTTGTGGGACTATTTAATCCTGCAGGATTTTTGTCTGTACACATTTGTTGACTAGACTGGTATTATGTGCGTTTATGTTGTTTATGTGGAGCTTGTGTTTTTATCCTTCAAGGGAATAGTTTTGGGAATTATTTCTAACAGGTTATGTAATGTGTTATCTACTCAGCTTAGGAGGTGCTGATTTTTTAGTTTCAGTCAGAGCCAGACTAGCTGTATCTCCGTGTTTCCTGCCTTTATTCCGAGCTAAGCTGACCATCTTCTTGCTGTAGCTTCATATTTTGCATGATAATGGTTTTCCCCTCTAACTCTCCACAAGAAAGCGAGTAAAGTATATTTCCCTACATGCCAAACTACTCCTTTAACATGCAGTCAGGCTTGCTTGCAGTACAAAGAATTCATCATCTTAAGCTCTTAATGCACTGAGACAGGATGTACACTATATGTCTAGTAACTTTGGGCAGAAGATGTGAGTCACTTTAGTTTTTTCCTCAGTAAAGCTGTTTCAGCTGTGGTTGCCGTGAGAAAAAATGTATTTATTGTAAACCTTTTTATACATGAAACACTCCATAGAAGCAGGAAGTCATTCATTCATTTATTTACGTACCCACTCCGTCTCTCACTATCATTCCTCTCAGTGGGCTTCAGGACCCCGCTTGTCTCTCTCTTTGCAACGCTTCTGAAATATGTGGCAAAGGGTAACAGCATGGAATATTTACAGTCACAAGAGCTGTGAAGCAGGTGTTGATGCACTGTACAGACTCCAGTGTACCACTTGAACGTGGCATTTTGCATTTGAAATCTGAGGGGGCTCAAAAGGGTCCTCGTATAGATTATCATTCATCGCTTTGCCAATAACATGCTATGCATCCATATCTCTGAAAGCCCTAATAATGATTTTCTAGTATGAGCATGTGACAGTGAAATGGAGGCATTAATTCACCAATAGATTTGCTATTTTTATTTAGCCTCGAAAGACTGAGAGAAATCAAGATTCTGCGATGGACCTAGCAGGGAGAACTTTGTCGGTTTGAGAGCAATGGATGTGGTGGTTGCCTGGTTGAAGTTCTTTGGCACTAGTGGATGTTGTGGGGTGCTGCTGGCTTTGTGCTAGCAGGGCGGTGGAGCTCTGTGAGTTTTGTGCTGTCAGGAGAGCCAGGGATAAAGTGAAACAATACAACCGCTGCTGGTCTAAGCTCCCTCAGTTCACACAGAAACTACAGCAATGGCATGAACATGTGTCTGCGTTTGTGTGTAAATACTTTTTTTTTTTTTTTGCATGGAAGTAAACAACATCCAAAAGGCTGTGCAGACATTTATGTATTAATGTTTTCTTTCCTAATATTGAATGCTATAAGGCACAAGTTTCTGCTTTGTTTTTAAGCTTTGGTACAGAGTGCCAAACTGACATCATCCCAGTCCAGCAGGCAGGGATACCAGTCTTTATACTAACTAAATATCCTCTATCCATCTCGACTACCTCTGTGTTGATGTCATGAGGAGAAAAAGTGCCAAGTACAGATTCAGCAGAAATGAAAACAAACGGTCCACAGCTCGAAAATGTCATGAATCTTCATATCTAGAATGAAGGATCGGTCCAAAAATCTGTCTGCTCAGCTCTTCCTTTGAGACGGTGACAGATCTCATGTCTTAACATCGCACTACATACAGCCTGTATACACAACATATTGTGTTACAAATTCGTGAAAACAATAATTGCACGGCTGGCTGTGTTTTTGGATCTGTATCAGCATTTTCTTAGCTGCACCTGTGAGCAGATCTTCATTTGTCCAGTTCATTGTGGGACATTAGCATTAATCAGCAGCATACCAGTGTCAAGTAAGTGGCAGTTATGTGTTTCTCTTTCTTCTATCCTCATTCTGTCTTTAGTGAGTATGCTTAATGTTGGTACTTTCTCATTGGGAAAACACAGTCAACTTGAAATGCGTGTATAATGTTTATGTTGTATTGAATTGTGGTACAACTTTAACGAGGAAAACAAGTGAAACAACAAGGAAAACGACCAGTAATTGGCCACATTCATAGCTTCAGTAGTTTTTGTTATAATGCACAAAGATGCCCTCTGTCGATTGTTACACTAGTAAATTGGCCATTTCAGCTCACTGCTCTTGTATGTGTATTAGCATATACAGTAGGCCAGCCAAGAAGTACTGAAAGGAAATTTAGAGGCTGTTTGAAACCTTCATTATTCATTTCAATATCCATTTCTGCCTCGGAAATCCTGTACTGGCTTGCTGTCCCGTAATGTAGCAGAATGAGCAATAACAGTTTGTTCGTCTTCAAAGATTCTGAATGAAAAGTCTGATTATTAACAGAATGAAACAGGTGCAGCGATGCAATGGAACCTTCATATTACAGCTCTTCAAAAGGCGATACAAAGGCCTCACCGTTATTTATTCTCCCTTTCAAACTGCATCTGCAGACAGCAGTCAGTGACCAGAGGGCATTTTTAATTAGAGCTGAGATGGTTAATTATCATTTTTTCAAGCGCCTCACCCGGAAATTAGCTGCATATTTGACTTTTAAAGACTGTAAGTGGGAACGATGGTGTAATTTTCAGATCCTCCAGCTTTCAGTTGTGTGTCAGATTTCTCTCTCTCGCTCACCCCTTCCTTTCTATCTAACATTAGATTAATGCTTTCCTTCAGGCTTAACCTAGTCTTTAATGGCCCCATTTTCTTTGAACCTCTGATCTGTGGAGGCTTAATGATATTTCTCTTACTAATCTCGTGGCCCGTCCCGTGTAATACTTCATTCACAAAGACTCCAAAGATCCCTCATGGTGAACGTAGATGGGAGGTGGACAGAGGGTTGGACATGTTGGTCACATGTTTTCACTGAAGGCATTAAGGGATAAACCGACAGGAGCAACGATGTGGATGTGGATGTGGATGAAGACTACTTAATCTGTCGGGAGAAGCAAAGAGCACTGTGTGATATTTAAAGGACCATTGCAAAGCTGCGCCCATCACCGAAACTTTAAAAGTGCTCTTAGACTTTCATATTTTTAGACACGTACTGTGTCTATTTCTAACATGTATATAGTTTGTAGGAGTTTCTGCAAGGGTGTTAATATTTTATTGTTCTCTTATATGCTCCCTCATCTGCCTGTACAAATGAACCAGTGGCTTCCTATTAAATAATGATTAAAGTCCTGTATTAGAGATCACTTATGTAATATTTAACGGTGCAAATCACTTTTACATGCCATGGCTTCTGCCTGCCCACATAAGCGCGACCCTTCATTCCCCATGTCAGAGGTTTGTGAGTGGTCACGCATTTGGTGACACTCAACAAAGCTTGAGAGCCGAGGGTCACGCAAAGCATGCTACACATACCGGAGTTCACAATAAGGATGTGCATGCCAGTTACGTAAGACGCAAAACAACTGTTGGGATGTTTAGCAGCCACTCAAAAGTGCTCACAAAACGCATACTGCACAGATGATGTATGCAGTATGTGGAAACTCTGACTTAAATAACTAATAATGAAGCAAAGACATATAAGAGTGAAATGCTAGATACATACTGAAGTTGAAGTTGGGCAAAACTGGATTTCAGTCTTATGAAATGTTGCATGAAGCCAAAAAAATCCATATTAATATTCTTAATTCACATTTAACAACAACACATGATGGCCCATGTGTTCTAATGAAAAGGTAGTGAATATTTTAAGGTGCATGCAAGAAGATTATACTGAAGAAATGACTATAACATTGTAAAATGCACATATGATGAAATAAATCCAGCACTTCTTTTAGAGTTCAAGCAACTTCTGTAAGTACACTGAATAATCAGTGTGAGAATAGATACCATATAACTGGACTTGCTTAAATAAAGCTTTATTTCATGATGGAGCATTTTTGAAATAGTCCAAGTAAAATAACAGAAAAAGGAGAAGTGCAGTGAGAGGATGCAGCATGTCTACGTCGATGTAAATGTGTACAGAAATGTATGACGTGTCTTTTGGTGGAATGATTCCATGATCTTGTTTAGGTCATTTTCCCCTCTTGCTAGAAATTGAAATCGTTTTCATTCTAATTGTGTATCAGGTTGATACCATAAGACATGCGCACATAAAGTAGCATTCAGAGATATTATAGTATGGCAGAGAAAGTGCAGGGACTTTACTTCAGTGACAGTGTTGAGGTGGAACATTGTGATGACAGAGAGTTGGAGGAGAGCTGCCTGTTGGCTGTGGTTGCCTTGGATGGGAGCCAAAGAGTTTCTAAGATGTCATCATGAAAGACGCTGATATCCCTGACTAACCAGTAGAAGACCTTATTTTAGACTCCTCTGGTCTTAATTTATTGTATTAAAGCTGATTTTTTTTGTTGTGTTGCCACAGCATTTCTAAAATTTCTTGGAGTAAGGCAGCAGAAGATTCAGGGCATGGCGTTTGGATGTTTACAAGTTTTCACAGCCAATGGCCTATTTCCATGTACAGTGCAGCAGTGCCAGTATTAATGATTTGTTTGTAGCTGCTACCAGACTCTCTCACTCATAGACTCACATGGATTCTCAGCCTTAAGAAATAATCTTAAAGTCGCTCTCCAATCGTTGATTAAACCCCCCCAAAACTCATCGCTGTGTATCAAAGTACATATTTAGATTTTTTTTCACAGGAAAATAATCCCTTCCTGCCTGAAAGTGGCTTACACGTAACTCTACACTTTTGCTTCCTGTAGAATGTGTAGATCCATTAAGTCAATGCCTCTATCCTGACTCACCCCTCCCCTAGTGCTGCAGCGCACCTGCTCAAACACTGTAAAACGACTCTGTGCATACAATGGCAAGCTGAGAAGATTGGTTCCTTAGGCTTGTTATGTATGAAACCTCAGAAGTCTGAATCAGTGTGTTTGAAACAGTCTACAGTTTTAAGGTTGAAATGCTCAGGCAGGCCTTTCATTGCTTATTTTATTCATGATATGTTGTCCAGCATATAAAAAACCCACATAGACATGCTCACAAGGTAAAAAAAAAGAATATTTTTATCAGTTTTACACATTTATAATGCTACTTCTGCACATGCATCTGTCTACTTTCTGTACTTGCTCTTGGCCGGTGGTTCAGTTTTGTTGCTCAGTGCTGGTTCAGCCTCTGTCCCAGTATCTCACTTTCTATCCTGAGTTTTTTTTCAAGGCCACAAGAGCAGAGATATCATTAGTGGTTCAGTGCTATCCAGCAATCCTCCGGAGGTTGCAGATAAGGAGAAATTTCTAGATGCGAGATGATTGGCTGCAGACGTATAGCCTAATGGTCTGTCGTAATCAGGAAATGACTTGGTTTCCAGTTAGCACTGCTTCATTTGCTGTTAGTTTGTCTACACATGCGTACATGAGCACAAGCAGATGCAAATATTTTCGTCTCATAGCTTCATACAGACTTATCAGTGGAACAATCTGATTCTGGATGTCTTGTTCCTTCACATTTTGGCATTGGGTCAGATCCCTCCATGCTCGTCATAGTTATTTCTGGACCACGGTGGAGGGGGAGGCGGAGAATACAATGTTGGATAACCGCTCGTACCGTTTGCCCCCGCTGAGTTTATCCTAAGTGTCTCTGGACACAAGGCTAAATTTAGCAGGTCTGGAGCTTTTGATAATTCAGGGGGAATTTGATTTTTGAGCCTCTGTTATGAAGCAGCACAACACAGCTTCTCCTGCACTCCTGCTCTCAGCAGCTCCAGTGCTGAGTTTTACAAAATGCTTTTTGCGAGACTGCTGCTGCGAGGAAGAAAGACAAAATGTGCAGAGTTTGCTGTGTGTCATTTCATGTCAAACCAAATGTCCTAGGAGTTAACATGAAGACAGAAAAGAAACATTCTCTCCCTCTCTTGTTCTCTCTTTCTAGCTTTCTCCATCTCTTTTCCACTCTCATCCTATTTTTGATATCCCTCCCTCCTCTCTCTCTCTCTCTCTTTCTCTCTCTCTCTCTCTCTCTCTCTCTCTCTCTCTCTCTCTCTCTCTCATATGCACACATGCTCACCACATTTGTTATAGGGGCGAAAACATGCTTGCCTCATCATTTTATTTTGGTGTGCAAAGCCCTATTTCTGTAGTGAAATAAAGGACAGCCAAGCAGAATAGAGGATGCTCGGCTTCTCATAGCAGCGCAAAACACAGACCCACAGCTGCTTTGCTGGTGGATACAGGAGCGATCTCTTAAGGAAGAGAGGAGGTCTCTGTGGCAGCTGTAAGGACCACCCGGTCACTGAACTCCCTACACTGGGGAATCACAGACGTTTGGATGTAAAAAGCTGAAACAACAGTCGCGTGGGATCTGATGGAGGACAGAGGATGGACTGTTGGGATGATATGCTCGTGCTCTAGTGGCTTTCTCATGGATTTACTTTTAGAGATGTTTGCCTTCTCCTGATATGAAACACCAGTGGATTTTCCTGTGACAATGGACCTACTGTATTTGTGGATACTGGCTTTGTCTTTACACCTATTAAGATGCTTTTCGATGTCTGAGAAATTATGACAGAGTTCTACCTGGTACAGTGATGCATGTGCTTTCCTTCTCCTGTGTGCCTAATAGTCACAGTTTGATAATCTGATGCAGATAATCATGTGTTTGACTTGATATACTTACCTCTTCTCTCTGTCTTTCTCTTGTCTGCTTCTTGTTCTCGCTTTCGCCCTCTTTTTTGTTTCCCCTCTCCAGTCTGATAGCAATGCCAGTTACCTGCGAGCTGCCCGGGCAGGGAACCTTGAAAAGGTCCTTGACTACCTCAAGTCTGGGGTTGAGATCAACATTTGCAATCAGGTGAGTCTTCTGAGGCACTTGGGCAGACGCTGAAATGTTCTTGTTACTGTCTGTCGTCCTTAAGGGAGTTGATCTTCTCTACAAACATAAGTATGCTTGCACTGTGTGTGCACATCAGCTGAATTTCAGATATTGATCTACTTGAGCAAGCTTTATCATCCTCCTAGATGAAATATTTAATGATTTTAACCAACCCATTAGGCGCATTTAAACATTCTGTCATAGTATATTGTCATGTTTGAGCTTCATTAACTCCTCACAATGTGTGTCCTCCTCAGAATGGTCTGAACGCTCTTCATCTGGCCTCAAAGGAGGGGCATGTAGAGGTTGTCGCCGAGCTGCTGAAGCTCGGAGCCACAGTGGATGCAGCCACAAAGGTAAAGCACTACCCCGTCACCTATCACGCCCCACTGATGTTACAGGACTATATTTGGATGCAGCACGAAAACATTGCTGCTCTGTAGGATTTAACAGCACCCACCTACAGCATGACTACTTTCAAGTGTGCAGCCTTTGTTAGAGTCTAATACTGGATCAATATTTAATGATGCCTGTGGTTATTGCTAGAGAGAGAATTTGGCAGTAAAAAGTGAAATATATGCAAGAATGAAGCAAAAACTGTAATGTATTAGTTGGAAATGTATGTAATAGAGAGAAAGGTTGGCAGAAGTAGCAGGAGTGTTATGTTTTCTGTATTGTGCAGTATGATATTGAATAAAAAAGGAGGGTATCTTCCATCTTTCTTCTGATGCTAATAGGAGTTGAGAGGGAGAGCCGTTGAAAACATTATTCATATTTGTGCCCAGAAGGCTTTCACTCCCATTTAGTCGTCTGGTTCAGCCTCTTTGCTTCAGGCCACGTGCCGAATGCTGACATAAACACAGGACACAATGAAATATTCAAGATCAAGGAGAAAATATTCCCAATTAAAATCTCCCTCTATTGTGACCCCAAGGATGTTGTGGGATTAGTTTGAGATCTTGGGAATCCACCACCTGCATCTTAATGTCTATCAGTGTTTTTTACACAGACGGTTCAGACAGTTCTATGGAGGATACCTAGATTTAGTAGCATGGAGGGTTTCATTTAGGCTGTGTGGCTGTTTGGTGCTCAAGTTAATTGTGTATCCACCCCTCTAACGTTGCGCTGCTCTTGTTGTGCGAAAATTATACAAGAGGCCTGTCCTCGCTTCATTAGGCCCTCAGCAGCTCTGAAACAAACGCCATCCTTGTGAAGCTTGCTATGTTGAGACTGTCAGAGAGGTGCTGGAATTGAGGATGCTGTATTTTGTGTTGTTTTACTGGACTGTTTAGATTTAACTGTGCAGTTAAAAAGAGTCAGGGATACTATACTTGAGTCTATTTAACTGTTTAAAGGTGGATTATGAGATTCTAATCTAATACACTTTTTGTCAAATTCAGTGAATATGTCCTCGAAATCCACTTGCTGTCTATTCTGTGTGTGTGTTGAAAAAATAGTCAATACACAGCCCTAGCTCTGTAAATAGGAAACAAAGTGGCTGAGACTGATTCACACAACACTATTCTTTCATGTCCTGCAGGTTGTAGTAAACTTTGCACATGCTAACTTTCTAAATGTACATACTCCAATCAGCCATAACATTATGACCACTGACAGGTGAAGTGAATAACATTGGTCATATTGGTACTATGTGCTGTTCTCCTGGAAAACCTTGGATTTTGCCATCCCTGTTGATGAAACTTGCACACCCAAATAAACATTGTCCCACAACAAACACACTCTCTCATGCAAATGGAAATCCCAAATGTCACTGGCCTACCCCTGTAGGAAAATACACCCCACCACATAGAAAAAACATCAAACAACCAGGAACATGTTGAGGAACATGACAATGGCCCAACATGTTGATTTGACCTCCAAACTTCCTACACCCCATTGTGATCAAGCATCAGCAGGATGCAGTGGAACAAGTTTGATTGACAGAGGCCCCACTGCACAAGTTAGAGCACCCAAAGGATCCACTGCCAACATCCTGGTTCCAGACCCCATAGGACATCCTGAGAGCTCCTCTTGTCCATGCCTGATGGTTCAGAGCATTTTTGAGCACATAAGGGGGACCGACACAATATTAGGCAGGTGGTCGTAATGTTATGCCTGATTGGTGCATATCAACAATCTTCCCCCAGAATTACAAACTCCACTTTTAAGCTGTAGTGGCTCTTTACACTGTATTACATTGACATAAAAAGCATTCATGATGCAGCTTTATCCCCTGTAAATTACTTTTGTTCACTGTTAATTTGTTTAGCCAAATATGTTTGAAGGAAAGATACTCAGCAATGTTTTTCCAGTGACAAAAAGCAAAACAGGATAAATGTTGATTAAGTAAACACATTGTGTCCTGTGCTATAAAATATCTTGCTTGCCTTTTGAATATTTAACCAAGACCATGATCTTTCCCTCACTTCGTCCCAGTGCTTTCAGTGTCTAAATATAGAACTGTCACTGTGTTTTTTGCTGCTACGAGCAGATATTGTTTTGCAAGAGCAGATATTGTTGGGAAAACAAATGGAATAACTTACCAGTGAGCGCAGCACTTTGCACATATGGGCACATGAGTTGTCGTGGTGTATGTTTAGAAGTTTAGCCTCACAAAACACTGCAGTCAGCATCTCTGTAACACGAGGGTTGTGTTGCCAGTCTGTTGCAAATGACAATAGATTTGGATCAACACTGTTTCTAGGCCAAAGCAGACACTTTTGAAGACTCCCAGAGATTCAAGATTCAAAGTTTCTTTACTGTTTCTTTACTGTGCACATTGTCATGTTCACAGTAAAGAAACATGGTTCCCTGTACAATGAAATTCCTTCTTTGCTTTCCACTCGGATTACCAGCAATACGCATAAAAATAGCAGGATTGCACTGACATTGTGTCTTCCAAGCAAAATATATCACACCGTGCGACCAATCCAATAAATATTAGCAGTACATATTTATGTGTCTGTACAATAAACCTTAAATGTCCAACAAAACGCATAATCAGCCTGTGAGACATGATAATCTAACAGTATAGTGGAGTTTTTTTCTACTTCAGAAAATCTTTAGGCCCAGTAAAGTAAACAAGTTGTTGTTTTCAAATGTATTACATACATAAAAGTCTTGTCAGTCTCTTTATTAGCCTGTCTCGTGTCCCTGCATGTATCTGATTTCTCTGCTACAGTATACAGTACATGTAACTGATATCACTATTGTGCAAAAGCCTACTAGCAAATCCCAGTATCACATGGCTAGGAGACATGCTGAGGGTCGACTCTGTCTTCACAAGGACCTGTACAGGTTCATAAAAAAACATCCTGTAGTTGTATTTTAGGCCGAAGTTCATTTATGTGTAGGACTAGAGGATCGGAAGTGACACATTGTTGGCAGTGCAAGCAGGAGGATTCCAGAGCTGGAACACCAGTGGTACAAACATGTGATTTGTGTGAGGGCCACATGGATACTGACGTGGATATATACAGACTATAGTGGCAACCAGTTACACTCCAACACATATTACAAGCAAAGCAATGTGACAGGTGGGGCAGAGCTTAACACACATTCCTGTGGTTGTTCCATGTAATGCAGAAAGGAAACACTGCTCTGCACATATCCTCACTGGCTGGCCAGACGGAAGTCGTCAAAGAGCTTGTCAATAATGGAGCCAATGTCAACGCACAATCCCAGGTGGGATACACTCAGCATGCACACATGTACATTCAGTCAATGTCAAAATGACAGCGAGGTCTTGTCAAAACAACTGAAGAGTAATTACACTGCTGTGATGCACATGTTTGCCTGGACAATACCGTATCATGAAACCAGTGACATTGAGTGAATCACTCAGAGGAAATATCTTCACTTACTGAATCTGGCGTCGTGCCAACTAGGCCTTTGTCACTCCAGCAAATTGCTGTCTTTGCGTTTCACATTTAACTCTATCAGATCAAGGTGAGAGGAGAGATTTCAAGTACCTGCTTTCTCTCTGGTCCTATCGATGAAACAGCTACACAAAAGTCTTTACTTTTAGACTTTAACTCAGCATATCACACTCAAGATGATTAGTTACACTGTTATCATTTGATAGTATTTAGAGGATGACATATTGGGACATATGTGACATATTACATTTATTGCAGACGTAATAGCCTTCAGTGCTCTTTTAATTCTAAATCATATTTAATAGAACATGTACACATTGTAAATGGTTGCAAAGTGTAATCATTGTTGTTAAATGTGTGCGTTTTGTTGTGCGCAGAATGGCTTCACCCCTCTGTACATGGCAGCCCAGGAAAATCACCTGGAGGTGGTTCGATTCCTTTTGGAAAACACTGCGAGCCAGAGTATGGCCACTGAGGTACTGTGTACTGGATGTGTGTATGTTTTTCCTGATGTGTGTATCTGTGTGCGCCAGTCCTGTGTCCACCCGTCTCTACCATTACAGTTTGTCTCCATACATTTTTTCTGCCTCAGTCTTGTGTGGTCTTTACATCTGTTGTACTAACCACCTTCATCTCCTCCTCTGTTTCCTTCCCTTCCTCCCTTTATCCTCCCACCCTGACACATCTCACATCTCCGTCTGTCCTCATTTTTCTGTCCTTTCATTACTTTCTCTGTCTTTCTCTCGTCCCTTCTGTCTCACACACTCGCCCTTTCCTCCTCTCTCTTCTTGCCACCCTCCTCCTCTTCCTCTCCACTTCCTTCTCCCCCCCTCCCTCCCCCCATCTCTTCATGAGGGACTAGGCAGAGCCTCATTGATTGGTAGTGTATGGTGGTGGAGGCAGAGTGACCTTGAGCGGGTCACAGATGAGGTCCGCTCCGCTCGCTGCCTCTCCTCCACGGCTGCTGCTGCCGCCGTTACTGCTCTGATTTACGTTGCTCAGCCTGTGGAACCCATACACACTCACACTTACCAGTCGCAACACGTATACACAAACACGTGCACGTACGGAGGTAGCCGATGGGGCTAATGCAATACTCAAGCCAGTCTACACTTCACTGTATTACAACTGTGGGTTACGTGGTAGAACACGGATTGCCCTTTTGGACATGCATACACATAGAATAAGTTTGCACTGATCTGCACATAGATCAGATCAGTCCAGTACGCATTTGAACAATAATATATGTTTGTGCACGTACAAATACTTCTTCGCAGACACATATTCAGACATACAGGATGCAGAAACATACTAGTATGGCAGAAAGCTTTCAGCTGAATTATGCATCATGAGGGTAAAGTGTGTGGGAGACACAGCAGATGTGAATCTTTACCACCACACTCATTATGTAACATATATTTGTGTCTTATATGGAGAGAAGGCTTGGTAATATACAGAGAATGTACAATAATATCTCTATCTGCATGCAAGTACAGTCGGGAGGTAATCTCTGACTTGTGTCTTGAAAAATTATACTAACAATAAAGCAGGGAATTTGCAGTTTTAGGGGATTATGACAGCATATTATGGTTTTCATTATGTTTCCCATCAGTTCAGCTTTAGTCAGTAGTTGACATTTCTGAAAAATCTAATCATTAAAGTACTGCTTATAAACTGCTCACAGGATTTATCTCTTAAAACAAATGGAACAGCCTGAATTCATTGGATCATTAATAACACCTGCATTATGCCTCGCCTTTAAACTTCTATTGGATTCATAGGTCTTGCATTGCTTTCCTCTATCCCTGCAGCAAAATGTAATATTCAAGCACCATAACCTGCTCATAACCTGCTCATATCATCCACCCAGTCACACCTACTGTCTCTACAGTATCAGTTCCACCACCAGTAACTCATTTAAGTGCCCATTCAGCAGCACTGACTGTTCTCTCCCCCTTCGTCTGCAGGATGGCTTCACCCCTTTGGCGGTGGCCCTCCAGCAGGGCCATGACCAGGTGGTCTCCTTGCTACTGGAGAACGATACAAAGGGCAAGGTACGCCTGCCTGCCCTGCACATCGCTGCACGCAAGGACGACACCAAGGCCGCGGCCCTGCTCCTGCAGAACGACCACAATGCGGACGTTGAGTCCAAGGTGAGCGATGACACAAATGTAGTCTGTCTGTGATGGTGGATCTTCAGTTGGTTGCTTTCAGTTCTTTTTATTCTCTCTTTGATTCTTTGACTGTTTTCATTGTTTCTTTGACTATTGATGACTTTAATTTTCTGTCAGCTCTTGTTTTTTGCTACTTTTTCTGTCCCTTTTTATTGTTTGAATTTGTTTTTGGTGCTCTTTTTTGCAGAAAGGGGAAAGGAGCAGATTATGTTTGTATATACTATTAAATAATCGTATTATTGAAGACTGAAACAAGAATTTGTATTTGCACTGCATGATCATACTGAAAAATAATTTCAGTTTGAGAGCATCTTTTTCAATCAAAGTCTGCAATAACAACACCGACTTTGTGTCTCAAACTTCTCTGCCATAAATTATTTTGTACTGAGCTCTTCCCTTCCCTCTCTGCTCCTCCACTTTACATCAGTGGAGACCCTTTTCTGCTTTTTTTTCTCACTAACTGCTCATTCTCTCCTCTCTTGGCTGACTCTGTAGATGATGGTGAATAGAACAACAGAGGTACACCTCTACTCTGTACATTATGTAGTCTCTCCATTGCAGTTCATGAGAACTTTGAAAAAAACCCAACAACAATCACTTCAGTGCCCCTGACTTGATGCAGTAATGTTTCTGCAGCCCTTTGTCACTTCCCTTTGTTCCATTTTAGCTCAATCCTGTCTCCCTCCTCTTCATTGCTTCATTAATGTTAGTGAATATCTGTAGTCCTTCACAAAATCAGAGCAATAGAGCATGTTTCATTAATACTGATGTAGTTAATCCTAAGGCTGGAGGCTTGGGTATCAAGGTCATCCTTGATTCTAATAGTTTCATGGTGTCCAAAGCTTATGTTTCCTATTTTTGGCAAATTTATTGTGACAAAATGTTGTCTTAATATGTCCTGACACAGTTCTTCCATGAAACTGATTAACATGATAACCAGTGTTGGCATGAGAGGTGGTTATCATCCATCGAAAAGCAACAATTTGTCCATAACCTGCATGGCAATCAAGTTCCCATTCAGCTGTAAAGGAACCCAGCCTTCTAGCGACAGACAGTTAGCCGAATTTGTTTACTAGTGTACCCTTCATTGACTTTTACTACTTCTAATCCTCAGCCCTTGCACCTAAAGCATTCTGCATGGGACCAAAGCGACAAGCTAACATGACACTGCTTCTGTGGTAACGAGGGCCCCTCCGTCACACCAAAGCCAGGTGGCCACCTTCTGTGTGTGCCCTGTTTTGGTTGGCATTGGTTCTGGCTTTGGCAGGCTCGCCGGTTATTTGATATGATTCATTCAAAAAATGGTTTTGTTGATTTGAAACTTTTGCATCGTGGGAAGCAAATTTGCATCGTACTTAAATGTAAAGATGGAAGAAAGTTGTTGCAGATTTAATAAAAATATGCATTAAACTAATCTTCTGTATTTTACAGTTAATTTAAATTTTTGATGACTGTCCTTTGGTAATAAGATTTAAAATGATTCATAATGCTAGTGTAGTACTAGATATCAGCCGAGTGGATTCACATATACGAGACACCTGCCTCCCTCTTGATTTTTGCTTATTTGAAACTGGGATTTCGGTGATTAAATGGCTTAATGTGAGACTCACTCGTCCATCGGCCAGATTGTTTCCAGTGTCCTTTTGTTGCTTTGACAGCTGTTGCTTGGTAAGCCAGGGATTTTGCCAGGAAATTAGTCTCATTTAAGATGGTAACAAATGGGCATTAGGTTAATTTGCAGGCCGTTTGTTTTGCACACTAAAAGCAGCAGGATGTTGTGAATGAGATAAAATAGACTTACAGTAACCTCTAAATGACATCTGTCTAAATGGACGTACACTCAGGCCTGCATAATATAAGTGGTGTTAGTTTATTGAAGCCCACATGAGTCTAAAATCCTTCTAGTTGGCCCCATGTTTGATGCTTCAGTAAAAAGACTTTTTCTACTGCTGTTAGAAAAGTCAGATGTTAGTGTAACAGTGTATAGTAGAGTGTGTCCTTGTCTGATGGAGTGTGACTGTACGTCAACCATAGGTCTGTAGAATGCTATAGAGCCTAAGATATTCACTTGTCACAAAGGATGTGCGTCACTTTTTCTAATATGTGTGTGTTTGTCTGTTTGCTTGTGTGTGTGTTGTCGGGTTTCTTCCGTCCTCAGAGTGGTTTCACGCCCCTCCACATCGCAGCACATTATGGCAACATTAACGTGGCCACGCTTTTGCTGAACCGAGGGGCTGCTGTGGACTTCATGGCTCGGGTGAGTGTATTCTGCCCTCTGCTGTCTGGGAGGGGTATTACAGGCTGTAGAGGTAAACACAAACAAGAGCCGTGTTCAGTATAATTAGCGCATCTATGCTGAAACAACAAACCTACACAGCAGTGTGAAACAAAGACACAGTTTAATTTCTGTGACAATAACCTGCAATCTCATTATCACACTTCTTGGAGACAAAAGCCTTGAATAAACACTAACCAACGCTACAATTTGTACCTATTACGAGTTCTTTAGGACAATAGCATCAGCTGAAATGTAAAAAGCAGGGTGTGTGCATGGTCATCACTAGCAGTAGATCTGGCATTTAGAGGTAAATCCACATGTTGCTGCAGATTTCAAGAGACAAAAACACAGTTAATCCAAAACCACTCACTCAAAACATAATGAGCTGTAAAACTAAGTCTCTCTTTTTTTTTAACATCCAGTGGGACTTTATAGTAATAACCAAACATAACAATGGGGACACTGTAAACCTTCAAAATCAAAACATGTTGCACAGCTATTCTCCAGTACACTTATTTACATACATTTCATAGTACCTTTCTGATTCTTCCCTTAATTATATCAGTATTGAGCAGGTATTTCGGTCAAATGGACAGAGACGCTGCATGTTAAAAGGAAAGTTTTATAGATTTTAAAGGCTTGGTTTAGGACAGTTCACTAGGCTATGTATGGAAATAGCAGGAGATTTTTGAAAACAAGAGGAAATTTTGTTAAAAAATTAAGTCACTCTCAGACTGAATTTAAAATTTATTAGGGATATTAACAAATGCAATGTCAAGGGGTACATTTAAGTATAATGAGTTTTGGTTGAAAACTAAACTTGATTACAGTATTTGTGGTGATCTACAAGTCAGATGACTGATCAGTGGAATAAAAAACATAAAATGGCAGCCTGATGAAGGAAAGATACTTTAAAATGTTTGTTGCATAAAGAATAGTGAGAGTTGTGCAGGGTGCTTTTATTTTGATAGGCCTCATCGCTCTGCACTTGCTGCTTTCTCCAAGTTGGTTAGTTAGCTAACAAGGGGCATCATTACTTTTTGTTTTAACTGGCAAACAAATTCCCTACTGCTCATTAAATACAACAGTTTATTTACAGGGATATTTACTCTGTGATCTAAAAGAGGGTGCCACTAAAAATGTGTTGCCACATTAGATGTTGCCGAGTCAACGCCGGCCTGTAATTATATCAGCCAGGGTGTGAAGGAGTGCTGGTGTTTGTGCTGCTTTTTGACAATGATTATAGCTTGAGTCCAGAAAACGTGCTACAATCTTTAAAAGAAAGGATTAAACAATGGAAGTGTCCCACAGCTGTTTACTTGGTAATAGAAGACTACATATCCTTAATTAGGAAGGCGTAGGACTTTCATTATTGCTGCAATAAAAGCATAAGAATCTATTTACAAAGCGCTTGATTACATGTTCAAATGTATCTAATGAAATAATTCTGTTTAATTATACATGTTTTAAATGTGCCTTCACTCTGTGAGCTTTAGTGTAAATAGTGAACATGTAAATCTACAGAAGAATCCTAACATAGTTATAATCTTTTTTTTATTTAGAATGACATCACGCCGCTTCATGTGGCAGCTAAAAGGGGGAACAGTAACATGGTGAAGCTGCTGCTGGACAGAGGGTCCAAAATTGATGCAAAAACAAAGGTGAGACATGAACCTAATTCTTCTCAAACGACTGTCAAAAATAAGCCACAAGAGGCTGAATGATACTTTTTTATTAACGTTTTCTTGTGGAGATAGACAGACCTAATTTCCTACTGAATTTCAAATCATCACATGCACATGTAAATGGAACCACACAGATGCTATTTTCTATCTTGAAACTGTACTTAATAATCTTGTATTGTAAATACCAACAATTTTGCACCTATATTGTATACCTATACCTATATTGTAAATATCAGCAATTTTGAAAACTTGTTTCTTCAACCAGAAACATTTACATGTTTAATGCATGTTCTTTTGTACATTGGTTCCCTTATCTTTCTTGAATGTAACATGTGTGAGCTACTGGATACCTGAAATTTCCCTAAGAGAATAAATAAAGGCTCTATCTATCTATCTATCTATCTATCTATCTATCTATCTATCTATCTATCTATCTATCTATCTATCTATCTATCTATCTATCTATCTATTTATCTATCTATCTATCCATCTATCCATCTATCCATCTATCCATCTATCCATCTATCCATCTATCTATCTATCTATCTATCTATCTATCTATCTATCTATCCATCCATCCATCCATCCATCCATCCATCCATCCATCCATCCATCTGTGCATGTCTTATTTTAGAAAATTTTGTGATTGAAAGACAATCTTTGTCATTCTTTTCCAGGATGGTCTAACACCTCTTCACTGTGGGGCGAGGAGCGGGCACGAGCAGGTGGTAGAAATTCTACTGGACCGAGGAGCTCCTATCCTGTCCAAGACCAAGGTAGCTACAAGGATGATCAATTAGGAAGATGCTACTTAGCTCAGAATAGGAGACAAACAAACACTTTCCACTGGCTGCTATAAAACAGACTAGAATAGACCACATTTCAGTTGAAACAGGGCACACATTGTTAATATCAATGTCAATACATTTATTTATTAACCACACAGAGCTATTTGAACTCTTCTATCCAGTCAGATAGCAGGTCTGTTGTTGTTGCTGTAGTGTTGTCGCATTGTCTCCATAACGTGTGTGCGACCTCTCCAGAACAGCCTGTCTTCGCTGCGTAGCCCGTCAGTTTGACCACGCAGGACGACCAGTGTAACGAAAATAGACATTGTTGTAATGGCCTCGTTATAACAATGCTCCTGTAACCTTCTCAGCAAAACTTCCTTCACAGTCTTTCTGTGCAGCGCTCGGCCACGCCCTAACTTGCTGTGTCTGTCTGTCCATCTGTCTATGTGTCCGTCTGCGTGTGTGTTTGTCTCTCTCTCTTTGTCTGGCTCTCTCTCCCCCTCTCTGTCTCTCTTTCTTTCCCTCTCTCCCCACCCAACTGTAGAACGGCCTGTCGCCGCTCCACATGGCCACTCAGGGCGACCACCTGAACTGCGTCCAGCTGCTGCTCCAGCATGACGTGCCGGTGGATGACGTCACCAACGACTACCTGACGGCGCTGCACGTCGCTGCCCACTGCGGCCACTACAAGGTGGCCAAGCTCATCGTGGACAAGAAGGCCAATCCGAATGCCAAGGCTCTGGTAGGGATGCAGAAAGGGAGGAAGGGAGGAATGGGGAGATGAAAATGAAAATGGTCATAGTAGAAAAGCTCCATCCCTTTTTCTATACACCTGTGTAAGATGTAGAGGGTCGCAGAGGGGCTGGAGCCTGTCCAGGATGACTTACTGTGAACAGGGTACACCTGGACAGGTCCCCAGTCTATTATAGGGCTAACACAAAGACAAGCAGCAATGCACACTCACACTCACACCTACAGACTATTTAGAATCATCAATTAACCTCAGCACATCTTTGGATAAGTATATATCATTGAAAAATAGATAAGGATAGTCGGTTTCTAGTTGCCAAAATACACTGTTTTTGCTTTTATGTTGGCCATTTTCTCCAAAAAAAATTCAAAGGATTCAGGTTCTTCCACAAAATTTTGCCTTTCCTTGGCCAAAACAAGACTCAAAAAGTCCATCCATCCATTATCTATACACCACTTAATCCTATGTAGGGTTATTTATGGGCTATGTAGGGTTGCAGGGGGGCCAGAGTCTATTCCAGCTGGCTAGAGTGAAGGCAGGCCACCAGTCTGTCTACAGAATTTTGCATTGCTGGGCCAAAACAAGACTCGAAAAGTGAATTAAATTTATAGAAGAAAGAGAAATGTGTTTTATAGGTCATGCAAAATGAGCCAGCCAGTCTGCTATTGCTGCTCTGATATGATGAAAGGGAAAATGAGAATAGGTTCTCCCCTTAGTGGCCCAAAAATGAATACTCCAGGCAACAGCGAAGAAAAAACAAAGAACTGTGAGCGAAATGAGAACCGAGAGGTCAATCAAGGTGGCAAAAAGTGGAATTCAGAAAATTTGAAAGATCTGAAGCTGCCACAAAGGCATGAAAAGGGCTTCTTTGTAAGCATCTGCGTTTGAGAGGGAGTAGAATAATTGAGAGAGAGAAAAAGGTTTCCTCTCAGCTCTTCACATTTTAGTATCACACATTAATTTTCTTTCGGATCATTTGCTCCCTTTAAAGCAGTTGCACATTCGCAGATGTTTTATGACTGTGGAGAGTTAATTTCTTGCTGGATGTCGGTGATGATACTAGGATCTTTACATTGAGTTTTTTTTTTCCTTTTTTTGTGCAGAACGGTTTCACTCCACTTCACATCGCCTGCAAGAAGAACAGAGTCAAAGTCATGGAGCTGTTGCTTAAACATGGAGCGTCGATCCAGGCTGTTACAGAGGTACTATGCCAGACTGGATTTCCTCTTTTCTGCACCACTGTACCATTTAATGCATAATAATGACCTCCTCTTAAATGGGGATTGCATTTGTTTGGACTTAATTAAGTGAATTGACAGGTTGATTATGTGTTTCCCTGCAGTCTGGTTTGACGCCCATCCACGTGGCAGCCTTCATGGGCCATGAAAACATCGTCCATGCACTGACACATCACGGAGCATCACCCAACACCACCAACGTAGTGAGTGGATCATTTGTAATGCACTGTTAGAAGTACATGTTCGGCGTTCAGAGCTCTCTCTTACAGCTGTTTGTCTTCCAGCGAGGGGAGACCGCTCTCCACATGGCAGCCAGGGCAGGCCAAGCAGACGTAGTCCGATACCTGCTTAAGAACGGAGCCAAGGTGGAGACCAAGTCCAAGGTTAGAACACTGACGCTCTTTATCAATCACTGTGTCAGAGGAGGAAACAAACAATGTTAGAACATGAGGGCCAAAAGTCACATTCTCCTTCTCTGCAGGACGACCAGACAGCGCTGCACATCTCCAGTCGGCTGGGGAAGGTTGACATCGTCCAGCAGCTGCTGCATTGCGGCGCCTCTGCAAACGCTGCCACCACCTCAGGCTACACTCCCCTTCACCTGGCTGCCCGCGAAGGACACCAAGACGTCGCTGCCATGCTGCTGGACAACGGAGCCTCGCTCTCTTCCTCCACTAAGGTGAGTCTCACACACCTGGTCAACCAAGCAGTGCAGGTGATGCACACTGATTTCTTTTCAGTGTCGTGTTTCTCCACTAGTGGGCTCCAGTTTCTGTTTTCAGTAGCCTCCAAGATGCTTGGAACTAGTAAATGCTGAGATCTGCTGCTGCCATGACAAAAGCCTCTGTAATCTCCAGTTATGAGGCCTATAATCTGCCTCACAGTTAAAACATCCTTTGTTGCACATCTTGTCTCTGTATTACGGTTGTTGGTGTGATGTCGTTGTCTCAAGCACTTAAATTATTGTTTTGTTCCTTTTCCAGACAAAGTATTGATCGGTTTTTAGTGTTCATAATTAGAATGGTGTCAGCCCAGTAATTTAAAACCACTTTTTTTCCTCTTAGGGTGTTTTTTTTTTTTTATCAGTGCGGTCAACCATGAAAGCATAATGGCAATTTTTAGTGAAGGTGGTCGCCCGTCTGATTTCACTCAAGGTCAAAAAAAAGACATAGAAGAGACTTTAAACAATTAGTGCATGTGTGTGCTGTGTTGCTGGGGGCTGTCTTTGAAGGTAACCTCTGTCAGTGGAGCAGATTAATGAAGGGTAAACCCCATGGTGCTCTCTTCCCCTGCCTCTCTCTCACACACAGCATCTTTTGGGACATTACCTGAGTCAGCTGCTCAAGGAAATGATGTTATACTAATGTGGGATCAGGGGAATTGGAAGATAGGAGCTTTAAATTAACCCATTTGTGATTTTTCTACAACAAAATTTTCATTTCAGTGACTACATTTTAAAGTATTTTAAGCTAACCTGACTATCCATCAGCAGATCTCCTTTAAAATGATCTTTTACTGTATAAGTTGTATGAATAGTGACTGTGACCAATCACACAATGAGGTCATGTGTTTCAGAGCGTGGAATGGGAATCTGTGGGAGTCCCACATTCCTCTGGAAAATATGACCTAATGCCTTTAAATATCTTCACATACACACAGGAAGGAAGTCGAGATTAACATGATCACATTATACATAACAGTCATTTGATGTGGAATACATGAGGAAATGAGGATTTCTGGTTTACTTTCTCAGGCTATTACAACCTTATGTTTATGTCCTGTTACAACTAAATTACTTGTGCACATATAATCTTAATTTATACGTTATCACACATTTAAATGAATTTGATGACAATGTCAGGTATCAAATGTCATTCAAGCAGTTTTGTTGACAGATTTTAGTGCCATACCGTCTTTTTAAAATTCATTAAACTGATGTTAAATGGAAAAACATCCTATTTTTTCAGTTTAGGCTAAAACAAAGTCTTTGCTACTGCAATTAGACACTTGGTATACTACTCTACTGTGCGTTCAAATTCTTTTTACTCAAGAAAAAGGTGTTATTGCATCAACTTAATAATACAAATGAGTTTATTGCAACTATGTGAGAAAATATGTTGCATAAATATGAACTTGTTCCCAGGCCAGCCAGACCCTAAATATTGCAAACATTCACTTCCTGTATGGCCTGTATGTATACCCCACTGTACTCCTCTCTCTCTCCATGCCCATGCTTTCATTTTAATTATGTGTCTTTTCCGTGCCCAACAGAAAGGGTTCAGTCCTCTTCATGTGGCGGCAAAGTACGGCAAGATGGAAGTGGCCAGTTTGCTCCTGCAGAAGAGAGCGGCGCCCGATGCTGCAGGAAAGGTGAGGTGTCTAAAAGAAAAAAAGAAGAGGAGAAGTCTGGCAGACAACTCACTTTAGGGAGGCGATCTTAATTTTACGTGTTAAGAATGTTTTCAGATGTGGGGCTGCTGGAAAACATGAGCTGTTTTGAGAAGGGAGGCGGTTGGCACGGAAACAGGAGTATAAACCTAAATTGTTTCATTTGTACAACAAGAAGTGTCAAGATCGAAACCATAGTTTCCTCAGATAAAAGAGAAGAAAATATGAAAAGTGTTTGAGCAGTCATAGAGATTACTCACAACTGTGTAGAAGATGTATACATATTCTTCTATAAAACAAGCTTCAAAACAAGAAGAATGAAATTATACATGTGCAGCAGTTAGTTGTGGGTCACATAGTCAGCTTTTCCTGTTGAGATCTGCCTAATAAATAGTCGAAATCAGGAGCTTATTCAGATACTCTGACCCTTTATAATTCTGGAAGTCTTCCTGTCGCCTGTCCTTATCCAACCTGTCTCTGAGAGCATAAACAGAACCCCTTTAGAGTTGTATTTTCCATGCTGCAGCTGGGGCAGTGAGGGGCAACTGCATGGAGGAGTGGCAGATTTAGGTCTGATCACAGGGCAACAGTGCAAACAGATGCTTGTCCTGTTGCAAAAACCTTGTAAGCAGATTTGCTTTCATTCCCTCGATACGCACACACACAGACAGACTTACTTAGCGCAGGCCTACTGGCTCTAGCTGTATGTGTGTCTGTGCCACCATCTGAGAGCATTTAACATAATGGCAGTCAGGTATGATAATGAAGCTTCCACACGGCCTGCTGGTGTCACGCTAAAATCAGCCCCGCTGTCAAAAACACAAAGCAAAAGTCAGGCCTTTATTGCAGTTTAATGACAGTGATTTTCTTCAGATGTAAAGAAAAAGGAACTATTTTGTTTCTAATGTTTTAACCAAGAGACATTTTGACCCAAAATATGAATATATCACATGCTTTTCTTGGACCAACTTAACCACATATTGCTCATGAGACAACCAGGAAATACTGAGTAACTTCAAGCATTCAGTGTCACAGCAAATGACTCGGTCCTGGAGTCAGATATAGGTTGTGTTCTGCATATGTGAAGAAGGTGACAGAACAGAAAAATGACCTTTAAAGGCCTTCTAAGAAATGTGTAATCTCTTCCCTCAGATATCTGAGCTTCACTGTGCAGACTGATGTACTGCATGTGCAATGTTTGACACTAGGGGGCTGTTTCACTTGATGAAGGGGAAACGTTTCTCTGTGCTCACATTACTAGTGAATTTAAGACCGTCTACCTGTGGTGCAGACACTTGACACCTCCAGCACAAACATTTAAACACTGAGAAAGGACTTTCCAGTAAAATAGGAGACAGCTTGTGCGTAAAAATGAAACTTTTGAAATAAAATCTATTGACATACACCGATCAGTCATAACATTATGACCACTTACAGGTGAAGTGAACAACATTGATCATATTGGTGCTATGTGCTGTTCTACTGGAAAACCTTGGATTTTAACATCCGTGTTGATGAGACTTACACACCCAAATAAACATTGTCCCACAACAAGCACACTCCCTCATGCAAATAGAAATCCCAAATGTCACTGGCCTACTCCTGCAGGAAAATTCACCCCACCACATGGAAAAAACATCAAACAATCAGGAACATGTTGAGGAACAGGACAACCATCAAAGATGTTGATTTGACCTCCAAACTTCCTACACCCCATTCTGATCAAGCATCAACAGGATGCAGTGGAACAAGTTTGATTGACAGAGACTCCACCATACAAGCCAGAGTACCCAAAGGATCCAGTGCCAATGTCCTGGTTCCAGACCCCAGAGGACACCCTGAGAGGTCCTCTTGTCCATGTCTAGTGGTTCAGAGCATTTTTGAGCACATAAGAGGGACCAATACAATATTTGGCAGGTGGTCATAATGTTATGCTTAATCTGTGTATTTATCAATTATGGAATTTTCAGTGATGGAAAAGGACTAGTGGCAAGATAGGTGCTCTTCTTGAGGAAAGAAAATTAGACTCACATGTGTAGATTTTCACTCATCCAGATAATTTCAGTAAAAAGCAACTGGACTTCTTTATTCTCTTTTTGGCCCTTGAATCTTAAACCATTACAAGAGAAGTTCAGTTGCTTTATGCTAAAGCTCCAAGGATATTATTCTAAACATCCAACTTTTATGTCCTAAAACATGTCTGACGGGAATCTTTATATCGAAACAGCAACAACATGCTGTTGCTTCTGCTGCGAGCACACTAATATTATTTCTCTTCCTACTGCTAATAAAAACATAATAATGTGCCATCATTGCTGTCAAAACCATGTATCTCCAATTTGGTTGCTCTTGCCCATTTTTCATCTCTGCTTGAGGCTGCATTAGCTATGATTACCATAAAGCAGATGAGTCTCCAAGCAAAATGAAGATAGTCGATTTGCATTGTTGATCATGCAGGCATTAAATTTTATAAGGAAGAATAATGTGAGGAATAAAAAAGAGTCATACTGGCTGCATCAGAGCTTTCTGTCCAGGACATGAGTGCAATGCTAAATTAGTGAAGTTTTCCTCTGTGGATCTTTTAAGCTGAATACACTTTTTAAAATAATTGGTGCAAAGTTGACATTTTGGAGATACATTTCACTGATAATGTCGTCCTCCTCCAGCTTCTTCTTTAGGATTTCAGCATGAAGCTCCAAACTGTCTCTTTCATCAGTTTAATGTCCATCTTCCCTCCATCCCTTAACATTCTGTTGATTTTCATTTTGACTTTTCAGCGTGTTTGTGCTTGTGTGCGTGTTCTAATCTGGTGTTGTGTTGCATGCCTGCGCGCGTGGATGTGTTTCTACATGTGCGTGTGTGTGCGGGTGTGTGGGTGTTTTAGAGTGGGCTAACTCCACTGCATGTAGCCGCTCACTACGATAATCAGAGAGTGGCTCTGCTGCTGCTGGATCAGGGAGCTTCCCCGCACGCTGCCGCCAAGGTATCCACACGAACACACATGAACACTCGTGCCACAATGAACTCATCTGGCTTTTGCTTTCAGTGCCATCTCAGATCATTTAACAACGCTCCATACGTAACGTCCACCTGTGTGTGCAGATCTAATGCTCATTTCCACCCATTACATCTTGTGTAGCCTTTAATACTGTGAGTGAATGTGCAGGTTCTCCTTTGTGCTCACTGAACCAGTTGGAATTTAGAGCATATTGTCAGCGTTTTGGGCTTGGAAGATTAAAAAAAAAAGTCATATTTCTCATAAAACTAAACCAGACATGGTGTTGTCAGGGACTGGTGATGCCGTAAATTACTTGAAACCGCTCACTTCTTTCTGTCTGTCCTGGAGCTGTAAATTGTGTGTTTTCCAAATAAAAAGCCAAAAAAGCAAGTTTAGTTGCTGCTCTTGTTGAAATGTCAAATGCACATGGTCAGAGACACATGGGCAAGTAGTGATCCGTCTCCTGCCAGGCTTTGGTAGTCTGTCAGAAAAAAACCACAGAGCAGAAACAAAAATACTGCAGGAAATGTCGCTGCTGGATCGACACCCTGCAGGAGGAGACCAAAGCTCGTAAAGCTCATTTATCTCTGCTCTCGGTTTTCCCTTTCTGTCGCTTGGCTCTGTCTCCTCCCAACTCTCTCTTCCCTAATCTGTATCTGTCTCTATTTATTCCTCTACTTTTCCTGCCTCCCCCTCCCACACTCTTAGTCATTCCTGCCTGCCTGCCTTCACTCTGAGTTTCTCTCCCCCTCTGTAAATTGTTTTTTAATTCGGCTGGTTTCTAAGTTAGTGTGCTGGGTCTCATTTAAGTGCTTTTGGAAAGGGATCAATCTGTTGTTGTCTAGAGGCGTTCCCGTTCTAACGCGAGCGGTGAAACATCACAGAGTCGTGTCATGAAACCTGCTTCATGTGAGAGACGGAAGGATCTGAAAGTGTGATTTTGACGTGTGAAATAAGTCTGGTTTTGCAAGATTCAGGAAGTGAAATCTGATTTTTATTCAAAGGTTTGGAAATAGTTTGTCATAGCACAAACAGAGTGACAGATAAACACAGAGGTTCTATAAATTCCACACTTCCCCTCTCAGCCTTTTACTCATTTAAGTGTAGAGATCCGGACCTCCTAGAGATTTGAATAAAGCCCTCCTGCTGCCACCAGTGGAGTTCCTCACGCAGAAATGTATTTACAGCAAATGTTGGCTCTAGTTTAATGCTGTCCTCTCTGTAACTAGCAAAGGGAAGAAACTCAGAAAGGTCACAGGTCCCGTCTTTTTAACTGTTGTGTATGTGTTCAACCATCTGAGATATGCTTTGTGTTTGAGGTACCGGATGCTCTTTCAGTGTTCCTTAAGTAGTTTTCCTAATAATAATAAGCAACATAATATTAAAGTCCACTCTGCCTGACAGACAAACTGAATTAAACGTTTTGGGCACTCCAGTCTCGTGATCATCTATGAATAGAAAGGACATTGGGCTTTATATCTCCTGTTACGACTGTGTTTCGATGCAAAATGTAGACTTTTTTTGGTCAAATTACTTTTCTTAAATGTGAAAATACCTGTTATACACTGACAATATCACCAGCAGTTTATTTTTCTGACTAGCGTCTACTCATATATTGAAGCCTCTGAACTTGATTCAGGTTTGGGTTCATTTAGTCCACCACCACGAGTGCGGAAATGTGTGTTTTCTGTCATTTTCTTTGCAGTTATTATATCGTTTTTTGTGGATATAATGAGTTGGGATGCACGATTATAGCAGAACATCAGTAGCATGAAATAAAACGTCAGCATGGGCCCAAAATAGACATTGACAGGTACAAAATATGAAAATGTCTCATAAGACTTAATATGGCAATTTGTTTTGCATGTCAGAATAAGTAGTTTTCTTCATTTGCCCTGTAAATGTAATGCGTTGCATTTTATGTCCTCATCTGCCAATGGGCCATCACGAGAAGAGTAGTCATAATATAATGTTAACTCAACAATAGGAGAGACTGGATGTTCTCTGCAATCAGGTAGAAAAAATATGTGCATATATCAGTTTGGCAATAGGCTGAAAAGATTTGGAAAGTATTGGATTTTGGATATTGGCAAAAATCCAATATGGTGCATCCTTAATAATGAAAATGACAGTGTGGTGTAAATGCTGCCATAGCAACCCTACAGCTTCAACCATGTTTCAGTCTGTAATGTGACAAATTCCATTTTGACTGAAAATGGAATGACATACATTACAGAAAAAACGCCTACTGAAAGTCTTTTTTTGTGTTTTATGCAACACTGAGCATAATTAGCCATTTTTCTATTACAGTAAAGTGGATAAAATAATACCCCAGTCATCACATCCATAGAATGGCTCAGTCTAACATCTACATCTTTCTGTCTTCCCTACCTCAGAATGGCTACACGCCGCTCCACATAGCTGCCAAAAAGAACCAAATGGACATCGGGACCACGCTGCTGGAGTACGGCGCTGACACCAATGCAGTGACACGGCAGGGCATCAGCCCCATTCACCTGGCAGCACAGGAGGGCAGCGTGGACCTGGTGTCGCTGCTGCTGGCCAAGAACGCTAACGTCAACGTGTGCAATAAGGTTGAATCACTCCCACAGCAAAAATAGCTCCTAATATTTACACCAGCTTCGCTGTTTGCACGCAAATTTTTACCTGATTGCTCTCAACAAAGCAGAAAAAACATGGATCCTAAGACTTTTCACACTAGTTTTATTTGTTTTGTTTACAGATAGAGATAGCATGTTTCAATCTTGTTATGTGCTGCCTCCGTAAAAGATTTATATGTGTGTTGACACGTGTTTTTTCCTCATACACAGAGCGGACTTACACCACTCCACTTAGCAGCTCAGGAGGACAAGGTCAATGTTGCAGAAGTCCTTCTCAACCACGGGGCTGATGTCAACCCACAAACAAAGGTAAAGCTTTGTCAGAGAGCACACACATACTGTAAATACACAAAGGGATAAACTTTAAACTTCTTTAACTGTTTCATTTGTGTAGCTGAGGTCTGATGCATCCTTTATTAACTTCGCTGCATATGTTTGTGTTTTTTTCTCTCTGAACACGATATTTCTATATAGTTTCAGTGTATTTAAAGCATCGAAAAAATACACTCACACATCTCAGGTGCTGCATAAATATAGGACTGATACCCGAGTGGAAGTGTCTTTATGGATGCACCACACACTGCAGCAAACACATATATGCACATGAGCACGTACATGCTGTAATATTAAGTCACACTCCCATAACAGGCTGCTCACATTCACTGAGGCAAACCTGCAGTAGCTGAAGGTTATTTGGTGTGTTTGTGCTGACGGGACAGTTGTTTACAGTGGACAGGTTATTCACTCACCGATCTCCATTATCTTTATGCATATACACATAATGCAGCGATGACATGAAATATGATGCAGTTTTGAAGTGTAGTTATGATTAGATATAACACGCTAAGAAGTAGAGCTTGCACAAAAATTTCAATAACTGCACAACCAGTTCTTTTCGAAACTGTCATGTAATAATATGAGGCACTCACTCAGTATGCCTAACTAACATACTAACATTCCCTCTTCTTTTTATGTGTTCGCCCCTTCATGCGTGTGTCTCTTCCTCTATCTGCCCTTCATGCAGATGGGTTACACTCCGCTGCACGTGGCTTGTCACTATGGCAATGCAAAGATGGCAAACTTCCTGCTGCAGAACCAAGCCAGAGTCAATGGCAAAACTAAGGTAAACTGGAAAAAATGAATTTTTTTTTAGTAGTTTAATAGTTTTATCAATATGTTTACTTGTATTTTACAGATTTTTTTAATGTCAAGTGTTAAACTACAGATAATAGCAAATAAATTTCACAGAAAAAGTATTAATTTACTTGTCAACAGTAAAAAAACAAACAAAAAACAGGCCACAACTGTAAATAATATCCACATCAAAAATCTGCATTTTTACAAATGTCATTATTTTACAGATATATAATGTTATTTAAAAGAAAAAAATATGTATATTAAGGATTGAAAAATGGCAAACAATGTTTTTAACATAATTTACAAATTTTCCCTGTTTTGTTAAATTACTAATAATAGCAAATAAAATCTCAATAAAAAAAGAATTCATTTACATATGTTAAAAAAATCTGTATTTTTACAAATGGAAATATTGTCTTTTACAGCATTTGTACACATGTTTTTACTGCATTTAAATTAGCAAAAAAATATCATTATTTGGTAGATATATGCTGTTATTTTTAAAAAAAATGTATATTAAAAAAAATGAAATGCAAAAGAATTTTTAACATTCATTTTACAGTTTTTAAATTGCAGATAATATCTAGTAAAATCACAGAGAAAAGAAATAATTAATTTACATGTTGAATGCAAAAAACAAACACACAAAAACAGACCAAAACAGATATCCACTTTAAAATCAGTATTTTCACAAATATTTTTATCTTTTTTTTTACAATGTGTAAAATTATTATTAATTTAATTTATAATTTAAATCCACTTTTTTCTTGTTCCTTTTACACTTTGAAAGTTACAATATTCCGACATTTTTTAAAACTTTCTTTTATGAAATCTGCCAACCAGGGTGCCAGACTTATTTATTTTTTTACAGCGCAGAGAGACCTACACACAATTGTGCAGCCTTGTCTTACAGTTTAAGTTTACATCAACCTGTACCAACACAGTTTGTTTATTCTCTTCCAGGACTAACTAACTGTGTTCATGTCTCCATCTAGAACGGGTACACTCCTCTCCACCAGGCAGCTCAGCAGGGCCACACCCACATCATCAACCTGCTGCTTCAGCACGGGGCCTCGGCCAACGAGCTCACCGTGGTCAGTGCACAAACACACTGGCACAGACACGCACTGTCCAGTAGAGCTGAAGACTGATGAAACACTAATTGCGTTTTGTGTGTCTGTGCACCTCCTGTGAATAACTTCCCCTTTGTCTGTCGCTGGTCAGAATGGAAACACTGCCCTCTCCATTGCCCGCCGTCTTGGGTACATCTCTGTGGTGGACACACTGAGGCCTATGACGGATGAAAACCTGAACACCATGGTGAGACGCTTTCCTCATGTCTCATGTAGTTAAACGCGCGTAATCTCTATCATATCGCCAACCAAGCCATAAATGTTTCCTGTAACTCAGAAATACGTTGCATACTAGAGCTACAGCAATACATTAAAACACATGACAGTGAGGAAATCAGCATGTTTATTATTGAAGATCTGTATTTTGCTGTTTTTTGTTTTGTTTTTTGAGTAGCCAAACAATATGAGATAGTATATAAACATTTTAAAAAGTTTAAATGGTTGAGTGAATGGTATATTTCCTATAAATTGCGTAATTTGCCCATCAGCATTTTATTAATGTTGAAGATTTGCTTCTCTAGTATGATATTATGCCTCATAATGAAGTTGCAAGCAAAGTTTTATTGTGAAAGTTTTTCTCGGTGGTGCATTCAAGGATTCTGAGGATTTTAGAGTTGTCTACCTAAGAGCACTGTAACCAGGAGACACAGCGTAAAAATTTGGACAGTGTCAGATTAATATTTTGGTTGCTTTGCTGCATTTGAAAGTTTTGTTAAAAACTTGAGACAGACTTTTAAAAATGGTTTGTAGTAAGTTGAAGTTTTTGTCTGCAGAACCATCTGACTTTTTCTTACTGAGCATCTGTATTAAACGCAATTGTGTAACCAACTCCCTACCCAAATATAACCTTGGACCAACCAGTCGGCAGCTTACTATGAACAGAGTGAGAGTGTAAATACTGCAAATCAGCCAGCAAGTCAGTCAGTCACGCTGTGTCACATGTGTGAAGTTGTCCTGATTAAGAGAGAGAGCTCGGATTGGAGCTTAAGGTTTCTCCTCATGTAATCAGATCACTAGCAGTGATCTGATTCCACACACTTTGTCAGGGAGGAGGGTGAGAAATGAGACAGAAAGGGAGGCAGTGGGATGATGATGAGGTGACAGGAGCATGCGGGGGACAGAGAGTGAAGAGCCGGACGGAGAGGTCGCTGAGGATTCAGCTTGATCAGCAGAAAAGTGCATTAGTCATAACTGACTCTACCTAGAGTGGAGCACCTGAAAGATCAAGGTCGTTTCCCTACACCTGTGTGTGTGAGTGATCTATTATTCACTGTGCAGAGGCCTCTTGAATCTGCAGCCTGTGGGACATTTGCTGGTCAGAAAAGGGCCTTCAGATCTATAGCATCATTACTTCGTGCTGTGAAAGGGGCCACAGCCACATGTCCATATTAGGAAACGTGTGGGCCTCACTATGGCTGGAATGTAAATGCTGAACTTGTCACTAACTGACTACAATTGTCTGAGCTGAAGGCGATATAACAGTGTAAAAGTGGGTAATCTACAAGATATACTTCCTGATTTTCTTATGACAAATCCCAATATTTACATTTCTGCTCCGTGCTGCAGTCAGCTGGTGGGGAGGGATGTTATTTTGTTCTTTAAGATTGCACCGATCAGCCACAACATTATGACCACTGAGGTGAAGTGAATAACATTGATCATATTGGTACTGTTGAGTGTTCTGCTGGAAAAACTTGGATTTTGCCATCCGTGTTGGTGAGACTTAGACACCCAAATAAACATTGTCCCACAACAAGCACACTCCCTCATGCAGATAGAAATCCCAAATGTCGCTGACCTACCCCCTGCAGGAAAATGCACCCCACCACATGGAAAAAACATCAAACAATCAGGAGCATGTTGAGGAACATGACAATGGCCTAACATGATGATTTGACCTCCAAACTTCCTACACTCCATTGTGATCAAGCATCAACAGGATGCAGTGAAACAAGTTTGATTGACAGAGGCCCCACTGCACAAGCCAGAGTACCCAAAGGATCCAGTGCCAACGTCCTGGTTCCAGACCCCATAGGACACCCTGAGAGGTCCTCTTGTCTATGCCCAATGGCTCAGAGCATTTTTGAGCACATAAGGGGGACCAACACAGTATTCAGCAGGTGGTCATAATGTTATGCCTGATTAGTGTATCAGGCAACATGCTTTAGGGTTCAGGTTTAGGATGGCAAGGTTTGTAAATATGCAGCAAGACACTGTTTATGTCACAATAGTCGAGTATTAACTGTGAACTCAAATGATCGTTTTGATATATTGCCATATTATAATAATGGAAATATACAATTTTCTAGTATCTAGTGGGTACCTTTCTGAAGTATAATTTAGTTTTTGTATATGTTGTTTGTTCATATCTGCAGAGTGCATCAGAAAAACACAAAATCAACGTCCCAGAGACCATGAACGAGTTCCTCGACATGTCAGACGATGAAGGTATGTTAAAAATCTCAAAAAATCTCTCATTATTCTCATTTCCAGCCATTGACTACTAAAATTATATTAATGAATACTTGCTAATGGTTGTTTGACTTGTTTTAAATACCAGTATACAGTGTGATTTCCATATGCTGTGTGTTATGTGATGTCATGTTTCATTAACATGTGCATGTTTCACTGTATGTGTATCCAAATCACACAGTTCAGATCAATGTACCAGAAACTCTCAGTGAGGAGTCTTTGTCAGATGGTGATGAAGGTATTTTCTTTGATACTTTGAATACGCTGATCTGTTGTTGGTTTGTTTGCCTTTAACACTTTAGTAGAACTCCCTCTGCTTGTAGCTAACAGTCAAGCTTTTGCTGTGCTACTCTCCAGCTTCTCTGCTCATTTTAACGCAAAAATCAGAATACACTCACTCAACAGCCAGATTACTGTCACAGTTTGGCTATTATTAGGATAGGGGCCTATAAATTCTCATCCCAGGAGCTAATGAGAAGATCAGATAGGGCAGATATTTTATTGTTTTATTTTATTAACTCAGTCCACCGTCATCAGACAGAGAAATCTCAGCTGTTCGAGCCTTGAACCTCACCACTCCTGTTTCTCTTCACGAACTGACACCGCTGATGTTATTTTCACTGCCACTTAAAAACGCACTCGTTATTTTTATCATCCTGTAAAACCACAAGTTTCGTCTTCCGTAATTCTTCTCATCAAAGACGTTGTGAAGTGTCATCCAAGCTTCAATGCTGCACTCTCTTTAAAAAGGGCTGCTCTAAAAAAAAAAATTGAAAACAAGGTCAATGTAACTCACTTTTCTAACTCACAAGACAGACTGAGAAGAAACCTGCATGCACTCAATTCGATAATCTTGTCTCACTGTATGTAGAAGCCTCAAGAAATGACATAACTTTAACATGAACAGCCCTGCAGAGCCAAACACTGCCAAGTTTATGGTACAAGTCCACTTTGGTCTTTTTGTTTTGGAACCGCCGAGGCAACATGTTTGTAAAATTGATGAGCTTGTTCACGGGCTGTTGCTTAGGGAACGGTCGCAGGGGGGTGTGGAGTTTCTTTGTCAGGTGATATGGCCAGACTAAACACGCACACACACACGTATCAGGTGGTGGTGGATGTTCTGGAGCCATATGATGAAGATCCTCATTGGCATCGTGTGTTATCACTACCACGGAGGCCTTATAAATACGAGTATCCACGTCCTCGTGTGCTGCACATAAACTGTTTATACTGCGTACATAATTCATCAGCATTGTACTTGAGAGCGGTGCGGCCTTAATATTCACTTTACCCAATAGCAGGGGGAGACTGGTTGCAGTTGACTGTTGCATTCAGGCTCCTTTCCTCTTTATTGGGTGCTTTTTTTCTGCTTGTGTGAAAGAGGGAGTAAAGAGTTTCCACAACTCTCTTTAATCCTATATGGAGGAAGCCAATCCTATTAAGCCCCACGTTGGAGGGACTGTAAGAAGTCACCAGGAAGGTCTCTGGCTGTTGTGTGTTTGTGGCCCTGCCTCTGCAATCACACACTCATCTCATGCTTTCTATAGGCCACTGTAGCCTCTAATTGGCTATCTATAGAAAACAACTTAACTGTGCTCAACCCAAGTGCCTCCATGATGCCTTAAGGGGAAATTACTGCAGTTATGCACGCTAAAGATCCTCTACTGACGAGAAAAACCTCTTGCATAATTGTTACAAATGCACTATTCTTGTGCAAGGTTGACTCATTGTGCAGAAGGAAGTTTCTCAAGATTTTTATTTTTAAATGGGAAGAAAATCGTTGCAGGATGGGGTTGTTTCATCATTATTTCAGCCCTGTACTCCCAGTTTTGACATGCAGCCAGGGCTCCCCTGTCTGAGCCCTCAGTCAGAGTTTTTCCTCTCCAGCTCTGAGGTTCCCAAGCAAACGACCCTGTCAGCTGACTGAGCTCTCCGCCACAGCGGTAAACACTTCCCAAGTTGACGCTCTTGTTGTGGATGCTGTTGACGCGCAGAGACTCTCCCTCTCTCTCTCTCTCTCTCTCTTGCTCTCTCTCTCTCTTTAAATCCAATGAGATGAGCTTCTTTTTTTGAGCCGCCTGCAGGAGAATTAACCCCGGTGTGGCCGCCAGTGTCAGCTGGACTTCTTATGTTTCACTTCAGCGGTGTCTCCTCTTCTTTTCGGCGCAGCAAGGAGGCGCAAAACTTCGTCTGAATGCCGTTTCTGTGCGTAAAGACGGAAGGGCAGGGATGTGCGCATCGGGCAAAAGCGCGCAAGCTGGTTGGAATGGAGTTAAGTGGTTGAGGTGAAGAGAGGGCAACTTTTTCCATCGGCTACGGAAAGCGCTGAATGGACTGCTTAATAGTCTTAGCTTCTCTCTGTGGATTTACGTTTTATCGTGGGGACGTTTTGTTGGAGAGAAACAGAAATCACTCAGGGGATATAAAGAGCTGAGCTGTGGTCAGTATGGCTGCGTTGGGTAAAGGTAAGTCGTTGGGTGCATCAAAGGGGAGTTTCAATAGAACCAGGATTGAGAGACAGAAAAGAAAGTGAAGGAGAGGACATGGTGTGACTCATCAGGCCTGTTGCTCGTCTGTTTTATTGTGTTTAATTCTCCTGCATATACAGAAGGATGACAGTTAACTCAGACTGTGGGTTTTTGTGGTCATTTAGTTTTTTTTCTGTTAGAAAGAAGGAAAGAAACAAAGAATGCTATGAGTCTGTAATCAAGAAAATGCTTCACCTTTAAATTACAGGCAACAACAGGAGGGTGTGTGTGTGTGTTTGTGTGTGTGTGTGTGTGTGTGTGCTGGGGATGGGGTGTGTGTGTAGTTAAGTATCTGAGCTTGAATGGGACGATGATACATTATTATAGCAGTGGGGAGCCGATTGTTCTCCAGTTGTGTCAAGTCAGACAGAAATAGCCAGAAAAATGCAGGAAGTTAGATCATCAAGTTAACCACCAGAATAAAACCAAGTTATAGCGATGCAGTTTGTCTTGAATGGTGTTATTATGCATGTTAGTTTTCTTGTTTTTTGAAGTTTTGGAAAAAAGATAGCGCAGTGTATTATTCTGTGTTAGTGTTGTAAGGTAAAGGTGCACAAGTGGCAGCAGACTGAGCATTGAATGTGCAGATATTATAGCTTCTTTGGAGTTGAGATTAAACTTTATTAGCTCTGTACAAAGTTCAACTACTGGAAAAACAAAATGCAGTTTAGCATCCAACCAGAAGTGCAAAAAGAAGCAGTAAAAATGCAGTCTAGTGCGAAACGTCATTATGAAAGCGTTAAAACATATACAGTGTGTGTAGTTATTGCATCTAAGCATGCAAGACACATGAATATCCAAGATGTGTGAGTAATAAGATAAGCCTTTGTTACACCCACAGTGATGCAATTTGCAGAGTTACAGCAGTAAAAAGGACAGTGCAAATGTGAAAGGAACATCAGCAGAAAATAAGAATAAACAAGAAACATACATCAAAACTACTATATGTGGAAATTCGGATATTGCACCGATTCCTCTAGAAGTGGAAAACAAGGATATTACACACATCTTTATATTAAAAAACAATGATATTGCACAGATTCTTCCATTAGTAGAACAAATTGGTATATAATACATAAAGTATGATACGGTGTTAAGAGAAGTATGAACAAAGTGGCATTAAATCGAGAGTGCAAGATAAATTAGAATGAAATTAGAGATAAATGTAAATATACAGATAATGACAGTATGAACAGTTCATGCAAATTAATGTTTCATGTTTATATTTGTGATCCCTCCCTTCACTTAAACAGATATTTAGTACATTTTCACGGTGTTCTTTTCTCGGTTGAGGATAATTTTGGGATATAGACGCCGTTAAAATAATGAAAAAGTAAATGTAGTGAATAAGTAGGCCTACTGAAGAATTTAGTTGCTTATTTATAGTGTAATTTAACTTTATTGCTCTTGAGGAATTTGTCTGTTCCTGGTTTGTACCTGAAAAGTCAGTGTTTGTTAGGTCTGCTGTCAACTAAATCCCCTCCACCACCTCATGGGTTTATTTTGAAAAGTACTACAGGAAGTTGTTGCGTTCAGTGTCCCCTGACTTGACGCTGGTGTTGGTGTGTGATCGGAGTGCGGCAGTATTGAAGGTAGGGGGAGGGAGGGGCTGCGGTGAAGGAGCAGAGTGTTGCAGGCAGGACAGAGCCGGACATGAGGGAGAAGGGGAAACACTGTAGCCGCTCCGGCGGCTTCATTGACCGGCGTGTCATCGTCCACCGGTCCGCCGATCGAGGTGCGGTGCGGTTCTCTACTTTCCTCTGTGCTTATTCTCGTTCTGCTGCTCGTTTCTCTGCCTCTGATCGCTGCTAAACCCTTTGCTGCGCTCGGGGCTGTGAGTGTTTGTGAAAGGAGCTGCGTTTGGTTTTACCGGGGAGCTCTAGATATACCGCAAAGTGGCTCTGCTGCTCAAATCTGATGACATTTCTCTCATGTGATTGTTATCTCAACCTGTGAAAACAGTGTCAGTGCTGGGGCTTCATGTTGCTGTGCTCACTGTCAGATGAAGGGAGAAAAGTTGCAGTGGGCTATAGTTGCAGTGAGGCAGCCTATGTCAGGGCTTGGTGGTGCTGATGGATCTCCAAGGCCCTCTCTGGGTAGTCTAATCAAATAAGAGGGAGACTGGTGGAGGCAGTGGGGGCTTGTTTGTCTTTTCTGAGGTGCCGCATCGCCTCTCTTGCCTGGATTGGCTGTTTTTTTCTCTTTTTTTTAGAAGTTAACAGGAGGATTTTTATGATTTCATCCCCTCCACCAGGTGAGGATGCGATGACCGGGGACACGGACAAATACCTGCGGCCTCAGGACCTCAAAGAGCTGGGGGACGACTCCCTCCCTCAGGAGGGGTACATGGGCTTCAGCATAGGAGCCCGCTCAGCCAGGTAGGCACCTGTCATTCATATTGGATGAAGAATTCCTGATGTTCTCTGCTGCACTGCTGTCAGCTAGTTGACCCAACTTGTCCTCATGTTGTTACAAGATTGTGTTAATTGAAATGTTATATTTGCCCTGGATGCTGTGGAACACAGATTTATGATCTGACATCCAGATTACATATATATATAATGTAAAGCCGCTCTATTCAAACACACAAACACAATAATGGAAATCGCCAGAGAGAAAGCAGCTGGAAAGTTGCCATCCAATGATTCAACCTGACAAAATGATTCAGCGTTTTATGTGACCTCATTCAAACGCAGGCAAAAATTACAACCGGCCAGTACGTGGCACACAACACAAAGAGATATAAGCTGATACCTTTTGATGCGAACAGCTGCACCTCGGGGGGGCAACTACAGTTTCAAACAGTGGAAAACTGGCAGGCCTCAGTGAAAACACATCAGCAGCAAACAGGACAGGAGTGTATTGTGGCCACGTTGACAGATGGCAGATGCACTGTGATGGCTTGATTGATAAAAAAAAAAAAAAAACACAACGGCACTAACTGTGACAGGAAGCTGCTAACATCAGCAGGGCACAGCAAACAAGGGAAACATTGAATTAAATGGAGAGATCCCCAGTAAACATGTTTGTCTGACGGGGGTCGGTTTTGGAAAGCGTTTCAGCAGAGTTAATGAACTGAATTGTGTGAGTTGTTGCTTAAATGATAAGAAAATTGAGTGTTTATGGTTCACTGCTATACTTAGAATTAAACAAATCTTTAGATAAGGTATTTATAACACAGATACTTTGCTGCTGCGCTTCTGTAAATTGCACACACACTAATGGAAAAGTTTGCCAGCCCGGACAGTGTTTAAAATTGTTGACATGTCTTTTTGCAGGATGTGGTGAAACTGTATGAACTCATTTATTGATCAATGAATGTATGATGCTGAGCGAGTTCTTTCCTTTTTTCCTTACCTTTCCGTTTTATGACATCGACATTGCATGGTTTGCTTTTTGACTGGGCTGCATAAACACAAACTCATGTAAAAAAAAAAAAGAAAAAAGAAAGAAAAAACGAGACACATTTTTGTGTCTTTTTAGCAGCGCGCGACCATGCAAAAGCGCAGCATCGATGTCATATAGGTTAAAAAAAAAGAAAGCCACATCACGCTCGAATGTCTTCCAAATGCTTTGCTTTTCACTCTTCTGTTTTGTTCTTTTCCTTGTTTTCCTGCACCCTCTCCCCCATTCTAGCCCTAGAATCAGGTAAGAGAAGCAGCGGTAGTTGTAGTAGCAGTAACTGTAGGCAACATTAGCTGTGATTGGTGTCTCCTTCCCTCTGTGACTCCTTGAATTAGTGTTTAACCCCCCCCACGACCATCCACCCATCAAACTTCTAACCCAAACCACCATTCATTCATCCTACATCGGTGCCATCCAGTGTTTCGTGATAGCAGATTTGTTAAGTCGTTGTTGTCGCATCTTGAGATCGCCACTTCCATTTTAGCCGATCCACCACTCACCTTATTTTCTTATCAGTCTAACAAAAACCATCATATCTGCAAAATGTGTGTATTTTTTCGAAGTAGGTGTGGGGAAAAGAGGCAGTCTTGCTGGATGTGAGAAAATAAAAGCAGCAGCGGTGCTCTGTGTAGTCTCGTGGACTAATCCCCCTGACGTTTTTAGATGTGGCTTGTTCTTAAGCGGCACTTTGTGTTTTTTTTGGAGTGTCGCTCAAAGTGTAACTTCCAGGGATCAAACACATCATTTTTATTAATAATCCGTCTCGTTTATGGACTTTATTTAGATGCTAGTAGTTGAAGAAGTCCCAGAATTATTCGGGATGACTGTTGCTGTTAAATGATGGTTTGCAGAGATGGAAACTTTAGAAATCCACCGACTGACACTGTGGTGACACGTACTCAGATGCATTAATGCAACGCTCACATAGATGGACACTTGATTGTCTCTTTGAGTCCACAAAGATACCCTCTTAAAACCCACTGAAGTAGTTAGGAAAAAGAGCAGTGTAGTTTGATTATGAATAGAAATAACTAGAGAGGTGTGGAAAGAGGAAGGGAGGATGAGGTAAGAGGAGTGTGGCAAGCTAGAGAAAGAAATGTTGAATTGAGTGGATTGTAGGGTAAACTGCACAGTATAGCTGCAGCAACATGTCTCTAAAATGGAGCGAGCGGAAGAGATGATGGGATGTCGTAAAGAAGAATGTCATGCAGAAATAGATAATAAAGAGGGCGACCGAGGGGGGGAAGAGCAAGAAGGACGAAAAACAAGAGAAGGAAAATGGAACATCAGGGATGTTTAGGGGGGAGAAGAGGAGGATGGACAGAATGAGAAAGAGGGAGGAAGCTGTGAAGAACAAACAGGGTTTTTGGTGAGAACAGAGGAGAGGAGGGAGAAAGGGGGGAGGTAGGGGGGAGTGCTGCCATGCCAGCGAGTCCATTCAGTCTGTACAGAGTTGCTTGGTAACTTCGATGGTGGGGTAGGCAGGCTCTGCTGAATAAAGGGCTTCTCTCTGTGCTGAATAGTGTGCCCACTCAAACACGCTGAGCTCTGCATTTTCCCCCCCTCCCTCCCTCGCTCACCCGTCCTCCCCCCTTTTGCACACACACACACATGGCGCATCAATACACACATACAGTATAGACTCGGAGAGAATCAGGGAAAGAGTTGTCAGCTTTGTTAGCAGGGTATTATATGGTTTCCCGAGCCTCTAAATCGTGCGCAAACATGCAAAAACCCACTATTTAAATGTCGATACACACAAGAACATATATTTGAAATTACTCTAGAGTCGTTTTTGCTCTTCTGCGCTGATCAAATCCCTATAGCGACAAACAGCACAAAATAAAACCCCAGAAAGGAGCCTACAGCACCGCATCGAGCCCGAGAGGCTGCAAAAATAGGCACACTTCACCACACACAGCCATAAAGCAAGACTGCAGCAAGGCGGATAGAAAAGACCAGCTTCCCTTTTTGTGTTTCGCCGCTCTGAAACAGGTCGAGGTCAGCTAATCTTAGAATAAAGACATGTCAGTCTTTGAGCTCAAGTCGGATTAACGGTTGGAATACCTCTGAGGAAATCTTTTGCTGTCATTAACACAAGATCTACGCAGATTTGTCAACTTTACTCTCTCTCACCTGCCAGCCAGGAGCAAATATACTCGCCTAAACTGTCATATTTCATCATTTAGACACTTAGTTACATCCGTGTTCGTGACGCAACTCCATATAGAAACAGTCTAAACAGCAGTCTTTGTTTTCTTCTAGTCTGCCAACCTGTCCTCTTCCTCTTCACCTCTATCTCTTAATGCAAACAAACTGACCACACTGTGACTCTCATTTCCATCTCTGAATAACCTGCTGCAGTATCTGATCCTTGTTTAACTGCAGGCTCTTCTGCCCTTCCAACTTTTTGGACTCCTTTTGTCCAGCAAAAGTTAAAAACTCAGTTCCCTGGAGGTTGCATGTAGTAATGGATTCCTTGCTTTTTGTTTTATGCCGTGTTCCCCTGCCTGTCACTTGTTGTTGCCCGCGGCGCTGGGTTGCGTGGTAACATGTAGCCTCCGCTCCTTCAGTTCGGATAGGTCCAACACACTCAACCGGAGCTCCTTCGCGCGGGACAGCATGATGATTGAGGAGATCCTGGCCCCCACAAAGGACACGGTAAGATCAGTTTGCTACCATCCTTTTCATCTTTTGTTTCCTTTTTTCCATTATTTGCCACTCTCGTGTACTTTTTTTCTCTTTCTCTCAGTCCAGTTCTTTCTTTGGTACCTTTGAGTGTGCTGCTTTTCAAACTTTCTGTCAATAGCCTGATAAAAACACAGACTAGGTAGATTAAAGCAGGCAGCAGGGTGGCTTTACTTGTCTTGCACAAAGGTCATAACAGAAGTAGTGTTAACGCTAGGCCTGCTTTCGCCAAAGTGCTGAGGGTGAGTGTATAGCACCTTGCCGAAGAGTTTATTCAAACCTAAGGGCTTTGAGAGGCCCCCTTTGCTTTCTCATGGAAAACTGCAGTGCTCTGCAGACTTCATCCTGCCTGCCTAGCGCTTGTTTTGGTGGTCAGAAGAAAAACAGAAACTGTAACCACCTACATTACAAGCAATATTCACAGTATACTAAAATTATAAAACACTACAGTATGCACTTAACCGTTCTACAAAATAAGCAAATGTCGAATTTGTTTTCTCTTTGTGATCCATTTCAGTGCCATTGGACTGTAATCTGCTATATTAGTGGGTGGAGTTTCAGGCACAGCCATCTATAGTTTGAATATCGATCCTTATATCATTAGATGACCTCATCATCATGTTTTCTTTTGTGGAAATGTAATCCTTCAGTGGAGCAAATCGCCATATATTCATGTGCCTTGACCACATAGAGCCCGCGGTGCAACTTCTGAACTGTCTTTCTTCTCCCTTAAGCTTCAGAGTGTCTGTAAAGACATTTCCTACTTGGTTGACCCGCTCAATAAGGTATAAATGTTGATGGACGTCTGACTCATTCGTCAGTTTTGTTGGTTTTCAGTCACCGTCACGTCGGCCCGGCTCCCATTCCTCTTCAGTTTTTGTTTATTTGTTTGTTTTGGGTCTTTGCCATTCTCATCTTCATCATCATTCATGCTGTGTTTAGTGAACGGTCATTCCCATGCTCCTTTCAGTCTACATGAGCCTCATGATTCACTGTTCACATACAGTATAATATTTATCAAAGCTGATTTTCAGTTAGTGAGCTTTTCAAGCATCATTGCCTGTTACTGTTGGCCATTTCAGTGTATAGCCCCTGCAAGAGAATTACAGGATATTGCTGAATGTTATTTAGTGGGTCTTTCTGTCCTGACTATGGTGGGACTGTGGACAGTTGTGACAAATGTTGCTAAAGTAGAAGCTGTAAATGTTAACTGCTCATTGTTCCATACCATGCATGACAAAAAAAGTCTTGATGCGCCTCAGTGATTCATCTTTTGTCGATCTTTCTCATCTCCTCCATCTCGACTTTTCTCCTTTTCATACTCCTGTCCTCACCTTCCTCTGCTCTTAAATCACTTCTTCCTTTCCCTCACCTCTTATTTCTCTTCTCCTCACCTCTGTCTCTGGATCCTGTTCTCCTCAGCACCTTGCCGTGACCAGAGACTACAGTTCGGAGTGTATGCGACGCTACAGCTGGACTCCTGACACCATGGACCACAGCCACAACACTGTGTCCAGCCCCATTCACTCCGGGTAAGAGCAGCTGTTCCGTCTCATCCGATCTGCCAACATATATTTACCAGCATGCCCTCGCTTATAGTACATGCAAAAGCTATAAAGCACGCGCGTGTATATACAGACACATAGCACATGTACATCCATATAGTTATTGCAGAAATCACACATTTTTATATGCTTACTGCACAAAACTGTATTGTTTTTTGTTCCCGCCAAAGAGTCAATATTCAGCAAACCCTGCAGCACTGATGCAGACAAGGTGCAGGGCTGTGGGATTTCTGCAGTGCTGCTACTTTACACATTACATTACAGCACACACTTCATCCTCTAAAGCCCTCGTGTCATGCCATAAGTCTGGGGACATGGTCCAGAAGTCTGCCACCCCCCCGCCACCTCCATGTTCCCTGACATCCTGCTATTTCTACCATTACAGAAACAAACTACAGCCTCTGTGTGAGCTCATGACACAGCAGGCTCGTGTGTCCAATTTGCATAAGCCGATAAGATTTCATGTCATTCGCTCACTTTGAATAATATGACATCATGAAGTGTTAAGGTCTACTTTAAATAGACGGCGCTGTCTTTGCACAGAGCTTAATTGAAAACTTTTTTGGTGTTGCTTAGAAATGAAATACTGGGATCTGTCATGTGCAGTTTCTGTTCTTTATTTCTATTTTTGACTCATTATAATCCCCTGTGAGTTTTGTGTGTCTATTTATAATATTTTCTTCGTTGTCATGTGTCTTATTTATCCTGTTTCCCCTTGATTTTTCCCACCCAGGTAGTTTTTCTTTCATCTTCAGTAGTTATAATAGATCCCAGCAGTGATTGTGAAACGTTGATACTAAAACTAGGATCTGGGGGTTTGCCTCCTGCATTGTCTCCATGTGTTTATTTTGCAGCTTCTCCTCCCCGCTCCCTCAGTATGACTCCAGGTGATGACTGAGTTCGCTGCTTTCACCCATGATGCCGCAGTGATGTCACTCCCTTCCTCCACCTCTGTCTCCCTCTCATCTCGCCACTGTCTCTTCTCTCTCCAGTCTGTGCTCGTCTCATCTGTGTGGTCTGGTGGTGTTTCATTTGCACTGCTTAGATGGTAGAAGTGTGTAGTCGACGTGTTTGGGGAGTCTCTCATTGATGTGCCATCTCTCTCTCACTTTCTCACTGTGCACATTAAAGCTAAATCTTTGGTAAAACCTTACAGGGATTGTGATATTTGCAACATACAGCATAGAAAAAGAAAGTGTAATAACTTCTCATTTGGTTTTAGTCAGTTCTTTAGAGACTTATCTATGCCTGCGCTCAACCCCATCCTTACTCACATTTGTGGTACTGATTATATTAACAGGATGCTAAAACACGCTCTTAATTTGAAGAATAGGACACCCTACGTAGGTGAAACATTTGTGCAGGTGTTTAATATTTGATCACTGAACGCTGCTTTAGAGTTACTGAATCTTTGTCAGCAATCTCACCTTCAGTCTCAGAACCGGAAACTAAACTTTCTGCAACTTCATTAGCACCCTGTTTAGTTTCAGACAGTGCTTAATGTTCTAAATTGAGGCAAGTGAAGGTGAGATCTGCCAAGTTTCAGAACTCAAAGCATCTTTTTTCCCCCTCTTTCTGTCGTCCTGTCTCTTGCTCTATCTCTGTTTTTTCTTTTTTTTCTTTTTCAAACTTCTATCTTTTCCTTTCTTTATTTGGGTGTACAGTGATCACAGCATGGGAATCGTCCTCCTCACTTGTGTCCGTGGCTTCAGTCTATCTTTCTATTCTGTTATCTTGTTTTTCCTTCTCTGAAATTGTGCGTTTTCATTATTGCAGGTTTTTGGTCAGTTTCATGGTGGACGCCCGTGGGGGTTCCATGAGAGGCAGCCGCCACAATGGCATGCGCATCATCATCCCTCCCAGGAAGTGCACAGCGCCCACGCGGATCACCTGCCGCCTGGCTAAAAGGCACAAGCTGGCCTACCCCCCACCCATGGTGGAGGGAGAGGGGCTGGTCAGTCGGCTGGTGGAAGTCGGACCAGCTGGGGCTCAGTTCCTCGGGTAGGTTTTTAAGCAGACTAAAGGATGAATTTCTAACATCTACACCGATCAGGCATAACATTATGACCACCTGCTTAATATTGTGTTGGTCCGCTTTATGTGGTCAACAATGGTCTGAACCATTGGACATGGACAAGAGGACCTCTCAGGGGTCTGGCACCAAGACGTTGGCAGTGGATCCTTTGGGTACTCTGTCTTGTGCAGAGCAAGTTTGACTGCTCTGTCAGTCAAACTTGTTCCACTGTTTCCTGTTGATGCTTGAGCAGAATGGGGTGTAGGAAGTTTGGAGGTCTAATCAACACGTTTGGCCATTGCCATGTTCCTCAACATGTTCCTGATTGTTTGATATTTTTTCCATGTGGTGGGGTGCATTTTCCCGCGGGGGTAGGCCAGTGACATTTGGGATTTCCATTTACATGAGGGAGTGTGCTTGTTGTGGGACAATGTTTATTTGGGTGTCTAAGTTTCATCAACAGGGATGTTAAAATCCAAGGTTTTTCAGCAGAACAGCACATGGTACCAATATGATCAGTGTTATTCACTTCACCTGTCAGTGGTCATAATGTTATGGCTGATCAGTGTATTTGACATCATGACTCAGAGAGTGCAGCTAATGTAATAACCATTACAATCATGTTCTAATTCCCCTTTCAGTCCGGTGATTGTGGAGATCCCTCATTTCGGTTCGATGCGGGGCAAAGAGAGGGAGCTGATTGTGTTGAGGAGCGACAACGGTGACACGTGGAAGGAGCACCAGTCCGACGCCAGGCCAGAAGATCTCACTGAACTGCTCGGTGGAATGGATGAAGGTAAAGTGAAGGTTATCCATTGTGGTCCAGAGTTTACCAACAACAGTTAGTAACACAGTTTTTTTGTCTGACTGAAGGTGAACTGAACCACTTAGGAAAACCTACACGACATCACCTGGGGCTATATGTCAGCTGGTGACCTAGAAAACAGATTTTCATACAAAAGCATGTTTTTCTTTTTTATTCAAGGTGTTGAACCAGTTTGGTGTTCTTTTTTGGAATTACATATAGTACCTCAGTACAAAGCATTTATTAAGTCAGAATTTGTATTTAGTGACTACAATCTTTTAAATGCTGCTTAAAGTCACACTTATGGAAATAATGTTTTCCATCACAGAGCTGGACAGTCCTGCCGAGTTGGAGAAGAAGCGCATTTGCCGCATCGTCACCAGAGATTTTCCGCAGTATTTCGCTGTGGTGTCACGGATCAAACAGGAGTCGAACCACATGGGACCAGACGGAGGCATCCTGTCCAGCAGCACCGTGCCCATGGTCCAGGCCTCGTTCCCACAGGGGGCGCTCACCAAGAAGATCCGTGTTGGCCTGCAGGTACGGTTGGACTCCTGGGATCGGCTCGAATTCAGTCTGTTCCATGACTCTGCTTTTTTTTTTTGTCTTTGCAAACGCAGCCCCCACTGACTTATGATTTATTCATACCTGACCTATTTTTGGTCAAATTTTTGGATTCCATCTGACATGCCTGGATCCTTCAGTTTGATATAAAATTCAGGAGAAGATCTGACTGAGCATTTTTCTAAGTTGGATCAACAGAGTAAGTTGGTGTATGTCTTTTCTGCGCAGGCCCAGCCGGTGCCGGATGACATGGCGAGGGCCATCCTCGGCAACAGAGCCACCTTCAGCCCCATTGTCACTGTAGAGCCGAGGAGGAGGAAGTTCCACAAGCCGATCACCATGACGATCCCCGTTCCACCTAGATCGGCAGAAGGCCATCCCAGCGGCCACCGAGGCGACGCTGCACCATGCCTGCGTCTGCTCTGCAGCATCACAGGCAAGTAGAGAGTAGATAACTGGAGCATGACGACACTGTAGCTCTCCAAATCGCCCCTGCAGGTCTAACTGAGGTCCAAATTATGTAATAGAAATAACTTGACAGTCACTACATTGTATTGCATTGGTTAGATTTGCGGCACCAGATATATTTTTTAATCCGTTTATTATACACGAGTCACTCTGAATTGAAAAGCCCGAGCTGCATCAGGTCTACTTTAATGTCAGAATCCGCTAGTCGATGGAGGGAAGATGAAGAACTGAGAAGATAAAAGGATGGGGATTACGAAAGCTAAATAAACCGGCCAGGCTGGAGAGGCAGTGAGCTCATCCTTTGGCCCCTGTTTCCTACAGGAGGGACGTCCCCTGCCCAGTGGGAGGACATCACAGGAACCACACCTCTGTCCTTTGTGACCGACTGTGTCTCCTTCACCACAAATGTGTCGGCCAGGTGAGACTCACACACAAACTTTATGCACAGTAGACCAGAGTTGGATGGGATGAATACAAATGAGTGTTTTTAATGCAAAGTGTTAAGTCAGCCTTCTCATTTCTAAACACATGTAGAATTATTGATTTCGTGTTTGCCTGCAGCAGCAAAATATGTTAGTAGTGCTATAACAGTTAATATTTAATTTCCAACTTATCTAAAATACTCAAAATCATTTCTGGTTCCAGTTTCCCAAATGTGGATAGTTTCTGTCTTCATCTTTTAGCAGAATATCTTTATCTTTTGAAGCTGACATTTGAAGATGCCATCTTGGTCATAGACATTTTTCCCTAAGCTTCCAATGATGAAGTTAAAAATTAGACAGATTAATTGATAATGAAAATAATCGTTTATAGTGTAATCAGTGTGCTGGCTGTGTAGTAGAACACTATAAAAGCCCTGCTATGGTTATTGTTTTTTTTAATACACTGTGTAACATTTATTTTAATTTGTAATAAAATAAAATATATTACAAGGAAAACTTATATGGAATTTAAATTTATGTTACATTTTCGGTTTATATTGGCACTTTCTTGACCTGTTTGGCTCACTGTTATGTCCTCGTGATGAAGTCTTATTTCTCTTATTTTTCTTGGATAGAAAAGCAGCTTCTACTAGCTTTGAATATGAAGACAGTGCATGATGGTCCTTCCTATAGATGCAACAGCTTTGCAATCAAAAGAAAACACTTCTGCCAGTATGTAAATGATTAAAAATGCCAAACATGTAATCTGTCCTTGTCTTAATAGTTGCTGTTTTCTGACATTTTTATGGAACAAATATGAAGTTGGCACGGTAATTGACAGATTAATGGATAATCAGGCTAATAGTTACTTACAAATCCAGTCCTATCACTCGGAAAGATATGATAAGTTAAGTAAGTTTAAAATACTGCCAACAGAACATCTCAGTAGAACTCTAAATAATGACAGAAGACCCAAAAAGCAATGAGAAGCTTCTGATCAAATCATATCACATTTCTACCTGAATCATCAGAATACTACTGTTTCCCTTATTTCGCTTCACATAAGGAGAGCCCGTCTTATCTCAATTTTCTCCAGTTTATTGAATTTATCTGGAAAGTTTTTTTTACTTAGATTCATTTATTGTGTAATAGCACAAACAAGCATCTTTCTGTGTCTTTACTGTCAAGGCTACACTTGTTTGCACATTTAACCAAGTCACATCATCCATACATGGGTGAACGTTCAGCCAGTGAGCTTCTTGTTTACAGTACACAAGGTCATAAACTCTCCTCCTAACTGCATTTGAATCATGTGGTGAGTGTGCAGCCTGATATTAACAGAGCACCCTTTAGTATGCTGTAATTAGATTGCTACACTGCTGTCATGTGTCTGTGTGCACCTTTTGAACGAAATGGCTTAACTTGGTTGCTTGGTATTTACGGTGGCTTCTTACACCACAGTGCTGCATCCCTATGAAACATGTGATACAAAAACAGCTCAGTTTTCTTTTCATGCGTTTCTACCCCCTCTCCTCCTTTCGTCTCTTCTTACCTCCTTCCCTCCTCAGGTTCTGGCTCGCAGACTGTCACCAGATTCCTGAGACGGTGAGTCTAGCGTCTCAGTTATACCGGGAGCTGATCTGCGTGCCGTACCTGGCCAAGTTTGTGGTGTTCGCCAAGATGAATGACGCCGTCGAGGCTCGGCTGCGCTGCTTCTGCATGACGGATGACAAGGTGGACAAGACGCTCGAGCAGCAGGAGAACTTTGAGGAAGTGGCCCGGAGCAAAGACATCGAGGTGGGGTTGTGTTGGTGCAGACATGCGAACACCATGCGAGAGTCTAATAAAGAACGAACTGACAAATGGATACATTTAATACGTATCTGTGCAATACAATATCAGCTTCAGCAACCTGATCTCCACAGTCACTACATTTTTGGTCAATGCACTCCTGCAGGTTCTCGAAGGCAAGCCTATCCACGTGGACTGCTATGGCAACCTGTCCCCTCTCGCCAAAAGTGGGCAGCAGTTGGTTTTCAACTTTTACTCATTCAAGGAAAACAGGCTTCCTTTCAATGTGAAGGTATAAAACACATTCCTCACATCACCCTCTCTGTTTGCAAGCATTTACTTGCTATGTTCGTCATTGTGGTCTCCTTTCTGAAATTGCGTTGCTGATTAATTCATGCCAGAAAGATTTGTCCTCTCCTTATTAGGTGACATTTACAGCAATAGAGACGTTCTTTTGCAGTATCTGACGCATTATACTGTAGAATTAAGTGAAAGTTATTGTTAGGGCCCTTACAGGTCAGACAAGCACACTGTAACTTTCTTTGGGTTTTAGACAAGCATGCTAACAAATCCAGTGCACCTACATCTTTATATTTATATAGACACTGTCATATTTGAATTTTAGGATTATGCAATAGGTTGAGGTAGAAAAAAATACAGAAATTTTTCTTCCTTGAATTGGGTAGAAAAGCTTTTTCTTAATGTACTTTGCTTGGGTGTTGATGATGGAATCTTGTCGCCGTCTCCTACAGATCAGAGATATGGGACAGGAGCCATGTGGCCGCCTCTCCTTCTTGAGAGAGCCAAAATCCACGAAAGGCCTTCCACAGACTGCCATATGCAATTTGAATATTACACTGCCAACTCACAAGAAGGTAGGAGGGCCATGTTTGACCTGTTCGTCCCTTTTTTTTTAGGTCATATCATGTCATCTCCATGTAAATAAAGGCGGAGAGCAATGTTGTCCAAACATCAAGAGAAGCCATTGAAGCTCATTTGGTCCAGAAATGACTGCCTGCTGCTTGTGTCTTTTATTAATGTTAAAGCCTGTGCCAGTCATAAGACCCCACAACGTACACATGCAGCCACACATGCACATCGTGCTTCGTTCTATTGCTTGGCTCACTGTGGGTACATATGAATTATGCAAAAAAAACCCAATATTGTCATTTGTTTGTTTGTTGTGGTGTTGATTGATCACAAGAAACTGTAATTTGCTTTTGCTTTTGTTACTTTGCGGATTATTTTTTGATTAATCCCATAGATTTTTTCTGATGCCTTTTGTTGTTTTTGCTGCTCCATTTTCATCCCCTGAGTTTTCTTTCCACCTCCCCGCTCACTATAACTTCCCTGCTCTCCATTGTGTCATCTCTCTCCTCTTCCTGCAATGCATCTTGGAATACCACAGGATATGGAGTCTGATCCTGATGATGAGGTAAACAGATTCTTCATCATCACATGGAACCGCTTCTTCTCTGTCGTCCCTTTTCTGTTGGCTTTACCGCAGATGCTGTAGTAAATATGCGCATTTTTGTCTGGAGGATGTGTGTGGAAGATGCTTCTGACCGCATGCGTTCTTACACGTCATTGCTGGAGTGACCCCATGTAGTGCATGAGTGGAAATGGCAGTTGTTTTAAACAGCAAAGGGGTTTGTTTATTGTTGTCTCCATCCCAAGTCCAGTGGAGCCAATTGCTGTGCCACATCTCGGCTTGTTTTTCATCTCTATCTTCCTTTTCATACATGTCCAACAGGATCCCACCATTATGTAAACCCATAGGGACTATGGTATCTTTTGTCACCTAAAGATGTAACCCTAACTTTTATCGTTTCTCCAGTTAGTCATTGTTTTGTTGTATTTGGGGTTTCCCTTGTTTTTCCACCCTTGTCTTTGGCCGATGTGAAACTAAAATACTAACACTCTCAGTTGCATGCAAAAACATTAACAGGAGACTTTAATAAAAGGAAATAAACACAGTTTTTATGTTTGAGAATGTACATTATAAATAAAGACCATGCATTCTACAAAAACAATAAAATAAAAACAATCCATCACAAAGATTAGGTTTTGGTGAAAACATCTTTAAGGAAGAAGTTTTTCAACAGTAATCATACATTGCAATTCTAGTATGCTTATAAAGTTAAAGAAAGACAAATATCTTGATTTGGGGTTGCAAAAGATTGTAGTTGAAGTTTTATAAAAATCAGCATTGTTATCTGAGAGGGACTTAAAGTAAAGTCACAATACACTCACAGTTATCAAGCCAATATCTACTTCCCTCGTTAAATACAGGGAACATAATTCATGGAGCATGAATTTGCAACATCATAATAAATGAATTAATGAATGCAACATTAATTGCATTCATACTGGATGTTGGCTCTATCTTATAAACTGTGAAATGCAAAATACGAACGTTCCTGGATCCTAGTAATAATAATAGTGAAACTGTCATACATTATTGATGATAAAGTGAGAAACCAATCTTCAAGTGAAAAGGGCATTTCTTACATATCAAACTGAGAGTTTAAATCTTGGTCATGCTTACAACTTAACTGTAGAGGGCTGTACAGGCAAAGTACATACAGTCTGTAGTTATTGGATTTAAATGCAGCTGAGACATGCAGCAAGTGAGGAGAAACAGGGCCTTTCCTCTCCAGAGGAGAAACTAATGCACACCTGCAGTGCCTCCTTGTGGCAGCACTAACAGCATGTACTGATTCACTAAAAACAGGCAATATCCATCCTCTGCAGTATCTAGACTAACATTAATATTTAGACCTAATCCTGATAGGCTAGATCCACCTTTCTCCATATTTTTATGTTAAAACATCTTTTGTTCTTTTTTGTTTGTTCCAGACTGAAAAGCCAGAACGACGTCATACCTTTGCCTCCTTAGCTTTGCGTAAGCGCTACAGCTATTTGACCGACCCAGCAGCGAGTGAGTTCCCCCATTTTTACTTACATGAAATTTTTTAATTGATTTTAGATATTTTAGTGTCTGAAGGTCCCATTATATAGTGCACATATGTCTTTCATATACATATAAAAAGAGATCTACCTGACAAAACATGTCCATTCATTTATTCTTACCACCTCACACATACTCTTATATCATCTGTCATCCATCAAACATTTGCATGGTTTACTGTTACGCTTTGCTTACCCACCCCATGTTGGAAAAAAAGTCTCCCTGTTTCAACTGTTATGTTATTTTACATTTGTGGAAACACTGGGAATCAATGTCTGTCTGATCATTTACCATTTGAACAAAAAATGTTTTAATTCATGTCGAATAAAAATATTCTTTTGAATTGTTCTCATTCTTTTAGTGACCATTTCACTCTTTTATTGGCTTTATGATTGTGTGTGGCTGTGTATAATGATGTGTAACAGGTTGCACTTTACATTAACTTGATTGCCCCTACAGTAGCATTATGTCTGACAGAGACTTTAATGTTTTCTGCCATTTACAAAATATTGGCATACCTTTCCATGCAAACAATTTATATTTTATTGGCAGTTTTTATGCTGCAATTGAATTTTTAGGACAGAGACATTTTTCAAAATCTAAGGCTCTGTCTTCACTTTGTTTTATTATTCCAGCTTTTTCCATTTTGAGTATTTTATCTTACAACTCTAAACGGAGATCATTCAAATATATCTTGAGCATACTGGATGGCCATGACTGGCTGGTTTACTATTACCTTTCTGTAAAGTGCAACCTCATACTTTATTTTAATCATGACCAAACAAAGTGATTTTTTTATAAGTTTTATACACTTGTGGGGTCATCTGGCGTTCAAAATGTACCAAATGAAAGGATAAACACAATTTAATCAAACGTGTACAGTAAAAGGCACTGTTGCAAGGAGGCAAATAGATTGTGCACATCAAAAGTCAATGGATTTGTATTTTTTGGTTGTCATGTCACTTTTATCACCTCTACCATGTGTCAGACATTTTTGTTCTTATCCAAACTCCATTTTGTATCAAGTGTATTTTGTCATTAGTCACTCTCACTTGTCATATGGGCCTTTCTTAGATTTTTTGTGTATAATTTTGCCTTGCTGTTGTGATTAATGCCTTTTCTGACTGACTCAAATTTCTCTTTCTGGTTTTTATGTTTTATTTCATATTATTTTATGTTACATTTTATGTTGGCTTCCTTATTGCTTTTGTTTTAAATTATTGTTGAAGAAACAACTGATCGAAGCTCGCCGAGAACACAGCCTTCTAGCTACCCTCACAAACCTGTCTTTTCAACGAGATCTTATCAGGCGTGGTCGCCTGTTCCTGTCGCCGTCCCTAGCCAAGCCAAGTCTGGGTTTGGCTCCCTCTCCAGTTCGTCATCCAACACGCCCTCTGCCTCTCCATTAAAGTCTGTCTGGTCCATCAACTCTGCCTCCCCAATCAAGACCAACATCCCTGGATCACCTGCCTCTTCTGTAAAGTCAGTTAGTGACATGGCCTCTCCTATCCGATCTTACAGAACCATCTCCTCACCTATAAAAACTGTAGTCCAGCAAGCCCAGTATCCTGTCCAGGTTGCCCCCAGTCCCCTGGCTTCACCAGGGAAAAGTGCCCCAGACCCCGTATCTATGAAAGGATTGGCGGCTTTGTCATCTAGGACCTCCCCTGTAACTGTTTCAGGAGGAGGAAGTCCTCTTCTTGAAAGGGCATCCATGGGCATGACCCCACCAACCTCTCCCAAATCCTCTCTGAGTATGTTCGGTTCACCGCTGCCATACAAGACCATTATAGGAGGCTCTAGTGGTACAGCATCTTCCTCCTCACCTATAAAAACAGTCCCTGGTCTCTCCTCTGTGCGTTCTTTTGCCTCAGATGTCACTGGCCCTGCAAGAAACCTGTTTTCCTCTCTTACATCACCACTTAAATCCTCCACCTCTCCAAGTGCTGCAGCTCTGATCAATGGAACTGTTTCCCCTACACAGTACCGCTCATCATCCCCGACATCTCTTCTCACCAGCAGTCTGCAAGAGAGAATACAAGCAACCACCAATGCTGCGACCACAAGTGTAAATGCAGCCTTTGATGAAGTTGAGAAAACATTCAATTCTTGCTCTGCAGGCTATGGCACCTTGAAGTCCATGTCCTCTTCTGCGTCCTCCTCATATCAGTCCATTAGATCATCCGCTTCTAATTCCCTTTACGCCTCTCTAAGATCCCCTCCTAATGCCACCACTGCTGTTACGTCTAGTACAATGACTGTTCCAGTGTACTCTGTTATCAATGTGCTGCCTGAGCACCAGTTTAAAAAGTTACCCGAGGTGTCCAAGTCAGCTGCTGCTCTTCTGTCCCCAAGGAAGACTGTGCCTCCCGAGGTAAATGCTCAGTTACAGTCTTCTTTTGCCAGAACTCTTTCCCCTATCAAAGCCCCTCTGTTTTCTGCTGGCCTCAAATCAAACACAACATCTCCACTGTCATCCAGTCAAGAGATTCTAAAGGATGTTGCTGAAATGAAAGAGGACTTGATACGAATGTCAGCCATTCTGCAGACAGACCCAAATTCAACAGCCAATAAAGGATTTCAGTCAGATTCTCCCAAAGAGGCTAAGCTGGAGGATGAGGAGCCATATCGGATTGTGGAGAAAGTGAAACAAGACTTGGTAAAAGTGAGCGAAATCCTTACTAAAGATTCTGTGAAGGATGGTAGGGTTTCACTGGCAAGAGGTTCACTGGATGACATACACTTCTCAAAAGTACAAGTTGAACAACCACCAAGCAACTGGAGCTATCCACCGAGATATGAGACTGTGGTTCCTCAAGCCAAATCAAAAACAATACCTGACAGAGATTTTAATCTCTCCAAAGTGGTTGACTATCTGGCTAATGATGTGGGCAGCAGCTCTTTCGCTAAAATGCATGACACAAAGCATAAAGCAGACGAGGGCAAAAGAGAAGGAGAGGGGAAGGAGAAGCAGAAACGCGTCCTAAAACCCACTATAGCAGTTCAAGAGCATAAGCTCAAAATGCCTCCAACAAACATGCGATCCTCACCTTCAGACAAAGAGATCAGTAAAGTAGCAGATGCCCTTTTTGGAGCAGACACTGTGCTAGAATCCCCTGATGATATTTCACATGAACAAGATAAAAGTCCCCTCTCTGACAGTGGCTTTGAGACCAGGAGTGAAAGGACACCCTCTGCTCCTCAAAGTGCAGAGGGCATGGGTCCCAAAGCCCTTTTTCAGGATATCCCAGTTCCACCAGTGATCACTGAGACTAGGACTGAAGTTGTTCATGTAATCAGGAGCTATGAGCCCCCAGAGGACAACAAACAACCTGCAATGGAGGATGCACATCCTGTCAGATATATTGATTCAGATTCTAAAGGGCATCAGAATCAAACTCCATCATCTCCAGACCAGAATAAATGCTATTCAATGAAAGTCAGCCCTGATGAGGATCCAATGGGAAAAGGGATGAGGGTAAAGGAGGAAACTCACATCACTACCACCACCAGAATGGTGTACCACAAACCACCTGGCAAAGAAGCAGCTTCGGAGAGGTGTGAGGAAACTATGTCTGTACATGATATAATGAAGGCTTTTCAGTCAGGCAAGGACCCTTCTAGAGAGCTGGCTGGACTGTTTGAACACAAGTCTGGCAACGAGGAATCATCACAAAGAGTCCTCGAGGACATCAACTCCAAACCTAAGGTTGAAAGAATAATTGAGGTTCACATTGAAAAAGGCAATAAAGCGGAACCCACAGAGGTCATCATCAGAGAGACAAAAAACCATGCAGAGAAGGAAATGTACTACTACCCAGGAAATAGACAAGAAGAAGAGGAGCCTGAGGAGTCACTTCCAGTGTACCTTGACTCCCCCAGAGTGAACACACCCCTATCACAGGAGGAAGACAGTCGGCCTAGTTCAGCCCAACTCATGGCAGATGACTCCTACAAAACGCTAAAGCTGCTTAGCCAGCAATCTGTAGAGTACAATGAGGATGAATCATCAGAGCTTAGAGGAGAATCTTACAATTTTGCAGAGAAAATGCTACTTTCAGAGAAATTTGACCAATCTCATTCTGACACGGAGGAATATCTAAGAGATAGGTCTCGCTTCCACTCACCAGACAGAAGCAGTCACAGTGAAGGTAGATCAGTTGGGCCAAGGACAGAGTATGTCTTTAGATCATCGAGAAATGTCTTTGACAAATCTGGACGAATGGCCAATGTTGATGATAACTTTGACAAACTCACACTTTTGCAGTATTCCTCAGAGCCTGGCAGCCCAAAGCAGTCAGTTTGGATGCGTGTGTCAGATGACGCACAGAGTAAAGACAGAGGACAGCTTGTGTATGAGGACAGAGTGGACAGGACTGTAAAAGAGGCAGAGGAAAAGCTAAGTGAGGTATCCCAGTTCTTTCGTGACAAAACAGAACAGCTCAATGACGAGCTCTCATCTCCAGAGAAGAAGTCTCGCAGACCTGATTTTAGAGAATCACGATCAGGGCCCAGTTCAACACACAGCAGTCCAGAGAGGTCGGCTTATAGGACTGGGGGTAGTGGGGAAGAGTGGAGCAGAGAAAGGCTTAGAGACAGGTTTAGCTCCAGTGACAGGAAGTGTGCAAGTTTACCCAGCAGCCCAGAAAGGAGGGTTTTGCTGCAGTACAGTGATTCGGACTCAAGAAAACAAGGAGATGGTAAATCACAGGGAAGCACAGGGGAAAGCCCTAAACCATTTCAAATGTCTTCCTCCAAAGTTAGTGCAGTGAGGCTAAAGTTTGAGCAAGAGGCTCAAAGGCAAGATAGGAGTCCTCAGGGTGGCCAAAATTCTAATCCTCCTATCAGGAAACTCCAGGAAAGTAAACTACCTGTATATCAGGTGTTTGCTGGTTCAAGTAGTCCAAAAACACCAGAGAATTTGGGAAACCAGAGGAGTGAACCGAGTAGGTTTTCACCAAAGCATGAGAGCAGTGGAAAAGATCAGGAAGAGAAAAAGTTATTCAAAACCTGGGAGAGCCAAGGATACGGCAGCTATAAACCCCAATCGCCCAAACTATCTCATTCTTTAATCCACGATTCTATAAAAGATAGTAATAGTGATTCCCAAAGACAAGAAACAACCAAGAAGATAATCTACACCGAGTTTGTTGTCCGAGAAAGTCCAAATAGCAACGACAGTCTAAAAAAAAACTCGGAATCGCAAATTCCTGTAAGAAAATCATCTGATTTCTCAGAAAATCACAAATCCAGCTCTTTAAAATTAGATTCCTCTGTTGAAACACATGACAGGGCAGGGTCTCATATACCTACTTTAGCTAGAAATCGCTTGCACAGTAGCTCTGATTCCAACAAGTCTGTTCGTGGATCATCAGGAGGAAAATCCACGGACTCATCAGAGGGTAGCCTGTCAAATGTAGTTTGTAACGGTATTGATAGTGATCAAGTAGAGTATTTGGATCAAGTAACTCCTGTAGTTGTCACTGAGGGTTTTAAAGATATTAAGCCCTTACCTGTGTATGTAAGCATCCAAGTAGGAAAGCAGTACGAGAAAGAAACAGCCTCGGGACAGCTGGGAACATACAAAAAGATAGTTAGCCATGAGAGTAGGACAGTGCATGAGACTAGGGGTGCATTTTACACTGTCAAACAAAAGCAGTCTCCGTCTCCTCAAGGAAGTCCAGAAGATGACACTCTAGAACAAGTGACATTCATGGATAGCTCTGGGAAAAGTCCTGTTACCCCTGAGACCCCCAGTTCAGAGGAAGTGAGTCTGACCTCCAGAACACCAGACTCTGTGATAGGCTTCATGCCTGGCATGCCAAGCCCTATCCCAGAGGAGTCTGAGGAGGAAGAAGGGAAGACCTTTATCTACAAAGAGCCCTCAAAGGATAAAGCTAAGCCAGCTTCCCCAGAGACTCACAGTAAAAAACAGGAAGGAGAGAGACAGAAGTCAAGGGACAAAAGAGTGGCTTATATAGAGTTTCCACCTCCTCCTCCTTTAGAGGCCGAGCAGTCTGACCCTGAGAAAAGAGGTTCATGTGCTTCTTCTGAGGCAGAGACAGAAATGATGGAGGTGAACCTCCAAGAGGAGCATGATAGACACCTCTTAGCTGAGCCAATCATTAGGGTCCAGCCTCCATCCCCTATTCCCCCTGGAGCTGATAACAGCGACTCTAGTGATGATGAGTCTGTCTTCCATCCCATCCCTATCAAGAAGTACACCTTCAAAATGAAAGAAGAAGGAGAGAAACGACCGAAACACAAAAAAACAGAGAAAAATGGAAATCATAAGGAGTCTGGAGTCAATGGTGTTGTAAAGGCGGAGGATGCGGACTTTGAACAAAACGGCAATGACCAGTCTATTACTGACTGCTCCATAGCAACCACGGCTGAGTTCTCCCATGATACAGATGCAACTGAAATAGACTCTTTAGATGGGTATGACCTTCAAGATGAGGATGATGGACTGAGTGAGGACCCTAAAACATCTAGTCTGTCTAATGATGGAAAAACTACTGACCGCTCATTTAGTCAGTCCAAGCTTGAGGTGATAGAGGAAGAAAAATGTGAGGAGGGGGGGGATAATGGAAAGACTAAAACCAGCACATCTTCAGCGAAAAGTAGCGGAGATGAAAAAGACTATACCCTCGAAGGAAGACATCCAGATAGGCAGGGCTTTGGAGATAACTACTTTGGCTACCAACTTGAAGAGGAGCTGAATTCAACCTTTAAAACTGTTGCCACCAAAGGTCTGGACTTTGACCCCTGGTCCACAAAAGGGGTTGATAATGAAGGGGTTTTTGAGCCCAAATCAAAAGAAGACGATCCCAAGCCCTTTGGTTTATCGGTGGAGGACAAATCACAGGCTACAACACCTGACACAACCCCTGCTCGAACACCAACTGACGAGAGCACACCGACTAGTGAGCCTAACCCCTTCCCTTTCCACGAAGGGAAGATGTTTGAGATGACCCGCAGTGGTGCTATTGACATGAGCAAGCGGGACTTTGTTGAAGAGAGGCTTCAGTTTTTCCAGATTGGTGAGCATTCCTCTGACCCTAAAACAGGGGAAAAGGGGCGAGGGGGCAAGATCCTGGGGGTACTTTCCTCTCAGTCAAAAACAGGGGAGAGGGCCACAGTAGATGGGAAGGGGAAGGTTATAGATACTACAATAGACAGCAACACTACACCAACAACACCAGCAGCAACTACAGCAAAATGCAGCCCTGCACAGCCTGGCAGTGACACTTGCTATGCTGGTACCGATGCCCCCGCCTGTGAAGCCATAGCTGAGACCGCCTCCTCGTGCACAATCACAGCCTCTAAGGTTGATTCCAAATTACGCACTCCTATTAAGATGGGCATAGCTGCCTCTATAACTGTGAAAAAAGACTCAGGGGATCTCACCGATTGTAAAACTGAGATGTCAGAAGGTCAGATGGTGCCAGAATACATTAGTATAGAGGGCCAATGTACAGAGAGACAGTCTAGCAGTCACAATGAGCCCAGGTTAGAAAGAAGAGATTATCCTTCTGAAAACTGCAACAACAACAATAACCTTGAGTCCTCCAGTGTTCAGGCCAACTACATTCAGTGTGGTAGTGTGGTGTTTAATTTGCAGTCCTCCTCTGAGCCCACCCTTCAAAAAGCTAGCAGGATAGAAACATTGTGCTGTAGAGATTTAGAAGAGCGAGTGGAAGTGCACAACACCAGTCAAGCACAGGAGCCGAAAAATGAAACTGCTAAAGAAAATGAAGTGAAGCAGCCCAGGTCAAGACTTCCAGTTAAAGCATCCGGGTGGTCATTTCACACACAGGGAACAGCCATAGGCAAACAGAAGCCCAAACAAGTAGTGAAGGTTGAGGTGAGGAAAAGAGGAGAGCCAGCCATAGCCAAAGTAGAGCCCAGGTCTAGGATACCAATCAAGGATGTTAAAAAGAACAGTCCTGCTGCTGCAGCTAGCTCACTTGTTTCAGTTCGTGTTACCTCACAGCCAATGAGGACTTTGGACTCAGAGAGAGCAGCCATACAGTTGCCCTCAAGACTACCACTGAAGGACAGACACCAGGTCAGCCATGTGACGAGTGAGGGAGTCAGTAGACAGGACAGACAAGAGAACGCTAGTGAACTTTGTAAGCGCACCATCGAATACTTTAAAGGCATTAGCGGGGAGACGCTAAAGTTGGTGGACCGCCTGTCAGACGAGGAGAAAAAGACGCAGACAGAGCAGTCGGAGGAAGACAGCACCTCCCGGAGCACCTCTCTGTCGGACGCCTCCCAGCCTTCCCAGCCCTCCCAGCCCTCCCGCTCATCCAGGTCTGGTAGAGGTTCGAGGGCTGAGGCCGGGGCCGCGTCCGTAAGGGCAAAGGTGGCGACGACGGACAGGGCCTCCGGCAGTGAGAGGAGCAGGAGGAGTAGGCGGACTGGTGGGAAGGAGGGCAGTCAGGGACTCACAGGGTCTCGAACGCCTCCCATCGCGGAGATCAAGCCTAGTTTGTAAAACTTTCACACTATGTTTAAAATACATCTATATATTTATATATTTCACTTTTAGTTGCATGACATCGTTGTGATCGTTTAATGGATTGACTGGAATGCCTGTGGCGTGTTTACATATTCTCTTCAGAACAGTAGCTGTCATTTAAATTTCTTTTTTTGTCATTGATGTACTGTGTACTGTATTGTCCGTGTTGCAAGATTCTCTTTCCTCTGTTCCCCTCTTCCAAACCCTGTTTAACTTCTGTATAATAGAGTGAGCATGCCAGTAGTAATGACTGGTCACTGGCACAACCAGTCCCTTGTTTGACAACTCCCTGGTCTGTCTGTCTGTCTGTGCAGGCTGGTTACTGAGTTATTGTGGTAGTTTGCTCTTACAAAACTCTTCATGCAATTGTCATTTTAACTAACTAGTGTTGGCAAAGAACACACAAAAGCGTCTTCGCATGTTGACATTGTAGATTCTAACATAGACCTTTCCACCCTAGATCTGTAGAACTATGAGTCTGTTGTTGAGAGTCATGTTATGCTTTGTTTTGTGTGGTTCTCATGACAGTTACTGCCTGCCTAGAGGATACATACCACAAACAGTCACAGAGCACCACTTACTCTATGGACATATTTAAGTTGCCCATAATGTCTCTAGTATGAAATGTCCTTTTCTTGCCATTGTTGGGAAATAATTGCACAAAGCTAGAATACAGTGATCTCGTAACCATTGTAATATGAATACTTTTTAAACACAGCTATGATTAATTTTGTTAAGTCTGATGAATAAGTGGCCAGAAAAGGAAGATTATACATATTTATTTTTGAATTGCATTAATTTATAGAGGAAGAAGGATGTGAGTGGTATTAATGGATCATTGTCCTCTATCTTCCCAGGTCCCCAGAGTCCTTGTGAGAGAACAGACTTGCGCATGGCTATTGTTGCAGACCACCTGGGACTCAGTTGGACAGGTGAGCATCACACTCTGTTGCTCATTTTCTTTCTCTCAATCACCTACTTTCTTTCAGAGGGTCTGTCAGTCTCAAACACTTATTATTTACCGCCATCTTGAGGCTAACTGAATGTCCTACAAATTCTCTAATAGATGTCGTCATCATGTAGCAGTGAAAGGAGCAGCTAGAGATGATTTGAAAAGAACAAAAAAGGGGAAGCAACTGAAGTTAAAAGCTGTATAATTAATCACAGGATTTGAATAATTGTGAAATTTGTATTGTGTTTGCGCTATTAAAAAAGAGGAATATTTAAATATATTAAAGTTTGAATATTTATGTTAACGTTGCTATTTTTTCCCATGACAGAACTGGCTCGGGAGATGAACTTCACAGTGGATGAGATCAACCACATCAGGCTAGAGAACCCCAACTCTCTGACAGCACAGAGCTTCATGCTTCTCAAGAAATGGGTCAGTCGGGAAGGGAAGAACGCCACAAGTAAGGCTATTTTTATATCTTAAGATCTTTTCTGTCTTTTTTCTCCTGTCTTTCTTCATTATTTTCATTTCTTTCACAGTTCTGCTGATGATTTTAGGCTAAAAGTTCATCATCTTTCACAAGCATCTGTTATCTGTTGTAGTACCTTTCTTGGCTGTTTTCCTAAAATGCTAAGGTTTAGAAACTGTATAACTAGTAGACCACTTGAATGCTCACCTTTGCTCAAATTTGCCAATATTTGTTTCATTGCACTTAAGATCACTTACTTTTGTCATCTCCTCTACAGCGGATGCCTTAACTGCAGTGCTGACCAAAGTCAATCGGATGGATATTGTGACTTTGCTGGAGGGCCCGATATTTGACTATGGTAACATTTCAGGCACAAGATGTTTTGCCGATGATAACGCTGTTTTCCGGGATCAGGCTGATGGTAAAGTTTAGCTCATTCTAGCTGACCTCTTACCTCTTCCTGCTACCTCTTTTGTTGTGCAAATGCATGGATCACTTATGTATCACCCTAGTGCAAATTGTAGTTGATTTACAGTCAGATCTGGACTTTGTTTGGACAACTGGTTCCCACTGTTCCCCAACTGCATTTCTGATTTCTGTGCTTCAGCAGTATATTTACCACTCAAAAATTATACATTTCTGTCCTTTTTGCTTTTCACTTTAAGTTAAAACCATTATTTTAATTGGCTTTGGTGGAATTAACCATCATTTTTATCTCTATCAAGTCCAATCAAGTATCCAGTTGTCACAAATGATCAATACTACTGTTAAAATCCCATTCTAAGTGCATGCTGCATACTATTACACACTGCTTTAAATGTTTTTCAATTATGTGTGACTCAACTAGAAATGATATAACCCTGTAGAGTCTGCTTTCCTCTGTTGATTTAGTTTAGTTCTCCTAGTTCTCCTCCAGTTCCTCTGAGCCTTCCTTGGATAGATGAGAGAATCTCTTCCTCTGTGAAACCAGACTGATTCCTCCTCCTCCGCTTCCTCCTGCCTCCCATCACCTCCCCACAGCAGAATCCACTGCTGATAACAGCACATAACAACTCTTAACAAAATAAGAGTCATGTGTTGGTAATTTTTACCCACTCCTTGTCCATCCATAATCTTAATTCACTGTCTTGTTGTGTAAGCATGTTTCACATTACACAATTTTTTATGTGTTCTTTTGTTCCTCTTTCTCAAAGTCATTTTCTGTTTCTTTTTATATCTTCTGCATACCCAATTCCTGTTGCATAGTTTGCGTTATCATCCCCTTAACTCCAAGAAGCACTGAGTCAGCTTTCATCCTGCAGACCCCCAGTCCCTTCTTTCTAATGCCAACCCCAACACCTCCACCCACTCCCCTCACTCCCACTTCAGCGCTTCACTGCCGCCCCTTTCCCCCACGGCGCTCTCCAAGTTATGAGTCCTCCATCATGCTCAAAGACTTGGCACCGTTAGCAACATTTGAACCGTCACAGTTCAACTTCCTTTCCCCTCTCTCTCCATGCCCCAACTCTCAGTGGCCCTCTTCTGACCCTCATCAATCCCCCTCCTTCCCTTTCTCTCCCCGTGTGTCCTCCCCAATCCCACTCATCACCTCGCCTTTACCTTCCTCGCCCCGCCTGTCCTCCCCAATCCCCCTCATCACATCACCTTTACCTTCCTCACCCGCTCCGTCACCCAATCATTCTCCAGTTACTTCTGTCCCAGCTTCTCCCACATCTGCCCCAGCCTCCCCCATACCCAAGCCAATCCAAGAAGAACCAATCACCTCGTCTGTTACATTATCTGGATCTACCTCTGACTTATCCTGTCCTACTGATGCCCCCCTTAAACCTGAAACCTCACCCAATGACCTCAAACCCTCTGTTGCCCCCAACCTCTCTGAACCCATTCCCTTCTCACCCCCAGGCATGACTTCCCCTTCTCTCACCACCTCTCCAAGTAAAGAATCTTTACTGGCCCAGCTGGCCGCCGCCTCCTCCTCCCGTCCTGTCTCCCCTCTCTCCTTGTCTACTCTCCCTCCCGTATCTCCCTCAGGATCCCGTTGTCCTAGCCCCAGTCCTTCTTCCCCTCCTCTGCGCTCCCTTTCTCCCTGTCCTGTTTGCCAGTGTACTTGTGCGCCCGTTGTTAATCCACCTCCCACTCAATCTCGCATCGACCCCTCTAAAATGGAAATATACATTTAATGTCCTCTACCCTATCTTTACTCTTCCTTCTCATATCTCTCATATGTCATCTATCTCATGTGAGCATGTAAGTGAACACCCTGGCAGATCTTCAAATGTCATAATATCCCACATTATGATTTATCTAGCCTTATGTCACTAACATGTCCCACTCTCAATGTCTTACCTCACAAAAATCACTAAATTAACACTTTCTGAACATGGCAAACATTGCTTTTATGATTACCATCAATTGGATTATACTTCCTTGTATATTTTTAGTATTATATAGTAAATATTTTCAAGCATATTCTATAAATTACATGCTTTTATTACATTTTAGTGGACATGTTTGATATTGATTTGCCATACTGCCATTATAAAGTAGTTCTTAACATATCAGTATCGAAGCTAGTGGTTGGCTGGCTACATGCTTTACATTACAGCCTCTGTGCCATAGTCCATGTCACATGGTGTACGTGTTTCGGGTTTGTGTGTTTTTCGGTGTGTTTTTATTCTTTTGTGGCATGGTTTCGCTGCGTGTATGTCTCTACATTTGTCATCCTGTCACCTACAGATTATCAGAGCATTCTAGCGGAGCTGCAGTCCCCCGCCGCACTGCACTCTGACCCCCACTTCCTGGAGCCCGAACTCCCCGTCACCCCCAACCCTTCCCTTGCCCACCACCAACAGCACCAATACCCCGAACCAGACACCCCTTTGCTGGCCAACACCCAGCCCCAGCCCCTACCCTGGAGTCCGGAGATAGAGCCCGGTAGCAGAGAGCCAGACAGCCCCCCTAGGAGCCCCCCCAGACCCTGTGAGCTCGCTCTGTCCGTCCCAGCTTTTGAACTCCCCGATCCTGTCCCTTCTAAGGTCAGAAAGCCCCACATCGCTCTGAACGACCAGCTGCTTTTGAGTGAGGAGGAAGATAGGTCTTTTCAAGAGCTGGAGCCGACCCACAGGCCCAAGTCACCCTCCTTCCCCGGGTTGTGCGAATTAGACGTCGACATGGCATACTCCACATCTTCCCCTTCACTGTCATCAGTATCATCAATAACCCCTTCATCGCCTGACAGAGCACAAATGGGAGATGGAGGAGTGCAGATGGGTGCCTTCAATGGGGTACAAGAAGAAGCAGGTTTGGCAGGACGTGAAAAGGAAGTGACAGAAGAAAAAGAGAAGGTTGTTGAGATGGTCACAGCAGAGCTAGCGGAGGGAAATGGGTTAGTGGAAGAGTGGGTAGAGCAGGATTTGATTAAAGACGTGGAAAGAAAATGTGAGATGCTAATACAAGATAGTTTTAAGCTGGCAGGGGAAGATAGTATAATTTTGGTGGAACAGCAGAAGGGGTCTGCAGAGGAAGAGGGAGATGTGGTCAATCAGCAGGATGACGTTATTCAAGATGGAAATAAGGGGTCAGAATGTGAGGTACAAGAAGAGGGGAGAGATGTGCAGAATCTGTCAGAAGAACAGCATAGTCTGACAGAAATTGAGCATGAAGTGGAAAAAGGTGGGAATGCAGTAGAAGTAGAGACCATCAAGGAGAGTATTGATGAAACACCTGAGGGTCAAAAAGTTGATGGGGACAATGAGGAAAAGGACCACCAGGGTGACAGAATGGATGACGCAGATGCAGCGCTGCAGTTTAAGGATAAAGGCTTATGCGGTAATGAAAAAAATAATTGCGAGACATCAGAAGGGGACCTGGCAGCTGAGGACCAGACTGTCCCTGACCTTTCCCCTCAGGCCTGGGTTGAGGCACTTGGGGAACTTCAGCCCAGTGAGTCTGGATCCAATGAGGAGGATGAGGAGGGAGAAAAAGAAATCCCAGAAGAAGCAGTCGGATCTTTGTTGGAGGAGGTGAAGGAAGAAGAACAAGAAGGCTCAGAGGAGAAGGAGGAGGACGAAGAGATGACCAAGTCCAGGGTTCAGGAGGTTCTTGATCAGGATGAACAGGCAGAAAAAGACGTGTGTTCAATTTCAGGTTGGCACAGTGATTCATCTAGCGTCAATGTGGAGCCACCAACGCCGGGCCGCAGTGTCAGCTCAGACCTGCTTGACAGGCGGGAGAGGTAAAAATATTACACAATTATGTATATATTAAGTCTCCCAGAACATTTTTCCAACATGAATTTGAAATCTACTGCTGTGAAAGTGCATCTTTTAAAAAAAAATCTTCTCAGGTCTTTATATTATTCTTCTACTAGAAATAATAATTCTATATTTCTTACTCAACAGCCAAGAGAACTCTAGTGACTCCATCACTTCCTCATCAAGGGGAGAATCAGGGAGGTCCCGACAGAACGGCGACAACTCAAAGCACTCACCTCAGGACGCCTCATCGGAATCATCAAATGGCAAAAAGGAGGAGGGAGCACTAGTGTCGGAGAAAAAAGTCCAGGTACTGTTTCATAAAATGAATTGGATAAAAGATTGTAAAGCTTAGAATATGATTTTCCTTTCATCTGTTATTCAGAAAACTTGAAAATCTACAGTGTACATTTAGCTGATGAAACATAAACTTCAGTGTCATTTCCAGGTTTGCCTTTTTTTTGATACAGCCAAACATGGACTTGAAGTGCAGAAAGGACATCAACAACAAATGCACCAACTAACGAAACATTTTTAACTAATAAATCATCTTATAATACCTTCCTCTGCAGTGCGTTAGTGTAGAATCTGGTTCAGAGGAAGAACAGACTGTAACCACCAGAATCTTCAGACGGCGTCTTATTTTAAAGGTACCCTGAAAGCCTGGAAGCAGGAGCTGGACTGGGCCTTGTGGTGTGGTTTGGTTTAGTTTAGACTGGTCGGCCTGGTGTGCATTGTAGCAGTCTTGCTTGGTGTCTGGGTAGTCCTTCTCTGTTTCTGTGTGGATATGCATAAGTATTTTTGTGTATGTGGACTACTGCGCTTGTCTCAATTGTTGGTTGAAGACTAACCCAGTCTCTTTCTGACGTGAATGTTCTTGTCTCATGCGGTTTCGTTTCAGTGTGGTGATGGTGAAGGTTTTTTTTTTAACATGTTTGAAGCCGTCAGCAAGTCAAATATTCATGCGCTAACCTCAAACGCTTGCAGGGAGAAGAAGCGAGGAACATCCCAGGCGAGTCTATGACAGAGGAACACTATATGGACCATGATGGTAACCTCATCAGTAGAAAAGTAAAGTACAACGTCATTCCCTTTTTCAGCTCTGTCACATGGAGAGAAGCTTGATGTTTTCATGATCGCAAACACCGTCAACCCTTTTCTCAACATCCTTTTACCTTGGGCAGGTGATCAGGAAGGTCATTCGGCGGGTGTCCACTCCCACGCCAGACAACCAAGGAGGTTGGCACAGAGACCTTCCACACAGCCCCATTCTCCATGAAGATGGGTCCGAGGTTGGCATGAAGACACACTTAGACTGTGTTTCTGCAAAGTCTAATTTAGATGGGATTTCTCGGATACCTTGGTTATCCTTGTCCGAAAACATAATCGGTGCAACAGCTGATATAAAAGTTGGTCTTAAAGCTGCACAAGACTTTGAACTGTGTTTAAAAAATACTTATCTTAAGAGTTTAAATCACATAGTGGTACTGGAAAACAGCATTACATCTCATATTAATCCTGTGAGACCTGGGGTGAATTAAATACTTCCCCTAACTTCAAAGATTATATTAGGAGAGAAATCGGGGTTAAAGAGATTAGGAAGTGCTATTGATATATTAAAGACTTCTAAGTTACGTCTTACTTCTAGTTGAGCGCAGCTTTAAGTCAAATGGGATATCAGTTTGTTGTGATCATGTTTTATTCCTCTGACTGTGCAGGTGATTTTTTTCCAACACTGGGTTAACTGCTTTGGGATAACTGTCCTCATTATCTGGCTTCTGGGAAAAAATACAAAAAAAAAAACCATGCAGCCATATGAAGTGCAACCTTGCATGTTGTGTTTGTGACAATGTGCGGCATCTATTGTATTTTCATAACAAAGGGGATGCTGACTGCGCTGCTCCTGACTGTGTGGTTGTAATGATCTTTTCGTACGTTTAACCAGTTAGTCAACGTTATGACTAATGAGTGCTGTGAGTCTGCAGTGAAAATACAATCTGCCTCTTTTGTTTCTAACTCATTTTATAACAGCATCATTTTTCTTCTTCTAGGTGTCCGGTTAATGTGTGGTTTAGGGCCTGATTATCTTTCCTACAATGAAGCTGCTACTAACTTTTACTACTTTCAGATTGGGAATTAATAAACCTGTTGGTTAAAAGTGGCATAGAAGTGCAACCATTTAGGTTCAGATTGCTGTTTCTGCAGTGTGTGGAATTATGCTTTCTGCTTTTTTTAGTTTCAGGTTTGCAGTGGGTTGCAATTTGTTTGTGTCCTATCAGAAAATTGGAATACTAATTGTAATTCTATGTGTGTTTGTGTTTTCTAGAAAGGAGACGGGCCAAGGAATAGCAGGCGAAAGGATGACAGAAGGTCAGGGGATAAAAAGCATCACTCATAGGGATGGTTGTGCTCTACCAGGTATAGTAACTTACTGCCTCTACTGTAACACAGTATAGTTCACCTGTTTTTGTTGTCCTTGTGTACAAATAAATGTTCAGTATGTATCTGTGCATTATTGCTCTCTAATGTATGTCTCATACATAAACAATAATGTAACAATTACATTTTGTGCTTTAGTGGGACTTATGTAATGTATTAGTTTCTTCAGTATCAGTGCGCAGTGACTTCCCACAGTCGTGACATCACAGTGCGGCTGCTAGGCAACCAGCAGATATGCTGCAAAGAAGTGCTGTGCAGTCAAACAGGCAGTTGGCAAAGCACAGGAAACTCCACCTAAAGCTAACAAAGCTTGTTTTCATGTTTGTGTTTGTGCATGCATTGAATAATGAAGGTATAGGATTCTATTTTCTGGGCTTTTTTTCACAAAGCCAATCCATTCTAATACACACACAATATGAGTGCACTCATTCTAGGCACTTAAAACAAATACTCCATGTGCATAGTTTTTCAAGGTATTTGGCAGGTAGGTTGTTTCAAGCGTCTTGTAGAACTTGCCACAGTCCTTCTGTAGGTGTAGGCTGCCTCAGTTGCTTCTGTCTCTTCATGTAAACCCTGATTAACTCTGGGATCGGGGTTCTGTGGGGGCTACACTATTTGTTGCAAAACACTGTCTTCTTTAGTCCCGCTTCAGAATTAATTTTGAACCAATGAAACACCTCCCTCATGGGACTGTGTGATGGACACGAATTCAAACGTCTAAGTGCTAAAGACTTCTGCATGGCATTCCATATACGAGTACTATTGATCTTCTTGTTTTACTCTCAGCAGAAAAGTATAGAAAATATCTAACTATTCCTTTAATCAGATATTTGCTCTGTCTCACTGTCACACAGACTCGCTCTAAAAGGCTGACTGGTCTGAGCCTGTTATCCACTGGCAACATTTCTGCCCTATGTGTTCCCTGAGTGTGTGTGAATAGTGAACGGTTACAAAGGGAACATAGCTGGTGGGGGGTACACACCTCAGCATTATATTGCCCCGCTGATACCCTCCATGTCTGTTTTTGTCCACTAAATCCCCAACTCACAACAGCATTGTTGCATCCAAAAAGACTTTGTTATCCCACTGGCCAGACTGTTAATCCCTACTGCTGCTCACCCTTATGTTATGTTTGCAGTGAATCATTCCATCTGCACAAAACTGACTTAGAAATGAGATGGCACTGCTGTGAAGTCTGGCAAAGAGTTTCTATGGTAACGGAGGTCACCATAACAACCCACAGACCACCGTGTCTTATTAACATGTAGTCATTTTGTCATACTAAGGAATGGAAGATCGTGATAGTTTTTTTTAACCTTTAAAAAATGTGCTCATGTGTGGGGAAAAATATGCTTTAATGAGAGAAAAGTTACATCCATGTAATTAAATTTAAAGTTCACCCCCAGCTGAGAGCCTAACTCCACCCACTGCATAATTTCCCATCCACCTATTCCCACCTTGTTTCTGAAGAAGGTGGCAGGAGACTGGAGTCCATCCTGGATGACATTAGACAAGGCGCGTGTCATATTCACAACTATGGGCAACTGAGAATCACCAGTTACATGTGAACTCCACACAGAAATGTCCTGAAAGGCAGGTTCATATCCAGAGTCTTCTTGCTGTGACACTGCTGGCTATTGCATAATTTTGAAAAATACAAAAACGTCGGCAAGGAGCTGACGGTGGAAGAATACAGTTTTGCATTGCTACTGCACACACTGTATGAGCATGTGGCAAATAGAAACTCTTGAATCTTGAATATAAAAGGAGAGTTCCTATGCCAGAGTAAGTTGTTTTGAGAGGATTCTTTCCTCCAGAATCCCCTGAAGTAGGCATTAGTGCAGTGGTGGAACATGGTGGTCCCCAGCTGCATCGTTTGGCCCCAGTAATGCCCGAAGCTGGAGCTCTCTTACATATAAGTGGTTTTGCTATTAAGTAACTATTCTGCTGTCTGCAGCCATTGCAGAGACATGAGTGTCTAAAAAATGCAGTGTGACACCACTGAATCCAAACTGAAAAAAACTAAGTAGGCAGTTCACAAAAAAAACTGTGTAAACTCCCGTGAATGATGAGTCTGAAACCAGCATGTATTTGAAATTAAGCACAGTTTAACCGGCTCCCACGCAAGGGCAGCGGCTGAAGGATGCAGGCTGCCCACCTCTGATTAGAGCGTATTATCTTGCTTTTTTAAAATTTTAATTTAATGACATGGTTAAATCCCAGCTGGTTGACTCTGTGTCAGCACTGGATTTGCTCATGTTCAGGATGGTTTTAAACCGTAGATGGCATGTTGCCTTTATCAACCCATAAAACGTCAATATTAGCATTCATGTGTTTAAGAATGCACTCCTATCATTCAGTTTAAAGCTCAAAAATCAGATATGAGTGTGCAGTATGTTAATGAAGATATTTCCCTTAACTGATTTTCTTCATTCATTTAGAAATATCCTGTCTGCTATAATCTTGCTAAGAGTTACAGTGATTGTGCTGCAATATGTGATGTGCTGTTTTGTGTTTCTTGCAGATGTAGAGGAACCGGGTTAGCTGTTTCCTGGGAACAAGTGTTCAGAAGGCTGGAGAGTTCCAGTGTGAAGACTAAAGGCAAAAGGTCCAGTCTGCAACTATCTGCTTCAAACAAATGGTTTTCGAGAGGAGTCAACCCTTCTGACTTACGCATGAGCATGAAAAACTCACTCCCTGTCAATCAAAGAAAGACCGGGAGGTTCTCACTTTCCGACTGTGGTGGACCAGTGGACAGTGATTCTGCTTCCTGTTTTTTTGTGTGAGACGATACGTGCCATCGGTCCACTGGCGTCGTGAGAGCTTTCTGAAGGAGCATCGTTTTGTTGTGAAAAACAAAACAACAACAAAAGACTCCGCTACTGACAAACCACACAGATGCAACTGTGACCAAAGATGGCACAAGAGCTCAATCACCACGGTGGGTGGAAAGAATGAAGTCAAACACAATAACACACACACAAATAAAAAATCTAATGGAACACTTCTGATCCAACTTCAACACTCGCCTTATAGTTTTTTCTTGAACCCATTGTTGTCAGGATGTAAATTGTTTGGGATTTTTTTTCCTTCCTTTTTAAAACTGAAACTAACACAAAAAGCTTTTTTCTGTATATAAAATTACAATGTGTATAATTCTTTAAAAAAAGGGGAGGGGGGTAAGTTACTGGTTGAGAACGCGGTGAAGAGAGTGACCTTTTCAAGTGCTTTCAAAAATTTACTGAATTTAAAGATTTGAGTGTAACTTCACAGGTTCTTGTATAATTAATTATTAGAGCAGGTATAATGTTTGTACATGAAAATGCTGGTTTGATTTTAACAGAGGAAATTTCCAGGAAAAAAAATCAAATTTCAGTAATTCCCAAAGTGGGAATGGATTTAATCCTGCAAAAAAAGCAGCCTTTCAGAGTACTCATATTTTCATGCATGCTGTTCACATTATTTTAAGTACAATTTTTACAAGTTTGCAAACACTGTATTCAAATGACAAATAAAAAAAACCCTTTATCTCTGTACACATATAGCCCTAACATTTGTCACCAGTTTTATATTTTAAATTGAAAAAGGATACCATTAAAGCATTTATCACGTTGGGGGTGAGGATGAAAAAAGTTCTATAGCTTCTTGAGGATGTGATGTCTTGTCTGTCTGTGTTGAACTGGAGGGCAGCTTCTGCTACAAGAACGAGTTAATCTGAATGTAAATGCTAGTAGGCTGGCTCGCTGTAAAATTATAATTGTATTGTGCGTATTGGCTATAAGGTGTAGGAGTCTTCTGTACACTGTTAGACTGTTTGTAATCATTTTAGCAGTGATCCAATTTGGTTTTCTAACCGCTGCTGTGGTATTAAAGGAAAAATGGGGCATTTCACTTTGGATATTTTTGGTGAAGTATTTCCTTAATTTAACAACCTACTCACATTAAGGACACATAAAGACATTATTTGATTGTAGCTCTAAATAGCATATTGTATGACAAAACACTGGATGGTCAAAAACAATTATTTAAGCATTAAATAAATTGTGTTTTACTCTGAAACTGTGTGATCTCTTTAGGCTTGAGAGTCTGTATATGCAGTGTCGAATAGATTTGTTTTCACTAGCTCACTGACGAAATTTTACTTTTTACATTGCATTAGGAATTATCTTTGTATTGGTTTTCATTAGATGCCCATGTAGTTCAAGTGTGGTGTTCTACTGGTGCGATGGCTCAGTATGCTGATGTCTATGCTGTGGACATGAAAACTATGTACCTTTTTATTTTCATTTTTGGGGGGAAGGGGGGGTTTCAAGGAAGCCAGGTAGGGTGCTGTACCACATCCCCCTATACTTACTATGTCAATCAGGGGGTAGAGGATCCTTTGATATGGTTGAACTATCAATTTTTTGTCAATTTTGTTTGATATGTGTTTTCACCTGAGCAGATTTTTTGATGTACAATTCTTACTAACAGAGTGAAGCCATTGAACTGTAACTATTCTAGCACTTTGGTTATTCAAGGTCTTTTAGAGGCTATAGCAGCAATGATGCCACCACAAATGTTTCAGACGTCTTTAAAAAAAACCTACCTAAAAATAAAAAAAATAAAAAAGCAATGATTTTGCAGTACAGTTGTTTCTGTTCTTGTCTTTGTGTCCTTGGAAATTTCTTATTATGCAAGTAATCTGATGCGAGCGGGACTTCAGTCGAAGTTATGCACTTCTTTTCCACCAAAGTGTCCTTGAAATGACTTGTGGGCCTAGGCAATTCACTGTGAGGTTATTGCTGACACATTTCAAGTCAGTACATTGTCGTCTGGCCTCTTGTATGATTTATTAATATCACAAATCTCACTTTAAATAGATGATGTACTTTTGAAACTCAAAACCTTAAAATACTGTCAGAATACAAGTAGAATAAATGATTGATTATTACCTCCTACATGTCCATACATTTTATATCTCACTGTTTTCTTTTTCCTCTAAACCTTATGCTTATATGCATCTTAAGAAACTCAAAGATCACCTTTACTATTCCACATTATTATTTTTTTCAAGCTGTCATTTTTGTACAGATGATGGAAAGACTCATCTATAGATAAAGAATATGATATAAATTTTAGTAATATTGTCCTATTAAGTGTGGAACACAACAGAGAAACATCCTGCCACATACTGATTACATATAAAAAGCAATTTTTAGCATATTCCCTTCATGTGAACATGTAGCAATGGCAAAATGATCTTTGTTAAGGGCTTACAGCGAAAACATCAGGATCAAAATCCATTTCAATGCCATGTAGGTTTTTACTTATGATGAATTTGACTTGTTTTGGTGCACAACAGTAACATACCATATGGTGGGGTACATTTTCCTGCAGGGTAGGCCAGCGACATTTGGGATTTCCATTTGCATGAGGGAGTGTGCTTGTTGTGGGACAATGATTATCTGGGTGTCTAAGTCTCATGAACATGAATGGCAAAATCCAAGGTTTTCCAGCAGAACAGCACATAGTACCAATATGATCAATATTACTCACTTCACCTGTCAGTGGTCATAATGTTGTGGCTGATTGGTGTATGCAGTGGTATTTAAATGAGTCAAGCGTACGGATTGTGCAGGAATGTGCTTTTTTTTCCTGGAAAGGTGCAAACTCTCACAAAATGCAGTTCAGCACCACTTTATGGTACTTTAATTAACACAAATGTATTTCAGAGTTTCCATCATGGCATATGTTGACACAGAGTCCCTCGAAAAGTTGACAAGACAGGTAATAATACAAGACACTTTAAGGATCTTTAGGGTATTGGTTTCCAGATTAAAGATAAAAATAAACTTTATTGTGCCTTCTCTGGGGAAATTTACATCTTGCAGCAGCAGCTAGTTACAGATGAGACATAGAAGAAGCAATACAGAAGCACATCTCAAATCTAAGAGACTGAACTGAAGAAGCCTTTTGGATGAAGAGTAAAACATCTTCAAGATGCTGAAAGAGAATAGAATAGAATAGAGATACTTTATTAACTTATGAATCAAATTTGGCTGTTACAGCAGAAAGCGTAACGTTACCACCACCACATACTAATAAAAAAAGCAATTTACAAATGTTTAAGTGTAGTGCAAATAATGTGCAGTTTGCAACATTATTTAAGTGAGACAAGTGTACAGATTGTGCAGCAATGTGCAAATTATCCGCATAGGAATGTGCAAAATCTCACAAAATACAGCACAGCACCACTTTATGACACTTGATTCAATATGAATTTATTCAGGGATATTCTGCCTTTCATATTTTAAAGAAGCTGATAAGACACGTCACTTTAAGGACCTTTGGGGTCTTGGATTAAACATCAAAGAGTCCTTACTAGGGAAAATGCATATGTTGCAGCAGCTAGATACAGATAAGGCATGGAAAAGGCAGTACAAAAGTGCAATAGGCCTACGGCAAAAAAAATAAAGATTTAATAAAAACAATGTACACCTTTACATGTGGATATGTAGCCTACACATATGACAGCCCCATTAGTTGACCATTTGACTCATCTGCAATCTGGTCTGGAATGGAGTAATAAAGTTGTAATAAAGCTTCCAGTTTCATTTGTCATGGGTGCATCGGGTAGTACTGGAGACATCCTGGTGGTGGCGCTATGCAGACACGCGGGCGCAAGGTCACACGGTGTACCATTCTGCTGTCTGCACTCCTCAAACGCTGCAGCTGCCGTCGTCTTCCCTGCTCCACACACTGTCGCACAGCCATGGCGGACAGCGCAAGCGAGAGCGACACCGACGGAGCGGGGAGCAGCTCAGCCACCCCGATGTCGTCCTCCGCCTCAAATTCGGGGAAGCCGAGCATAGTCATTTCACAGTTTCGCCTGGAGGAGCTGACGAACCGCCTCGCCTCGTTACAGCAGGAGAATAAAGTTCTTAAAATTGAGCTGGAGACGTTCAAACTCAAGTGCAAAGCCCTGCAGGAGGAGAATCGGGACCTCCGCAAAGCTAGCGTCACCATTGTGAGTAACGTTAGCCAGCTAACTAGCTAGATGCTATCCCCACGCTACTTACTATAATACATTTGTCAGTAAGTTAGCTCTGGCTGGTGGTGTTTGTTTAGTGCTAAATAGCTAATGTTTGAACATTTGCAGTGTTACATGGTTATGTTATCTGTATTCGAGCACAACTCTTTGGTGTTTTGCTAGCTCTACTAACATTAGCTAGTTGTTGCTAATTTAGCCAGCGGGATAACGTTTGCTAGGTGGTTGGGCAGCGATACCCAGCTAGTTTGCTTTGTTTTGTTTTGCGCTGCTAATCTTGGTTAGCCAAACGGCTAACTTGAGAGGCGTCACATATTAGGTGGGCACCTCACGATTCAAGTTAGCTCCCTGATGTTTAGCTATATGGTCAGCTGATTACTCACTGCTGTACGCTGTCACCACGTTATGACCAACGACGATACGGTAACTGAGTGAAAATAAATAGCCTAGCATCAGCAGCACTGGCATGGGCTGATGCGTCATATGTCTCCATGGTCCGGTAATCAGTCCCAGCTTCATAAAAATGTGTAACCGATCTGTCGGATAGATGGGAAGTATGCAGGCCAAACTTAGCGAGCTAGCTAAATGCCAGGATCTTAACGTTGGCAAGTCAACCACCCTACACCCTGTCCACCCTCTCTGTAAATTTGTAAAGCTTAACTAGCTGTTTGGTTTCTATTGTCTCTCATATTGTTCTTAAACAAACTGCCATATTCTCACTGCTTGCGAAACAGTCTTTAGCTTTGAGGTCAGTGAAGAATGAAGGATGGAGAATTTGAGACTGGCAAGGACAGACGTATCATCACACTGTAATGCTAGCTTTTGAGGGTGTCCCTGCACATTTATTTAATGCCCCCATGTTTCACTCTTCGCTTCACTGTAGGTCACCCCTTACTGCAACATCTTTTTTTCGTCAATTGTGAAAATTACGCTTCCTCTTTGGCTGCCACACACTTCACTGCAGCAGGCTTTGGTTGATTGATGCGTGTGTACCTAAGCTCACTGTTAGTCGTTACAGTTTAATCAGGATAAAGGTCAAAACAGTTTAGTGTGCCAGACCCCAGAGTGTATTTCACTGATGTCTCCTTTACCACATCCTCCCATGTGTTTCTGTCCCACAGCAAGCAAGAGCAGAGCAGGAGGAGGAATTTATCAGCAACACCTTGTTCAAGAAGATCCAGGCACTGCAGAAGGAGAAGGAGACCTTGGCTGTCAACTATGAGAAGGAGGAGGAATTCCTTACCAATGAACTGTCAAGGAAACTCATGCAAGTAAGTGATGGGAACAAGGTGGGAAAATACACTTTTTTTTACCTCAGTTGTTTGATTTTTTCCATACCAGGCACACTGGAGAATAGCCTAAGATTGTTTAGAAACTTTAGTCTTGATTGATGACTTAATGTTGATAACAATTGTCACTGTGGTACATGTTTTATTTGTGCTCAGTTATGCAGAGTTTAGTTGCAGTATTGTCAACTGTGTTGAGCTTCCTGGGTGCGTGACTATGCACACAGCTCCATCAGTGACTATGCAGCAGCTAGTGCATTATCATCAACTGCATTGGTACTTGCCTGAAGCCTGGAAAGGCTCAAGATGACTTCATTGCAGCTGCTAGCAACTCTAAATGACTCTCAAATTACTCTCCTCCCGTCTGTCGGTTATTTGGTTCAGTCTGTTTTCCACATCTTATTTTCTCAACTACAGAGCACAAAGCACCAGCATGACTGCTCTCACACTTTCAGTGGATAGCTGTAGGCTGACTAATGGTTTGTTGATATCTAAAGAAGTAGGAATGTGGAAGGGACACATGCAAATGTCTCAGTGGACCCTGCTTGAGGTCATACAGATGGACTTGTTTGGGTTTTTGTTGTTATCTTGCCTTCTCACTTAACATTAAACAGACCTGTGTCTGCCTCTGCTCTTAGACTTGGTGCTGACAAATGACCCAGTATGTATATAGTATGTATACATGGGCATGCGTTGAACTCTTGAGATATTGTATTGAGCCAACGTGGCCATTTATTTTGCTGGGTGTTCTTCTCTGCAGAACCAATTTTGTGAATATTATTTTACCCTGTCCTGTCCCCACTATCATTTTTGGTGACAGACTTTGTACTTGTGGCATTTGAACATGAATGCATGCGTCTCAGCACTTATTTGAATCAATTTCCTTTCAAGACACTTAATGACCAATTTGATGTACAATTTAGTCGCATCTTCTTTCTGACATCTTGTAATACATCAATATAGGTTTTACTTTTTAGAGAGGAAGCTGATAATATATCTTTAAAAACTTTACCAAAAGCATTTTTAACTATAGTTCTAATTGTCATTAGCGTACAAGATAATGAAGGTAACGGTGATTAATTCTTGCCAACAATAAATTCTTGCCCACATTGCCACTGTTCTGGTGTCACTTACAAACAGCCTCTGCTTCAAGGACAGAAGCCGAAGTCCGGTATAATGTCTCTGCAAGGTCTCCAGAGCCTGAAAATGAACAAGCATATAATCACACAGACTCAGGTATAGGTGCCACTCACCAATCAATGCAGTGAAGTGAAGGGCTGTCGTAATATAATAGTTGGTAGCGCTGACACTAAAGGGATGCACACTATCAAGCGAAACAAAATTGTCAGTGTTTTAATTGTAAGAAAAATGGCTGCTCTGGGTGTGGCAGATCTTGGTAGTCTGCTCTTTTGGTCTGGATACTGCGCAGCACCAAACTCTGTATGAATGTAGTCATTGCAAGACAAATTCAAACAAACTGCGTTATTTTGAGGTTTTCTAGCAGTTTCTCTTAGTAGCATAATGGAAATGGTTACTTTCCCCTCTCCATTTTTTCCTATAAATGAATTTGCATCCCTTTCCCTATAATGAGTAATCACTTATATAATCCATCACAGAGCTGTCCTATTTTGAATCAGTACTGAGCCGCACCCTTTTTTTGTACTGGTGAGCTGCCAAAGGTGGTTACTTTGGTTGCCAAATCATTATTTTATACTGTCTGTTTATCTCGGAAGTTTAACCCTGAATCCAGTAGAGCTGACTATTCCCTCCCTATTTTACAATACTGTCAATGTTTAAGCTAAATTTGATTATGTGACACCAGTGCATTTGTTCACTGAGATTATGAAATAGTTTTTTGTGTGGCTTACTCTCTCTTCTTGTGCTTTTGCTGTTTATTTTTCTCATCTCTTTCATTTCATTCACGTCTTCTGCTTTTCCTCTGTTCATGCACTGTACTCCCCTTTTCCATTCTAGCTCCAGCATGAGAAAGCAGAGTTGGAACAGCACTTGGAGCAGGAGCAGGAGTTCCAGGTTAACAAGCTCATGAAAAAGATCAAGAAAATGGAAAATGAAACCATCTCAAAGCAGCTAACCTTGGAACAGGTATGCTTATTGTGGCAAAAGAAGATTTCAGTGTCCATTGCCCTCCAACTTATCCCTCAGCTTGTGTGTATGTCCAGTTACTGCAGTAGTGTGAAATGGCAAAATTTCACCATCCTCAATTCTTCCCACTGAAAGTGAACTGGAAAGAACATTTTGGTCTGTGGCTAGGTCAGACCTATGCCTGCTAAAGCCACTCCGTAATATTTCCGGGCTCTGATGACAGCATTTTTCTATAGATTTGCATGCATTTGTTGTTTCTGGTCACTCATTAATGCAAAATGATGTTTTATAATGCCACTGTGCATTTCACCCAGTTGTACGTATAACCAAATGGCATGTTTACCAAGACTTGGTCAATTTCACCACAAAAATCACTGATGAGCAGCTTGTTTTTGCATTCTACATACCAGTTGGTAACAAAAGATCTCTTAAACTGTCCTCTGTTCTTGGTTTTTCTTCACTGTAAAACTCACCAGCGAGAATTGAGTCTGTAGCACTATAGAAGAGAAGTTTATCTAGACAGCAACCTCGGGTTTGCAACACAGTGTATTCATGTGCAGTTATGTGAATGCTTTTGAACGTCAAGGTTTTTGTACCTCTGAACGTCACTCTCTGCATTTCCTTTTATTCTCCAGTTGAGGCGGGAGAAGATCGACCTTGAGAACACATTAGAGCAGGAACAAGAAGCCCTGGTCAACAGGCTGTGGAAACGGATGGACAAACTGGAGGCTGAAAAAAGGTGTGGATTGATTACATTATATGTTAAGCTAAGTGTCCAACACTGATGGGTATTTTAGAATTTGCTGCTTGTAGAGCTTGATTCAAATATTGTTTATGCCTAAATCCATACTTGTGAACATTTACAAGCCTCTGCAGCAGTAAAAGGGACAATGGCTGATATTGATTGCCACTATTGAAATTGTTATGGCATAGATATTGCTGTAACTAATGATCATTTTCATTATTGATTATTTCTATCTATCCAAATTGAGGGGAAGTTTTTTAAAATTCCCATCAGATTGTTATCTTTCATTTGCAGATTTTGTCTTAGCAAAATTTATTAGAGTTTTTAGCCACATGTTGTTGCTTTTATTTGTTTATCGACTGATCGTTAAACAGTTTTAGCACTAGTTAAAGTTGGGAAACTTGTTGGGTTGGTTTTGATGTGTGCATACAAAAATATTCTACGTACATTCAATTTAATATTTCTGCCTCAGTTAAAATTGATTTAGAACTCTTCCTGCAGTGCTCTGCTGTGATTCCTGGAAACTAAATGACAGTGTATTTTAGCTGTGTCTTTAGTAAAATTGAGATAGTGGTTGCGATATTTCAACGTTCCATGATCAGAATAACAATGCTTTTGTGTAGGTATATCTCTGTGTGCCTGACAAATGAACACACATTCACAGGCACACAAAAATACCTGCCTAATGCCTGTCATTAAAAACAAGGAATATCAATGACGTTGTTCTATTTGCACAATAAAATGACCAGTAATTGACTAACAGTAGCTTTGTGTAAAGGGACATTTTCAGAGTACTGCTTTCAGAAGCATAAATTACAGTAGACTAAATAATTACCCCTTATTGGCCTGCTTGTCAGTCTTTTTTAATCTAACGATGCAGCTTAAAGAAGAAGGATTTTCCTTTGTTCTGAACTAAATTGTTTTATTTCCAGCCAATAGGGTGTTGTCTTACCTACTGTAAAAGCTTGATAATCTCAAATATTTTTTTTTATAAAGCTTGACATCATTTCTGTTGATGAATTATAGTAACGTTGTGTTTTGTTGGTCTCCTAATGTAGAATCCTTCAGGAGAAGTTGGACCAGCCCGTATCGGCTCCTCCCTCCCCAAGAGATGTTTCCATGGAGATAGACTCACCAGAGAACATGATGCGGCATATCCGCTTCCTGAAGAATGAGGTGGAGAGGCTTAAGAAAAGCCTGCGCACCACTGAACTGCAGCGTAAGTGGCCACTGAGCTTGTCACATGATCCAAATGGGGTGTGGGTTTTGAAGGGGCAGATGCCCTCAAGTGTTGATTAAGGATGTGATTGTTAGAACTGATCCTCAGACGAGCAGCAGGGGGCAAATTCATTCTATACCAATGCTTGTCTTGTTTTACATGGACCAGAAAGAACAGGATACTTTCTGGCCTCGTGCTGACACACTTTGCAGCCTTGTTATTCGCTGGTCACATTACACCTGAATATAGGTTGGAAAGACGTGGAACTGTAGACTGGTCAACAAGGTCTCTGCATAGTCTCTAAGAAAGATCACATTGGTCCTAAATTACAGTTTATTCCATGTCTTCCTTTTGAGATGGATACCCATATCTCAACGTAATGTTGATTCTTTGAAGTCTTTACCCACAAATGAGATTTATTTTTTTGCCATCACTACCCTCTGCCTTGCATCTGAGTTGCCTACAGTCTCAAAACAAACTACAAATGACAACTATTACTATTATGATTAGCCACCCCTTTGATTGACAGGCGACCTGTATGTGGTGTCTTGTCTCTTTCCTAGTGTTATCTGGGATAGGCTCAATTCCTCTACAACCTTCCAAATGATATTTTGTGTTTTATAATGGAGGATTGGATCACTTGAAAAGCTATACTTCCAGTCTATCTGTAGAAAGTTATGGTCTAGAAACTGGAGACACATTTAAGTAATGTGGTATAATTATGTCACCAAATGCTATATGATATAATTATACCACATTACTTAAATGTGTTGTAACCATGAAGCATTAAGAGACTGCGTGTGTAGTATTCCTGTTTTTGCCATGGAAGCTTGATGATTTAACAAAAATCCCAGCCCTAGTGCATACTATTATTACATGCATTAATACTACATTTTAACTAAATTACTTGCAGATACCTTTTTACAGTTTGTCCCTGGAGCATTCAAGGATGCCAAAGGAGAATGCTGGGAAATCTTGTTGCTTTCAAGAGCATGCCGCCGTCTGAGACATGAAATCTTTAGACATGCACAGTCCCCAAAACAAATACTCACATTTTTTCAATACTCTGCTGTTTTTAAAACTAGTGCACTAGAAAGGAAGGTAGATCCTGAAGCCATGAAGGTGACCACTGTGATTTATGCCCAACCTCATAAAGGTTTCAAGACTCTGAAAATAGACACCTATGAAAATATCATGTTATTAAATAAATGTATATTGAGACGTAAGATGTGTGAGGTGATAATGACCCTGTGAGGATTCAAGTTCTGCTGGTCAAATTATTGAAAGGGAAGAAAAATATGATACACGTCTTCTCAAAATCCCTGCCCTCTGGTAATACCATTACTTGGCTGTCTATCTAATTTTAGGGAGCATCAGTAAAACTCTGGTTACAGCTGCTTGTGAGATTGCAATGGATTGATATTATAGAAATTTAGTTGGTATAGGTAGCTTCAGCCAGTTATTTACACGTGCATCTGTTTTTTCTTTTTGATGACATTAAGCTGTCTCCTCCAAACATGTCACCAATGAGTAAAACATTATGTCAAGCAGTCAGAAATATAGACGGAGCATAGATTAGGGAGACGTGGTACAGGAATGTGGAATCCACATTAGGTGATTGCATTATACACTGTGAGCTCCAGGGCATTGAAAACAAAGAGTTAATGACAGTTTTTTTGTTGTTCACACAGACACAAGTGTTGGCTCAGCATGATGTATATCAGAGAAATGAATTAATAGGAATTAACACCTGGTATGGGATTGTCACTTATGGTGGCTATGCTTACTTTTTGCCACTAGAGGGAGTTATCAGTCTAAGGTTGAATACATGCCCTGAGAGGCTAGTTCAAGTAGCAAGACTGAACCTCATACCTTGCCTTATTACAGCGTTAGTAGAGATTGTGTCTGACCCACTTTCCCTTTAATTTTGAAAAGAGAACATTGTATTACACAAACAAATTGGGTTGCTCTAAGAGGTGTTTAGAGTAGATTATGTTAGATCTGAACATTTTTGAGATAACAGCCTTTTATTATTATTTTTCCCCTCAAGTACAGTAATTTTGACACGCTAAGGAGTAATACAGTTGTTATTCACTATAATATGTGGTCGACAGAATGGGAAGTTGACAAAATCTCGCTATGTGTCCCCCTCTAGACACAGAAAAACGTGCCCAGTACATAGAGGAGGAGCGACACATGAGGGAGGAGAACATCCGGCTGCAGAGAAAGCTTCAGAGAGAAATGGAGCGCAGGGAGGCCCTTTGCAGACAACTGTCAGAGAGTGAATCCAGTCTGGAGATGGACGATGAGAGGTAAAGGATGCAACACACAACTGGACAGATGATCATTAAGGTCACGGCAACTTTGCACTGGAGTCCAAAATGATAAGGGATGAGTGAAATTTCATCTTGGTGAATAGCTTGACTCATGTGCTGGAGCCTGATGTTGCAAAGAGGCTGGAGAGGCATTTGGACGTTTTGGCCAGTATACTGCTGACACTGCCAGTTTGGATAAAGGGGGTGTGAACCCGTGAGGATGAAAAGATGAAGAAACAAAAGCATCAGAGATGCAAAAGACAACAAACATGTGTGCCACCTCAGCACACAATAGTTGCTCTTCCAATAGCCGGTCTTTGTTAGTGTTTTGTAGGCTTTCTTTGTGATTAGCAAGGTAACACCATGGTGTCCATGAAGCACAAATATTGACCGCATGTCAGACACACAGCTCACCTTGCTTAAATCAGTTCCACATCACTCAGTCTTTTTTTATGATCATAAAATGAATGTTTTGAATGTTTAGAAACTGCCCTGCAGATTTGACTTAGGCGATAGCTGCCAAGATTGCTTCAGACACACTTGCAGACATCAAAATATTTAGCAGTAGCTTAGTTTAACGTTGCCAGATCTATGTTCTCTTGATGCAGCTGTAAAGCAGCCAAATTATTGGGACCATTTTAGCCAAAGGCAGGCTTCTGACTGTGAGTGAACAGTGTATTTGAACTCTGTGAGATCCCTTTTTATAGCTGGCACCCATGACAATAAAAGCTCAGGGACACAAGATGTGCCTAGACGTTACTCTTCTTTGAGATGAAATCAAAAGTAGACTGAGTTTTGCACATAGTTTGTGCAATATGGCTAAGTTGACTCTCTAAGAAAGAACGTTAGTAAACTGTGAACAGTAAACTGTCAACTGGTACTATGAATGGAAACAGGATGATCAAGACTTTATATTGGAAGCAGTTTTAAATGTAAAGTAGTAATTTAAGGTATACCAGTAGTTTAACTTTATAATATACACACTTTTTGACCCTTTTCTGTGTAACAGGAATGCACACACCTTGCATAAAAAATGTAAATAAAAGACTCATGTATTTTTATCATCAGTGCTGAATTCTGCTTATAAGCCTGGTGTAGCCACTTTCATTGATTACAGTGAATGCGTAGTGTTGCAGCTTCCGCTCCACATATGCCAGACGTTCAATGTATCCACTTGACATATCTGCACAAAAGCACACAAACACTGTCCCATTTCTCTGAGTGTGATGTAATCTAACAAGGTTCAGTTATGTAAACATACAGTCATTATCTTTTTATATGGGCTGACATTATTGACTGTCATATCAGTGTTATGCTTATTCCAAGTTTTAATGCTGTTTGTGCTCCTACTTTTTAAAGAACTTTGTCAATTTGTAGCTTTAAAATTTGCTACACTGTATAATATATAAAAATAACCCTATTTGTTTAGATAACAGAAAAATAACTTTTCTAATTATTTTTTATCATATTCATGCTAACATAACTGGAAGACACTAAAGTTTTTTGCTCCAAATGTACCAGGTATTTTAAGAGTTTGAAGTATCGGGTGTTGCACATCTTCCAGCCACAGACTGCAAGGCAGGCTAGCTTAACATTACATTAATATTCAGTGGAAGTAAAACAATATTTTCTAAGTTTTATATGGTTCCAATTGAGCAACTGGCAGTTGTGACACAGGAGAAGCATGTCATATTGGAGAAATTCTTGCGTGAGCATATCACAATTTCCTGGAGTCAGATTCTTCATTGATCACACTCACGTGCCAGCTAAAATATGTCTTCTTCAGAGATTTAAAAATGTGTTTATAGGTTTGCCTCATGTACCACTTAGGCATTAAGTAACCATAAAAAAGTTTTTCAGATTTCATGTTGAGGGTCCATTAATAACTACCATCATAGACGTCGCCCTTTTTTGCTTATATAACTCCATGAAAGTATACATTGAGTGCTTTTTTGGAATAAAAAATTGCCTAATTTCCATAAAATGGTCAACTTATCCCCTCAGGTACTTCAACGAGATGTCTGCACAGGGTTTGCGAGCAAGGACCGTGTCCAGCCCCATCCCCTACACCCCCTCCCCCAGCTCCAGCCGACCCATATCACCTGGTAGGTACAATACAACAATAAAACATGCCTTTAATAGCAGTTGATGTGACTTTTTGCCAGATAGCAAGCAAAATACAAGCTTTATCTTTGTTCCACAAGTTTGCCATTATGTCCTGTGACAAATTTGCAGCAGACATTAACTTACAAATTTACAAGTTTTCTATTAACGTTGTGTTAACCACGTTGTAATCTGCTTTACTGCTCAACTGGAACCTGAAATTTTTCTGCTCACACTTAACCGTTCAATCCACTAGCTACAATTTGGAGCTCACAGCGAACTTAGGCTTGAAGCTTCCAGTCATTCTTTTCTTGTGACAGTTTCAATAAAGTAGAACTAGTGAATGTTTAATTTTTTTCAAAATGAAGGTACAAGAAAGCTAGTTTAATGATTTTCTTTTATTTTCTGTGTTACTAAAAATGTAGTCATGCTTAGCCAGCCCATTCTGTAGAACGTAATGTTCTGGCTGCACCACACTATCAATCTAGTTAACGCCCTGGGCTGTTCGTAATCCTTAAAAACAATCGCAGTTGTCCTAAGCAAAGGATGTGGCTTCGGCGTTCCCTCAGAATAGTGATGGGTAGAATTGTTGTGGTGGAACATTTGCACGCAGGGAGGGAAGCATCGTGATTAGAAAAGATAATCTACCACAAAAGCAAGCCTTACTGCAAAAACCTAACCCTTGGCAAAATTTGAAAATTTCATTGTAGCAAGTTGCTGCCCCAAGGCTTTGTTGTTGTTGTTTCCTGTCGTAAAGAAAATGGTAACATGCAGATAGCGAAGGGAAGAACAAAGCCGATTAAAATGATTGTTGGCTTATTCTTGCATCCTACACCCAATGTGTCAGACCACGAAAAATGTACAGAAATCTAACCCCAAAACCAAGACACATACAAAACTGAGTGTACCATTACGCCCATAAGTAGTTGAAAGTTCTTTGACCTTGGTATGTTAATATTGAGTAACTGAGTTTGTGTGCAAGAGTATGAAAATTGTAGAAAAAATAAACTACACAAACTCATTACAAAAGAGGGTAATTGTGGAAAATCTTCTCCATATCTCAATTCCCAATACTGTACTAGCATCATAGCTAAGTCCTGGATGTCTTTGGATTCCAAAGTCCTATTGCTAACAACAATGTAGAAAAAAAACTAAATCCATTTCAGTTCTGTAGAATCATGTATGGAGTGATTCAGCAAAGTGTCAGATTGCTGCCTAAATATTTTCTAAATGATAAAGTAGACCTTATGCCCTCTCTTTCTGTCTGTCACATTCTGCTACAGGTCTCTCATATGGCTCCCATACAGTTGGCTTCACCCCTCCAGCTACACTGTCCAGAGCTGCCATTTCCCACTACAACACCCCCGCCCTGCACGTCCATGGAAGCTCCTCTCATGCCGTAGCAGTAAGTACCATCCACCCACACCTTCTTAACGGGACATCTGGCAAATTGTATTTCCAGGATGTCAGTTTTTTATTGTCAGTCTTTACCAGGATTTGTATTAAGTTTGATTCGATACTGCTTTTATTTGTATAGCGCTAAATCACAATATACTTTATCTCAAGGCACTTAGAATAGTAGCTTTAATATCTAACACGGTCCTAGAGAGCAATGAAACAAATCCAGAGATTTCCTTGGGTTTCCTTTGAGAAAGCACTTTGTGACAGTGGGAAGAAAAAAAAATCCCCTTTAACAGGAAGAAACCTCTGACAGAACCAGTCTTCGGGAGGGTGGCTGTTTGCCTCGACTGGGTGAGTTGAGGTGAGGTTAAAGGGGAAACAGAACAGGAGATTAAAAAAAAAAAAAAAAAGTGTTAGGAGTCCTACACCCAAAGTGGGAGTGAACATTTTGAAACCATAAACCTGACAAAGAAAACTGGTTTGAACTTCCTGCAAACACTGCTGTTGTCTGGCATTGATAGCAGGACAACTTACAATAACACGTAAACATCTCAAGGTCCAGTCGGCTGTGTGTTTATCTATTCAGTAACACACTGATAACTGAAACAACACACCTTATTGACATCACACATTCTTCCTAGTAATGATATCTGTTATGTTTGCATTGGTATTGTACACTGGATTCATGGTACATTGAAATATTTCTCCTAAACAACCATTGTTTTCTAATTGTGACACCTAACCATAATAACTTTATGAAATAATTCATAAAATATATCAATATCACATGTTTTGCTTTGTCTTAAAAGTAATATTTCTAAATATGTTGTTTTTAGTTTAGATAGCTCAATGAATAAATCTCAACATAAATTCTTCACTATCTAATTACCCTCAGTCCTCTAACAGTACTATTTAGGTTTTGAGAATAAAAGTTAATACAGTTGTGGATTTTAATGTGTGGTTCAAAAGCCGCTCTTCTGAGTGTGTATAGTGCATTTACACAGCCACATTATGTAACTGATAACAATGTTCCTGAAGGACAAGGTGATATATGGTTGTTGTGATCAGCTACTGTAGCGAAATGGGCTAGCATGCAGAAATGTGGCAGACTGTTTACTGGTGGATGGTTATGGTCTGTATATTGGCGAATTTGCATACAGTTTAAACAAGACTTGTGTTAAAGGACACACAAATTAAGTTTAGCCACTCTGTTGGTTCTGTAGAGAGATCTGACTTCCAGAAAGCAACAAGGTGAGGATACACAGCTGCCCCAAACATCAACTTGATGAGATCATTGTCCACACTGCAGCATACAATTAGTATACCAGTTGTTGTGTTGGGTACTTTTGTGCTTGTTTTGTATACATAGTATTTGCACTGTTAGAGGGTGGTTGGTTAGTTTTAAGCCAGTTTAAACCCAATTAAATACAAGAGCGTAAATAAAGATTCCTGTCTGTCCTGGCTGTTCTCCACCCACTCATACTCCCAAGTTATGAAATGTCTTTCTCTCACTCTCTCATTCTCATGGGAACACTGTCACTTTGGTTCAGGTCACTGTGATCTGAGTCTTGCCTGAATCTTGAGATAACGTTGACTAATCCTCAACCTTTTGCTAAGATTTGCAATTTGTACAAGTATGACCTTGAGGAGTTCTATTTTGAGTTCTTTTAGTTTCACATTCAGATCTCTGCATGCTTGCCTTGTATTGCATCATAAGTATTTGGAACTCTCACTGTTTTGTGGCACAGCTTGGAGAACAAGTTTAGGATAACACAAGTTTCAGCTGACTTTGTGCAGTATCACTGGTATCATTGTTATAGTATCATAGTAGTATGAAACTTTTGACCACATTCCCTAGCATATGGCAGCACTCATGAGGTTCAAAACATTGTGGTGTTTTTTTTTGCAGCCAGCTAAAATAATTTATTCAGTAACTCCCTGTTTGATCTGTAAGTGTTTGAATTGAATATTAATCAGGATTTAGGCTTCCCACGCTGAAATGAACATGATCGACAGTGACATTGATCAACAGAAAACAGCACATTTATAAGCATTGGTTTCAACTTAAGTGCATCTTGCAATAGAACACCTTATTTCATTCTTTCAAAGTTATATATGGTGACGCGGCTGTTTTGAGTTTCATGCACTGCAGTAACAGAGTGACAAGCCTGCACATAAGGCATTTATGCAACATAAGTAAATTATATGTTGCATAAATGCCACATATAATGTGATGAGCAGATGTTCAGCAACGTAGGCCTTTTGGTTACAGTATTGTTTATATTTTGCCTCTAGTGGATGCACTGAATTCAGGTGGCAAAGGATCTTCATTTAAGATCCTTTGCAAATATTTGTACATGGGCAGACATGGGACAACATGTACATGAAAGCAGTGTTATTTATTTAAATATGAAAGTGTAAAAGTATTTAGTCCCTAAAATCAATAAATGATAATATTAAATTATCTCACTATTGATCAGAATAATCATGACTATCTTTTGGCAATCTTTGTACTGCCCAGCAGTGCAAGTTTTTCTGTCAATGTGTAAACCTTTCCTTCCACTGTTTGGTGCTAATGTTAATGCTAGCATCTGTCTCTTTAGATTTTTTCACTCTTTTTTCTTGTTGCATGTGTATTGTACAGACCACATCTCCTCCATCACCATTCAGCCCACCCAGGAGTGAAACAGGGAAATAGCTCTGTCTGGGAGATCAGAACCTCAGACAGATTAATTTTTCTCTAAACCCCTTTTTTTCTGTACCCTTTCCATTCGTCTGACCAGAATTGCAATTGTCAGGTCATGACCAATGGCTGAGTGGGGGAAACATGACTAAGACAAGTAACCTTACCATTTACAGTCTTATTTTCCTTCAGTGGTTTGCAACCCTGGTACCACTCTCCTACAAAAAAGTATTGCTACAGTTACCTCTCATCTTCCACACTCAGTTGCTGTCTTGCTTAATCTGCCTCAAACTAATTGATATTTGAGAACATTTTCATGTGATACTGGTTTAACTAAGGTTTAGTTTACATTTTTTTTTATAAGAAGAGGTCATATGTGGCCGCCTACAGAGAACTACCATTTTCTGACCACCTTCCCCTTTTTGTATGGCCTTTTTGAGTCCTTCTAGTTGAAAATCTCTGAACTTTTCAAAAAGGTATTGTCATTACTGTCACTCTTTTTTTAATATAACCAGTCATATGGATGAGACTGGCCACCTTGGTATCCCCAGAAAATGGAGGGGATGCTTGTTCTGGATGTGCCTATCTGTGCCTGTCTATCATGAAATGGTGATGTGTTGTCAAGATATTGTTGTCTTGGAAACAAACCCATGCGCAGTGTTGGGACACTTTTGGAAAGAAGCCAGTGCCAGTGCTTTCCTGCCAGTGAAAAATGCTCTTTGGACACACTTTAGTTTGTCACAAACTGCATTATCAGCATTAAATGTTTATAATGCTGCCATACAGTTGTGTTACACAAGATGAAGCATGTTTATTTATTCATGTTCTCTCTTCCTCTCAAACAGAGGCCCTCCCCAAGAAGAAGCACCAGCCCCGACAAATTCAAACGTCCAACGCCCCCGCCCTCTCCCAACACGCACTCAGGGGCCCAACAGGCTCAGCCTCCACTACCCCCACCAGCTCAGCCCATGGTCCAGTCCATGTCCTCCCCGGCAGCCATGTCACAGCACGCAGCAGCACAGCAGCCTCCCTCCCAGCCTTAACGCCACACACAGTCTCTGTCTTTGAGCGAGAGTGCGCCCACTGAATGCCACGATGCTACCGCAGCAGCTTCCATCATTACCAGCTCTGGAAGTGAAGTTTCTTACTCTTTACCAACTCCACAAAAGACGCAGCTTCAAAAGTTTCAGAGGGAAAAGAAACAAGATGGCAACTCACCCTTGGTGAAGCTAGCCGCCTGCCAAATCCACATGTGGCGTTACTTAACTACTCTTAAAAGGAATGGATGGACTGAAAAATAATCGCTTCTGGGATTTGTAGGATAATTACTGTTCCACCTTCTGTCTTGTACATGTTATCTTTTTTTTCTTTGCTTGGGACTTTAGCTGGTTGGAATTGTTGTTGTGGCGCTTCTAAGATAGCACAAACAGCACATCAAGTATGTTTCATGGTGGTGTTTTATGATAGGTTGGATGTTTGGATCAACAGATGGATGTATGGCTAGAGAAACGGATGGATCAATAGATGGATGTGTTCAATTCTTTTCATGCCTATAATATGACACTCGATTGCAGTAATGTCCTCCACTCCAGCTCACCCTTTGTCTTTGAAGCAGTGTCAACAATTCATCCCGACCCCAAGTTTAACGTGGCTTCGATTAGGTCAGCCAAAGGTGTCATAGAAGACTGCTTGGAGTTTCTCCATCGTAGGGCATTGATCAAACAGAGCTTGCGGCACAGTTATTTTAGTTTCTGAAAGCATTCGAGTCTCTGCTGCTCTTCAGTTATAATGAAAAGGAAAAAAAGCATCAACGAGGATGGACACTGGTACATAAACCACAGATAAATGTCGCCTTTTCAGGTGTTTAAAAATATAGTCTGAGGTGTTACAACTTAGTCATGTACTCAGTCTCTTCTCTGATCTTCTCTCTCTCTCTCTCTCTCTTTCTCTCTCTCTCTCTCTCTCTCTGGTGTATTTCTGAAAGCTTCTATCATCCTTATGGATATTCCTCATCAGAAAAAGGAAAAAAAACATAATGCTCTTTACACTAAATATACATACTGCTAAAACATTCTAAATGAATGGTACTGTTGAACTAAATTTCTATGTATGATTAAAGCTCTTGAGATGACAACTTTTGTTTTTAATTGTCAGTTTTATGGATAGGATTTGCTACTCATTTGTAATGTGAGGGTTAAACACTGAAAAGCAAGGCTGGAAGACAATCAGTTTGTTCATTATGATCTTTCTTTTCCATGACAAAAACCTGCGATTTTGATGCACACGCTTAATTTAACAGGTCCTCATTTGCACAGGTTCGCTATCGAAATGATCTCTTTGTGTATTTAGCTTCACTGGAATGTTTCATTGTGGAAGTTGTGACATCTTACCGAACCCTTACAGTAGTTGATGGAATATGTTTGTGCCTTAAATAAATCTGCACCATCAAAGCTCACAACCTGCGATGGTAGAAACAATTTTAATGTTTTTTAAAGTGGAGGAATATCCTTTCGTTACGTTTAGCCATCGATGTCACATGTGCACAGAGACAACTGAGGACCATCAGCATAATGACTCTTCAATACAGGTAAGACTTCATGTTTTGATGTCTGACTGAAATATCTCACCAACTGTTGAACAGATGGCCATGAAATCTGCTAAAGTTTTTCAAGGTTTCCCTGTGGATGAATTCTCAATTCAGTGATAACTCTGATGTTGCCATTTCTGATTGAGAAGGAAACGTCCAGATAACTAAAGACTATAATGCCTTTTAAAAGTCATGTTTCTCAGGCGATGATCCCTGATAACCTTTATGATTGTGTGACTTTTCTTTTAGGGCTATTAGATTAACATTTTTGTACTTTGATATGTCACGCACTACTGGTTGGGTTGTGAATATGTGACTCAATCATAGGATGAAATATATTAACTTTGCCTCCCTGACATTTTATTTGTAGCACCATCATCAAAATGTTTTTTATTCCAGAACTGTTGTTTTTAACCAGATAACATTCCTATCAGCCTCAGCTGATAGTAATGCCATGGTATTTGTCCAAAATAGGATAGTGAGCATAGTAAACACTGGCTAACACTTGATGCCTTTTGTTGTTTTACCATCACAAGTATTACTTTCAACGAATACATGCAATCGTCAGTACCAATCATAACTTGTATAATTCCTGTATAGAGGATTTCTGAACATGACAACAAAATAACAAATTATGAGTCATGGGGTATACTGAACAAAACCTTGGTCATACGTAATGCAGCCTTGGTGTATCAAAATGAAATTTGGTTGAGTCTTTGAGTTACTGTAGTTTGAACCAAAGTTCTGAATTTAGCGACCAGCCAAGTCGCACTGCCATCCAATGCCACCAGCAGGAAACTGAAGTAAAGAGTGTTGTCCTATGATGTTAATCTATTGTAATATAACTACACCATGTGATGTTATCTCTGACACAACAGGTCCATTGACTCTTGATTCTGTGCCAGCGACAGATTTTCATTTCCTAGCCTACATGGTTTTAACCAGCTGGAGTGCGGAGGAGTGTTTTCCGTAAATCAATCATTCCAGGATCATTTAACACGGTAAACCTTTGTAATGTGGGTGTAATAACCTGTGGTGCACAGAGAACAGGACAAGAATGACGGCCTATGAAACACATTAGGCCTCCATTAGGGCTCTACAGGTAACTGTAGCCCATTCACACATACGGCCGGCTTAAACTCGCCGTAATCAAAACATAAACCTCATCGTAAGAGTGACATTAGTATATCTTTGTCCGAACACTTGCTGAGAGGTCTGATACAACTGAAGTGTATTCTGTGTTTTTCTACTGTGTTGTAGTGTTCCCTCTTGCTGCTGCAGCCAGCAACCTGAACTAATCCAAGCAGGAATCTGGACTGGAGGCTCAGGGTGGCCATGCTGGGTGCTAAAGTGGCCTTTGACCTCCACAGCTTTACGGAGCTAGGTGGCCGAACCCAGAGAGATTTATCCAGACTGCAGGGTGGCTCTGTGTGCTTATACCTGCCAAGCCTATTACGGAATAGAACAGCAGGCTGCTGCTTCTCGGGTGTCACAAAAGTACGAGAGAAAAAGAAAATCTGTTTGTTGTCAGAAATGTCAGAATATCAGGTCAGCTCATGTACAACTGCTGGGAATGTGTGTGTGTGTGTGTACTAATGGGTTATGGATAGGTAATGTGCGCTCTACAGATAGGTCAGAAGTAAGGAGTAAACATATCTTGATGAGTCTAAGTTCGATATATATATATATTTTTCATATTTATCCATTGAAATCTGACAATAAATTCTGTTGAAGAAGAGAATGATTGCTCAATCCCACTCACCATGTTTGAAACTTAAATCTCAGTGGTAATCTCACTAACTGTAACTGAACTGTAAAATTGTTGTAATGTAGTCTGTCAAAAAAAAACACTGACATTTAAGTTATTATACATATACCTTATTTATTTGAGGAAGAACCAGTGGGTGAAGAAATGTCCCATATTTTACTATGTATGGTAAACGTTAGGGGCCCTGAAATAGTACCTTGTGGGAGACCATCAGCTTTTCTTCTTGTTCTTGAAAGTCTTGCAAGAACAGTTTTGAGCTCTATCAGCAAGTTATAAATTAAAACCACACATGGAACTTTTGTGACCCAACGCTGAGATCAGCAGTGCTGGAAACTCTGGATTCAGACAGCTTAGATATAAATCATTAATTATTCAGGTCAGCAGTGTTTCCACCTTAAGGCACTGAATGTGTGAAAATACCAAACACCTGATGTTGTAATGGAAGGATTGCTGTAATAAAGAGGACACACTGATTATCTCTGGCAGTGTGCAATCGTGCCCTTATGTGCCCCATGTTGGCTCAGTGCTGCTGAGGTGTCGGCTTTGATATTGTACATGAAAGAGATCACACAATGAGATAAAGCAATTAGGCTATGCAAAGCTTCAAAAATACCATTTTTTATAATAGCACAGCAGCTCTCTGTAAAATCCAGACTCTGGTATCATACTGCAGCTTTTATATCATATCTGTGTGAAGAATACAAAGCCTTAAACCTAAAACTGAAGTTCAAACTATGTTTCTAACTGAGCAGAATTAATGGTCGATAGATAGAAACTGGAAATGTGTCAATAAATGTATTGAATAACTTATGCAAGCGAGTGAAATTCTGCACCGACATTGATTCTCGCATCACTCAATAGTGTTAAAAGTGTATCATAGCCGCTCTGTAATCCACTCCCTAAACTCCCTCAGATTCCTGCACACGCTGTCCCCTACATGCACTGTATCTAGCTGAAACTGGTCTGGGGCAGCATGTAAGTGTAATGCCAGTGTAAAGCACAATTAACTCTGTCTCCCTTGTTCTTTTTTCTCTTCATTTTTCAGAGCAGAAGAGGATTATGGAGCATAAATCTTCTTTGCAAGGCCCTTCTTGGCAGCGGGGCTCACAGCTATGTGAAAAAGCATCAAAGTTGCTAAAGAATTTCAGGTTCATTCAGTGCAAAAACCACATACACCTCTGTTTTTTCTCTCTCTCTCTTCATCCCTTCCCCCATTCTGCTTTACATCCTGTCACCTTTCCTGCCCACTTGTCTTTGAGTTCCTCTTTCTGATCTCTTCTCTTTACTGCTCGTTTCGGCTTTATGCTGTTGCCCTGGTCCCACAGTGGTTCTGACCTGAGGTTATGAGACTCGTGGTATAATTTTATGATGCTGCTGCAGTGTGACTAAGAGCCGCTGCTCTATCTTGAATGGAAAACATGGCAGAATATGTCACTAACTCAATGTGGGTCTAAAATTTGTCATGTGTTTTGCTGAAAGGGAATTTGAAAATAAAAGTCCAGAAAGTTATGTCAGTGTAATACAATTAAATATTTCTAAATCAAATTAAATGTAGCATTATAAAAAGTCCATCTGTTGCCTTAGTTGGATCCATTTAGTTGTATCACTCTGTTAATGTAGACTTACTCTTTATAGATCACTGAAAGTGTTGTTGTAATGTCCAGGTATGAACTGTGCTCTGCACTTACTGCAGTCATTTATCCCTCTTTCAGGCTATTTCCAGCTGCATGATCAGCTGTCTGCATGTTCCATCCTGTTAATGTGTCGCTCTTACATTCATCAAGGTTATTTTTCAGTGACGGAGACGCTGATTAGGGTTTGATTCGAGAGGTTTGTGCATGTATTCCTTTAATCAGCGCTCACCGGGGAGATGACTCCAGGCAGTGCGCCCTACTGGCGCAGTGTGGCGTTGTTATTACCATCCATCAACCGGTTCAGACTGGACTGATGGCAATATTAACAATGTTCCTGGAGAGAAAGAGTCCAGACACCCAGCCCCCATCGTCAGCACATAAACCCTAAACTTTCTACTGGACCAGACACATGATAAGTTGGATAAGTTGGGAGAGGGCTTCTTTTTCTGTTTTATATAGTTACTGCTAATACTTATTATTATGCTAATTATTCTTTAGCTTTATCAGTTGCATTGAGGTGCCCTTTATGAAAAACAACTTCTTTTGTGTCGTGCAGCCCGGAGAGCCATCAGGTAACTGCTTTCTGTTTGCATGCGCGCGTGTGTGCGTGTGCACGCTGGTTTTGAGCTTTCAATGACTTCATAATTTCAGGTGTAGCTTAAAGAAAATAAAAAGTACATATATGAGCCACAAACAAACCCCAGCCGTCGCATCTCAGAGTACACAGTCTGTTTCTGTGCTGCGCGCTGCGCTCCAGGCGCGCAAGAAGCAGCAGCGCGTTTTCCTCCCGTAGCTGCGTTCAGGCTGCTGCTGGACCAGCAAGAACAGCTTTGAACCGGTTTCGTCGCCGGCTACAAAGCAGTATGAAACGGATGCACAATGAACATTGTTGATGCAGTGTGCTCTCTTCACGCACAGACACCACAGACCGCAGCTCAGACAAACTGGCATCCTTGTGCAATGCCTTTTCGTTCGTGTCATTTGTAGCGTTTCCGTTGAGAAGAGATTTTAACGGGGAATCCATCCTACATGGAAAGTTCCCGCAGAGCGCGCAGCTCTGCAGGCGCCTGCTGCTGTTTTTGTAGATGCTGAGGTGAGTGCTGCATGTGATTTTAAAGAATTAACGCAGTGTGTCTGTGTTTGTGCTGAAGTAATAACAAGGAAATACGGGGTTTTGTCGTCTTTAAAGATGGAGGATGTTATTGCGGTAGATTCTGGTGGGACATGTACGCATGATTATAATCTTAACTATTTACTGCCAACATGCAGCATAGCTGCTTTGTAATCAAACCTGAAATCTGAGGAGCTTTGCACCAACTTTCCCCCACTATGAAGCCTCGTTGTAAACAAAGTGTGATGAGATGTGATTAATGCTGCTGCAGTGATGTATAAAGTTGTACAGGGCTACAAATTATTAATGAAAGATGTCTGAAAAACTTAGGTCAGCACAGTGGACGAGCCTTCGCTCTGCTTCTATCAGCTGATTCAGGGAAGAGGCAGGTTAAAGGTGCTGGGGCACCAAGCAGTGCAGTTTTCTTTACTTTCTCCTCCTCCAAGGTGTGGTTATAAAGAATGCAACAAAAGGGGCAGCTGACTATGGGGAACTTGCAGTCAGGTTGGGTTTAGGACCTCACACAGGTGATCTGCCTGTTTGCTCAGGCCAGGTGCAGCAGCAGCCTTTTCTACATCTAGGCTTGAAGTGAGTATACGACTAGAAAGCTTTTGTAGGCTTAAAAATATTTACAGCAACAATGTGATTAACTGATCGTCTGTAGAATAATTTTGCAGTCTGACTGAAAAGTGTGTTGTTTGTTGTTGTGTCTTTGTCAGGAGCCCCTCCTCTGTCAACGCTGTAACAGATCCCAGGGGGCAGCAGTAGCATCAGCACCATGGCTCAGTCGACTAAAGTGCTGGATGGAGGCTGGGGATGGGCGATTGTCGTGGCATCCTTCCTGGCCCAGCTCCTGGCTTATGGATCACCACAGTCAGTGGGCGTTCTGTACCCTGAGTGGCTGCATGCCTTCCAGGAGGGCAAGGGCATGACGGCCTGGGTGGGCTCCCTCGTGGCCGGAGTGGGACTAATAGCCAGTGAGTAATTTACACTGTAATAACGTAATAAACCCTGACATGGCTCCACATTGGGGTTAAAGAGCTAAAGTCGGAGGTGGGAAGGTCCTGATACAACTGGTTTTTTGGAGTCATGTTAGAAAGAGATGCAGATAGAGAGAGATTTGTATAATCTTTCAGCATTAAGTCATATTTATTTAAAAAATTTTTTAGATTTACATACTTCGATGCTACGCCGTAAATTAATATTGGTACTACATCTCATTATGGGTGTTGCATTTGCTGACATTTATGACTGAGATAGAGATAATATCTTATTAGTTCTAGATGTGCTAGATGTAGAGCACTAAACCACTCACCTTTACACCTGTCCTCAGTCATTACAGCACATGGTGTCACCGATAACAGAGGAGACACAATGCTTGTTCAAAGTCTGAGCAATGACTGCCATATAAAGGGGTAATTAAACTATTGCCAGTATAGCCACAGGTGTTAAAAGAGCTTTTTTACTGCAATATTTTATCAGGACGCAGAAGAAAGACATCACAAAGATGGGCACTTTGTGGCTTCCTGAGCAGAGTTGCTATTATTGATTTTCGAAGGGAGCAAAGCAAGTGCAAGTCATCCATGCTATGAATGTAGGAGGATCACTTATCCCTTAATCTGCCCACAGAGGGAGGAAAAGAAAGATGGATTGAGCAGCAAATAAGGAGAGAAACACAGAGACCAGAATACGACATTTGTAGGGCAGGGTTTTGTATATAAACTCACTTGAACCTACCTAAGAGAAAAGGAGAAGTGTCTGACAGTCTGGTAGCATGACTCATGGAATGCCAACGTAAAAATCCCTTGTTCAGAGAAACAGTAATTTCAGTAATATTATGTAAGCATACACCACCGCTGTTGAGCAAACAGGATCAGTGATAGATAATAGCCTTGGCTGACATTTCCGTTTAAGGCAGAGCTCGACTGTTGGCCTGGTTTCTTGCTGTCTCTCTTAAAGGAGTCACTTGAAAATCATGACTGGACAGATCTGGCCTCAGGCCTGGCCAAGTTCTGGACACGTGTCCCAGCTGTCAGCCTGCTGCAGCATTGCAGTTATTGGTGCACAACAGCAGGGTCTTCCCCTTGGTTAGAGGGGAAGGAAACAGTAAATGTCGCATGATGCATGAGTCAGGCAGCCTCAGGATATGGGAGTATTCAAATGACTAAAAAAACATTGTGTCAGTAGTTTCAAAATTACACTAACACTGTAAAAACATCAGGCAGTTCTAATGAAAATCTGGAATCAGCTGATATTATATATATATATATATATATATATGATGAATAAATTGATTTTCTCCACTTTAAATTAATTAAAATAGAAATGCAAGGAAACTGAGCTTGGTTTGTGTAAAATGTTAAGAAAAAGGAAGTCTCTTGACGGATGTGACAACACCTCTGACAGGTTTCCAGTTTGAGCCTAATGTGATGCAGCAGTGTTTTCTGAAATGAAGCTTGTTTATCTCAGAAACTCTCAGGAGTTCTCAGGAGAACACAACTAAAAGGCAGTATAAAAAGCAGTATAATTTAACCTCTATTCTGTTGTCCCCTGTCACTCACTATTTCCTTCTCTTTATCCTACCCTTGTTCTTCTTTCTACTTCATCTCTCTCAGGTCCTGTCTGCAGTGCCTGTGTGGACAACTTTGGGGCTCGTCCCGTGACCATCTTCAGTGGCGTAATGGTGGCGGGCGGCCTGATGCTCAGTGCCTTTGCTCCGAACGTCCAGTTCCTCATCTTTTCCTATGGGATCGTGGTTGGTAAGGAAACACTTCACAATAACACTGGGTGGCACTGTGTGAGAGACAAGCCTCCAAAGATAAATGCTGAGAACAGCCCAGAGACCAAATGCCTGATTGTCAAAAGAATAGACAAAGACTTGGGTCTTGTCTGAGAAAAAATGCGTTTGATGTCGCCTCGGTCATGAGAGTTAACTAAGCTTCTTATCCCTCCAACATATGAGAATCTCAAAACGTATTGTATAATCAGTTAAAACAAGCAGGGGCACTTGTAAAGTCCAACTATTATGCAACATCAGACAATGACTATCCTTAATTACCAGTTAATGAATACCATGGCCACCGAAAGTACAGAAACAAGACAAGACATACACTTGATCATTGCGCCATTTGTTTGACGTTGCTGTTTGAGTTTGTTGACAGAAAAATAACTTTAAGGCTTATCCTGACTCCCATGTGACCGCTTATTGCCTTTGTGCTGTCAGCTGTGTGCCTGTGTGGACCCAGCAGCACCTGTTATTGCACATCAAGTGACAGCCCAGCCATGCTTAATCCTGGTGAACCCCTCACCATCGGCACTGCCTTTTGCACAGGGAACATTAGAGAGGGGAGGCCATGCATATTTGAAAACAGTCATTTATTTTTAGAGATGCCCTTAGAATGGCTGGCTGCGGCTGTACAAGCACGTGCAGCTTGTTTACACCTCATCCCACTTTGTGTTTTGCTGAGTGCACTGCACAAGACACCTGATGCACAGTGCCCTCTGAACTTATAGATTTATACTGAGTTCATGCACTAAAATAACCTAAGCATGTGTTTTCCTGCAGTGTTGTAAGACCAAAACCTACACTTGTAGTTTTAGATTTTGGAATGAATATAGGTGACCTCTACACATTAAATGTATTGCATCGTCCTGTATGACTGCATTTTCATTTTAAGTTAATAGTCCTTAGCAATTTCAACTGAGCTAATGGAAATCCTTCTTCTGTCTGTCCGTGCCCTCTCTGCTTTCTCCTGCCATAGGCCTGGGTTGTGGTCTGGTCTACGCCGCCACGCTGACAATCACCTGTCAGTATTTTGACAAGAGACGCGGCCTCGCCCTTGGCATCGTCACCACAGGTACTGCTGCCTCCTTCTACCCTGAGATCTCTGGGTGTTCTCCATGCTCACTTCTTTCATGTATGAGCTGCTGGGAGCCTTAGGAAGCCGAGGTAAACATCTGGAGTGTAGCAAAGGCAGAGTGGTCTCTTAGGTAGGGACGTGGACTTGTGACCAGTGACCAGATCTGGTTTGGCTGAGAATTGAAACATCAATGGTCATGGTTTAGAAAGTTTGGATGTCTAAACTATATTAGACAGAACTGCCTTTAAGAAGAAGTGTTATTGGTAGCTTCCAAAGTTGATTTCTAAAGTCTATTAATAATAGTCAATCTCGATTGTTCAGTCTGGTGTGAAGTTATTCTTTAAAGTTATTTAAAGATATGGCGCATAGTGGCTTTAATTTGTATTGATTGATCTGTTTTCTCTGTTCCTGCAGGCACAAGCGTTGGAGCATTCATCTATGCCACCGCTCAGAATGAACTGATCGTGCTTTACGGCTTGGATGGCTGCTTGCTCATCATCGGTGCTGTAGCACTAAACCTCATGGCGTGCGCCGGCTTCATGAGGCCCCTCAACATGCCGGGGTACTACCTCAAACAGAAGGCCGCCCTGGAACGCAACACAGAAGAGCAGCTCTTTGAGAAGCCACCACTGGATGACCTGAAGATCACAACAGGTTCTAGCACAACCAGTCCAGAGAAAACTCTGACGATGAAAGAGCTGCTCATCACCATTGATGGCAAGGACTTGGCAGTTCAGACAGAGAAGAAGAAAGGCAGCTCTCTGGTTGGCTTAGCCATCATGAAAGTCATCAAGAAGAAGCAGCAGGCTTACTCCAAGTACATGCACTCCATGTATGAGATCATGCAGGACCAAGCCATGGTGGCCTTCTGCATTGCTGTCTTCCTGTTTAGTCTGGGAGCGTTCCCTCCTGTGCTCTTTATAGAGGATGTGGCGCAGAGTGAAGGACTCATTGAAGAAGTTAGTGTCATTCCTCTGGTATCTATAGGGGCCATTGCCACTTGCGTGGGTAAACTAGCGCTGGGTATGCTGGTGGACATCAGGTGGATCAACGGCATCTATCTATACGGCTTCACTATGTTTGCAGGAGGCGTGTCACTGCTCTTTATCCCAATCACCAAGAGTTACCTGGGGCTGCAGATCCTGTCTGCCATCCTAGGTTTCTTCTCTGGAAACTGGTCCCTCACCTCCTACATCACCACTAAGATCGTTGGCTTGGACAGACTGACACAAGCCCACGGCATCCTCATGTTCTTTGGGGGATTTGGGATCATGCTTGGACCCCCAGTTGTAGGTAAGAGAGCTTGTCTTTAAGTTTGTAAGCACTGCAACAATGGCAATAATTGTATTTTGTTGTCGGGTCATGTTTTCAGAGACATTCCAGAAATCCTAATGCCAAATCAGGCAGGCAGACAGAGCAAGTCAAAGTAGCCTGCTTGTCATTATTTAGCTGACTACTGCATCTGCCAGGAATCCCTGCTGACTGCTCGCAATGTCTGTTCTTCTCATCACTTTCCAGGGTGGTTCTTCGACTGGACGCAGTCATATGACTTGGCGTTCTACTTTAGTGGGACCTGCGTTGAGCTGGGAGCCGTCATCCTCTTTGTGCTGACCCTTCCCTGCTGGAACAGGAAGAACTCCGAGAATGACAGACCAGATGTCCATTATACCAGCAACTGTGACAAAGTTGCCTCAGTAGCCTAAATATGCGCACCTTTCAAATCTCACACCTACTGCCCAGCAACTCTCCCTGAACTGTACCTGAACCACCTCTAGGAGTATTTTTCTTTTATGACTATACAGGGGTTTCCCCTTTATTTCTGCTGCCAGGTTTTAATATACCAAAATTTTGAAATACAGGCCTTTCTTCTGTACTTTGTCTGCATTTCTCAGGTTCAAACCATACAACTACAGATATTTTTAAAGGTTTGACTCTGATGCCTGTGTTGATTTCTTTATTATTGCCTCATTTTACGAGGTCAACTGAACAATGTTGTTCAAATCCCAAATTCTACATTGTGTTCTTGTAAGCACTTGTTCTCACTTCATTGTAGCTCTTAAAAAGACATGGTGCCGTCCACAACGCTGGGAGACAAGCATCTGTAAAATTGTTGGGTGTTAATGTAAGACAATAACAGCTTGTGAAATTGCTCTGCACAAATAATCACCCTCGAATTTTTACTGCAACAGAGAACACAAGGGTTGGAATGAAGGAGGGAGCCTTTTTTGATAATCATAACTAAAGCATTACTTTTTTTTATTTTGTATTGTGGTTTTATGATATACTTTAATTACACCACTATGTATCTTACCAAAGCATCCATGGTAGTCAATGCCTGTCAACACACAATGCCTGTTGGAACAATACAAAAGCCTTGCTTTCTAGATAGTTTTTATTTTCAAGTGCATTGACACAATTTATACTTTTTTAGAATGACTTGAGCTCCACATACCTCCTGTTTCTGAATCAGGCAGAAGTGAGTTATGCTGATTCAAAAACATGTGAAAGCACTTATGAGATCCTACTGTATTCCCAACATAAACAGCATGTTGATTCTCTTTGTGGCATGATTATCATGACCTCTGCTGGCATTCAGTTTGAGCAGGCTGGTCCTTTCCCATCATGTTGTGTGTGTGTATATATGTTTATGTGTATGTTGTGCGTGTATGTATCTGCACACACATGTTGGCATATGTGCACAAGATTTATGTGTGTGTGGATTATTTGATAAACTTTTGTATCGGCACTAGTTTGTAAAGTCCTATGTGCTAGTGACTTTTATATGCACAAAACCGGCCATTGAGCTGTAAAAAACTGTTTTTGTTTCATTTGATTATCGTGATCATAATTGTAATGAATACATTGCAATAGACATCTAGAATCACTTGAATGTTGTTGAATAGGCCACTACAAATGTCTTTGACTGTTCCAGTTTCTGGAGTAAGAGAGAAAGTCTGGGACGTCAGTGTCTGCTTTTTATATTTGTAGAGGGTATTTACAGGGTGCAGATGATGTGCGGTTTGTAGACATGTATGTTTTAGGCACTCACATTTTATATTCAACTATTATAATATTTATGTCTGAGTTTCGGTTCTGTTATTTTATTTAAAAAGTGCCAATAAAAGATATTTGGATTAATGGCATTGAGTATCAAAGTTTGTTGTTTATCATGCACATTGAACATTTTGAATCCAAAGTAAAGGTGACTGTGGACTTGAGTTTATTAACAGTAACCATGCTAAGCATTGGTAAAGCTCCCATAAAAATGAACTTCAAATGATTTATTATATTTTATATTTAATTTTTTTAATCAAAGTTATTAAAACAGAAAACATTAGACAAACACTGTCTGCCTACATTTACTAAGCTCAGCTTCTTTAGCATCCTGAGCGGCTCTGCTTCTCCTTCTCCTGGCAACCAACCACTGGTCGTCATGGCTACACTCGCGTCACGTGACTAGCAACATAAACAATTTTCCGGGGAGCTAATGTTGCGCCGAGGAGTAAGCTAACTGCTCCATTTTAAGATCGACTTTTTCCACTTGTTTTTAGCCACTTGCTGGGATGTGTGGGCGATGGCAGTAATTATTCGTCGTGCGTCGGACTTTCCGATAGTTTCAGAGGCTGGAGCATCATGTCGAGGAGGGAAAAACCCGTCTACGGTTCAAAAACGGAGAGCTGTCCCGGTCCGCTAAGCTGAAAAATGGGAGCAAGCGCGTCAGTGTCGCTCTGCGTAAGTTTAGCAGCTGATAGCAATTAGCATCTTACTCCTGCTGATTACACTTTATGTGAAGCAGTTTTACCAAATAATATTAGGCATGGGGAAAACCTCTCTTGCAGTTTTATTTTTTAAGAGAGTGCACACAAAAGCGACAGTAACTGTTGTTAATACATAAAAATATGCAGTTTGTGTGGTGCATAACTTAGTTAACATTAACTATTTCAGCTTAATAAGTATAGATACCCGAGAGAATATGCCGTTTTTTCTTGTCAACGTATGTGATTTTTGTTTTCACATGAAAACGGGTCAGTGAGAGTGAAAAATCCTCAAGTAATGATGCATTTTAAAATGGAGGAGGGTTCAACATGACTTATTTTATAAACCACCTGTGGTCATTTAGGAATGTGACTATAGTCAACTACTGCATCATGCCCTGTTTCTATGCAGAGCGACGCATCTTCAGTGAGAATCCTGAGGCCCGTCACTAAGGTCAGCCCAGAGCCCATCACTCCCACCCTGGATTCAGAGCCTGACCTGGTACCCAGATGTGTGTTTGGTGTTGCCTTGGAAGCACTAAGAGAGGATGGACAGATGGTCTGTGGGATACCCCTCGTGTTGAGAGACATGGTGGAGTTCCTTAATAAGAATGGTATTTGCTGTTGTTTTCTCAATCCTCTGCCATTGTTTTATTAATTTCCATTCTACAAATCTCTCTTTCTGTCTTCCTTAGTTTCCTCTTCCTTTTCCCTGTTCTTTCAATGCAGCAGATTACTCAAACATCACCTGCATGTGTACTGACTGGATCTGCTACTGTATCACAGGAATGCATCATAGAGGCCTGTTCCGCCTGTGTGGGTCAGTGGTTCGGACCAGGCAGCTGAGGCAGCGGTGGGACAGTGGAGAGAGGGTGGACTTGGCGCATGACGGAGATGTCCCAACTGTGGCCTCGCTCCTGAAACTCTTTCTTCGGGAGCTGCCTGTCCCTGTAGTTCCCGAACCTCAGTGCAAACAGCTGGTTCAGAGTCTAACAGGTAATTGGAGATTATCTGGCATTTTTAGGATCAATTGATCAATTTTTGTTTACCTTTTTAGCGTCACTGCGCCACTGGTCCCTGATGAGAGCTACTGTACAAGTGTTAAACCCCAGAGGCAAGACAATAATAGTGCGGAGGAAGTAGCAGTATAGGCCCGTTGCTGGCAAGCATCTGCCTGACTCAAGTATTCATAAATAATTCCCTGCAGAACCAGAACTGATATTTTTTAGCCAGTCTCGTATCCCTCCATGTGTGTGAGACAGTTGAGGGAAGTGAGAAAGTCCTACACCCAAACATGAGTCATCAGGTAGTTTTCATTGTTAAAACTGCAGATTTTTTCTGCCTATCTGGGTAAAGAACCTACACACTCCTTAACTGGTTAAACAGATCATTATCATGTTGAATATATACCAAATTGTGCAAATGTTAAAAGGTTAGATTCTTATCCGTTGCATAGTGCCATCAGAGAGGTATCTGATTGATCTCAGCCAGTTGTCCACCATGACAACAACTGCAAACATACAGCCAGAGTCATAAAGAGCCCTTATCAGTTACCAGACGAAGAACAAGAAGTCCTGCACCAGATGGTATGACCCCCCACAGTCAGTCTGGGATTACGTAAAGAAACAGAAGCAGCTGAGGCAGCTCTAAATCCATAGAAGAAGTGTGGCAAGTTTTCCAGTGTGCTTGAAATGATCTAATGCCAAGTATCTTTAATAACTGTGTACAGGTGGACATAGGATAATTAATGCTGACTGGATGGCAAAGACTGGTTACATCAAATGTTGATTTAATTTAGTTTTTTGACTAAGTTTACTGCTAAATACAAATTATTTATGGCTTTTACACAGACTTGAATATTTATTAGTAATACAAGGGGATTCTTGTGCTGCTCTTCCTGATAAGTAAGAAACATGCCATATTGTCATCCACTTTATCTGTCAAGGTCTTATAAACTTAGGCGATTATAGTATTAAAGTAATCTATGGATTATGTTCCAAGTGAATGAGGCCAGTATGGGAGCTTGTGCAATCGTTTACAATTTTGTTGGCAGTACCTATAATTTTTTTTTACATGTTTACATTTCTTCAGCATGTCTGCCTCTATGAACAAAAATGGGGAACAAGTCTGTGCTAAGAAAACAGGGAAGCAGAAGTGGAAATAAAACTGAGTGTTCAGTGGCTTATACAGACATATAGATTAATCTCACTTGGTTACTCTGCTCAAAGTGTTCATTACATTAACAATCGAAACAGCTTTATCGGGTATTACTTAATCTAATGATTATGCTCTGAGTAACCAATTAATTATTTACTCAAACCCATACTACTGCCAATGTCTATCTCAAAGTACAGGTGTCTAAAGTCTAAAGTGAAATACATTATTCAGCCTGACTTTACAATTTAATTTTATATGTGCATAATTATTATATTTATTGTCAGGTGGGAATATTTTATTTGATGGCTCATATTAGCAAATTCTGTTTGTGTATAAACTACAATAATGCAATATATATTGGATCATATATTTTATTCCCTTTGATATCACCGACTAGTGATTGAGGAGTATGTTAATAAATTCTGTTTTTGTGTTTTCTTTTTTAGGATATGCAAATGAGACAGAGGTGAACCAGAGTCTGAGAGAAAACCTTTGCTGCCTCCCTGATGACAGCCTCATTATTTTGTCTTACCTCATCCACTTTCTGTCCAGAGTGGCTGCTCACAGCCAATCTAACCACATGCCCGTGGAAAATCTGGCAACCATCTTTGGACCTTGTATATTCCAGTAAGTCGCTGTCATTAATGCCACATTCAAATTCTCTCCAGAGCTGTGTAGGGAGAAGCAAGGTTCCTCAAATCAAATCATCACAGTCTGAGTAAATTCTCAAATGAACCTTAAACAGACAGTTGATCAAGTGATTTGTCTCTATTTAACTTAAGGTCAGATGGTTCTTCTATATATACAATTTAAAATTCTGGTTTCACATTTTGTTCTGAAGAGAGAGAGGTGGTTATGGTTTCTCTGGAATCTTTATTTGTCAGAACCAGATGTAGAACAAAAAGCACTTTGTCTGGGTGTTAACTTACTAAGTGTCTGGCCTAGATCATAGTCCTCAGTGTGTCTGTTGTGTGGAGTCGGGTTAGGTCTTTCCAGGAAATGGGTGTGGATTGTGGCTAATAATGCAAAGCATGGCACACAAAAAGGCAGACAGATAGAACAGAGGTCATCAGGATTTTTCTGGTTGCTTCTCCCTTCCTGTTTACAGAGCTCAGCCATCACTATAAACAAACACATTCTCTGGGGAGGCACATGTAGAGTTCAACTTTGAGTTTCTGTCACTCTAGAAAGGAATTATTATATGCAGTCAACACCCTTTAAACCGTTCCACCAGCCCTTGATCTCCCAGTCTCGCCTATGTCACCCCAGTTTTCTCTGAAAGTTAACGGCATGTCAGTGGAATGTGGTGTTAGTCACGACATAAAATTATGCATTTGAGGGGAAAATGTCAGATGATTATAGCCAGAGAATGAGGAGTTGGTTAGGGGGTGTGGTAACATAAGTTTTGAAAAATGGGGGTGGGTTTCTGTTGTGGTAGCTTCAGAGAGCTGGAAAATATCCTGTGCTTTGTGCTTCTTGTACCACAGGAATTAGAACAGCAACAGGGAATTTCAGGAATGATGTAATGGTTTGAATGAAAGAGTTTTGAGAATGAAAGAACGGTACATATTGCAAAACCAAACAATCAGCTCAGAATAATAGCTTTTAAGCTACATTTAAGCATAAATATATATTTATACATGCTTATATACATGCTCAATAATATTACTGCCATTTATAGGTTAAAGGACTTGGTATGACAGACATTGTAACACATGTTCTTGCCATGCAGCAGGTGTGACAGCTTCTTTGCCAGCGTGCGCTCCCCATAACTCATGCATATTTGTCATCCAAGCCTCTTTATAAACAGCCGGTTCCCCTCATATGTGTCTGTTATGTAATCCATGTGACAGACTACTTCTGTCCAGTCACTCCAGCTGACCTGTCTGCCATATAAACACAAATCTATTAATACTCAAAATTTTCTCATTCCCTTCGCTCTTTGACAGTATGTTAACATTTGCCTTCCATGTATAGACTGGATAAGACCTAAATAAAGACAGAATGGATAATGCCAACCACAGCATCAATCACAGCATATCAAAAACAAATCGCGGCATGAACACGTGAACACGTGAAGACCTTCTATTTTGGTCTGAGGTGGTGATTACCTCCCTACACATGTCTGAAATTTATGGTGGAGTGTCAATGCCAGAGCGAAGCCTTATAGAAGCAGATGAAAACCCTTCATACTGTACGGTTATTTGTTTTTTGTCACTGGGAATTTTATTTTACTAGGTGTTAATTTCAGTTGACTGCTGTATATGCCTCCTTCCACTAGATGGCAACCTTTTCTCTTATGTTCTTAACAACTCTTAAAAAGAGACCATTTTGAGTACACAGTAGATCGTATGTATGATGTTGTGTTGTCATTCCTTCTACATGCAGTGTTCCAGCAGGACCCAGAATGCTGGAGGAGCAGAGTGTGTGTAATGCCCTGTTACTACAGCTTCTCAGGCATCACAAGGTTCTCTTTCAAGCACCAGCTGAAGACTCAGTGGTTTCCTCGATTGCTTCCTCCTCACCACCTCCTCCTACCCTCTCTGCTCTTTCACACTTTGAGGTGAATCCCTTTAATGGAAATAGTTACGTTATTGTTTAAATTTAATTTTTTAATTATTTTGATTATATTAATTTTGCAATACATAATGTAATTACAGAACATAGACAGTCATATTTTTTTACAAATGTTTGTCATACATTAGGGTCCTGTAAATAATATCATCTAGGTGAAAACAAAACCACGTCCATGGGCTGTCAAACTCTTGTCTGTTAACCAGTCACACTCAGTCTATGTGCAGCTGCTTATAAAATACATGCAAATGTTTTACAACACTAATATTTGCCACTTGACAAGCCCAAAAGCAAAAAATGACCGGTTAAAATGTTACAAATAACACACTGTTAAGTCTAAGGTCTATTGAAAACATGACTCAGAATACCTGCATACATTATGATAGAATCTGGCACAGTAACGGGTAACACTGCAGTTATTAAATGATTATTTGCATATATATACATATGTACACAAAATTAAGTTAGTCTAAGGACTACTTGTGCAGCTGAAAACAGCGACATGCCAGTCAAAAAATGCTTTCAACACAAAACTAGATGTTCCCCTAAATTCTTTACAGCACTCAGCAACAGACACTTGTGTTCTGGAGGTCTTTTGCGTGATGGAAACTTGTAAAAAGAAATTATTTCCTCCTTCATGTTATTCACAATTTTTAGGCTTGATGATGGCAAGTTTTAAAGTATAAAAACATAATATTTCCTGCATTTTTTGCCAACGTCAGTGCTTTGTTTTCAAGGAACTGAGTAACCCAGATGTACGGAAATACCTGGATGACCCTGGTTGTCTGTGTTTCTATATGCTGTATACCTTTAAACTAAAATTAGAATTGTTTCAAGAGGCTGTTAAATCCTTTATTATGAAGTTTAAGACAGATGAGAAACTGCAAAAAATATTTTCTTCTGTATCTCCCTCTAGTAATGTGTGTGTTCACTTTTGTTGTCCTTTGGTAGGTTCGACCCAGCAGCTGTCATTCAGAGCAGAGCAGTGTGGGGAGGTTGGAGGGAGAGACTGCCTCATTCTCAGTGACCAGAGCATTTAACCAAACCATACGGATGGAGTCTCATCTCATCAGGTACTGTCATCACCTTAGCTTTAGTATGTTTGCAACTACACAAGAAAGATGGATAGATAGGCAGGACACATTAGATTTAACCATTTATGTAAGAATTATTCACATTTGTCTTTGACGATGACTCTGCTCAAGTAATGCTGTGGAACAATCTAAGTAAGCATGACAGAGAATCCCTGAGATAATCCCCCCCCCCCGGCAGAGCCTGACATTAACAACATTTGAGTTAACAACAGTTAACAACATTAACAACAATATGAACAAAGAATACATTTTTTTGGTCATACAAAAAGACGCAGAGGAAATGGGGGAGATAAGATGCAGATCCTCAGACAATCTTGAAGCAATGTGATGAGCACAGAGTAAGAGATTAAGTGAATGCTGCCTCACATGCAGTAATTGGGTTGGACAGAGTTAAGTCGTGAACAATTAGACACATACTACTACTTGTGACTATAACTGACTCTGTCCCTGACTGAACTACCTCAAAGATCCATTATTAATTCTAATATTGTCCTGTAGCTGTTTAAACAGACTTTTTCTGCCTTAACCACATTTAAACTGTCACAAACCTTCACTTCAGATATCTTATCCTTGAGGGAATAATTACAACCTGACCTTTTGCCTGTAGCAATTCACTTTATATGCGGGACCGTTTAGCCATTTGTCGGGTTGATGGTTGTTTCATTGGTGAAGTGAAGGCTGAGATGTCTTTCACAGGGAATTAAAGCTGATCTCTGGGGGTCTTTTTTTTTTTTTTTTTTTTTTTTTTTTTTGGGGGGGTGTTTTTCAATGTGTTCCCATGGAAATTACCAAGGGGTCAAACTGTGTCGCTTAGTTTTATCATTGTCAAGCAGTCCTGCTGCATTTCTGGAAACTACAGTTTTTCATTAGTGTTACACATTACATTTTAAAATGGAATCAAATAACACTCCTACTGTTTCTGAACCAAATGAAACAAATGAATATAGGTTAGCGCTGGTCCCTCAGTGAGCTTTTGTTAGCATTTAAATGTTCAGACAGGATTATTGGGATGTTACAAAAGGGAAAATCTCACGATGATACTGTATTCTGTAAGACTATAGATTAATTATTAATTCATTCAGTAGGTGACTGGTTTCTCTTCAGCAATGATATCATGGTCAGAGGGGGCAGTTGACAACATTTGCTGAAAAAAGAATTATTAAATTCAGGTACATTTAAAGCAAGTAACAACACACTGTTGGGTAAACTGCAACACTTCAGTACTGAAACTCTGTCACCCAGTTTCTGAAGTCAACCAGAAAACCAGCTGTTGCTTGTACAGCTAAGTGGCCTTTCAGTCTAATGGCCTGTAAAAATAGCTGCTAGAAGCAGCAGAGAAGTGGAATAATGGCAAATCAGTCTTCCAGACAGAATCTATATGTGATGACAGTTGTCTGCTTACGGGTAACTTTTCCACCTCAGAACTTGGAGGCTACTCTGTTATTTTCTATTTTTAAATTGTGAATGTGGGTTGCTTTGAGGTCGCAGTACAGACGAAAAAATACATGTATCTGGTTTCTGTATTTGTTCAACCATATTCAGCATGCAGCGTGGCATTCACATACACTTGCTAAATAATGTTGTGACTATTGTTCATGTATGATTACATTTGACCTCTGTTTGTGTGTTGAGCTAAGAGAGAAAAAAAACATTCTTGTTGTCATTATAGGCAGTTATGGTCTGTTCTGTTTACTATGTGATGATGAAAGGATGTCCTCAGTCTAGATCAGGTTAGTAAAGGGGATATTCAAAAACAAGTATGAGGTATTGCTAATAGAATCCTTGTGGACTAAAGCCAAAGTGAGATTAAAGTCACAGAAATATTCTGTGACAGCTGCACGGCTGTCCGGACTGTTGTGTTAAATGACCCACTTGTGTCACTTTTAAGAGGAGTCATCAGTGAATATAGCTGAAGAGGAATAGATGGCATGAAATGTGCTTTTTGTGTCCTTCCTAGCTGACACAGGAAAGGGTAGGTGGCAGTCCAGGCATTGAATAGCAGCAAACTAGTAGACACAGTCCTCCATGTCTTTCCACAGCTCATGTCAATGTACAAAAGTCAATCTAGCAGCCTACCTTCCAAATGGCTGTTTTTGTCTGTCTGTTTTTTGTTAGTGTATCCTCAGCCTGCTTAATAAAACCAGGCACCAGAGAAATGTCTTCATTTAACCAGAGCAAAACCTGTTTAGAATGTGGCCTTCTCATCCAGAGATTTGGCAAACTCTGTAAATGCATCATCTCATGATTGTTTAATACAACAGGGACACATGGGGACACTCCACCTCCATATATTGGATTCTAAGCTGTAAAATCTGTCACGCCTGCTGAGGAAGAGTACCACGCTTCAAGTAGAAGCTATACCAAGAAGGTTTATCATTGCTTCTGTTTGTTTTTTAGTCCTCACATAGCAAACAAATATCAATGATTTTTTATCAACTGCTTCCCACTCTCATCTGTGCTGCAAGCATAAAATGCTGCATCATTCCAACTGTCTGTTTTTCTAGATCTCATAAATTGTGGGAAATCAAAAGTACATAGCTTTTTTTACTTCTTTGCTAGTCCTATTTCCTCAACTGCCTGAAGATTACATAACTAGAGTCAATGTTAGGGAGTGAGATTTGTGTGTCTATTTATTTTTTACCCTTCTGTTCGGAACAGCAGCACAGAATTCAGACCAAGTACCCACATTTCTTATAGTTTCTTCAATAAAAACCTGTGTCTTAGGTTTATTTGACATACACAAATAAGAAAGGGAGGTTTTTGGTTATTTGTGTCTGCACATGTCATCCTGGGATCTGTCACTGGGCTGTTGTGCTTTCAGTTTACATCTCTGGCATTTGAATGCTGTTCTGTCTGACCATGTGTTGACCTCTATACTTCTCTCTGATGTCGTGGTCTGTATTGATTGTAGTCTAATTATTCCTACAATGGGAATAATTTCAAAACGAGTCTCTGTTTTCTATCTCTTACTTTTTACTTAACAAAAAAACATTTCTAAGTAAAAAGGCAGCATGAATTCAGTCAGCTACTTTACTTCAATTATATTATTTTAGTAAATGACCCCTTCATGTCAGTCAGTTCATGTATTCATAAAATTAGCTATTTCTAGGTCAAGTGTTGAAATATAGGTCAAGAAACATATGTTGTGTAATGGGATTTATAATCCAATACACATAAAATTTTCTGTTTTAGGTCATTCAGTTTTGTCAGTCTGATTGCGCATGTCAGTCAGGATTTAAACTAAATGTGTGTGATTACATGTGTATGTGCTTTCTTGTCTTGGCCTACTTCTGTCTTTATTGCAGTGCTAGAACTGCCGCTGTTGACCTTAAATATGACTAAGTGCCTCTGACTGTGATTTCATATTTGTGTCAGTTCGTCTGCGCGCTTGTACAGACGTGTGTGTGTGGGCACGGGTAATTGAAGTGGGTGGGTCAGTTCTCTGCCTGCGGCTGTCACTCCTGACCATTAAGTACTAATCATCTGTGCTCTATTTTCTTCTTTGGCTTTCTCTGTCCCTTCAAAGCAACAAGCCATTCACTGTCACATGCGATCTGTACGTTAGACTGCTGTAAGTTTAGGAATTTTGGCAAAGGATGTTTTCATGTCTCATCTGCTTCAACATCAGTGACAGCAATCATGGATCTGCAGTGCTCCACATGTGAGTGAGCTGATGCAAGTTAGTTTTCTACTAGGAGAGATGTATGTGCTTTGCTGCAGGGGGCAAAAACTTAAAAATATTCTTAGCATGCTAGTATCTACCAACTAAGAAATCCGTGGTGTGAGAAGCACTGAATAATTTTAATGGTTTGATGAACATCAATTACACTTGGTGTTGTCTTCAGTTTTGTCCATTTGTTCATTCAGTGCATGTTCTTGTCGCTTTTGAATAGCCTCAGTTAAGATGACAAATGTCGAAGAAGAGAAAATAGAAGCTGAAACGTAATTCATTTGGCAAGTCAGTTATGCTTGTTTTTGCTGGGAGCGGCTCATTAGAGTTTCATGAGACATGACATAGTGTAGCTTTAGATCAGACACTGCTGATTCATGACTGCCTGGATGTTTGTTTTCCTGCAGTAGTCAGCAGTTTTCTCTGGGATAAATTGTTGAACAATATCAGACTTGGCTCATGTTTACCTTGTGATGATAAGATTAATGTAATGCACTTGTAAATTTTCCATGTATTGGATAACATAGCATGGATCTACAAGTGTTTTATATAGGGCTACTTTCAGAATATTTCTTTAATACCCGACTGATTTGGTTAGATTTTTTAAACCTTTTTTACCATCTTCAAATCTGTCTACCAGTATCTTTCTTTAATCTGTGATATCCCCTATTCTTTTTCTCTCTTTAACTCATTTTCTTTTCATTGCTGTTGTGGTCTTCGCTCTTTCTTTTTGCCATTTTTACCTATTTGATACCTTTTATCAGAAGACCTTCTTTATAGATCGCAAATTGTGATGTTTGGAACAGAAAATTGTCTTAATGGTTGATAACTCTTTTACTAATGCTTTAGGAATAAGAAATAAACCATGAAGAAGTATTTCTGGATTGCCATTTTGTGAAAATTCATGGTATTTCTCCCCAGGCTGTCTATTTAGCTAACTTTTTCTTCTTCTTTAGTGGCCAGTTCATAAAAGTCCTTCTGAATGCATTTATTAAAAAGTAGTCAGCCAGCTTTGATAAATTACTGTAAAAACTAGTAATGACTTTATGAGCATTTGTAACTGCAGACTAGCAGTTCCTATCCATGCCTTCCTGTGTTCTTATAAAGGATGTCTCATTCTAAAGAAGCTTTCCTCTCTCCTCACCTCCTTCTGTTGGTGCACTTCCCAGTCTATCTCATTCTCTGTCTTTGTGTCTCTTCATAGACCTGACACACTGGTGCAGGGTTGTGAAACCAGCTCTGACGTCAGCGCTGACATTCAGAAGCTGATTGCAGACCAGGAGGCTCCGGAGGAGAGCAGTGAAAGTGTGGAGGCAGGCGGTGTGCTTTCCTGCCCCACTGACCCAGGAACAGAACAAGATCCACAGAGCAGCCCATTTCAAAGCATTCAGGGGGAGACACCAGAGATGGAGTGTACCACACAAGGGTGAATGTCTTTCCTGTTGGTCTTCCCTTTTTTTCCCTGACATTGATGATATTTTTAGTGCCAAATCTGATCATGTCATTTTAGGAGGAGGAGATGGATTTACCTACTTCATACCTGCATTTCTTCTCTCTCTCCCTCTTTCAAATCATAAACAGTTTAATTGTTTTTCTTTTATCAACAGGAGCTTTTCACAGATGCCACAGCTTACCTCCATATCAAAGGAGGAAGAAATAAGCAAAGTAGAAGATAGAAGGGCAGCATACTCATTCATCAAAGACAACTGTTCTACGGTGTGCATTGTTGATGTTTTAACTTTATTTTTTGAAATTTTCTTTTTTCTTTTGTACTCTTTCTTGTGTCCTTCCTTTTCTTGCACACAATATGCAGCAGTTAGTTTTTGACTATCTCTAGCTGTGAAAATTCATTCAGCGACAACTGTTTCTGTAGTAATTTATGTTTACTTCTGATTATTCACAGACAACTGAGGGGTGTACTATGAAGCAAGTTCAACATAGCCATGCTTTCTTTGTGTTAGCTGGCTTGACAAAACCTAAAACCTCAAGCAGAGATAATGGCAATCACAACAGTGGTTATTAACTGTCTTTATCAACCTAGGTTTTGTTCAGCAGCCTCTGTCCACACAGATAAAAGGGAGCGTTTGATGCGTCATTTAACTCCTCTTCCACACTAAATGGACTGATTGCATGTTGTCTACTTCAGTTAAGCGGAACAGGTTGTTATAATGGGGAGCAATTAAGAGTGTAAATATTTATTGTGCTACATGGTGTTACTGCAAATTATGCAAGAGAGAAATTGTGTGAAAGTGTAAGTTAATAGATTTATTTTACCACTCAGTGCACTCTCAGTGCAGGAGCTTTTTTCTGACTTGAAAGCTGCACATTAGAGCTCTTGAAATGTTTTCTTCATACTGGTGAACATGACAATAAAGAAGTGCATTTAGGTCTGACACAGTCCTATAATGAGGGATATGTTGATGTCTTTGCCAAATCGGAATCAGTTTATGTTGCTAACTGAACATCTTCTGTGATAAATATAAATAGACTAAACAATTTTCTAATTTGTGTTCTATATGCTGCAATATCAGTAGAGTAAAATGGACTTGATAGTACATCAGGATCTAACATAAACACATATTTCTCTATTTTCTGCATCACTAACTGAATGCATGTAGGTTCCCGTGTCAATGTTAAGGATGAAGGTTGCCTACTATAAGTGCAAAGCTTTGTTCAGTGGCATTACGAATGTACAGCTCAATAAGTTTGCAGATATAATATATTCCCTCAGCGGAAAATCTGTATTACACATAGACAATATGGTCAGTAAAAGGTCTGGTGGCACTTCTTACAGCTGATTACAACCCAAAACTCAGATTGGCTGTGCAGCACAAGTTACCATGTGGTCTAGCCGTTTAAAAGAGAGCCACCTTTGTGGTATTGAAAACTGGCTTTAGACTCGTCATACCTCATGTCCAATTAATCTTGCTTCCTATGCCCGTAAATGAAGTAATATAGTATATGTTCACCTTAAATTTTTAAAGTGGGAAATCATTTGGCTCATTAGATGTCTCGAAGGTTGTGTGACATGACTGAATTGTTTTTCAGGCTTCTACAGACGCAGGGCAGAATTCCTCTATTTCCGCCTGCTGCGTAGCGAATGAATCACAGCTCAAAAACCAAAGACACAGTCAGCACACAGAGAGGTGAGAGGAAGGTTTCTCCTTGAAGACTATAGATGTTGACATTTTGTTGCAGCTGTGTTTTTCCTCTTTTGTTTCTGCTTTGTTGTCCTATTTAACTATTTGTTCATAGAGCTTGTCCGGTATCATTTAAAAGCAAAACATCCAAGTGAAGATAAAATGACTAATTTCAGTCTCCTTTGTATTAACTATTTATAATTTAAAGATTCAAACACAACCAGTAATCAAAAAGAAGCATTGTCATGAAGGGGTCATATTAATAGTTCTGCAACAGTTAAAGTCTATCAGATTTAATTTTGTCTGATTCCTTTGAATGCTACAGTTGTTTTTTGTGTCTCTCTCTCCTGCTCAGTTCAGTTCATCTCTTAGCCCTGCAGTCAGTAGAGAAGTAGGTTATGGGAGCAGTGTGCTGCTCACAGTCATAGTTTTGATATGATTCCAGTCCAAATAGCACTGACTTGCTACAGGGGCTCACGTGGAGCGGAGTGACCAGCTAGATTAAATCGACCTAGCATGTTGGCATGGTGACTTTCTGTTTGTGCTGTCTCCACAGAGCCAGAGGACAGGCCATCTCAGTTATGCCTCATTAAAGTCACACATGATTAAGCCATAACCTTAATGGCAATGTCAGATGACCCTCTGTCCACAAAGCTACATAGAGCAGTTGACAGTCCGGTCTGTGAGCAGATCTGATACGTTATTGATTAGTAAGACAGACAATGCACAATGAGTACTAAGTTGAAGTCACAAAGACACAGCTGCTCGAGGGAGTAGGAGAATTGTTATGGAAACTGTGACTTTTTAAACAAATACTTGATGTAACTTTATTTATTTTAATGTGATTTCATTGTATTGGCTTGCTGTTGACAGAATTTTGTTTTTCAGCCAACTGTGCTGTACAACGCAGAAAGACAAGACAGAGGACAAATCCATGGCGTCTGAGTGGAAGGTAAACAGGCCTTTCTGAACAATACAGCTGCACTCTCCAAATCGTTTTCACAGCCACAACCTGTTTAAATTCTGTTCTTACATACAACCATACAAAAATTCTGTTATAGCCAGGTCTGTCCAACTGTGAATCTGTGTCAGGTGAGTTTATTTATAGAGCACATTTAAGAACAACAAATGCTGACCAGAGTGCTTTACAGAGATAAAAGAAAAAAGGAAGCCTCAGGCTGCAGGCTGGCAAAATGTATTGCACTAATATATCTCAGAATTCACCACTGAGAGAGAGAGCCTTAAGGTTTAGAGGGGTTATCTAGGATTTTTTGATCAAAAACAAGTTTCGAAGTGATTTTAATCCTTAGTTAATTTCTAAGAGCTGATATAAAATAGGGAAGCTGTTACTAAACAGATGTATTATCACTGACATTCAAAGGGGTTATCAGACAGTGAGGTAAAGATTTTATTTTGCTGTCGTTAAACACTCGGTGTTTGAGGGCACACAGCTGGATGATGATGATGATAATGATGGCAATTTGTATCCAGTCTGAGGCAATACCTTAATTCTTTTTTGATTTATATTTGGTCTTATGGACTGATCTGTCTGCCGATAAGGAAGTAAATTAATTTATTATCTATCTTTACATATCATTGTAACATACAGTACACTGATACATGTGCATGGGTGTGTGTTCCCACATTGGTGTGTGTCAGTTCGTGGGCTTTGAGAGTTCGTCAGTGATTATTTCTGTTCCTCCAGGGAAGAAAAGGAGCAGGAGGAGGATGTGGTGGTTCTCCTGACAGACATTGTGATTGCAGAGGCAGGAACAACTGCTCTGACGTAAGTTCTCCCTCCTCACAGCCTGTAGACACACAAATTAACGCGGGGTATCCATGACACCACGGCAAGCTGATACCTTCAGTTAGGTGTGTGTAAGCATGTGTGTGTGTGTTTATGTGCATTTCTAGGTGTTAGCTTGCTTGCTTGTGGGTGTTTTGCTTTAGTAATAATAGCCTCACTTCTTCCCCCCGCTCACATCCTTCCACCTCCTCTGTGTGACGCACAAGGCTGTGTTTTTTTATGAATGAACAGCCAGGAAGGGTGAGAAAGAAAAAGCGAAGCCTGAATCCAAGGCTGCTGTTGTTGATGTTGATGATGGTGAGAGTGGTGTCAAATCACCTAAATTAAACCAGTCCACTTTATTTTCCAGCCTCCTCACTCAACTCAGAATATCTTTTGTTGCAGCTCAGATACATTTATCCTTTCACTCTGCCTAACATCATGTGCATTCACTGCATATACGCCCACTTGCACAGAGACACGCTCACGAAGGGAAACAGCTACGTGACTCCCCGCAGCTCCATCAAATAGACTCCTTGCCTCTGCCTGACAACGTTGCTGTGGAAACGCCTCGTCATATACAGTACCTCATTCCTCCCTTGCACACACACACCCACTCCACACGCAAAGACGTGAGTGGTATTCCCGCCGCCCCGTGCTTCCGTGCATGATGAATAATCCATGTGGAAGCGCTTCAGCAGCAGAAGTGTTGGGAATGCCGGTCAGAAGGAAAACCATGTGGATGTAGGGATTCTCTTCAAGAGCTTGCCATATTCTCACACACACACATGCAAATACGCGGATCAGGTGATGTAGGAATCACAGTGACACACTTATTGGAATTGCAGGGATCCCACGCTGGATGCTGGTGCATATTAAGAATCTGACTTGCAGACTGAAAACAGGATTCATTTCTAGCTGGTTGAGTGCTTGACTGAATGACCAGCTTCTGTTGCACGGAGACCTAAAAGGAGCTACGTTTTTCTGTTTCTGAAAATACGCACCACCTCACATGTGCTGCTCAGGAGGATCTTTTGCATCTTTTTTTGTAATTGACAAGGAACTTTGCAAGATCATAGATTTATTTGTGATTTCTGAGAATAGAGTTTCTCGTACTTCAGCCTGTATTGAGCTATATTCTGCCTTTTGACTCGTACCTTTCTCTGGAAGAAAAGGCAACCACTCAGTTCTTCTCAAACGCAGTCTGGACAATAAGAGAATGAAATGATTTTACAGGACTTCTGAAGATTTGTGAGCAGCATGTGAAACGCTAAAGACTCCCTCCAGCCAAGCGACAACGCTTCTTTCTGACTTCTCTTCTCCTGTCCATCTGCATCCCTGAAGCCATGTTCTGCTTCTGTTTCCAGAGCCCCTCCCTCAAGCTACAAGCCCTGGAGGCTGACATGGGACCCCTGCCAACACCAGGAGACCCCCCATCTCAGAATAACATACCTGCTCTGCAACAGCCTTTTTCTACTGAAGCTGCGAGCCTGTATTTGACCCAAAAACAGATCCTTCACTCGCCATCGTCACCACCTGCTCAGGACACAGTAAACTCATCGCAGCCTGGTAAGTCAATGGCAATGAAGTGACACATAAAATGAACTGGTAATAAATAAGTTCCAGTATTAAACATTTTCCACTTACCCTGTAGCAAAGAAGAAAATGATTTTGAGGTTGCAATTCATATATTATTGAGGACATTATTATTACTTAGGAGGTATTATTCAAAGCACCTCACAGTATTTTTTGCTTAGTGGAGTGTCAGTGAGAATCAAGACCATAACCTTAACAGTGCAAGATGCATGCATTCATATAAAGATACTGTATCAGTGGGTTTTTCCGTAGCATCTGATTTACTGTCTGTAAAAATGAGTTTGCTTAGTCAGTTCCCAGAGATGGGTGCGTCTTTTCTTATTAAGTTAACTAACAGCATACCATACAAAATACAGCTATTCTCGCATCACTTCATAGCCACGGATGTTAGTACTGACACATATATTAAGTCATACATTGTTTAATGTAAATACTAATGAGTTTTTTTTTTTTTTATTAATGTTGAATCTTGCTGTCTTTGTTCTTCCTTTTTGAATTATGGGATTAGAGTTAAGTGAGTAAACAACTGCATTTTGACCCTGCTCCTAACTAGGATGGTCAAAATGATGAGGAATTTTCCCAAGGGGATTAATGAAGGATAAATTATTATTATTATTATTATTATTATTATTATTATTATTGTTGTTGTTTATACACATAACTGCTAAAATAGAAACCAATTATTGTTAGTGGTTTTAACTGAAAAGAGCAATTTGTCTTTCTTTTGTTTCTCCTTTTTTGTCTCCCCCTCCTTAGCTTGTCTTCTTTTCTTCCTGCCTCACCCCCCTTTCCTCTTTCCCATCTCTCATTTTCTCCTATCTATCTTCCTTTATACATATAAAAAACCTGTTTAATCTAATGGACAAGTGAAATATGGTATGGTAGATTTTAGTTACTATTGTATCCTTGTTCTCTCTCCTACAGTGCACATCCCATCCCCGCATTTGTCCAGTCCTGTGCTCTCCACTGCCACTTATTCTGAGGGACTTCCAAGAGAGGATACCCTGCCGAGCCCGCCAGCCTCTAACGCCAGTCCACTCCTCTCTCGTTTTACGACGAACGACTGCCCTGTTCCCTCACCACGATGCCCCAACTTCAGCCACAGCCTTCGCTACAACCTGGACCCCGACACAGCTCCGTCTCCACCATGCTCACAACACATACGCATGTAAGACAACTGTTTTGTCACCAGCTTTATTTGGGAATAGTGACTCATAAACAGTACATAGTCAAATAGACAAAGAGGGATGGTCTCATGTTTAAGTTCTTGCATTACTGCTGCCATGTTGCCATATTAGGTCATAGTAATATTCATTTTGAGTCCTTATTGCATGGACCAATACGCAGTTTCTGAAGAGTTCAAGCAGGTAAATGTGCACTTTCTGATTCCAGGGCTCGCTGCAGTGTCCATACAGAGCTAGACGAGGGCTCTGTGTCCATCTCAAATCTCAACAGACACATCCACACACTGAGGAAGAAAATCCGACGTTTTGAGGAGCGTTTTGAACAGGAGAAGCACTATAAAGTAAGTGAAGAAATCAGAAGTGCCTGTTCAGCTGGATTCTCATGAGTCACCAATGCATTTCAAGTTTGCAGAAGTTTCAAAGCCAGTAGTTTTGTGTGGGTTTGTGTGTGTGTGTGAGTACGTGACTGGCTGGGTGTGTTAGTGTTATTTAAGCTATTAACTGAAGCTGCTGGTGCCAACCACAAACATCTAACAAGGATGAATTACTCCCTCTACTGGGGAATTGTAAAAATTGCAGTTTGTTACACAATGGCTCTTCACCGAGTTGGTTGACAGGTGGTTCCACACCTGGAACAAAACACAAAGTGAAAAGAACCGTTCCAGGTACTGGATACAAAAGACAGGCCCGGTCTTGTTAGTGATTAGAGTGTGTTTTTTTTCCAGCCGGCCCACAATGACAAGACAGCACATCCAGAAGTGGCCAGACTGATGAAGGAGCTCATCAAGAGTCGCAAGCAGCTGAAAGGTCAGTTATGCAACCATAGTAACGCCCACACATGAATTAATGATTGCAGAGGTGCAAGAAGTATCAAGAGCAGTATCAAGAACTTAAAGTTCCACTCAATCAGTCAACATAACTTTTTCTTGTTTGAGCTTTACTGTGCTGAATGATGTATGTTTAAAGTCTGACACTACTAAGCTGTGTTCAAATTAATCTGCTGAAAGAGGACATTTTCTTTGAGTTCAATTACAATCTTATGTGAATGTGAGTACCTGTGTGCAGAATGTGTAAGATCACAAAGAGTTTGGAAGGCAATCTTGGTGCAATAGGGACTATACACAGGTGGGATGTGAAAACATGATGATGCATTGCACATACAAAGACAATTAGAACTATCATTGATGGTGTTGTAAGAGACATCTTATACCTGATGGTTAAACTGTTAAAATGAAAAATTATTTCTATATTCATAAATTTAGGATTTTTGAACACTGGAGGAGGCAAATATATAATTTTGGGAATTTCTAATGTTAATTGAAATTACTTATGAAGAAACCATATCAGACACATAATGTTATTTTAATAAACGTATTGTTCTTTTAACATAAGTCGAAGGAAGTCTTAAAGAAGAAGTGCCAACCAGACGTGTTAAAATAGTTTGTTATAAGTAGAATTTTCTCAAAAAATCTGACATAATTAAAAGTACAGAAATAACATCAGCCATTTATGTATAGTGCCATTAAAAGCATTTTTTGGTTCATATTACTGTTGAACAGTAGAACTTCATGGTCCCGTTAGATTAATTGCTTGATATGCAGATAGTTTTGTATATGTTGGGTCTCCTCCAAAGGGTCAAAAGATATGTCTGACAAGTTGTGAGATGATTAATTGTTATGACTGAGGAGGAAAATAAAGATCTGTTAGACAAATAAATGTACTGGAGTAGAAGTATTTAAGTAGAGTAAAATGAAAGTACTCAAGTACAAGCACCTATAAACTATAATTAAGTACAGTGCAATTGCAGTACCAAATGAAACTTAACTCAAACAAAACCGAAGTCGGTGTTTTATGTTTACATACTCCCTGTTTTCATGCCACCATATTTTCTGTTTAATGCAGAGATGAAGCTGCGACAGGCAGAAGAATCGGGCCTGAGAGGACAGGGAGGTTTCAACACTGTAGCTGAAACATGCAGGACCAATATGGGCCAGAGGGAGGCAGCACCGGCAGGGACTGAGCTGCAGCAACTTAACAACAACACTAATACCAAACCAAATGTAGAGGAAACAGTCAACATTATAAGCAACAGGCTGAAGGAAAGACGGCGAGAGCTGGGCCTGCCTGACAGCATTATGGTGGGTGTTGCAGAAATGCATTCAACACTCACATAAACACTTCAATGACTTTGGAGGTCAGAATCTTGGGTCTAAAAATCTATGTAGTGAAAAAGTAGTGGAAAAAACGCATGTAATGTATGTTTAATGTTGCAGTCAGCTATGAAATTACCTGTTATTCATCTTCACTGCATCTGTATGTACAGGAGATGTCCCATTTCCAGATGAGCATGGAGAAGACCATCATGCAGAAGTGTTTGCTGTACTTTGAGAGTCTGCACGGACGACCAGTAAGCTAAACTTGGATGATTGCTCTTTGTCTCATAGTAATTTTTCCTCCCCTCCGTCTCCCTACAACATTAATTTCTAGTCTGCTGATTTTTATTTTTTATTTATCAGTTTTTGTTTTTGTGTCTTCAGAGTACGAGGCAAGAGCGAACCCTGATGAAACCTTTCTACGATCAGTACCGTCTTCTCAAGCAGCTGCTTTCGTCTGCAGCCACAGCAGTCATTACAACCATTGTGAGTAAACATTCAAACCATGAAGAGCATCAGTTCCTAGATTCTAAATGTCAAGAGGAGTGGGTAGTCTTTCAGAACAAACTCTCTAGAACAATAACACCCCCAGTGTACTTCACTAATTAACTCGAATTCATAAAACGCCCCATGGACTCTTGAGGCCAAAGTGTCACTCTGCCCTCTAGTGGCTGAATATGAAATCATTTGCAAAACTGAAATTGGGAGCTGATCAATTGAAATATAAATCATACCATGGATGACTCCTAACATGCTTACCAGAACTGTATTCACTTCAATGGTGGCTTGATAAACACTCACAGCTTCCTTTGTTTGCATGTGTCTACACAGGAGGAAGAGGAGGGCTCTGATGAAGAGCGCCCCAAACAACGAAGCCCCAGGCAGCAGCCGCTTTGGTTAACATCTTCCAGGTGTATGTCCCCAAATGAGTCCCAGTATGTGCCTTCTCTAGAAACGTCTGAAACGCCTCTAGTGTCTCCGCTGGAAGAGGTGAAAGGTCTCCAGTCGCAGATCATCACCATGGCAACACTGCATGAAGCTTCAAGGTACAGTCTGCATGCAATCTTTTTGTTAAACTAAGGACCTAAACTACATTTCTTTTGCTTGAATCTTCTTGTCAATTAATGTAAATGCACACCTTAGATTGTTTGATTCCTTCTTTATGCAGATCAGAATTACTGGATCATCTCAGGATGGTTCGATCAGAGAAGCAAAGACTTCACCAAGCGCTCCGAGAGTTTGAGGACCATTTCTACACACAGACTGGCAGGTAACGGTCGCACACACTCACGCACATGCACAAACCACACACACAGCACATCCCGAGTACTTGGCTTTTGCATTTTATTTTGTCTTTTAATAAACTTGGAACATTTGGTTTTCAACAATGCCTTGTGAAAAACAAAGAAAAAACATCCACAAAAGAAACTCCATCGTAATGGTACGACAGTGTAATGCACACTCATGTAACATTAATCCAGCACAGAGAGCTCAGGAAAGAGACGAAGAGATAGACGTTTGCTCTGAACTGTACACATCCTTTGCACTGTACATGTTAGTCCTCCAAAGTAGATACAGTAAGTTTTTGATTACAATACACACTGTACAAAGCTATCTGAGTAAGGCAACATAGGGACTATCAACCAGTTATGGAAGCTGCTGTAGGTCGTTTGGTAACTACAAAATAAAAGTTTTGCCTTATTTGCATCTTCTCTCCTCCGTGCGTTGTTAACAGGGCTTGTCAGAAAGAGGACCGTGGACCAATGGCGGAGGAGTACTGCCAGTATAAGAACCTCAAAGCGAAGCTCCGTCTACTGGAGGCCCTGCTCAGTAAACAACAGGACTCAACCAAGACGAGTTGAGTTACTCACAGTGGGACTTTCATTAAACTTAACAGGACTTGATCGTTTTTTTGGAGAAATTAGGTCGTGAAGCCGGTGGGTCTGGTCTTGTTTCATGCCATGCTCATTATGTAGATGCACTTTACATGAAGAAAACTGATGTAAATTGGTGACAATCTGAATGAAATGCTGGGTAAACTGCAGTGAGTTTTTAAAGTCCCAAAAACACTTCCTTTATCATTCATGACATGTTATTATAAACCTGATGTAGCAAGTGTACATTATGTAGCACAAATCTATGTCAAAGATGAAGCGCTGTAACAACTTGATGTTAGTTACATCTGAGTACTTTTAAGATTACTTTATGTATATTATGGCACTTTGTTACTTTATTTCCTTGCCAAAATACTATTGTTTGGACAACTTTGTCCATACTTAATGTGGAAACTGCATTTTTAAAAGTGCTATCTTGGCAAAAAAATGTGTAAGCTTAAATGCAATCAGTGAGACAATCCTGCAGTGTTTGTGCATGTCAGTTTTTAGTCCTACATTGTGCTATGATATGCATTAAGAATTTCATAGGTGATCTAAATTGTGACCGTTGACATGTTCACCTCGGAAAATATGTGAATGTCGGTGAACGTAGGCATCGTAGTGCAAATTATATCCGCTGTCAAATTTGTGTTTATTCCCCCTTTTTGCCTGTATGAAGTTAATCCCCCCTAAATGCCGTTGTTGACAATGATCAGAGCTTTTGACATTGTGCACTTCTGGTTTATATAGTTTTCTATCTATATATATCTATATATATGAATGTATCAATAAAAATAAATATTTTTTCACATTTATTCTGCTAAACACAGTTTATGGTTCTACTTTCTTTCTTTCCACTGACTGCAGTAAAATAAGAGTGACTGCTGCAGAAAAGGTTGCTATGGTAGAGGTACTGACAGCTTTCATTCTCATGCTGCACAGAACTGCATCATGCTTTTTTTTAAAGGATAACAAGTTAACAAGTAGTTCACACTTGGTCATCAAAGACATTTTAGAGGCTGTTGCATTAGTACTGTTAGAATTCCACAGCGGTTTAATGTCTGGTTTTTAATACCTTTGGTATAAACAAAGATGACTATCAGTGCTGCAGCCCTAGAAAATTGTAGTACCAGTCCATGCCACTAGTAGGAGGTAAAAGAAGACTGAATTTGTCAACTGTGGAATGAGAACAAAACATTTCTAAAAAAGACAAATAGTCAATGTAATCAGGAACAACAAAAGTCTCGTCCACCAGACAGTGGACACTCGGTTAACAGCATATCAATAATAACAAGGCAAAGGTCATTAATAAATTATGGGACAACTGATTAAAATAAACAGGAAATCGAAGCAGCCCGTGTTCGTTAGTACAGTTAAAGGGTTTGGTCTGTTTGCCAGTGTGACTTGCCAGATGGATGGATGGCTCTGTGTTGTTGTTTGTGTCCCAGGTTTACTTTTCTCAGTTGGCGGCCCCTTAAGAATCTTTAGGTATGTCTTCGACAGTAGGGTGACCTTTTTCAGATGAGGAGACGATGGTGCAGGTGTCAGAGTGTGTACCTCCCTCTTTTTTTCTCCACTCTTCTTTGGGAATGATGGTCTCTTGAGAGTACAGAGCAGTGTCAGAGATATGTTGGTGTGCATGTCTGGGAGCCTACTAAATCTGCTGCTTCATGCATGTGTTGGTCTGCTTCATCAGTACATGTGGACTTCCTTTGTGTGTGCAGAGGTCAGTCACCTCTAGTCCTTCTCTCCCTCGCTTACATCCTGCTGTTTCTTTAGCGTCCCACACTGATGTTGCAGGTCTTGCAGCTGGGGTCCTTCTTGGCGTTTACCGTGGACAGACTCATCAGTTGGTGCCCACTGATCTCAGCCTCCGTGCCCAACGCCAGGTCTACAGGCTCTGTGTAGATCACCTCCAGGATGACGTCCTGGGCGTGGTGAAACACCAGACCGCCTTCCCCTTCTTCGTCCTGCTTGCAGGTGAGGAAACGGTTGTTGGTGATGTCGAGCGCGGGCAGCCTCTGCTTACAGAACTCGTCACCGCTGGAGCCCTTCGGTGCCAGGACCAGGATAACGTAGTGGTAGGCTGTGTACATGCAGTAGAAGTCTCCAAAGTACAGGTTGGTGTCTGGGTTGAAGAGTGTGTCAGCACGGACCTCAAAGCGATGGCGGCCGTATGGGGAGTCTTGTGGAGGTTTGCCTGTGTTGAACTCTGTGTTGCAGCTGAAGAAAATTCCCTCCAGCTTGCCACTGATGGGTGAGCCGTGGCTGCCGCTGTTGTCTTTCACTGAAGGCAGCATCCGGTTTTCTTGCTCCTCCCTGGAGTTAAACAAAGAGTAGAAAGTAGCCGTTAACAAAAGCATCATCGGTCTTTCTTTAGGGCCGATCTGTGACAAATATGCCAAACGTTTTATCTGCAGCTTCTGTATTCAAAGTAATTTTGTAAATGCAGGGTGGCAGCGACGCCGAGTTTCAATGTAATACCATCAGAGTGTTTGAGACAGTGTGACACATGGGAAACAAACTGATTAAATGTGCAAGATGCAATCTGAGTCTCATAACACAATAAGCTAAGTGAACTCTGCCTGCAATACGTGCTGTATCCAGTTTCACTATTTCTGGAGCTCTGCAGTAATCATATTAGCCGAGAGCAGTTTGTCTCACAGAAATCTTTTGAGGGAAAATTGCTCCACTGAAAAAGCGGAATGATTCTTTATGATCATGAGAAACTGCTGCAAAACAAAGTCTGCTTTCCGATTAACTGACGGAACATTCACAGCAATGAATGCTTCTGTGGCAGCTGCCTATTTTCACCACAGAGAGAATCTGAGCTCCAAATCTCTAATTATGAACTGTAATTATACGGCTATCACTCCAGGGGTTGGTATTACATCCATAATTCATGCTTTGTTGTGGGCATTGTGGAGCTATTCAGCTGCCGCCACAGGTCACAGGAGCTGAGGCCTCATTAAGCGACAAAGTCAGTACTGTTGCTTCCCACATGATGGTGCAGTTTAACAGGAGCACTTTCTGTAACGACTGCAACTCAGCGAAAGGGGAAAAAGACTATCCGGATGACGTCATGCCATAATAGAGCCAACAAAAGAGTGCTCACAAGCTGTGGCTCTAGTTCAGAGTATGTGCTTTGTGTAAGGCGGTGAGCATTTCCTCTGAGGGACGGGACGGAGAGGAGATATGGGGTGAAAGAACAACACCATTAAAAGGGGAGAGTAAGACAGGAGGCTAAAGAATTTGTACTTGCACAGAACCAGACAAAAACCAGAATACACTATAACAGCACAGTAAATAGTTTACAGCTTCAGTAAACAGTAGTAAGCTACTGCAGAAATATTCATCTCTTTCTCTGTCTGTCACACTCTCCTCCTGTTTTTTTCCTTTTTTTACCCACATCGTCTAACAACTGTCAGCTATTGTCGGGCAGAGTTACAGCAGACTCTGGCTTGTTTCAGAGAAATCACAAGGCAGAGGGAAAAACAGTGTTTTCTGCTGTATGTATGTGTGCAGGGGTGGTTATCGGAGGAACTGGCTGGGTGCTGTAGTAGTTGTGTGTTGGATCTATGGAACGAATCAACATGCTTTGTACAGCTGCTCCCTCCAGCTGAATTTCTTTCTTGCTTCGCTTCCAGCAGCTGGAGGGAAATACATAAACCCCAAAAATTACATGGCCAGCATGCTGTTTGTAGCCTGAATGATGCTGCAGTGGCCAAGATGCATTTCAGTAGAGTGTTTTTATTATCAATATACCATGTGGATTGCTGCATTGTTATGACAGCAGTATATTAAAGCTAACTGCAGCTCAATCTTAGCTTAAAGGTCACATTAGTATCAAGTGGCATCACATGGCTTTAAGGTCAGTGAGAGCACCAGCATATACAGATGTTGTGAATTTAATTGATGCATGTTCGAGAAAAAATAAAGTGTTTGATTATAAATAATTTTCTTTACAATAATAACAGCAACAGAATATACAGATAACTCTAAATATAAGCTATTGTGCAAAACATTACATTATTATAATGCTACTGACCAGAAACGGATGAGACTAAGACGCTAAAAACTGTGCTCCAGACTGTTTATTCTGGTAATTTGGTCAAATATGTTTAAAAATCCAACTGTACAAATAACAACAATGGCCAACAATGACACTGTATCATAATACTGAATCAGAATTTAGGAAAAAGTCAGTCCTTGGAAGTAAGAAATGTGATGTTCCAAGGACAAATGGAAAAAAAACCCACTTAAATAAATTGCTACATGAGATTGATGCTGTATCCCCAAAACAAAAGGAAGATGCAGTAGTAAAAATAAGTAGATACAAGAATAAATCTATTAAATTACTTGTCATGTTACATATACTGTATATTATCCAGGCAGTGACATTTTAAAAGCCAAAGAAATTGGGGGAAGAAAAAGCAGAGTAAGACACTTTCAGATATTAACTGCTTTCTTCTTGATATATTTCTATATATATATATGCACATTACTTCAGGGTAGATGTGTGCCTACCTGGCGTGGTCAAAGTACTCTTTATTCTGGTTTCTGTAGAAGACAGAGAAACGCAGCATCCGCCCGGCGATGACCTCTGCCTTCTCCAGCAGCTGGTTTAGATGTACCGTGGAGTAATCTGGAAACAGACGCAAACACATACCACTGTGAAAAATCAATATATCATTATGAGGGGGATTAGAAACTAATGTACGAATGCCATTAGTGAACATTAAATTATTTAGAAGTAAAAAGCCAGAGTGACTGTATGTACTAGGAAGGATGCAATATAAACAGTGCATCAAGGCTTCTGAGATTCTTTCCTCCTTAATTTCTCCATATTCATAGGTTGATATGACTCAGCATTTCGACCGAAAACATTTCAAGTCCTGTAATATATTCTATTTTCGCCCACCGACACTGAAGCATCTCTGCCAAATGGGTGTGGATTTTGTCCAGCATGGTTTAAAAAAAGAAAAAAATCATGATGAAGGTATTTTCTCCAACCCACAAGCACCGAACACATCAACACAGATGACTCAGTAAAACTCCAGTACCCTGAATAGACACGCAGTATTCTGACGCTTTAAATTTTTAATGTCTGACAGGTTGATTTTTATACAGAAGGCTGCAAACATAAAGGGAAAGCAAGGGCTGCCCATAAGCAGAGAAAAATGCATTTGACATTGTAGCTGTCAGAATATGTGGTGTGCTTGTTTTGAAGACAGGACTTTTACAGGAATAGAAGGTGGGCATCTTTTGCCCGCCTGGGATGTAGAGGATGAGCAACGTCATTAAGCATTCTCCTTCTTCTCTCTTCCTGCGTCTTCATCATAACCACTCTTCCCCGGCCTGTTCTCCTTCCTCGCATCTAAACGGTTTCTCCCGCCCTTCCCCTCTGACTTTGGTTTTTCTGTAAATTTGTTTTCACCACTGGACCACTTTGGCCCACGCTCAAATATCTCAAAGGCTACTAGATGGATTGCCATGAAAGTTTGCATAGACTTTCCCAATCTGAAGAAGATAACTCTGGTGTTTTCCTGAAAGTAGTAGGTTCACAGAATTGCAGTTTTAAATGAAATGTCCCTCGCCACATGAACAAATGACAAGAGACTTTGTGATTGACTTTTGGGAGCATTGTGTTGGAGATGTTAATCATACATTTTCACCACTTCTGTGTGTTTTTTGTACATTTCTGCTAAAAATACAGTGTCCCTGTAATCAGTCTTAAAGCCTTTTCCTGCCAACACAGCAAACACATGGTTCTAATGAGCTTTTTGAACGTCTCCACTTGGATTTTGAACCTTCTGGTTTCTTTCAGTTGTCCGTGGACAGCAGTCTGATTGAGATGTTGCTACCAGGACTGCTCAAATTCAGAATGATTCTTCTTGGACTCTGCTATTCTTGCCAGTGCAGGGGTTACTTTTTGGTTTCCCACCATTCTCTTTCGTATTGGATGAGTTGTTTTGAAGCTTGATGGAAACATTCATGACCCCTTCAGGATGGGCTTTGAGGATAAATTACATCTTGAACCGTCATCGGGTCAGAGTTTCTATTTGTTCAATACTCTGATTTAAGGTATATAAATGACATTCCCATCAGGCTCAGCTGTACTTTGTTTTAAGTGCTAATTAGCAAAGACTAGTCACCAGTGGTTGGCACTGTCGCCTTACAGCAAGAAGGTTCTGGATTTGTTTTTGTTTGTGAATTTTGCAGGTTGGATGGGTTTTCTCTGGGTTCCTCCCACAGTCCAAAGACATGCATGGCGGCTTAATTAGTGGTTATAATTGATTCATGTTTGTGAGCATGCATGGTTGTCTGTTTCTTTGTGTTAGCCCTGCACTGCACTGGGTTAGCCTCCAGCCCCTACGACCCTCTACATGTCAAAGCAGCTATAAGCTAATGGATAGATGGATGGATTTAGCTCCTCACAAAGCTGCTATCATGGCTGACTCTAGCACTGTTTGACAGTTCAAAGTAAAGCCTGTGAATGTGCAACAAAGATCCGTGCAACGTGGAATTGAATCAAGGAAGTCGTCTTAGACCTCCAGGCCACAGAGACGACCCTCCCCATCCTCCCTGATAAATTCCACCCTGCAGTCTCCATGCCATCATCTCCTTCCCCCTCACCTCCCCTCCCCCACTCTAAGCCTCTCGCCAGTGATGCTGAACTCTGCGACCTCTGCATCAGAAGATATACAGCAGGGCTCCCCTCTAATCCTTCTTTTTCCCCCTCATCAACCCCTCCTCCATTCCTTCATCCATCTCCACTCGGTTGCATTAGCCTCCTTTAAATATTCATCCCCCAATATTGTGCTCTATCTCTTCTGTTATTGTCCTCTGTAATTCAGTCAAAATCAAAGGCTGCGCTCATGAGCCTGAAAATCTATGTATTCATTGCACTGTAAGCTGCGTATTACTCACCAGCAGTGCAGAACTCGATGATCTCACTCCACTCGGAGACGGCGTAGTCCCCGTCAGTCTGTTTTGATGCAGTTTGGACGGCCACAGTGTACTCCGTGCGTGGGCTCAGGAACCAGTGGCCTCGGACCGTCATGGGCAGCGGCACTGCCTTGGCCACGAGTTTGGTAGGAACATCCTGCAGGGAGGGTGGATGGAAAAAAAGAGGTGAGAGGTGATAAGAAGGAATGAGTCAAGAAGAGAGACTCCATTTATGGCTGTCTTTCAGGCACATGCAGGGATTTGCCATTCACACATCTATATATTTCACACATGTTGCTGGCTCAGGTGATACTTGTGGCTTCATTTCTGTTTTTATGTACTGTAACCTATTCTGTTCACCAACAACCCCCCACCACCCAAGTATCAGTGGCTCTTAGAAGCTCATTGATTGGACCGAGAGCCCCTGCCTAGCAACAGAGTCAGTCCATTAATCCACCAACACCGTCTCTGCACCGAAATCAAAACACTAGTTTGGGGTCTCCAGCCGTAACAGAGCAGAAGGAGGAGAAACATTCGGCGACAGCAGCACCTAGGAAGTGACAGCAAGACTAGAAGGAGGGCTGATGAAACACGTCTGTAAGATTACCAAACCAGATCACCGGCTATCCACTGAAGGAGCCACTGTCTTGCTGGTGCAATTGCTTAGAGGTAGAAAGGGGCGGTGTGAGTGGCATTAGTTTATCAGAGCTCAAAGCAACAGCTCGCTGCAGAGTCTTTGAACAAAACCACCTTGAAATGAGTCTCTTTTTTGCGTCAAGCGTGAAAAGAAAGGTCGTCTTGAGGTAAAACGTGGTGTCACAGCTTCAAAACAGTCGTTTCACTTTTCAGAGATGAAGGATTATCATAACTCCAGGTGTTCATAGCACTGCAATATCTGTCTTCATCACTAATATGATGAGGCTTGTGGACATGAAGGGAAACTTGTCATTCATTGCCGGAACATTCAGCAGACAAAGCAATATAGAGTAGTGCAGAAAAACAGAATGTATATCAAGAACATGAAATTATTTTTCTCAAACACCCAACTGGACTTATTGTAGCTGTCTGGTCTTTGTTGAAATTTGCCCAAAATATTATGTTTACATCAGATTAAACTAGGGGTTTGCATTTTTTCTTACACATCTTACAATAACACGTTTAAAAAGTGGGACATATGTTCCATTTTTAGCAACTACTATGGCTTGTTGTGTTTGTCTGTTTGCATATTTAAATGTAGAAGTCAATTTGATATGACCTGTATTCACACATTGTTCTAGAGCTGTTGGTTTGGACAGAAAAGCTTTTAAATCCACTGTCCCTTTCTCGTGGAACAATGTCCAGAAGTACATACAACTGTCAGAAGTCATAACTGCTGCGCTCATGAACGAATGTAGTATTCAAGACAATACTAATTGATTGTTTACTTGGAAACTCACATGTTCGAGCATCTTGCATCACATGAAACTAAGTCTTTTCTGTAACATGTGACAGTTATTCTTAGCTTGATTATGCCATTTATATTTATTGTTTCTGCTCACTTGGCTCCGCACACCTGTTTAACAAGAGGCTTTAGACTAAAGAGGACTTTTACTTTGTTAAATAATGAAATGGTTCAAAGCTATTAAGAGCATTGTTCAGAATTTTTGTTTCATAATTTGGTGAAGAGTGCTTGAAGATGCATTTTAATTTATGCTGGCCCGCTGCCTAGTTTCAAAAGGCACATTGTGATGTCTCGTTTTTCAATGGAAAAACCTCTTATTCTTGACACATGCTGCTACCTCCATTCATCGACTCTACAGCAAGAGGCCATTTGGTGAGTCATCTCATTGCACCGTTACCTTTTAACAAGGGTGTTTATCTGCCTGCAGCGTTTACCTTGTGTTTGAACTTGTTTGAGTTTTTGTTCTCCTTCTTGTTCAGGTCAATGAAGTAGTGCGTGATGCGCTCCTTGCTGCGCGCCTCCATGTCCCAGCAGATCTTGAAGGAGTCGCAGGTGATGTTGCTGATCTTGATGTTCTGAGGAACAGGGAGCTCCTCCATCTCGGAGATGCTGCCGTCCTGGGATTTACTTCCTGTTTAGTGGAGAAAACAATGAGCAAAGTTATCTATGTCCAAAAAAATATATTATATAGAAAAAATGAAATGATATGGTTTATATTTACTGTAGAAATCCTTTCAAAGGGGATTTAAATTTGTTTTTAAATCATCATCTAAATTTGATCAAATATTAGTATGTGATTTTAGGGTCATGAGACACTGACCAGGGATCTTAAATTTCAATCAAATCTGTAAAGAACACCTTTAAATTCTTTATCTAAGCTTTAAGTCAACCCTCAGAATTTTCCTTTCTCTCTCATTTCTTTCTTATCGACTATAAACCGCAGCAATTACTCCACAAACAGCATCCACAGTAATATAGCCACCATGCAACACACACACACAAAGACCTGCTTGCGTTGCCGACTACCATATATGTTGCCATGGAAACACATCAGTCCCTCGACACCCATACACCTATCTGCTCCTCAGAACATGCGCGGCATTAAATATTTCAAATACTCGACTACCCTTTCTTCTGGCCATAGTTTGATCCATTTATAATTGGTTTTATGGAGATAGAAATATAAAAAAAACTCAGCTGCCACCCTGCACATGAGCCTCCAACACCAACACTTAAAATGCCAGTGAATGTCACAGAACTTCAGCCATTCATTCAAGCTGGGTAAAGTTTAGGATAATTTCAATTTCAGAGTTTTTATTTCCATTCCTAGCCTATTTGGCCAAGACAAAACCCCACTGCTACACTGCTTACCATCAAAGTCAGGGGTAAATCTTGCTTCTCTCTGAGCTGTGCAGATTTCATGCTTCATAAGTCCCTGTGAGTGGAACATGCAGCAGAAAGCTTACAACCCAAAGGGGCACTCTGAGGCCAATGAAAATGTCAAAACACAGTTGAATGAGAGCTTTGTCGAATTAGGATGAATATAGACTTTGCGTCACACGACGAGCCGCCCACTTGGCAACACAACAATGCATTTTCTGTGCACGCTCCGGGGTCTAAACACAAGAGTGAGTAAAATGCAAGAATGCGGTATTCGGGGGGCTAACGCTCAACATGGCTGAGAGAGTTAACAATGGCGGAAGCAGTGGAGCATTAAAAATCCATCTCTGCTCATCAGCTGAGAGAGGATGACATAAAGGAGTAATCCCATAATTGGGTGTGTGGACTCTTCGGTCTCACCTCTGCTTAAACAGCATTTAGAGACTGATTCATTTTGAAGGCAATTTCCGGATCCGATGTGCAATATTCTGGAAACATCTAATAGGAGTGTAGCCTTGCAGTTTTTCCTGTCTTGGTTTGGTCTTAAAATAGCAAACATAGGAGATAAATGTATGTTCTTTACCACCAGACCAGACCAGACCCCCCACTAATCACTACTTCCTAATCACAGCTAGCTGATTACCAAAAATAATCATCTTTAACTTAAAAACAAAGACCTCCTGTTATGTGCTCAAACCAAACTGCTGCTCATTATAAAAGAAGCTTAATAAATCTTGTAGTGTGATGACTTTTCGCTGATTACGTGACAGAAAGTCTTCATCATTAAACATGGGATTTATTATGTGTACCTACTGCACCCGGCTTGAGCTAGATTCCAGCAGCACTGGGGGGAAATGCATTCCTGAGGAAGTAAAAATGTACAGAGGCCAGCAGTTAATTCCTCAGCCTGGCTGCACTATGCTTGGCTCTCAGAGCTCATGCAGGCATTCCTGCTCCTCCCTTCTCTGATTTGTGAAAACATCTCATCCCATTGCCTGTCTGCATTTAAAGCCTGTCTCAATATACTTAAACCCCGCTGAGCTGATAAGTTTGGCTCAGACTGAAAGGGTCAACATGAGACATGACGGGGCTGATCTGACGGAAAACACTGCACCAAGTCAGCACTGTGAAGTCCCTCTTGAGACTTTATGTTGCTGACCTTTAATGAAAAAAAAAAACAAGAAAAACACAGGGCGTGTTGTCATTCTCTGACAGCATGGAAAGATGAATCATTGCCAAGGATTTATTGCAATAGAATTCATTTTTTAGCTTTCAAGTTACTTTCTTTAAGTCTCCGAACTACCTGCAGTGTATGGCATCAACCTGAAACAAACACCAGAGATGGAAAAACCTGCTAACTCACATGCTATTTGGTGCCTGAAGCAGAGTAAATCCGTTGTCCTCTGCTCCTTAAAATGTTAATGTCAACATCAATGTTTCTCGTAAAAACTAGACCCCATGCAGGTCTCTGCCCTCCCACCTCCCCGTGACTCCACACTGCTGATTTACCTCCTGTTTACTCTAATGCTCTCCTAATTAACCCACAAATAGAGGCATCACACGGGCACAGTGGAGCTTTCCAAATGCCCTCAGTTAGATATTGCCTACTTAACACTTGTAAGGCAGCAAAGTCAAGCTAAAAGCAATGCCATCAGTGGATGCAAGCTGAGTTTACAGGCTGAAAATTAAAGGAAATGCTCTGGACACACAAAAATCTGCGGCTATGACTGTTTAGCTCATGAAAAAACACACTCCCGACCCAACTGGTCGAGGCAGATGGCCGCCTTCCCTGAGCCTGGTTCTGTCGGAGCCCCCCCCCTTTCCATCCTAGGGGTGTTTTGGTTCCTTCCCACTGTCGCTGACTGCTTGCTCATAGGGAATCCAAAAGCAACTTTGGATTGTTGGGTTTCCTGTTTTCTGTTTTTCCTTACTGTGTTAAGCGCTATGTGATGACATATGTTGTAAATATGCGCTATATAAATAAATGTGAAATTGAACATAGACAAATAAAAATTCACTATTGAAACAGAAAATAAGAATTATAATATGAATCTGAACCTCGAATCTGAATCTGAACCCAATGTCTTGCAGCTAGCCTCGCCTGCTGGTAGCAGCTTTGTGAGATCCAGCGCTAAGCTCTGCTCCGAATCCTCTGGGACTCGGAGAGCACAGGATGAAAGATGAAGGAGCGAAAGCGAAGCAGGATGAAGGTCAGGCAGTAAGGGAGAGACTAAAACCTTTTACAATCTCTCGCAGGAGGCCCAAACCCTCACTCTGACTTTAATTTATGTGCCGGTATTGTACCTCGCACTTGTGTCAGTTTTGCACTTGTGGCTCTTGCTGAGTCATAATTTCACCGTAAAGCTGCTGTATTATAATGTGTCTGTGTTATTTTGCACTGTGTTGCAATGCTGCACAGCAGAAGGAAGGATTTTTTGCCTCATAATGATCAAGCAAAATGACAGTCAGTTTTTTGGTCCCTGCACAGATTAGTCATGCCATGCACACAAGCACATGGGGTTCAGGATGACGTAGAGCTGTAGATGCTTGAGCAGAGCGCCGAAATGCAGGACGCAGATGAATAGAAGAGGCATTAAACTAGTCTACTAAACCCTAACAAATGGGCCTTATTGGGTATTGCCCTTTTACTCAGCAGGCAGTCAAATGCCACAGTGTGCGATAGCAATAGATGCAGAAGGATCAATAAAAATCTTGTTAACATGCATACACAGGGCCATCCTAATGGCTCTCTGTGGTCGGATTTGTTCCAGTCACACCTGGCTTCATATCGCGAATTACTTGTTAGCGCTCTTTACCAGCGAGAGGAAAGTAATTTGATTTTCATTCGGGCTGTTTAAACAATGTAAATGTACTATCCAGCGGTACCGCCGTGTGAGATCATAGTACCTCCATCTGAAGGTCCGGGATTTTAAAAAACAAGTCAACTTTCAATCAAGGTTAATGCTGAGGAATCAATTTGCTGAGCTGCACTTGGCGGGTGCATTATGTGGGGGGAAAAAAGAACTGGCAGATGATAGCAGCACTGATAGTTTCTGACTGCACAAGTGGGCACTCAGCTCAGACAGACAAACCACCTACATTTTAAGTTGCAGTGTTAGGTCTAAAAATTGAACTGTAGACGTGTGGAGCACAATACACACTCAGTAGGCATAGAGGCTGGCAGGCCTTTGAAAAAAAAATCATGCCTTTGTTCCTTTCAATGCACAGGCTAGACGGAGACCGAGACCATGCTGGGAGCGAGAGAAAGTGCCAACAGGAAAAGCATCTTTCTCTCAGCGAGTTAAACAATGCCCTGTTCATCAGGGTTACACTGTCTGTGTTCCACCTTTTTACACATCAATAAGCCCCCTCACAGCAAACAAAGACCTGGTGGAGACACTTTAATAACAGCTTTCAGTGGGAAAGAGGCCTCTCAGGTTCAAATCGACAAATTAATTCAATACGGAAGACCTTTAGGGAGGACGAAAATGTTTATCTAAATTTGTCGAAAACCAGAGTGAGTCATCGTTTCTCATCTGCATAGAATCTGAATCCCAAAACAACCCACTTTTATGTTTTCTTTGAGTCTTCAGTTTCTGTATAGAAGAATCTTATATAACAGCACTGAAGGAAAATTAGCATCAATGTTTAAAGCAGATTTTTTAGTGTCAGACTGAGCAGCAATCAAGCTCAAAGAATCTTTGAGTATTTCATACAGTAGTGAAGTGTGAGTGAATAAGCCAGTAAGTGGCTGCATAATATGTATCTGTAACTCTTGCCAGCACAGTCATGGGACCTAACTGCTCACACTGAAACACTGGCCAAACTAAAATGGCAGCTGATGATGCTGTATGTCACAAAGCGCCCTGCTGTTGTACTCATGTTGGATGAGCTCTACACAGGAGCACCACAGGAGTCTATAGAAGATCTGCTTTGTGTTAAATGCGAACATGTTCACAATGGAAATGAACACGATGTTGCTCAGCAGGGGTCATGCATGTGCATCATCTCTGTTAAAGCAAGATGAAAAAACGACCCGATGATGGAGCTGATTGAAAAGAAAGGAAACGTCAGGAAAGTGAAACGTGTACACTTCATTATCTCATTTGAAATCCATCAAATTGTTGTTGAGGGCTGACTGACAGACCCACATTGTCATCAGTTGCCAGCATTGCAAGTAAAAATCAATATGTCTGAAAATGCAGCACACTGGGGATGGCAACATTTTAAAAAACACAAAAAATCAACCCCCCACACAATCATTTCTCTCACTGCCAACTAAATCTCACAAAACTTTTGACGGTGTTTCTCAGCTCCACTGAGATTCTCCACGGATGAAAAAGTAGCGCGGCTGTTCGAGAACTGAGGGAAACAATGCCTTCATCAACTCGTAATTGACAGGCTCGGCACGGATGGAGCTTTCCAACAACTTGACACAGTTACTGATAAGGCACTCTGAGCCTTATCTATCTATCTATCTATCTATCTATCTATCTATCTATCTATCTATCTATCTATCTATCTATCTATCTATCTATCTATCTATCTATCTATCTATCTATCTATTCACTGGTATTTCATACAGAGAGATTTCAAAGGCCCCAGACACACTAGTTGGCTGCATAAATGGCACTCATCCGTCATGGCAACTTCATTATGTCAGCGGCCACGGCACAAAGGCCTTGCAAGACGCCTCATGTGTATTTCATTATGCCTTGCAAATGCACATTAACTGCAGCTATAAAATCAAAATGGTGGTCCGAGCCAGCCTTGCAGGGGTTTGGTAACAAATTCATACCATGTAAACAGTTGTGTCTCCACAGACTTCACATAACTGCAGCTGAGAAACATCTCTCATTCACACGAGCTGCTGCCGTCGTTCCCCCACTACGCCTCACCCTGAGCAAAAAACTTCCCCCACCCCTAAAAAAAAAAAAAACTCATGCCACAGCCCCGTCACTACACTGAACCATTAACACACAGAAACAACTTGTATCCCACTGTTTCTTTTGTGCATTGAAATGCTCAAACACTCTCCACTGTGTGTGAGTGCAGAAAGAGAGGGAGTGCTCTTTCCCACAGACAGTAGACCTACTGAAGCTGCATCCATCCATTTGCTGGCTCAGCTTCGCAATATAAGCCTCTCATACCAGCAATTAAATATTAATAGATTTGGGAGATAAATTTAGAAAAGCTATGTAAAAACCGGAGCGATTGCGGTCCTTGGGTAAATGTACGTATCGACCAGGTAAGACGACACTCCATTTCCAAGGAAGATGGAAGAGGGTGGTGCAGACGTCTACAACGGGTGTGGCATGGAGAGTGGAAACTATACAGGATCTCTGGAGGTCATTTAAAGTGACAAATTCAGGGTCAAAATAACAGGATCACTCATGTAATCCAAATACGAAAGAACTCTACCCATTGAGCATCTGTCAAATCCTATACTAGACCTGCACAACAAGCTATACATAAATTGCTCAAGTTTTGTCCACAGCAATGAATGAATTTGTGCATAAATGTCAAACCATATAAGCAAATAGTAATAACACTGGAATGCATTATGTAGTGATTATTCATCCCCAACAGAAGGTAATATGGATTAATAAAGTAGACCATCCACAGAACATGAATAACACCAGCAAACACTAAACATTTTTGCACAAAAGGTAGACACTGTGACTGTGTTGCTCCATAAACAGAGAGTATGTGGGTGTCTCAAGGACACAGAGATAGTATTTACACTGGATAATCTACTTCACAAATAGGCAAGTGGCTGTTGTTGCTGCAAAGACCAGACTAATCAAAAAAGCTTGCCAGTAAAACCTCCAGCACTGGAAAGGCCGAACCTGGCACCATCAGAGAAGCACAGCCCCCAAGCCTATATACACCATTATTGAAATTAAAGCTTTAGATCGAGGCCAGGAAAGCACTAAGAGGATATAAGCTACACCCTGTTGTAGTGCATTGTGAGGAGCAGCTCTGGCAGAGGAGGAAAAAGAGGGAGCATGGCACAATGACTGCACTGTGATCAGATGCTGAGGAGTCCTCATGAAGACACACCATTGACTTTTCCTGGCTGCTTTCAAGCGGCCAATCCAAATCCAGATCAAGGTAAATGCTATGAAACGCTGTGAGCTTATACTTCACTGCCATGGATGTGGATTAATCTGCAGTCTTAATTAAAAAGCATCTCTGTGACCATGCCTCCTGACTCAGATGTGGAATCAGTGGTGTGTAATTGCACTGATGGGTGTGTAGGGCTGCACCGCCTGTGCACACACTCTCTCTCTCTTACACACACACACCCATGTGGGTGCAGCCATGTTTTAGCCTCTCATTCTCTCCTGATGATGACTTGCTTTTTCTTCCTCCATCCCCACCATTAAATTCGCATCAGCCTGCCCATGTGAGAGCTGCTCTCCCAGTTTGGCATTATAAATCTGATTAATAGGCTCTAATGTGTGATCTGATGTATTCCAGCTGCTCATTTTGTGGTAAATATTCAGAAAACTTTGGGCAAGTCAGCCACAGATCAGGACTTGATGAATTATAAATGTACAAGCAAGGGGAGAGTTTTTCATGCCAGCTGTGGATAAGATGAAAAATAAAATAGCAGCTTATAGGATAACTTGGATAATAAGCAAAAAAAGAATTGAATAAGGCAGCCCCTTAGGGAGAAAAGACAAGAAGCATTGATAAGCTATAGGCGGGGTGGCTGCCGGCCTCTGTCCACGTCTGTGGTGCTGAAATAAAGACACTCATGACTTAACCTTGCCAGAATAATTCAGATTACGTGGATATAAACTGCATTTATTCACAACAAAGACACCTTTCCTGTGACAACCCACTGGAGAGACACTCAGCTATTCCACACACGCACAAGCGCACCATCCCCTCCATCCACCCAAGGAACCAGCGGAGCCACCGGCCCCCTTATTTCCCTTCAAACGCACAATAAGGGTACAGCATGCAGCTAAAAAAACAATGACAAACAGACTGCATGCGCTGCGGCGACTCTGGCATTAACAATGGGCCCTAACGCGCCGGTATTATGCGCAAATGTTTCCCCCCAGTGAAAAGCAAGACAGACAAGCCTCCCCCCTTACCATCGCGCTCGCATAACTGTATGGCGTCCAAGCTCAGGTCCTTGATCATCCCCTCGCAGGGACTTAACGGACTGGTGATGTTGTGCGCCAAGCCTGGTACCTCCATCTCTGCAGAAGGGAGCTCTGGGTGATGCTTGCTGGGTGAATTTGCGCGTTAAATGTCGTCCAAGTAAATAAAACGCAGGGACTTGCGCGACAGCAAGGGGAGGAGAGAGAGAGAGAGAGAGAGAAAAAGAAAAAGGAGAAAGGAGAAGCCCGGTGTCCAGTCGGTCCACTGCTCGCTCACAGCTCTCCTCTCTGTCTCCTGGGTGGTGCGGCGAGTGGCGCGTCAGCGGAATCGTCACGGGCTGGAACAGCACAAGCCGCCAGTCGCGACATGAGGAAGGGCACAGCGAGCTCCTGCGAGGGACGCGCGTAAAATGTGGAAAGATACGCGCGTTTTTTTAATCTGATAACGTGCGCTCCGGTGTCCTTCTGCAGCGCGTCTGTAGCCTTTAGGAGCCACAAGTGTGCGCGTAATGTGTGCCCTAGTGTGTGTCTCTGTGTTGTGCCGCCGCGGGACACTTGAACATGAATAGTTCAGCGGATTAGTGCAGAGACGTTCTGCAAATTCAATGGCTTCTTATGTAACCAGATTAGCCCGGTGGTTTCCCTCCCTCTCCGGTTTAGGTCTGTCTCCATCCATCCATCCATCCATCCATCCATTCATCAAAACGCACTTCTTTATTCTTTCTCCCCCCATTTCACGGTCAGCGTCATCCCAACGAGCCTCTCACATGTCCTTATTTGGTGAGGTGTAGCCCTCTCCTGCAGGAGCGCAGGTGCAAATGGACCACACAATAATGAGCTGAGGGGAAAGGGGGAAGAGTCTGACATATTGTGCGGCGCAATGAATCAATGAATGAGTAGCCTTTGCTACCTCTCCATCTTATGGACCATCCCTCTTGCGTTCCAGACATAATGGCACATAATGAAATGCAAAAACACTGTCAGGTCAGAGCCACAAAGCCATACTTTATGCCCAGAGTGGGGGTGTGCTTTCAAAATTATCTCCACTAGACTTCCACACCCTCTTTATCAGAGGCCTGCAGAAGCAGCCAGGGAGCCACAAAAGGTCAAGTGTGCCTAAATTGTGGCCAAACAAGGCTGAAGGCGCCTTTCATAAGCATTTGACTAAGTCAGTCCTGTTGATTGTGGTGTTATATCATTCTTATGTTCCCTAAAGCCTCCTCTGCTCTGCAGGGGAGCATCAGAGTGAGGCAATGTCACTTTCTATTTGTTTTGGTCTGCCTCAGTGTTGCACAAGTGGCCCTGAGGACAAGCTGCATAATGCTATCTATACATATTCTGCAGCTGCGCCTATAGGAGCCCTGAGTCATGCTGGTCAAGAGGTGCATAGGCTGCACTGTAAGAGGGAAGCCATGCTCACTCATCTGGTGATGCACACTGACACAGCATCTCTAAAAAAAAAACAAAGGGAGGGAGAAAGCAAGATTGGCCTGATCATTCTCACATTCTGATTTCTATTTTTCTGTCAGATAGTTACAGTAAAGTGGTGAGCGTTTTCATGCAGATTGCAAGGATTATAAAAAATGGGGTTAGGGCAGGCAGGCGAATTAAAGTCCTGGTAAGCTCATAATCACTGTGGCATTCGGATTCAGTGGGAAACATATTAGGTGCACCATCGAAGGTCTGCATATATTTCCGCACTGAGATTTTGCGAAGGCATTGCTGCATCTGGCTCAAATTTCCTGCCTGGGAAATGAAACTCATTTAAAGTGAAGGTCACCATCCCCGCAAACACACGGCCATCTGTGTCCAAGGGAGGAGATGCTGCTGGTGTCAGGATCAAGATGAAATGATAGCTAATTTGAAGTTATTTGGGGTTTTTATGTGTTTATACACCGATCAGCCACAACATTATGACCACTGACAGGTGAAGTGAATAACATATTGGTACTATGTGGTGTTTTGATGGAAAACCTTGGATTTTGACATCCGTGCTGATGAGACTTAGACACCCAAATAACATTGTCCCACAACAAGCACACTCCTTCATGCAAAGGAAATCCCATATATCACTGGCCTACCCACACAGGAAAATGCACCCCACAACATGGAAAAACATCAATCAGGAACATGTTGAGGGACATGACAATGACCCAACATGTTGATTTGACCTCCAAACTTCCTACACCCCATTCTGATGAAGCATCAAAAGGATGCAGTGGAACAAGTTTGATAGACAGAGGCCCCACTGCACAAGCCAAAGAATCCAAAGGATCCAGTGCCAACATCCTGGTTCCAGACCCCATAGGACACCCTGAGAGGCCCTCTTGTCCATGTCCAATGGCTCAGAGCATTTTTGAGCACATAAGGGGGACCAACACAATATTAGGCAGGTGGTCATAATGTTATGCCTGATAGGTGTATGTGTCTGTGCTGTCGAAGATTGCTGATATCCTCAGATGCTGCATCTGTTTCCACTATATTTCCAGAAATCTAAAGTCCAGGAGCTGTGACCAAAACATAAACAAAAAGAACTAGAGCACAACTAATGCCCTTAAGTGAAGCAAATTTCAAAAAGCCTCATTGCTAAATAGGCCTATGTCACCATCTATTCCTCTCTGTTGCCTCGTCTCCCTCCCCCTTCCTCTTTTTCTTCCTGCTGTGCTTATCCGGCCTGGGAGAAGAGGAGCAGGAGGAGGTGGAGGATGAGGCTGACCGATTCTGGAGGATTCCTTTCTCATCCATCCATCCTCTCTGCCATCCCTCTCTCTCTCTCCACCCACCCGCATCCCCTCCAGCCAGAGTCGTTCTGTGTTAGCATCAGTGTTTCCAGTAGAGCTGCAGGAAGGATGAGGGAAAGCGACACCCGACCAAGTTCGTCCCATTCCCTCTTATCCCTTGTCCTCTATTCCTCTTCTATCCTCCTCTCACTTTCCTCGCTTTAAATCTCATATCACTCTGCATTGTCGGTGTGTGTGTGTGTGTGTGTGTGTGTGTGTGTGTGTGTGTGTGTTTGTGTGTGTGCCCCATCGGTCATAGTGTGCTCTGTATTGGCAGTCCACTCTGATTCGCTCGCTCTGCTGTGCTTCGAGGCCACACGAGCACACGGCGACAGATGGAGGAACAGGAGGAAGAAAGGTGTAGTAAGAAAACAGGCCAAATAGGTGTGAAAATAATAGGACGAAGAAAGACGGGTGACTCATATCCGAATATCCTATATCTCTTTATATTTACTCCTTGCTTTCCTGCATCTCACACGCCCACATGCACACTCCCTGCTGTCACTACATATCACTTCTCATACAGGAGGTCAGTTATATAGAACACAGGCCTCAATATTTTGAATTAGCTGCAAACAGTACTAAGTCCCCAAGGGGTCAATGCATGTGTTTGTGTGTCACTTCATACCACAACCACTTTTGTCTGGCATTTGAGGGCAGCAAATGAAGCGTGTCATTGATTTGGGTACGGGGGCCTCGGCTTTAGCTGCACCGTGATTGATAATGTGTGTCTTTAGTGTCTCCAGTGAAACTCCAGTTTGTGTGGGCTTATAGGAAATTCTAATGAATTTTGAGGCCCACGCGTTTTAACCAGGAGAGACCAATTAAAGCGGGTCTGAAAAGGTTATTAATAAAATGAATTTAATTGGGCACACAATGGAAGGAAAAGCTTAAAGGAATAGTTTGACATTTTTGGAAATGAGCTTATTTGCTTTGTTGCGGTGAGTTAGATGAGGAGATTAATATTTAGCTAGAGAGCCAGAAGCTGATTAACTAGTTTAGAACAAAGACTGGAAATGGAGGGGAAGCAGCTCGTCTGGCTGAAGACAAGAAAACCCACCTAATAGCATCTATAACACTCACAAATCAACATGATGAATTTGTGGGGAGGGGGCGGAGGGGCAATTGCTGGTTTGTTTTTTGGCAGGGCACATTAACATCTTGGAGCCTCTGCTGGTTGCCAAGAAACTGTAAAACCACAAATTGTTGTGTTTACATCTGTTTTTGCGCAGTTTAAACAAACGGGCTATAGCTTGTCATTTAGTGAACTTTAAATGGGCTTATTGGTGGGTTTTGTTGCCATTATTTGGTCAGTCCAAGGCCAGACATGTCCCACTGCTGCCAGCCTTCGGGCTAAGATAACCTAACCGGCTGCTGAAATCCACATTTCCAAAATATACACAAGAATCAACATGCATCCCCCAAATACAAAACAAATCCTGTAAGAGGCATCACTTTATAAAGACACTTAAAACATTTGCCAATTATGCCTCATTGTGAAAATGCAGTTTTTCTAAATTAAATATCCTCCAGATGGAGTTTAGACAGATGGATGAGACCCCGGGGTGACACCAGGGTTTGGCTCTAATGGAAACTGGAGGTGGCGGTTGGTCGTGTCAGTCAGACATCGACTGAACTGACAGCTGACAGCAGCCCAGAGAGGTGAAGTCTTATTTAGAGCTAGAAAAAAAAAAAAAAACAGTTTCCATGCTAAGAAAATCAACTTTTGACAAACCCTGAAAAAGAAAATCTTCAGTACATCTGTAAGCAAACTTGAATCGGAAAGGGAAATAAATGTAAAACTGTAAAAAGACAGTTTAGGGTCTGAGATAGAGTTTTTTTGTTTGTATTTACTAGAAATGCTGCATTTAAGAAGAATAAAGCCTCTGAGAACTGCAATAAATCTGAGCAAGTTTGCAACATCAAATGCATTATAACCTTATTTAGAGCCAGAAAAAATAACAGTTTCCATGCTAAGAAACTCAATTTTTGATATCCTGGCAAACCCTGAAAGCGAAAATGTTCAATAAATCTGTAAGTGAGCTTAAGTCTGAGAGGGAAAGAAATGTAAATAATGTAAAAACACAGTTTAGGGTGTGAGATGGAAAGGGTTTCTTGTTTTTATTTCCTAAAGATGCAGCGTTTAAGAGGAATAAAGCCTCTGACGGTGTTCAGATATTCAGAGAGCTGGAACAAACCTATGCAAGTTTGCAACATCAAATGCAACGTCAGAGTCACATGCAAAAACAATATAAGTGCTTATTACGAAAACAGAAAAAGCATCTTCTATCTTTGTGTCATTGTGCACAGCGCGGAGAGAGAAAAGAAGACGACACAATGAGCCAGACTTATCAGCTGCTGTGAGCATATTGTCCACTGGAGAGGAGCCAGGTATGGTGAGGTAGCAACCAAGTCACAGCTCTCCTCATTTACACCTTCCCTGCAGAGGCAAGCTGCCAATGCGAACAATATGTGATGCTGTAGAGTCTGCTGCTCTTTAAGCGGGGAGGGCTACCGGGACGCTGACTAAATGCATGGTTGGTTAGTGATAAAAAGCCCATCACTTCTTTTCCCCCCGCAATTTAGCTGTCCTTCACTGTCTCCTGTCTCTCACAATGGAACATGAAATTGAAATTAGTCATGCTGGGCGCTGAGAGTGATTGCCAGCTGTGCCATACATGTAATTAAACTAAGTGGGGACGAAGGCAGACTTTGATCTTTGCGATTTAATGGCTTTTCTTTAGTGGTTTTCTGTGAGGTAAAGTGTGTTTGTTTCTGCAGATCTACTCTCAGTTGACGATTTTCTGAGATTTCATTAGTTTTGATCTGTTTACCATTTGAGGACTTGGCAGCAGACACCACGACAAATATTTTCTTAACATCCTTCCTACACAGTCCCCCCTCCTAAGCTCTTCGTTTTTCTTCTTACATACCAGTATTTACATCCCATTCAGTGTTTTTGGCGTTATATAAACATGGAGGCGTCCTTTCACTTCACAAAAGCACCTGTGGAAATTAATGACAGAGAGGAGGAGAAAGTGAGTGAGTCACAAGCTGCCACAGAAAACACAGTCCAGTGGCACCACCTGTTTTGGTTAAGGGCTCGTTTGTGTTGGATGAGAGGCTCCCTCTGTCTCTCCGTTGTGCCATCTGAACATTCATTTGTGGTCATAATCAGAGAGGCCTGTGGGTGAGGTCTGGCGCAATTGGTAAATAAAGAAAATGGAAAACTGGATCCAGTTCCAAAAAAAAAGTGCTTGTTTTGCTTTGTGATCAAAAATTTAACAGTGGACTGTAGGTTACAAACAGAGCCAGCTTCATAAGTAGAAGGGAATTAGTTTGGAATCATGCTATATTAAATCCTGCAGAAGAAAACCAGTAATTTTGTTTTGCTATTGATTTTTTTTTCTAAGCATTTAATACTCTGTTGCCGAGTAACAAATTCTCCATGCTTTACCAGGCAAGTGTTCTTTTCAGTGGCAACACTGCCCCCTTGAGTTTTTCAATAGCTCTGCTTGTGTTTTTGCTTTTGCAGAGGACAGAATTGAACAGGAAACAAAGCATTAAACCAAGAATGCTTTTAATGCAGACCCCAGTGTGCTCATATGATCATATTAGACAAGAGACATTGTTATGACTTTAAAAAATGTGCCACAAATGTCAGATTATTTAAAAATTAATACCAGATTTCAGTAACAAAGTCAGCACTGATGATGCGTCAGTGCTGACTTTGTTACTGAAATCTGGTATTTAAAAAAAATGTTAAAAGCTTTGTAAAAGTCAAATTAGAAGTGGAACTGCTGTATTAGATTGCATTAGATTTAACAGATGTAACTAAAAAAGTGGCTGGTCAGTGCCTAATTCTGATTTAGAAGTGTATTAAGTTGCTTCTAGTGCCAAATGCAGCAACTTAATACAAATAGTAAGGGAAAAACTGGACTATAAGACCTGGAAACAGAGCAAAAACACAGAGAGGAAAAAAAAGGGAAGAAGACAAATAGTGTTTTCACGGTCCAGCTGCATGTTGGGTAGGACAGATGACAGCTTAAAATGAATTTGTCTCTCATGCATTATGTCTTTGCGAGAGTCTCCCGTCAGGCGAAGATTCATTTTGTTGGATTAGGCAGATGCTGGCATTGTGGCTTAGGCCTCTCATCGGCATGTATGTCACCAGAACCATATGGCACTGGGACGCAACCTGCCGAGTGTGAACGCGTCTGTGATCGTGGTTGACCGGGAGGCTTTACGAACAGAGAAAACTGAGATGAAGATACAAGCAGGGTGCGGTTGAACAAGCTTTGCATTCTTTATGGCCACGAAATCTGTCCGTGGGATTTTTTTTTTTTTTGGTATAGGCCTAAGTGATATTTTCAATAGAATGTGCTGAATTCAAAATATCACATTAGAAACACTGGCCAAAGGAGGGGCTTCGGTATCTCTGCTCTGGTGCAGCCAATTTTTTTTCTTTTGCTTTTCGGCTTCTAGAAGTAGAACAGTTGCAAAATCTTACAGTTTGAATTTTCTGACAGCTTAAGACAGTTATGGTACTGACATTTTCTGTGCGATGTGCAGAAAAGAGAACCAAAAAGAGACTTTGTTTGCATATATTTAATACCTTCATAATACCATTTGAATGTTTGAACAAACTTTTTTTTTGCCTGCTTGACAGTTTCTCGAAACCGTCTTCCGTTTACATCTGTACTACAATACAGTTAGAATAACAATACCTTCAAAAGATGCCACAGTGAACAGAGCTTTGGCCACATGACAATGTTTGTACACAAATTCTTCTCTGGAGCTTTGTGCAGAATTTGTACCTTTCTCACGCCAAAACAGAAGGTCGTAAAAGGATGAAAAAAGGCGTACAAAAAGTTTGTGTAATACATTGTTTCCTTAGTGGTTTACATTTATTATAAATGTACCATTTGATTGCAGTACAAAGATTCCTTCAAATAAATCCCTTTGGGAACAACAATAGGACTAATACAACAAAGACATAATCGTGGAACTGTTCTATGAAGGGCAAAGACTAGACAAGCTGGCAGTAAACTTTTTGACTTCCCTTCACTGATCCGTAATCAAGCTGCAATAACATGAATCAATAATTTCTTTTTAAACAACATTCACTTTGATAAGACGAGAACCTCTACTCCCCTCCGAGCAAACGCACCAAACGAGGCGAAGGATGAAAAAAACAAATGTCTGCTAGGCAGGAACACGAGTCACAGCACTGGGAGAATCAGTGCTCAACAGTTTCAATGTAGTACCATGATGAATGGGGGCGAACCGGCCCCGGGTTTCCTCTCAGAATAAAGAATCCTTTTCTATATTAGCTTTATCCCTCTTTTCTTAAGACCTTACTGGAAGAAAAAAAAAGAATTACCTGGTTGGCATCAGCAACCATGTCAGAATATTACTTAGTGTTACTAACTTGACAACCACATTGAAAATGGCTCAAATCAGATGCGAGGGAGGGTGCAAGAGTGGTTAAAAGTGACAAACAACAAATCACCCTAAAGGGAATCATCGTGAATCTAAGATCTCCATTTGAGATTATACAAGAGCTGCTTTTACTTTCTGTCTTTAATAAATTTGCTGACATAAATGTTCATGCACTTGGCAGTGAATCTTTCATTAGTGTCCTCTACATACTTACGTACATAGATTTTATACACTGTACTCTCATTTAAACCAAAATAAGAAATTCCTCAGTCTAGGCTTTTATACTTACTGAACTGCAAATATGAACACAAAAAAGAAATACAAAATACAAAGAGGCACTTAATTGCACTTGGAAAAATGCTCAGGACATTGGACGATGGATCGGCTTGTGGTCTAAATCCTCAGAAATATTTAAGAACATCACACACACACAAAAAACGGTTGAGTTATCCAAAGTTAATGAACTGCTGGACGAGGATGTTTTCCCTTTTTAAAACACATGACTGAACATAATATGGGAGTGCAGAACAAACACAAGCTCTGATGATAAATTCTGCTGCGGCATGCATAATCCTGTTACTTTATTAAACACTGCTTAACCAGGTTTTGGGGATATTAGATTGCATGACTGATAGCAGAAAAATCCAGATTTTTATTGCCTTCATCTGAAATCTCAGTCCTTCTGGTGACTTTGGTTCCCTATTTGTGTCTCACAGAAATGCTCATACAAGACCTGACTTGGCTGTGAACATACTGGTTCTTTGTGTGATGCACGTCCTTTCTGGAGAGCAAGGTCAGACCAAAATATTAGTGTTCTTAACTAAATATCTCCCTGCTGCAAAACTAGTTATGTACATTGGCACTTTTCGCTACAAAGGCACGGCCTTGTTCTATTATGAGGTCTTTCTTTGCTCTAAATGGAACAGCCAGTTAATAGGAAGACAAAAAATGGCACACAGTTCTGGCATCTCAAGTTCCAGATACATGCAAGAGCAGATTGGGAGATCTGAGGCACACGGAAAGGGCCACAGGGAGGCCATCTCTGACAAATAACAGATGAAACTAAAGATCAAGAACGATAAACAGACCAGGAAAACCACAGAAAGATGCCTGCTGACACAGTCAGAGAGAGGCCAATGAAGCTTAGCCTAACTGCCTCACGTCTCCGCTGCTGTCTAATGGCACAGCCATATCATGGCTCCACAGATTAAGGGGCAGGGGAAAAAAGTATAAGATACTAGTAAACTAATTACAAAAATCATAGAAACTCATTCAAGAACATATAAAAAATACATATGTAAACTGATTACCAATAAACATTCCACTCATTCGCCTAAAATGGTAATAAAAACTAAAAATAAAATCATAATGCATAATGAGTACAAAATATTATTTTTTCCGTTTTGTCTAGAAGTACACAGACAAACTGCTGTTGAACACTGACCTCGGGGGAATGTCCACCAATCAAAACGCTGAAGGCAGCCGAAAGGTCAAAGGCCACAATGATTCTTTGCTTTGGTATAGTGTGTTAAAGTTGATCCAAGTCACCACTTGACGTGTGCCGACTGTTTTTGCACTTCATTTGGTGGCGCCATAATCTCGCTGGCTAAGTGCTTACTTTTGGTTTTGGTACAAAATGCATCTGTGCTTTTAGTCGATAAAAAAAAATGCATAGTTATTATTATTATTTTAATCTAAGGAATACGGCTCTCACAGGCAAAAATCTAGTATTATTAAAGTGCATGTCACTGATACGATAGCATAATACAAATGCAGGTAGTATCAATGGGTAAAATGATTGTACTAATCATTCTGCCTGTTCCCTTGAACAAAAAGTGGACAGAAATACTGGACAGTACCCTTTTTCAAAACCATAACATGACCCTTCATATAGAAATGCTCCATATAGACTCAATGAGCCTATAAGGAGTGAACACTGAACCTCATGTGTTTTTTTACTGTTGGCACTTCATGTAAAACTATGGCTTTTTTTAAACATATACATATTTATACTATATGGCAACATTGTGAACAGTCTCGCATCAGCTGAAGTTGGAAAAAGGGCGAACAACTGCTGAAACCTGGGCATCGCCGAGAGACGCTGGAGGCTTGTCTCCCTTCATGGACGGTTTTTTGGGATTTGACCCGGAGGCTCCTACCATCTCCCGCTCACACTGGCCATGTCGGCGTGAAACTGACGAGAGAGACGGCCGCTCGCTCCCCCTTCCAGGAAAGAGGACCTGATGGGTGGCTCAAATAGCTTCCTCCGGTTCTTGTTTAGTTCTGTGGGGGGGTGAAAAAAAGTACCACAGAACATCAGCAGCAGCAAAGGTGATACAAACATGGTTTTAATGCGGGAAAGCAAATCAAAGCAAAGAAATAAATACAAGCAACAAGGATGTTAATGTTTCTTTGTTAGTGCCATTGATCAAAAATGACAAGGAAATTGGATTCAAATCACTAAAGGATTGCTCGGATCAACAAAAGCCCTCTTTGTGTCCATCTGGTTTTACACTGCAGTTTGGACAAAACGCTTTCATAAAAATGTCAGAGGAACACCCTGGCATCTCGGAGTTATTCATATGATAGCCGTGTTCATCCGCTGCCAGCATAAACCTTCAGTTTGATTACTGGAGACAGAAAACTCGCTCCAGCAGCTCTTTTTACTGGCAGACCGGCAGGAAGCTAAAAACCTGGATTGCCTTGACTGGTATTCCATCTTTTTATGAGGCAGAAATGCAGAAAGACAAAGAGACAGACAGAGTCGTGCATATTCCTGTTTCGAATCCGTTGAGTCAGTCGGGGGAGATGAAAGTTGACCTGCTCTTGGCTGAGGCAACAGGCAGCAAAAACCAGCTCTGGCTTTGGATCATGCTACTTCCTTAATAATCAGTGCTCTGGCCTTGACATTTCCCCTCGTTGCTCTCGCTGTCAACCCCCGGCTCTGGTCGGAGTTTTCTGAACTCAACATTTACAGAATACCCATGACAGGAAGCTCATGATCCCAGCACGAGCATGATTAGCTTACGCAGCCTAACAACTCCAGCAATTACAATGTCCGAGGAATGATGCCAGTAATGAAGTGTGACACCCACCACATTCACATTAGATGGAGTGCAACAACAGGGGCAGAGCCTACATCAGCATCAGGGAGGCAGCTGGAGCAGCTGGTGAAATAACAATGCACTCATCTGACAAGAATTCGCCTTAATCCGATTTACTGCTGCTGGTGGAAATAACTGCAACATGTTTTCATATATCTTTTCAAGATAAATTAATCAGAACACTACTGTTGTGAACTTGCTGACTACAGTCTGTCACTAATGAGGGCCATCTATTAGCTTCCAAATCCAGCAGTTTAAAGTGGAGATGACCTTTGCTAGTAGGAGTGTAGTCTTAGTCTGCTGCACAGCTGGGCTCCACTCAGGCTTTGCAACGACAGACAAAATAGCAATATTGAAACACATAAGCCAGTTTGCAGCACTGCTGTCAGCAGGATGAGACTTCAGCTGCTATTACCGGTTATCTCCATGGTAAAGGATCAACTTGGGACAGAGGTGGTTATGATGTGGGTTTTGTCTTTATTACATCTGGAAAAATTTTGGTCAGTCTTAGGTTTACTGCACAGCTGATAGTACAGAGCAAATAATAAAATATAAAATGCATCAAGTGCATGCTATTTTTCATCTGTACCCGAGATAGCGAGCAGCATTTTCCGGCGGGCACCAAAGGTGGTGATTCCCAGTTCCTTCAGGTCCTGGTCTGTTAGGGTCAGGAATGTCTGGAGGTCAATCTAGAAGCAGCAACAAGTATATTTAACAAGAGCATAAACACAATCCAGAAAATTCTACTTACAGGAGACCTACCGTACATACAGATTGTCACATAGTATTGTGAAGCATTAACTATAAAACACTATGATGGAACCTTTCAAAACAAAAGTTTCTATTTAAATATCACATTTTCCAACATACATACTCCAGTATAAGTTAATCTGGAATAGTGCCACTCCAATACAAATAAAGGCACAGAAGAAGCAAAGTGCGGTAAACCTCCTCTCTGATATTCCCCCTATATCCCTCGATCATCATCTCCTATTACATATGAAATATGGAAATTCCATTAAAAAAGACACTGGAATGCAACTAATTGCACTGAGGAAATGTAGGAATTCAAGTAGAAATGTACTATAGAGACCAGAGGGAGCATAAATATTGCCAAAAGTCATTTTTTAAATTTGCAATTAATAGCTCTAATTTCCAATTACCCATTGTCTTCACCCATTACTGTACTGGTTAGCATCTAACACAGCTATGTACTGTGCTAACAAGCTGAGGAATTGGCATGCTGAGTATAGTTTCATACTTTCATAAATAGTATATTAGCATTTGCTTAAAGATAAAGCACAGCAGAGACTAACAGCTATGCTGTTAGTTTTGCAAATGTAAATACTAACAATTCCATCCTCATGATTGCACTAGAGGAAAAAATAAGAGGTCCCCAAAGTCATCAACATTCATCTTCTGGAGACCATGAAAGTGGCATCCAAAAGTCAATAGGATGCTCAAAATGGGGAAGTGGCTCATCACTGTTGCTATCCCTACAGCTCCACCACTTGCATGGATATAAATGGATATTTTGCTCTTCTACAGCCCAACAGCATCAGTAAAAATCCTAAAACTCTAAGGAGCGGGTTCACAGTCTGTTCTACCTCTTGTTGCTGGAAGACGTCTGTGTACTTCCCCAATCCCAGCTTGCTGAAGAGCTCTGGCAGGTCTGAGCCTTTCAGGGACGAGTTCAGACTGCAGCCGTTGCTGCCAGTTACTGAGGAGATGGAATCCATGTAGTTGCTGCTGCTGAGGTAATGCTCTGCAGCTACCCATCAAAGGATTACAGAAAAAAAGAAAAGAAAAAAACAACACAAAATGAGATGATATAAGCAAAAAGCAACAATAATTCATTCATATATTCTATTCAGCTTAAAAAGATCACACAACTGTAATAGAGTAACAGAACTGAATGTGCTTCAAAATTAGACTATTGAGACAAATATACAACCTGTCTGGAAATGAGTTAGACTGGTATAGCAGGTAGCTTCAGTGGAAGTTAGCTCAAATGCCTCTCATGAACCTTGAAATAAATAACTAAGTGATGACATAAACCACCAAATGCACAGACGCATGCACCGACTCAAACTGAGTGCAGTGGTAGGAGAGCTCACACTGAAACCTTCAGACAACTTCACTTCTGTCTGTTCTATTTACTGCATTATTACTACAGTGTGTTAGTGTTCATTCAAGACAAAAAAATGAAAATGTGATCTTTTCATGTTAATTTATTAAGTCCTTCAATAAGTGCTAAAGATGTTAAAAGCACTTGTAGTGCTTAGAAATCCTCTTTACTGACCAGATTTGTTCTGCTTCCTCTTGGGGCTGCTAACAGCTGAAGGAAACTCGGTGTGGCTTGGCAGCCCATTACCGGTGCCGTTCCTCTCTCGCCAGTTGTCAGAGTCGCTGCCGTTCCCCACGCCTTCCCGGCTGCTGGATCGAGACAGGGACAGTGGGGAACCCTGAGAGAGAATATAACGAGAAAAATTCAAAACATTTAGGAAACCATTCTGAAGGAAAGAACTGTGGAGTAGAGTGACTAAACTGCAATATGGATTACAAAAATATCTATCTACTACTGAGAAATGAAGTCTTCTATGATATAAACCGATCAGCCACAACATTATGACCACTGACCAGTGAAGTGAATAACATTGATCATATTGGTTCTATGTGCTGTTCTGCTGGAAAACCTTGAATTTCAGCATCCATGTTGATGAGACTTAGACATCCAAATAAACATTGTCCCACAACAAACACACTCCCTCATGCAAATGGAAATCCCAAATGTCACTGGCCTACCCCTGCAGGAAAATGCACCCCACCACATGGAAAAAACATCAATCAGAAACATGTTGAAGAACATGACAACGGCCCAAGATGTTGATTTGATCTCCAAACTTCCTACACCCCATTGTGATCAAGCATCAACAGGATGCAGTGGAACAAGTTTGATTGACAGAGGCTCCACTGCACAACCCAAAGAACCCAAAGGATCCACTGCCAACGTCTTGCTCCCAAACCCCAGCAGACACCCTGAGAGGTCCTCTTGTCCATGCCCAATGGTTCAGAGCATTTTTGAGCACATAAGGGAGACCAACACAATATTATGCAGATGATCATAATGTTATGCCTGATCGGTGCACATACAGTAGAATCACAGTGAATGCAGTAGACGCCTTGTAACTCTGACCTCATAAGTGGTGCTCATGCTGGGTTTGTATGAAACATGATTGGCTCTCCGCAGCTCTTTGATGGTCTCAGCCGGCATCGACTTTGAGAAGCCCAGACCACTCCAGGTGTTGGTGGGGGTCCGCACCTCCGTCACCACAGGCTTCTTTAACATTGCTGCGTGAATACAAACGAAGATAAGGCCAAATATTTCTGTTAAATAGCTGGACGTTTTTAAAGTCAAATGAATAATGGAGTCCTCTTTCAAAGATACTCTTTCATGTAAATGTTGATGAACCTTCTGGCAGTTATGACCTTTAATTTATATGGCAGTCTGTCTTCACACAGGGATAAATTATGGGCTACATCCTGGTAATGATACTGTATTATTTCATGAGACACAAACTCACCTTTGGTTGCCAACAGCTTTTTCTGTTCATAGTCAAAAGCCTGAAAAAAACAGCAGACAGTTTTATGTCTTCACTAGTTAATACCAAGAAAAAACTCTCTATTTTGTGTGTTAATGCGTGTTTAATGTGTGTGTACCTGCATGTTGGCGAAGGAGGTCTGCGGTGCCAGCCTGATTCTCTCCCTCTCGTTCTGCTGTGCCGCCCTTTCGGCCGCCCGCTCGCTGCCCGGCGCCCTCTTGTCCGCCACAGGACTGTCTGACGAGCTGGACTCGGCGTCCGACAGGAGACAGTCGGAGCTGTTGAAATTACACAGAAGTTGTAACGTGAGAGAGGAAAACAAGCTCGAAATGATATAAAAAGCAGAGAACCATGAGTCACTGCTTAACTTTCCTTCCATCTCATCTTCTCCTCACATTATCACTCTGGCTGCTAATGTTCCAGGCTCATCAGATTTGAGCAGGTACAAGATACAGCTGGATGCTGTAATAATAATCCCGTCCAAGGTGTAACACAGTCCATATGGCAGACAATATTCAAACTCCCAAATCTCCATATGGGGCACATTATGCATCGCCATCTAAAAATAAAACTCTGTAGGCTTTGGTTTGATTCCACAAAACACAATTTCATCCCAGCGTTTCTGCACTTTCTAGTCTATGAATAAAGGCATTAATGGAAGACTGCCAGCCGGCGTGAGCTGCAAATGGTTTCTGAAAGAACAGTAAACAGGAACGAGAGAAGCTGTAAATGATCTCTGGGATCAAACGTACTGTAGATGGGAGTTCTTGGTGCCCTGCAGGAGCTCTACAGCCTGTCGTTTCCCTGATGACGTTTTGCACGAAGCCAGCATCTGCTTCAGCTCGCTCCCGTTGGCCGAGTGAGAGGGGCTTCTAGGCATGCCCACTTCTACGAATGTGTCAGAGCCTGGAGGAAACAAACACAAGCAGATTTTAATTGTGCTCGCGCAACGATGTGACAACCGCGGCCGAGATGCTTCACATTACATCTCATTTTGTGCCACGCACAGCAGCGACTGGGTCAGTTGGTGTAAATGAGAGCTTGTGGGCGTAAGTGTGTGTGGCTGCATTAAAGACCGACAAGTCTCCTTGGATCCTGGATTAATTAAAAGCACAGCAGCTGTGATTACAGTGGTTTTCATCTGCTTCTAACCCAACAAGAACCTGCTCTATGTAACAGGATGTGCACACATGTGATGGTATGCATGGGTATAATCAAGAGTATCTGAATGTATACGGACTGTATAGAGTAAAATAATATGATGTCAGTCAATCTAATGAAGCTCTCTGGGGTTTAATGTTTAAACAATTCCCCAGGACTACTTCAAATCCACAACGCAGAGTCGAGCCTGGTCAGAACGAGCCAGTCCAAACACATTCTGGGACACAGGAGGAGGTAAAGGGAGGGAGAGGAAAACTTACCAGGACGCACTGCACTGGGGGAGGACCGGCTCAGAAAACAGCGGGGAAAAACGAGACGCGTGAGAGTGAAGGTTTGAGGGGAAAACCGCGAGCGTAACACACAGGAGGAAATGAGGGCCTTTCTGAACCGCCAGGAGACCAGCAGTTAATCTGTCTCCGTTCCAATAAACGTAGTCAGAGGGAGTATGAGGTTAGGAGGACAGTATGGAGGAATAGAAAGCAGCTCACTCAAGGCATTTTCCTCAATGTGGGTTTTAGGGTTACATAAATCTCAAGTGGAAAAGCCTGATTTGGACATTTATGTTAAGTTTGCAAGGCCGAGGTCCAGCAAACCGGAGTCGAAAATGTTAACAACCTTAAAAATTTAGTCTTTCCAAGGTTACAACAACACATAAAGCATAAGGTTGTGTGGAGTGTTTAAGATAAATGAATCACAAGAGGTAGGGTTTCTGCAAATAAGTACATTTTTGCGAAGGATCTTTTTTTTGGCAAATCATATAATGTTTATAATGCCTATGTTCATAACTAGGTGGGTCATTAAAGTATTATTTGATCCTTAAACACAGACAGTATCACAAATCATTTGATCTACTAACCCTCTGAACCCCAAAACCTGCTGGCAGGTATTAAAGGGATGTTATTTTTTTGTAAATGCCAAAATACCAAAAAACCATTTATCAGAGAGAGAAACTGTAAAAACAGGAGGAGATCTTAACCTTTCCAACAGTTCACAAACTTATCATGTTTAACTTCCAAATGTAAGCTTAAAATCATATTTCAACAAAATCACCTCATTCTACATGTCTTATTTTTAAAAAAAACTTGTCGTAAATAAACTGTCTGCTTGAACCAGATTCTGTGAAAAACAAAATATTCTAAGCTCCTCTGTGCAACCACGAAGCCATGTTTGACTGAAATGCAACCAACAGTCACATCACAAAAAAATTTAGGGACTTTTCAGCTCCATTTGGCTGACCTGCAGACTGAGTTTACACAGAGCGCAGAGAAAATATGTATGGAAATGAATTATAAAACACAAGCAGTAAAGTACAGTATGTAGATCCACTACTTTTTTCCCCCCAATATTGACTGAACACCTGTGGGAACTTGGGACAAAGTTGCACATGTTGATTCTGAGATTTTTTATTTTTTATTTTGTTTTTGTATAATTAGTAACAAAAGAAATTCAACTTTCATTTTTGTTGTTAATGATTTATAGAGTTTTAATACGTTATGCTCCAGAAAATATGTTTTCGTGTTCCCTATGGGTTTCATGTCCAGCCATGGTTGTGCCGTTTCCACAGGAGGTGCAAGGCAAAAGCAGCCCATAGGAGCAAAAAACATACATGAACTGCTTGGGTTCAGAGGAATAAAATTTGTATATGAGGAATACCTTCATCTGGGCTGGACTTGCTTGACAGCGGTTCTGATGGGTTGTGTCCGCTGGCCTCCTGGACTGAGTCGCACGGGGCTGGACTCAAAACAGTTTCCGCAAGCGACGCCGTTGTTAACCTTGCATAGACTGAGCCAGGGTGCTATAACATACATGCACGCACAAACATACATTCACATTCACACACAGAGCAAACAATATTTGCTAAGAAATTATTCAAAGGTAACTCCAAGTAATACAGCCTGCAGTGTAAAAACAAGGCCAACCTTGACATGTCCATTAAGGGTGCAGTCAGGAACCCCGTTGGGCGGTTTGTCGATGGGTGCGAGGCCAGGTGGAGGCGACGGTGTGGACTGTGTGTAACCCTGCACGCCTGACAGCAGGATGCTGCTCAGTGTGGCCTGAGTCGCAGGATGCAGCATGAGCTGAGATGAGAAGCCTGGAACAAAAGAGTGTAGACTCTGTTTTCAAAACTTGAAAGAGTCAGAAGGGACATGCTCATCTGAAGGCCTCCTGTCTGTCTATGCATCTCTGTAATAACTGAAACCATGATCAAGAGTTTAGTAGAGCTTTCCGTGAAAGGAAAAGGTAGTCAAACAACGGACTCTGAAAGTTCACTTGCGAGCTGCTGTTGATGTACAGTACAGTGTAAAAAGTAATAAAAGTAATAAATTAGTAAACCACACAAAGGTGGTATTATTATGAGAAATAAAAATCTTTAATTATAAAAAGAAAAGAAAAAAACTTCAATATTTTCCAAAAAAATGTGTTTTTGGTCAGAGAATGACAACCATTTCCTTTGCAATGAGGGTGAACCTCATCACACCACAGAAGCTGCTGCTTGCCGTATTTTTTTTTCCAGTAAAAGATTATCTAATCAGATTAAATTGGACTTATCAATAAAAAATACTCGTGATTTTAGAATTAACGTATTGTCACAAGCATCCGGATTTGGAAGGATTTAATCTATTCAGAAGAAAGCAACACACTGATTTAAATGAGGTGACAGCTTTTGAGCACCAGGAACTACAACACAATGGACAGAAGTTAGGCTATCGCTGGTTAAATCTACGGTCACTTCAAGCGGGATTTGTGGTACAGAAGAATGCAATACGACAGGTGATCAAAATCATTGATCATCCAGGTGTAACGTGTCAAACAGTGTAGCATCTTTGGCTCCGGCATTACTACACTAAAGGGCCTAATGCTTTTCGGAACATGAACTCTTATGACAAACTGAGGCCATAATGTTTGGTGTGGTGATTAATAGATTTATTGATGGATTAGATCGATTGATCCAACCATGCAAAGTGAAGTATTGTGGTTCCTTGGCAAAAGTAAAATTTAAAAAAAAAGTTCTATTCTTGTAAGTTTGTGTTTTTTCCATGTAAATGTACCCCTTGAAATTTAAAGAACTTCAAACTGTTTTTCACAAATGTATAACTTTATTATCTCGTAGAATATTAGTGGGTTTTTTTGCACATTTGCGTCTTTTTCTTGCAAAATTACCACTTTAATCTTCTGGGTTGAGAGGCACAAAAACCAATTTGAATTTGTTGGGTTTCTCTGTATATATAATATGATATTTTAAGGCCTTCAGCTTACTGTGTAAAGAGCCTTGGGATGATGTACGTATGTTGTATCAGGAGTTGATACTTATATACACTCACATTATCAGTTGATTAATCAGAATAATTCCTCTATAGTGAAATAGCAGTCTAAAAGTGGAGATGCCAAAAATGCTGTTTACGAACCTTGGGTGCTGGTGAGTGAACTGGGCCAGAGGGAGGGAGATGGTGTCGGGGTGCTGGGGCTCGGGGTCTGCAGAGGGCTCATGGAGGAGTTTAGGCTGTTCAGAACCGCATTTGGGGCGGCAGAGTTGGGGAGGGAGTGGGGCGCCGTCGCACCCAGGAAACCTGAGGAGAAAAGAAAGAAATGAGGAAAGGACGGAGAGACGAGCAGATCAGCGGTGGTCCTGTCAGAGCTCGGAGCCATTTTTCAAGCTAATCACACGTTACGCTAAGGGCCTCAGAAAATAATCTTGGTCTTCCAGCTATTCAACCGGAATTCCATCAAATTGCCATCAACCAGACAGCAAGTGAGAGCAAGAATTTCTAACATGTCTACAAGGTCACGGATGCAAAAGTATATATCTAGTGTGTCCTCATACCCAATAAAACCATGTTACTGAGAGCACCGACAATGTGGTGCTTGGTGTCTTAACCCAAACGTGGCGTATGAAAACAGAAAGAAGCAGGTCTGTGGCTTTAACAAAGGGCTAGTTTGGCTCCAGGAATAAGGCCAGGGATTTTTCTGGCAGACTGGCCTGTAATCTGAGGAAGAGAAGCATGTAGCAATTACTAAAGGCCAGGATGTGGCCGTCCACAGCTTCACCCCCAGGCCCCTGGGTTTAAATGAGACAGCAAAAAAAAAAAAAGTTTCTACTGTAGTGGGAATTCATTGCACATTGGGGATTTTTGTTGTGACCAGTATTTAAAGTGCATCTCAATTGTTTGGGACACAAGAACAAAAGATAAAGGTGGTTTTGAAATTCCATAAACTCAATGTTTACACAGACGCTGATCAAAAACAGACAAAATATGCAAAATATGTGTGCAAGACTTTTCCCAAATTAGAATGAAAAATCTAATGGCTGCAGAAAAATGCACTGAACCTCTTTTAATTAGCATTTAGTTTGCATTTCATTGCATAGTGCGTCATATTTAAACTTCTAATACAGACAAACTGTTGGATCTATTGCCAGCACATGCTTTAATCTATTAGCCGTTTCTTGTCAGCTGATCTATCTGCAATTCCTTTTGCGTTTGATGCATTACTCATGGCCTAATTTCTGTGTTTGTTAAACAGTCTGAAACCTAAACATGTTATCATATGAATACAAAAAGCAGATAGCTGGGGCTAAACATTTGCCATGCAACTTGTGCTCTCGCTACGATCAATTAAAAGCCACCCCTGGAAACAAAGACCTGCTGGCGTCTGCTTCAAGCTGAACTCCGCATTGAGGCAAACAAACTCCTATGCAATTGAAATTGTTTATCATCCAGTGATTCATAAACTCGGGATTCACTGAAAGAACTAAATTTGTATCGAGCTTATTCTCAGATTTTGATCACTGTGAGGTCAGATATGCGTCCAGCTCCTGCTGTAAAGCGCATATAGAGACGCCGTCACTCACCGGCTGTGGTTTTTGTGAATGAACACATAACCTGAACTTGCACTCAGTGATTCAGCAAACCAGGTTAGAGCAAGCTTTGCAGATACTTGCCCCACTGATATTTTCAATGCATGTGATTTTAAAAGAAAATACTTCATGTGACTGACAGAGATGGGAATCTGTGTCATCTTCAATGCATTCTGTGCAATAAATAAAGGGCGGCATATTATCTTTCCACACCAATTCGTCTTTGTAGTGAAAGAACTTTTAAAAAAAAGCAGAAAAGCAGCACTTTCCAAACAAGGTGGACAGTGTCATTACCCAGATTGCTCAGCCCCAGGCCAGCTGAGGCCAGGATGTCCAGGCCAACGGGGCAGATGAGGGATGGGGACGGACCATTAGTAGTGGGATTCAGTGCCACGGAAGGCGAGGAAGAAGAAGACACCCCATTGCTCTCGAGACCCAGGAGGAATTTTCGGGCTTCGTACATGTTGACCGCATTCCTCTCCACGCTCTTGACTATCACAGACTGGGAGAAATCGAGGGGGGAAAAAGCAACGGGATGATGAGAAACCAAGAAAAAAAAAACGGGTGGAAGAGGCAAAGGGAAAAGGTAAATAAGAGACACAAAAAGGAAAGAGGGGAAGAAAATGTGAGCCGCGAGAGGAAAACAAGGGGAGGAGCGAGGGATAGATAGAGTGAGGGAATGTTGGCACCAGAGATAGGGAGTAAAAGGGAGGTTGAGGGGGAGACAAATATAAATGGGAGGAAGGAAGAGGGAATTAAGGGGTAGATTAGAAGGATAAACATTGAGGCAGTGTGGGAGACAGAAGAAGACATGGGAGCTAAGTTGAAGAGAAAGCGTTTCTTAATCAATTGCTAAACAAACACATCTCGCTTTCTGATGTGAAGAGAAAGTGAAGCAACACTAGAAACTCAGACTATCACAATAAGAGCCACAAAATCAACAATAAGATTTAAAATGAAATAAATGACTTTGCATGCGTTTTCCTCATCAGCGGAAACTCTTCATGAGCTTTAAATGAAAATGAATGTGAGCAAAAAAAATCATGTTCTGGCTTTTGAAAAGTGGTTTCCAATCGCAAGTCTCTGCCACACATGCACGCACACACACACGCTACTTTATAGGTCTGCCAAAGCACCAGGAGCACTGAGGCTATGGCATGCGTTTGGACAGGCCTTTTGGATTACTACTGTCACCTCGTTAAAATGTTTAAGTGAAGGGTTCTTAAGAGGATCTGGGCTGGGTCAGTGTTTACACTGGCACCTCCACACCAGTCCCTGCAGGCATGTCTGGTTTGGGCACCGAGCCCTGGTTCAGGGTGGGACGTGGGCACCTCGAAAGACACAGTGAGGAGCAGGCCAAGTGGTGAAATATGATTAGGAATATTAAGTGTCATTACTGTGAGCGACAGAGGGTTGAATGTAAAGCAGGTGCATTGCATAGTAAGAGATTGCAAGTCACAATGTAATGTGGAAACGACCAACATATTCCACTAACATAGACCATATGCATACCCCCAAACTACTAATAAATTTACTAAGAATCAAGCCAGTTACTTTGTAGCTGGAATAGACGAGTCATAACAGAAAGACTGAATCTTTCTGTCCATCAGGTGAAAAGTAAATGACAGACTGTGTGCAGAAACTGTGATTCTCCACTGTGGCGCATTTGCCAAAACTCCGCTCTGTGTTGGTGTGGCATGGATTCTTTGAGTACAGAGTTCCAGGTTTTTTTCCTTTTAGATTTCAATAAGAAGTGATGAAATGTGACATTTCAGTCTATAATTTATTTCAATATCATGCTTTGACTTTTGATGAAGCGTAATTCTGAAATGGAACAGCAGCTTTGTTTGTGTTTTTATTTGCTTTTGCCAGACACAGCATTTGAACAAGTAGGACAGCAGCTGTGTTCTTAGCAGGGGGAAAGGTTATTATATGTTTCCTTTAAACTTTACTTTTTTACTGCAGGTTTAGCCTTAGTGGGACAGACTTGTTTCATTGTCGTCATCCCATTTTTATGTCTTTGTGAATTCTTCTCATTGGACAATTCGACATTGAATGGATTTAATTACCGTTCTACCATAAGCTAATCTTGTTCCACTAAAGTTTAAAGATAATAATCCATATTTACTGTGCTCCACATTTAAAACTAGTATTTTAACTCTCTGGGCTGCATGGTGGCTCGGTGGTTAGCAGTGTCGCCTCAAAGCTAGAAGATCCCCGGTTCGCGTCCCGATCAGGACACCTGGGATCTCTCTGTGTTGAGTTTGCTTACTCTCCCTGTGCAGCGTGGGTTTTCATCAGATACTCCGGCTTCTTCCCACAGTCCAAAAACATGCTGAGGTTAATTGATGATTCTAAATTGTCCATAGGTGTGAATGAGAGTGTGCTTAGTTGTCTGTCTCTATGTGTAGCCCTGTGATAGGCTGGCGACCTGTCCAGGGTGTCCCCTGCCTTCACCCGAGTCGGCTGGGATAGACTCCAGCTCCCCTGCGACCCTATAGAGGATTAAGCGGTGTGTAGGTAATGGATAGATTTTAACCCTCTGAACCATAAAACCTGCTGGCAGGTTTGAAAAGCATGTTGTCTTTACAACATTGCAAAATTTACACCATTTATCAAAGCCAGAAAATGAGACAATTATCAGATTTGGAGTTTTTTTGCTCAAAACAGTTTCTGGAAAAAACAAACAAAACTAATCCTTTGCAGAACTGAGAAGTCGTTAGTGCCTTTTTGGCTGAACTGCAGGCTGTGTTTACACAAAGCAGATTGGTAAACGAGTATGGAAACAAATCAAAAATGCAAGCAGTAAATTATTTATAGTTTTTGGAGTAATTTTTTGTGTTGGTAACACCTGTGAGCACTTAAAAAAACAAAACACATTGCTTTATTTGTAAAAATGAATAATCAATGTAATCAACAAAATCCAACTTTGTTTATTGATTTACTGAGTTTGTCTTGCATTTTTATGACTTATCCCATTATAACTTTATTGGATTATACAGAAGACATTCGCAATGGTTGTGGTTTTCCCATTAAGGTGCAGGACTTTAAATTGCATCTAAAATAGGCTCACAATGGATGCAAACGAGAAAGAAGCAGAAAATGCCAGGGACTACTGGAGGTTCAGAGGGTCAACTGACATCTGGCTTTATCTTTGTCAGATAATAATTATGTTTATCCATAAATGTTTGCTACTTAAGAGAAGCAATTCCTGTGCTCCTTTTCTGGGTGCTTTACTTCCAGAAACTACTACTACCCTGTATATATCTTTACATATACTAAGCAGCAAACAATCGTAGTGAAATCAACAGGGCTGGCTTCATTAGTTTATTGAAGTGGTTGCATTCTGTCCTTCAGACATGGGTCACTTTTACATTCACGCTCCTCTCAGCTTCATTCAGACAAACCCACCAAAGAGACACGGTGCAAGTGCCATATTTGTTGTACATGAAGAACTGAGACAGTACATCAGGTGGAAAAACTGCAAAAGTATGCACCAATATTCATCAGATTCAATCGAAACCGGCTTCGTAAATAATGCTCGCCTGTCTGACGTGAAGAAAAGTACACAGAGTGACTTCGAGTCGGATCCTGTCTCCACATAAGTAACGTACTTTGTGTTGATTAACCTGTGTAAATGTGCGCAATTCTCCTGTTTTGGAGATGCTTAAATGGGTTCCGCTGCTGTCTGATGCTGCAGGTATTTAATAAACTCAGATGCAAGACAGTTAAACTTATTTAGAAACTTACTTATATTTAACTTAACATCAAGGCTCATTTCCACAAATTGCATTAAGTGTGGTCCTTGATGAAGACACTTATTAAATGGAGATCACTGAATTCTTGTTTTGGTCCAGGACTAGGCTGATTGATGTTTGGGAAACAAACTATAAGAGTATACAACCATGCAAGCAGTTCTGCAAGGATGTACTTTGGCACAGTGGTTCTTCGGACTAAACGCTAATATGAGAAGTGACATAATGTTTACATCCACATGTATCCATAAATGGGTCCGTAATATGTTAGTTGCAAATGTTAGCAAACTGGCAGTACGTACGAAGACAAGGATATGGATGAATTGAGGTTGATGGGAATGTATTGTTTTGAACTATGAATTACAAATCAACTATGAATGCAATGTTATGTGGGAGTGGTGACACATTCTTTTCTCTATAGAAATAAAAACACTGTTCATTATTTCCTTTATTATGACATAAAAAAAAGTTTTCCATCTATTTTGCATAATTTGGAGGAATGCATTCTATGTTTTTTTTTCAAAATATAAATCAAAACCATTGTCATTAACAGGGCTTTCTGACTGCAATACCACAACATCATGATGTAATGTAATTGTTGATGTTATAACAAGACTTAACTGTCAAAAATGACATCTGCACAACAGTTCTGAACAAATATCCTTGGGGGGGACCATGAAAGCTTGGATCATATCTAAGTCCATTCATTTGATGGATTGGCCATGAAACCACAAATTTGAATCTCATGGTACAAGGACAGGAAAAGTCAGGGGATCACTAAAGTCACTGGGATCCATCATTTGACCAATACAAACGTCTGTACGAAGTTTCATGACAATCCATCAGATAGCTGTTGAAAAATTTCCATCTGGATCCAGATCGCTAAAACTTTCTGTGCTGTGTCAGTGTACGTCTGGTTTCATACCTTGCTGGGCTGTTTTGGCTTTGGCTTGATACTGATGAAGACATCCAGCTGCTCCATTAGTGCCGTGATGCACTGTGGCTCCACCTCGATGTCCTCTTTAATGTCAAACATTAATACCAGAGGCAAACAGCCCTGCGGAGCAAAACACAAAGTAAACATATATCTGCAACAAACTCTTGTTTTCTTATGTCGGCTGCGGACTAACATCTTCCAAAACCCTGTTGGTATATCTGTGTCCCTACATTATAGGTTTTTTGTCATTACGGTAGTAAATTTTCCTTTATAGTATACCATTTGTAGACCAACAAGTTAGCCGTACCAATAAATACAAGATTCACTGCTGGATCCATCCCACACAGAGCTTGGGAAATTCCGCCAAGAGCAATCTGTTTTGCATGATCACCACCACAAGCACCACAGACATCTATATTTTGGGCTGAGAACTGGACAGCGCTCCTATTGTGCGTGGGTGTAATTAGCAGCAGAGTATAGAGCCAGGCTGGCTCTGACAGGGCCTGAGATTGGAGCTGTAATCTACAGTCTGGCTGGAAGAGGCCAAATCACACAGTAGACTACTGCGGGCAGGACTCCTCTCCCTCCTCCTGTACATTCACTCTGCTTCTACTTTCACCTATTCCCCTATTCCTCTTTCTCCTCTCCCATCCCCTGCTTTCTACGCTTCTCCTCTCTTCTCTAAATCTCTCATTAATCAATTGTTTTTAACTCTCCCACAAAGTGAGGCAGTAAAAGAGGCTCCGTCTTGTGTGTCCCGTTTCCACACCAAGCGAAAGTCATGTTTAGTCACTGGAACAACTTTGGCATTTACTAAATGTCTCTGGGGCCAACTGGGAGACCGCAGACAAAGAGAAGGCAGCTCTGGCAGAATTACTGCCCCACATTATGGATCTCCAAACAGAAAGCCAAAGCTGTTTACAGCCGAGATATCTCATACACACCAGCTCAGCAGAGGCTCCGAGCCAGCAGCGATTAAACAGTCATTACTTTTACACATTTTTGAAACAGACTCCTGATTATATTCCTAAGTAATTTAGATAAGAGTAGCCTCAGCGGTCACAGGCAACAGGACAAGAATGACCACTGAGCATTTTTAACCAAAAAGAGATTTAAATATGAGGTGCTACCCTTGCTCCAAAACACTAATGCGAACATGGCAACCTCTGAATTACAGACATGGGTTGAATTCCAATCTACTGTGCAAGCAGGCCAAACCATTATCATTAACACCCGTAAGGATTCTGCGTATGGACACAACATCAAGAACTCAAGTAATGCAAATATCTGTGTCACGTTTGCAAGCAGGTATGCAACAGCTATAAATCACGCAGGCCAACCTTGAGTCAGCTACAGATTCTTGTTTATCTCACATGGACATTTCAGCAGCGAGAGCAGAGCCAAGCAAATCTATCCCGAGGCTATTCAAAACCCCCAAGGCAATCATGGTTTATTTCTTAACCCGTATCTTTAAAAACCCACGCATCATTCACACATACCAAGATAATGTTAATGAAACAGTGACATCCATTATAGCTACCACACAGCATGAGGAATCTGTATATGTAAGGATTATATTGCCAGTACCATGTCTTATCCCTCTGAACCCCCAAAACTTAGGGGCAAGTTTGAAAGGCATGTTATTAAAACAAAAAGAAAATCATTAAAATTACACCATTTATCAGAGCAGGAAGCTGTAAAAACAGGAAGAACTATTGGATTTTCAGCTCTCTGGCAGTCCTTGAACTAATCATGTATGATTTCTATGATGGTTTTTTTTGGAGAAACATTCAAATCTAAACCAAAAACTGAGATATGTTATCACAATCATTTTATTCTACATGCCTTAATTGAAAATTTGCCCAAAATAAACCCATTGCAGTCACCAGATTCTGTAAAAAGTAAAAACTGAGAGGCCATTACTGAACTGACCTTTCAACTCAATTACGCTGAATTGCAGACTATGATTAAACAAAGCAGAAAGAAGACAATATATAATTCCTATTAATTTCTTATAATATAAAGAAATTTAAAAAATTGAGTTGTAAAATATCTATCATATGTAAAGTCATCCCTTTTCAATGTTGGAAAATTTTTTTACATGGCAATTAGATTTTTTTTCTATTAAAAAAAAAAAGTCAACTTTTTAATGCTCTTCAAAGGTTTTTAACAATAAATTTTGAACAATTTACTACTATCCTACAGATTTTGCCTGTTTGGTTAAACTACACATAATAACTGATAAAATCACAGAAAAATGTTTTAATTTACATGTTGCAAAACTATAATGTTCACATCAAAAATCTGTATTTGTTTCCAATAGCAATTCTTTTTTTTACAGTTGACCATAAAACAGCCTAAAACTGCTTCGGGTTCAGAGGGTTCACCACAAAAACAAAGCTTAGCATTTTAAAATTATAATTTTCCACCACTGGATGTCCATAAACCAGAGACACACAGAGAGTACAAACCATGAGGTACTGCCGTGCCAGACAGACAGATTCAATGGTGCCCTGAATGTAGACTGTGGATTTCTTCTGGGGGCTGTTGGGGTCGGGGAAGTGGATCTGAGCTCCCGTCCTTTGGGTGATGTGCTTGATGTTGCTGCCGTTGCGCCCCTTCATGAAGAGGTGGTGTTGCGGTGCGATGTCCAGGTGTGTCGTGACTGAGATGGTGCTCGCCAAGCTACCGGCCAGGTGCTCCAACAACAGAGCTGTGCCTCTCTGGGTAAACACAAGGACAAGGTGCTTAAGACTAATGCTGGGCATATACCTAACAATTTCACAGTCACACACTAAAAACTGAAAGTCAGAAAGGAAATTTTAGGAGTTTTACTGGAGTCACAGCGTGCTCTCGTCTTCTCGACTGTTTAGTATAAGGTAGTAATCTCAGCTGTTTTAGATCAGTCTTTTCCTAGTCTTGGCCTTACGACAATAACAAACGTGTTTGATATCATCACGAGTCTTTCAGTCTTTCCGGTGACGTGACACAACCAAAACCAAAAGATGAGCTCTAACAAAACTGGAAACAGAAAACTTTGCAGACAAACAATCACTAGAGCGGCACAGACGAACAGGAAACACCAGCGAAAAGTCGAAGGGAACTATTCAGATGCCAAAATTATTATTTGGATACCACCACAACGACCAAATATTCGGATAGTCGAGTCCAGCCCTAAACATAACACAATAACACAACACCTAATCATGCAAATAGTGACCCTGCAAGATTCACAGTCTTTGTAAAATCTCAGTCTGAGACTAGGCTGTGACTAAAAACTCTACAACTTGTCTTTAGATGTGAGCAGGTGTGAGATGACAGTTTTCCAAATCTGTTCAAAGTCTGCTGATGTAAAGGTAGCAAAAGAGAGTACATTAATTTTGGAGTCCTGTAGAGTCTCATAGAACTGATTTCAGCTAATTCTGCCAGTGTCAGGATGCTCACAAGGATGTTAACATGCCGTCTGTCTTGCTCACCGCCTTTAACACCTTTAAGGATGATGCTGCATTTGTGCTGTCAGAGATTTAAATAATGACTTTTTTCTAATTAATGAAACATTTTTAAGTGATAATTAATGATAATCAACAATCTGTGAATTATTAATTACACATATCTTTGGCTTTTATACTGTTAAAGCAGTAAATCATCCCATTTGAGAAGCTGGAACCAGGAAATATTTGGCATTTGTGCTTTAAAAATAATCTAAAATTACTGTCAATCAAATAATCAATTTATCTTTTCAGCAATAATGCCAAGTATTAATGTGTGTGAGGAGTGTGCTGTAGAATAAAAATTGTGATAATAAGGTTTGTCATCTCATTTTTGGATGCATTCTAATTGTAAGAGAAGATGCTGAAAATGTGTGAAAGCAAATTCTACCAACAATAAAACAAAGAATTTAGTGCAGAAAGAAATCTAAAAAATATATAATGTCTTTGGAAAAAACAAAGCTAAACCAACATTTCATCTCGAGCAAATATCCAGACCACATTAGAAACTAACTGGTGAACAAGCAGAGCAGTGGAGCTCTGCTGCTCAGATTCCCAGAGAAAACACCAGTGATTTCTGCACGACCAATGGAGGCTATTGTATTTTCCACTGCATCTGCTGGCAAAGTCGAACAGCCTCATTCCTCACTGTCTCTGCAAGCCATCACTTGGCCCAGTAAAGTAAGTCATTTCCAGTGAGCAACAGGAATCCACACACTGTGGCCAGCATAAGACAACAATCCACAGCGGTTTTGGCAATCCTCGAAGGTGCTCCGAGGGTCTCACACCACCACACAACATTGCACACATATTCCTCTGATCCCTTAGCCTTCATCTGGCACGATTCCCAGTCCTGACTGACCCCTCAGACCTACCACAAACTCTGGGGTGACATTTTTGCATATGCACACATTTACTGTACATAGAGCACAGGAATGTGCACAAAAGCAGACTAGCATTGTAAATCTAAATTTAAGCGAACAAGCATACATGAATAAATACATAATGCAAATGCAGCTGCTGGCAAACTGAAACGAGCTCCTCATTGTTGATTGAGGCTCGGTAGAGGAAAAAAGTGAGTTGGTGGATATGATTTGTTGGCAGAGGTGATGAGAAAACTCCTTGGCAGGCTTCAACTAGCCACAGCTCAGATGCCTGTCGAGGAGATGCATCTGTGTATGAGTGTATATATATAAATATACAGGATGATTATGATCATACACAAGCTGCAGAAGGGGAAAAACAGAAAAACTCCAATTTAAGATAAAAGTAAAACTTAGGGGACACTTCTGGACTTGTTGGTACAGTAGTGGGGTCAGTGTGCTTCACCTCCAGTGGCGAGCTGAACCAGCAGCCTTTAGTTCAAGCCATGACCAAACATCTCTCAGCACTCTCTTGCCCCTGTGGTGCTGAAAGTAATGAAGCGGTTTATACAAGAAAAGTGAGGAACGCTGTCAGTGTTGGTGGGCCTCGACACGTAGCTCAGGAAACCTTCTTTTGGTCTGTGGCTCGCCATGTAAAACGGGTGGAGAGTAACTCAAAAATGCGACGCTGAAATGACTGACAAGGAATGCAGAGGTCAGGGTTCACTTAGTTGTTGGAGCCTCTTTAACCCTCTGAAACCGAGAAAACTCCAGCGGGTTTGAAAGGCATGTTGTCTTTATAAAATTGAAAAATTACACCATTTATCAGAAACAGAAACCGTGGAAACAGGAATGTTGGATTTGTAACTTTCCGGTGGTCCTTGAACTACTCGTTTTTGACGTAATTTGGGAAAATTAAGCAAATCTAAGCTCTAAATCATCATATTTAATCAAAGTATGTTATTCCACATGCCTCAGAAAATGTAACTAGATTGAACTGCAGGGTGTACAGAAAGCAGAAATGTATGGAAGCAAATTAAAACTGTATGTAGTACAATATTTGTAGTATGTAGGGTCACTATTTTCCTTAGTACTGGTAACTCCTGTGGGCACTTGGAAAAAAATGTTGATTTCAGTTTTTTTCATTCTTCTGACCAATAAGCAATCTAAGAAACCGAATTTCGGTATTTTCCGTTTTTCGATTTATGGCATTATAACTGTGTCATACGGCACAGAAGACATGTTTGAGTTCTCCCTACTTGTAGCCATGTTTGTGCTTTTACCATATAGGTGCATGACTTTATTTAGCAGTAAAAAAAAAACCAAACCCACAATAAATAAAAATGTGACAGAAGCAAAGAAAATGCCAGAATCATAGAAACAGAAATGTTGGGTTTCAACTGTCCAGTGGTCCTCGAAATACTTGTTTTTTACGTAATTTGGGAAACTTAAGCAAATCTAAGCTTTAAATTGTGATATTTAATCAAAGTATGTTATTCCACATGCCTCAAAAAATGTAACTGGATTGAACTGCAGGCTGTGTAGACAGCAGAAAAGCATGGAAGCAAATTAAAACGGTATGTAGTACAATATCTGTAGTATGTAGGGTCACTGGTTTTTCCCTTTACTGGTAATGCCTGTGGGCACTTGGAAAAATTGTGTCCATGTTAATTTTATTTTTCCTTTTTCTTTTGAAAAATAAGCAATCAAAGAAATCCAACTTTGGTATTTCTTTTTTTTTTTTTGCAATTTATGGCATAACTGTGCCACACTGCACAGAAAACATGTTTGACTTCTCTTTACTTCTAGCCATGTTTATGCAGTTTCCATAGAGTTGCATGACTTTATTCTGCAGTGAAAAATGAACCCACAATAATTAAAAATGTGACAGGAGCAACGAAAACGCCCAGAAACTGCTTGGAGGTTCAAAGGGTCAATCAGGACCCACACTAGCTGTTTGGTTTTTCTATATTTTCCCTGCAAATTAAAGGAAAACTTGGACTATAGCATAATTGATATTGCTATTACAATCAGGAAACATCTCTGAAACGGGAATTAGAGCATCAGTGATGAGACTGAGTCACTTCTAAAACTGGTTCCAGCCTGTTAAATGTGAACATTCACTGTATTTATTATGTTTGCAAACTCAATGTGTTTTGGTTTTGGAACTTTTGCCAGAGAAAACAACTTGTAGATGCCACCTTGGGCTGCAGTTTGAAAAAAGTTTGGAAAAAAAGCACACAACTCTCCAACACCACAAAACTCTCCTTACCTTGACTGCGTTGGCGTTATTCTGTGAGCCGCGAACAACACCGGTGGCCCTATAGAGGCGCGTTGGAGGCTTGAAGGAGACTGTGAGGTTGTAGGTCTGCGAGATGTGCTGCACAGTCGGGGAGCTGGGGTCGGACTGCATGATGGCCGGAAGCTCGAAAGACAGCACAAGAGGTAGCAGCTCCTTTAATATGGAGGGAAATAAGGAGAAGAGAGTGAACATGAGTGAGTAGAAATCAGCATATTATTATGAACATGTGAGACATTGTGATGTGGCTGAAATCAGGCAGTTATGCACAGCTGGAAAGTTCATCACTATGCTGTTTTGGCTGCAGCATGAAGGTAAAATAATAAATATAACGTGTCAACATGGACATGCCATATCAGCTTGTAGCACAATGTGCTATTATTCAGGCCGACTAAGGCCAGTTGGAAGCTCAAACACAGAAGGAAAAGGTCAATTTTCTTTACATATTGTAGATTTATGCGAACTGACACACAGACATAACAACCCTTCCTTTAGCAGAAGGTGGCAGAACTTGGCATGTAAATCTGTCAGTTCAAATAAATCCAGAGAAGTTGATCAAAAGGAGGGAACCGGTGCCAACAATAATAGCCAACCTTTGTTACATGAAGTATGCTGCATAGAGTTGGGGAGGAGGGCATCACACCATTTCGTCATTTTAAAGATTTTGGGTTTTGCAAAACATCAGTGCTCCAGTGCTCCTTCCCCTACTTTAATTTCAAGTCAGTGAATAAAACCGCAGGAATTGCAACGCAACTCAGCTCGTCATTTGCATTGCAGCCGTCATTCAAGCAAAATAGACTCTGACGGGGAGGCTTCACTCCATGCATACACATGCTTATGCATGCATGAGAGAGATCATAAGAGGAATCACAGGCACACACCCATACACAGACAACCTAATGGGAATGCACACACATAAAGAGAACGAACACACACACACAGTTATCCAAACACTGACTCTTGGGCTGCGCGCCACTATGGTTTTGGCTGCCAGTGAAGGGCAAGCAGCATGAATTGCTCTGACCAAAGAAATGCATCCCTGATCAGTCCCATATGCGTTCGGCCTTACATTTATATCACGTTTCAGCACTCGCTCTCCGAGGGCTCGAGAAATTTAGGTCAGCACAGAGGGAAATGCAAGAGAGGACAAGCAGAGCAGCAGGAGTCAGGCGCTGAATGAAGAATAGGCTGATTTTTATGGTGGAGCTGACTTCAGCTTTTTTTGAAAAAGGTCTACCTGGCAAATATGAGTTTCACATGTATTCAATCAGAAAGCCCGGTTTAAAGGCTTCAGTTCTCCCCGACGTGAGGGTGAGAGATGAAGAAAAATGAAAACACCTTTGAGGTAAAGCAACTGGTCCGACCTTTCATCACCTGCCTGTCGGCTCCACCTCTGAAAGCTACTAGAAATCCCCCAAGAATCCATCACCTCAACAACTGACTCAAACAGATCTCCACCAAAGAGGGCCTCCGAAATACAGTAGACCTTGTTAAGTCCACTGTCTCAGTGTTAAAGGGACATTACATGCACTGCTGATGCAGCTAAAGCACAAAGCACAACATAGGGACTTCTGGTTTTTATAAAAGCTGGGGGAGGACGTGGTCAGAAGCCCACCCAGAAGACACTGAGATACTGTTGGTCTGTAACCTCAACAGTAGGGGGTCAACAAACTGAGGGAACCTCAATTCTCTTGCAATACACTGTCCACTGCCTCAATTTCAACACAAATGAAAATTCCTCTAATTTCTTTGGTAAAATAAAAAACAGTGTAATATTTTGGGAAATGCACTGTTTTTTCAGTGTCTTGACTTTAAAATCAATAACACTTGCATATGTGGAGCCAGAGGCCAATTAGCTCAGGTTAGTAGTGGTTCCACAGGTTAAAATGGCAAACTGTCTTTTATATTCCCGTTTTCAACAATTGCTCCCGTCACATTTTAAGTCACTGTGGGCTTATTTTTTATTGCAATATAATCACGCACCTCTATGTAAGCAGCACAGCCATTAGAAAGTAAAAAGAACTCTGAAATGTATTCTGTACAATACAACAAGTTGCATTTCTTTGATCATTTATTTTACAAAAATTGAAAAAATCTAGAATCAACATGTCCCTGATTGTCGCCGGGGTTTACCAAAACTGGAAATAAAGTGGTGGCTCCATGCATTTGATATTTTACTGTTTACATCTCCAATTTGTTTGGATAGTTGTTTGCTATCGGCGTCATGTAAACACTGCCTGTAGTTCAACCCAGTTCAACATAAAAGTGCCGGATTTTTTTGTCATATGGCTATTGGTCACAGCCTAGTCATTGTGGCACAGGAGCAACACATTTTTTTGGTTTTACAGAATCTAGTTTATGCAAAAAAAAAGTATTTTTGGTAACTATTTAAATGAGATGTATCTTTGGTAACATTTTCAAGTGGAACGGCATGCCATAGTTCAATGACTTTCGGAAAGTTGAAAACTTTTTTTTTTTTTTTTACACAGTTTCTGGCTCTGATAAAATATGCTATTTTGATAATTATTTTGAAAAGATAACATGGTTTTTAAACCCCCAGGTGGGTTTTGGGGAGCTTCACTTTTGGTGAAAGCCAGGCTAACAGTTGAATCTTTATAAGTATTTGAGGTACCAAGTTTCTGGCTCAGACTTTATACTGATATACAAAAATGATCAATCTTCTTAACTAAATTTCAGTAAGAACATAAATATATTGCCCAAAATGGTGAATATATAGTCCTAAAGTTTTAGCAGCATACAAAGATATTTGACTATCCCAGAATTAGTTGAGTGTCAAGGTCTGGTTCCATTCAAAGACGCCAAGCTGACAGAGAATGGCTCTCTTTATCCGCCCCAATTTTCTGCTGACAATCTTTGCGGTTCCCTGCAGCGTATGTTATAAACCCCTTTGTACAACAGTGTTATGGTTAGGTTTGATTATTGTTTTTTTCACCCATAGCCAAAAAAAAACCCTAGATGATCTAGTTTGTGCCTTGTTGCTTGAGAAAACACCCACTGAGCACGGAGGGGTTCAGTCATGCCAACATTTGCCAGCACACACTGCACAAATATCCAAGCATGAGCTTCTCTTTCTGTCTTTCTCTCCATCACACACTCGCTCATTCCACACATGCAAACACAGCCCTTGTTAGTTTTGGTCCGTTAAGTTCGGAGGAACGTGTTCGCTGTAGACAACTGCTGTGGTGTTGAAATACAGCAAAAGTTCAGACGTGTAACGGTTCACACGAGCACAGAGGCCCTCTGCCCACAGAGCAGAAGCTGGAGGTTGGGCTTCCAGTCAGACTGAAACTGAAGATGGAGAAGAGTCTAGGAAATGGTTTGGAGGATGGCTGGCCAGTGGGATTGAGGGTCACGCTTGTATTTTACAATTGTTCTAGGGAAGTGGTCAGGGAATAAGCTAGGAATGGTGCTTGTGGCTTAGAAGAAGTGTTGAAACTGTGCCTGAAGTGCAGAATTACCTACTGTAACCCTGGAGCTCCTCCACTGCAGGATTAGATAGAGAACTTGGCTGTTTTGAATTGAGATTTTTTCTTTCTTTATTAAGTAACTGCTTGAGTGATGCATCTAGAAATCAATTAGTAAATTACACCAGACTAACCACAGTTTAGGCAGAGTTGTGAAAAAATAAACTGTCGTAACTAGTGGAGCTAACCGGCTGATTTGAGACAGGGTTTTATCAAATGTTTTAAATCCTTTAATTAATCTTTGTCACTGCTGTTGCACTAAATACAGCAAAGCAGCAATTCTATTCTGTGCAGCCTGAATTATTTTGTTGTGCAATTATAAACAGTATTTCAAAAAGTATTTCAAAAATCTAGATTTCCTCAAAATGGCACAAATTGGAGAGTCTTGTGACTGTCTGTGCAAAGGTTCAGTCTGACCAAACTGTGTGCAAAGTAGGGCAGCACAATATTGGAAAAATAAAAATTGATAATGTGAAATTTTGTTTTTCTGCTACATATAAACACTGCAAAATGCAAAAACATAGAATTTTTAACTTGAATAACTACCTGGAAATAATTCATCATTCTACAGTGACTGGGGAGTCCATCTGCATCGCAAGTACAAAATAGTTTATACTTTTTTGGAGCATGAACATTTCTCATATGGTGCAAAAACAGGCAAAATCATCAGAAATAGCCTTATGCTGTTTTAAATGCCCAAATAAACTAGTCATATTGCCTCAGGTAGTGGCAACAATTGCAAGAAATGATCTTTAAAGTACCTATTTCAATGTCATCTTCTCTGTAGCTGAAATATTTCCAGAACTGACTACAGGTCTAGAGATCATGATTATATTTATTTTAGAGACAAAACATATTAATCACACTTTAACATTTCTGGTAATGTACAAATCTGCATCAAAATAAGACTCAAAATACTCTTTACCTGAATTTAGTGCATCACTCAGGGGCAAAATATTTAAAAAATGCTCCCAAAAAGCTTCAGTTACTAAACAACTGCTTATCCACTGATGCTACAATTTTCCAACGTCCCCTAAACGCCTCACATGCAGGCTATAAGCACAAAGAAGTTCGTCTCCACACTCAATCACTCATTCACTGCACTGCACCATCTCAGGTAGGTGTGTGACCGAACATTACGTAGTTTGAAAAGAGTAAAATAATGAGTTCTAATGTCAGATTCACCCAAGTAAACACCATGTGCCTGTTTTCTACAGACTGTTTTCCATGAGCAAAGTTCTAAATGTCAATATCGCAGTTGATCACGCTAATTTAATTGTGAGAAGCAAAAAGCATGACCATGATTAATATTTGATTAACTGGGAGGCAGCACAGCTGACGCCGCTTTTCGTTTGCGCAACTAAATCTCTCCTGTCAGTGTGTCTCTCCGTTCCCTTGCTTGTTTTGCGTTGCACATGTGGAGCCTGCATGTCAACAAACTCTGTGTCCGTTTATCCAGGAACCCTTAAATCAGAGTAAATTATGTCCTCTTGTACATTAGTCACAGAAAATGAGAACCATGCGAGTTTTCTTTTTGTATCAAGCAGCAAAAAAAAAAAAAAGTTGTACCATGAAACATTTGATTTAATTTGCTATAATACACACTGGAGAAAGTGCGATGCGACTATTGCACATGTGCAATGCTGATACTGAAACAAAATGTCGCAAGTTTATCTCAATCGGTTTCGCATGGAAATGAAAAAGTGCATCATAAAATGTAAAACTAATCTCATGACTGAAACATGACATGATGATATTTCCATACTTTGTTTTTACTGTACATTATTATGGAAACTGGTCAATGCTGAAATCAGCCGCAACTGCTGAGCACAGTCGCTATGCTACATGAAGGTCAAAAGCACAAACTCAAAAATCTGCAGGGAATACTGTTTGATAGTCAAAACTCTGGGTGGAGTATCCCTTTAAGACAAACGTGGCCCAGTTCCAACTTACCCTTATTTTTACTCGAGCTGCCTCCACCCCTCCTGGCTGCCCCGCGATGGACACCTGTTCACAATAAAAAGTAACATATGTAAATCAGCTAGCCAGCTCTGGGCCTGTCCAAGATAAATATTGGCTCTGATATATTGCATGCAGTTGCACGTAATTCCAATGGTGAGAGCTAAATGTAGAGAAAACAGTGAGAACAGCAAATCATTTTCGTAACATATTTGCAGGCAGCGCTTTGAGCCACATCTTTACTATAAGGACGGCTTTGAATTAATCACACTTACACTAAGGATGTGAATCACTGCAATAAATAGCTTCTACAATTTAAGCAACTGTTTCTTTAAAGCAACCACCGAGATGACAGTTCAGATTAAGTTCATTTCCACAGTAATGAAAAAAGGTGATAAACAGCCTCATTAGATTTTCCCCTCTCTTATCGTTTCCCTCTTTAAAAAGCAACACTGTGGAGTAAACAAAGACCTGATTAACAGTGCTGCTCCTCCAGAACAAACAAAATCCTGTTTTCAGGGGCTTTTATTTCAAAAAGAAACAATTAAATCAGCATAAAGCGGGTCAGCGTGGCTCATCTTTGGCCTCTAGTGCTGCCACATGAACATAAATGTGCATTACACATATGCACACGCAGCAGGGTAGTGCTGTGAGCTGCAATTATAGATTTCAACAAGAAAACCGCTGTTAAGCTTCATGTTCGCAAACATCTGCCTCGCTGAAAGTGCCTCCAACAATATCCTGAATCCTACCCGCTCCGGTGAGACTTGAAGTTAAGCAGCCACCACCTCATTGATTTTCACAGTTATCCATACGTACTTATCAACACTAGTGCACTTGTCGATATGCACGCTATCGTAAAGGCTCTGCAGTAGTCTGAGAGCTTTTGAAAGAGGCAGCTTAAGGCGTCTTGGGCCTAAGAGGAGCCTCTTGCTACTTATCAGCCTCCACTTGCATCATCTGAGGAGGACTGGAGGAGGCTGAGCGGGCCTTGGGAGACAGAGTGCTGAGAGGGGAAGTTTGATGGTGTACGTACACAGTGTGTGAAAGCCATACTGTGCGAAACCCACAGAGATAAGGAAGAAGTCAGCGGAGCTTTTTAAAATAAATGAACTTGTCAGTGCTTTTCATACACAGGTGTACTGTGGAGCAGCTGGCAGAGATACACATCTAAAGCTCCACCCGGCTCCCCCTGAACTCCTCATGCTACACTTTAATGGTAATTACAACAGGATCCTACAGCTCTTCTAGTGAGTCCAGCCAAAACACACCAGCTTCCTCTTGGGCCGGCCAATCAAAACAGCCGACCGGACCAACTCTCCTGCAACCTGTCCACTCTGAGATCCTGTAAATGAACTAGAGGACTGCATACACAGATCAAAGAGCTGTTTTGAACCTGAGACCCAACAAGCTACTGCCGGAGAAAATCAACTACGGAGGGGCTGACGATAGGAAACACTCAAGGCAGCAGAATGCAAAACCTCAAAGCAATTTTCACGGCGCGGCGCAGTGCTTCATGAGATTAAAGACAAAAATAATTTGACGAGGCTCAAACCTGGTTGCTTTTCTCCGCCTGGTTGTTCCTGTTGGAGTCGGGGAAATGAATGTGGCACCCCGTCTCCTCCATCACCCTCTTGATGTTGTTGCCGCCTTTGCCGATGACGTGGGAGTGCTCTGTGTGGGAAACGTCCATCTTCAGAGTCACCCTGTTACTCTAATGAGTGAAAAAAGAGAGCAGGACGGGTGAAATGATGTTTCTTACAATATATTAGTGAGTAACACATTCACTGCAATGTGTACTAGCAGAATTGCTGCTGTAGTGAACTGTGCTCCCCATGGGAAATGCAGCTATCTTGTACATACAGTGCAGTTAATGGTGTCCCTGAGGCATGGTGGTGCATCCAACAGAAGCATCCAGCCCCCTTTTATGACCTCTGGTCGTGTTAGATTTGTCTGTTTTTAAAGTGTAGAAACCACCAACAGACTGATCTCCTCTCCGCTGCTAAAATTATAAATCCTGATTCACTAAAACTCCAGTACAACATCTGTCTCCCTCTCCTCTATCTAAATAGTCACAAGGCCTCAAATTTACAATTTCCCCTCCTCTAAGCACTTTCACATGTTGCAGTCATTTTGAAAAAGAAACAAGCAACGAAATATGCAGTATATTAAAAAATGAATCCAATTATCAAATAACTCGGCTGTGTCTGCCAGAAGAATAAAATCCTTTTCGTGACAAAACCATATGAAAAGCTATAAACAGAACCAATCCTGCGCTGCTCTTCTGTGTGTGGCTGCCTCAAAATGCACAGACGACTTCCTGCCTCCAGGGGTTGCTACAGTGCCGATGCCCAGGTATGTGATTCCTTGTGTTGCCATGGCAACGAGAGCTCACACTGCAATCCCTGACAAGCTCGGGAGGCGAGTCTCTGGTTTGATTACTGACAAGTTGTTCTACGCTGCTGTGTGCAATCCGTCAGTCGGACAACAGGAGAGCAAGATTAAATAGATTCAGTGCAACTTAATACCAGAAAGGTTGAGAAACACACAGAGGGAAAGAATAACACACACACACACACGAAGTGTCACTGTGATATAATGTGTTTACTGCACCTTTGTGTCGAGGACAGACATAATTCGGTCTTTGGCTTCCCTCACATTCTCCCTCTTTCCGCACACCTTGATATGTGGATCTGCAGGGAATGAGAGGGAAAAGCAAACATTAAAAGTGGGAGACACCGAGGATGTGCTTTAATGTCTGTGGACGTTCAGCATGATGACAAAGGGCAGAGATAGAATGTGAAAACAAGACGCAAGTTAAACCCATTTAACCAGACGAGGCACAACAGTCTGCATTTGTCAACAAATTACAGCGCATCAGAGGAAAAGCTGTGTGACAGTAATTGCTGCTTTGATATCTGTCGAGTCTCATTTAAGTCGGTGAGCGAACCAGCCTGCGAGTAGATAGGGAGGTAAGGGGTGGGGAGCTTTGTGGAATTATATTCAGGCGATCCATCAGTATGCGGCGAATACAGATGTGCTGGAGATAATTGTGCTGCAATCTGGAATCGGTAGAAGACGCTCACCTTGTTCTCTGAATGCAAAAATGTGCAACAACTCACACTTAAACTAAAACCGTTCCCTCAAATGCAAGAAACAACAGGACACCAGTCAGAAGCAGAATTCTAACATTCTAATTTTTTCTGTGCAAATACACTTGGAGTGCATAGAAAATTATGGAAGGAAAGGTCGCAATAACTTGAGCAAACTGTGCTTCTAGAGGCCTCCGGGGCTTCTAAATACCGAAGTTAAAACAACCAAACACTGCATACCGAAACCACTCAAAGCTAATGCTTGCGTCTGCGCGGAGTTGGGTAAGCCTACATCTGGCTCTGCGGCGTGCCGGACCCCTGGAGAATGCAAACGCAAAAACACGTGAACGCACGCACAAATTCTAAACGTGCGCACACACATCTACTACACAGCCATGGACGTCGCCCCTGTGTTAACTGTACTGAGCAGCAGGAAGTCCACTAAGCCCCATTCCAGGAATACCCCTCCCTACATGCACACACACACTTACAGCATCAGCTGTACAGTATCGCCTTTAGATGGGACTTTGCTTTATTGTTACCGGGACCATGTTTGCATATTTAGACTTTCAAGCAGCTCAGGAGTGAAAAAAATCCCTCAACAGGTCATTTAATTTAGTGTTAATGCATGTTTTTGATCATGTATAACTGCAGTACTGTTACATGACACCGAGGGAATAACAACAAAAAAAGAAGCTGCAGTCTGAGACGGGAAAACAAAAGAAAAAGCAGCACAAAGAGCGGTCAGAGAGCTATCGCAGCCTCAGCACTGGTTCCAGGAAATTTTCCCATCATTGAGCCGTCGCTGTGAACAAAAGAAAATCTCCCAACTTCCTCCTGTGGCACCGACTGCAGCCGTTAGAGGGAGCATGGCTCTTCCAAGTGTCCCCGCTCCAACCTGCACTGCACATCTGGCAAACATTAGCCGGCCTAAACGAGTGTTGCAGTCGTGATGTAGAACACCCCCGCATTTTTGAAGTGGAGTCTGCTATGTGCTTTTTTTCTCGTTCTTTTTTTCCCCTTCCTTCTTTTCGGTGATTGATTGTGGAATAAAAAATGAACACCTTAAGTCCTAATTTGGCACATGCAACACCTATAAAAACAAACAAAAACAAGAGCGGGCTCGCAGCTGCAAAAAAAAAAAAAAAAAAAAAAGCAGTGTGCTTTCAGTCGCACGGATTTTACACAGTTTCACTTGACAGAGAGGAAACCTTTTGACCCGGAGCTTTCTGCTGGCAAAGCAAACACATTTTTCCAGCTAAGGACTGCATTTGAAAAAAAAAAAAAAAACACAAATGAAGAGTATTAAGTCCTTTTGGCTTGGGGGTTTCTCATTCAAAACATCTGCAGAAATGTTGAAACACACAATCGGAGTCAACTAGAAGTAATAATGAGATGATTATCGTAGAAAAACAAAGCCTTAAAATGTGAAACACTTAGAATCTAATCATTTTTAAATGCAAAAGACCATCTAAGAGCGCTGACCACTCTGTTGCAGCACAGGCCTGTCTCGTGCATGAGCAATATGGGTCCTGGCTCTATTAAATCACTGACAGTGTGCTGATGAAAGCTTGGCCTCGAGGCTAACAACTGGCCTTATCACACTTCTGCAGGTGGCAGGGACGTGGAGCCGCAGGTGATAAATGAAACAGAGGGGCTGGCATTTTGATGGAGTGCGGCCCCTGTGCATGGAGAGGTTACAAACATACAAAATCCGCTCACATCTGCTGCTGTCCTGCCGAGTGTAACCGATTCCAGACTGCACATGAAAGACAACACCGAGGCAGAATTCCGAGAAAACAAGGCAAACTAACACCCGTTAAGACGACGATTTTAGACTAGGATGGCTGAAAATAACCTGCTGCAATGCCCCGACAAAACAAGCTCCATCATGCGCTATTTTAAGAGGTTGCATCCAGTGTTTGGTGATGAAGGCCGAGTGGAATGTGGATCACTGTCTCAAGTTATCCTCCTAAAGGCTTCTGTGAGGTTTTAATCACCAGGTGATGTTCAGTTTGTCCTGTTTAATGTCTAATAAATGTACTTATTTTAGCCATCTTTGCCCTTATCTGTCCTTCTCTTAATCCCATGAGGTCAGGTTGGTAAAGCACACAGTCGGTCCCTCGTGTGTCTTCTCCCACAAATGTATTCACTCACATGACTGATTAACTGACATTCTTCCTCTCTGCTCCTCTCGGTTTATGCAACACAGAGAGAAAACCTGACAGCCCACAAATCACAAGTCCGAACTTTAAATATCCTCATTTCGTGCGCTCGACATCCCTCCCAGGTGGTGTCGGAAGGCAGGTTTTGTGAATGAACTGATACTTGGGGTGAATCGAGGGGTTGTGTGTGAATGCTTTGCCAGGAGTTACAGTTGATAAATTATCAAGGGATGAGGGGAAAATGTAAAAGATTCTGACGTAACCTCATCAACTCTTGTCTGTACAGAGTGACGGAGGAAGTTACATAATGCCAGTGGACTGCACATCTGGCTTGAAGACGCACACCAGCAATCCTCCTGAGAAAAACAAAAGTAGGCACAGCTACACCTTCTCCTCACCCTCCTCTCTCTCCTCCCCTCAATCCCCGCCTCCCTTCTTCCCTCCCGGAAGAGCTTTAAATAACCGTGATAACGTTTTATTGGTAACAGAGCGCTGGAACAACTCGGACAACAAATGTGTGAGCTTCAGTACGAGTAACTCCCACGCCGCCTCCTCCTCCTCCTCCTCCTCCACAGCAACAAAAAAATATCACAAATTCCTCCGTGCAGATGAAGTTACTGGCTTGTCAAGAACGGAAAACATGCAAGCTTTCATCTTTTCAAAATGCTCAATTAACTTTTTTGATAATGGATGCTGGTGAAACCTTGAAACGCTTCCCATCTCGTCCATCTGACTTCCCAGAGAACATATTTCTGGCTAATCCAATACTGACTCAGCCCATTTTGGACAGGAACACAACTCAAGTTTAGTCGTTGTTGGGACACATGTTAGAAATTACTTATTTGAAATCAGTTTCATACATTTTATAGGACCACCAGTAATAACTCAAGTCGCACATGTCAAAAACAATGGAGGCAGTGCACAGAAGAGTCTGAATATATGATTACAAAGTAGATGAAATAGTCACCTTTTTTGGACTTTGCTCCGATTTTCAGTTTGGAGGGCCAGGCTATCTGCGTTTGGGTCTCATCCATGATCTGAAACAGAATGAAAGAGGGTTGACTTTAGCTTATCTGTTGGAAGATACTGTGAGTCGGCAGGAAAAAAACACAAAACTCAATCCCGATTCTTCAGTCTTGGCAATCATCACTACTTTGTTTTACAGCATCACCCCAGTTTGCAGCATGTGAGTTGGTGCAAGAGCAACAAATTTCCAGCCTATATATTTGTTGATCATAATTATTTCGCACTTTAACATCAACATTGTTTGCAAAAACCTAGCATCCATTGGGTTTGGTCAGTTTTGCATTAGGCCACTGTGTCTTTTTTTGTTGACTCTCTTCTGTGGGGTTAAACGATGAGTATATGCAGACAAAAAAGAGGAAAAAAAGGTCACCGTGTCTTAATGTAGATTTTGCTAAGTTTGGTGTATGGACAGGTGTTTCATATTGATTAATATGCACTAGCAAACTCCCATTTTTCTATGTTTTAATCGATACAGATTATAAGCAAACAAGAAAACCGATAATTCATATTTGGAACCAACATAGATTTGCAGTAAAAACTTAAATCTTGCAAGCAAAATTTTGAAAAACACAAATTCCACCACAAAACTTCATTTAAAAGGCCTTTTATATTCAGGTTTTACATACGTTTAATTAAAAAAAGAGAATTTCTCACACATTTATCCTTCAGTGCTAAAAGGCTATTACTTGTGATTTCTGACCAATCAGATAGCACTGTGGGTAGGACACAGCTCGTGACCACAGAGCATTGATTGCATATACACCGATCAGCCACAACATTATGACCATTGACAGGTGAAGTGAATAACATTGATCATATTGGTACTATGTGCTGTTCTGCTGGATTTTGGCAATTGTGTTGATGAGACTTAGACATCCAGATAAACATAGTCTCACAACAAACACACTCCCTCATGCAAATGGAAATCCCAAATGTCACTGTGCTACCCCTGCAGGAAAATGCACCCCACCACATGGTAAAAACATCAACCAATCAGGAACATGTTGAAGAACATGACAATGGCCCAAGGTGTTGATTTGACATCCAAACTTCCTACACCCCATTGTGATCAAGCATCAACAGGATGCAGTGGAACAAGTTGGATTGACAGAGGCCCCACTGCACAAGCCAGAGTACCCAAAGGATCCATTGCCAACGTCCTGGTTCCAGACCCCATAGGACACCCTGAGAGGTCCTCTTGTCCATGCCCAATGGTTCAGAGCATTTTTGTTCACATAAGGGGGACCAACACAATATTAGACAGGTGATCATAATATTATGCTTGATCGGTAAATACAGAACACTTTCATAAATAATGTACTACTTCATCAGGTATGGGTTAAAAAAGATAGCCATAATCTAAACAATATCGATTATAATATCCAACAATCGTCCAGGCTGATGATCAGTAGATTGTCACATTTTGTTGACTTTGAGAGCATAAAGAATAAGGCATGAGGTTAAAGCACAAAAGAGGAAACACAGAAAAGTGAGGCAGAATATTAAAATCGCTGAAAAAAAAATCTTAGGTTAAGGAAAGGTCAGGCAGAGAAGCCAAAGATCCTGATCAGGTTTAGTTTTAACATGTGTGGTGGCTCAAAACACAAATCCTTCCAGCTAAACACCAAAAATAAATGAATAAAACCCTTGGATTTGGAACACTTGACAAATGCTGATGACAATCTACGAGTCATCTGACAAATATCCACACTAAGACAAGCACATGTACCAGAGGAAGAAAAAAGCTACAGGCAGAGGAAGGAGCAGGTCAAGGGGCTTTAAGTATTCCATTAACCGGAAATCTATAACCTCCTGCCCTTTATTTGACCAGGAGGAAGCTCACCTTGCTTGGCTTTGTCAACACAAACCCCCAAACACACCCCATCAGGACTACATGTCATGAGGAGCGTGTTTTGATACTAAAAACGGGGAAAAAATGGTCAGACTTTCCAAAAAATGAGAAGCTGACGTGCTCTCTCTCTCTCTGCTAATGCATTTGTCCTCGATGAGCTCTATCCTTGTTTTCACAAACGTCCTGCGGTCTTCTGTTTGTTTTAATACTTTCCAGGGGTTTGTGTGTTTGGGGTGGAGGAGATATGAATTTCTCAAAGTTCTCGAAGTTTCAGCCACGTGATCCGGCACCAGAGGACTGCTTCAAGCCATTACACGAGCAGCAGCTGCCACTTAATATTCCTCGGTGGTCCAGTGCATTAAGTCACATACTGTAACTCAGAGGGGAGAGAAGATGCATTAGGATTAATCAGTGCTCCCTATTTAACTAGATGCTCGGCTCAATAGCGCCGCAAATCCATGGGCTTCATTTTTAAATTATTACCTGTTATTTTTCAGTCAAGCTTGCATTCCTAACTGAGTGCATGAATCAAAAAGGGAAGTGCTTAAATTCCTCCATATGCCGTTCTGGAAGTTGCATTGCCTGTTTGGCATCATTTACAACAAACGCTGACAGCTTATCCACTGCCAGCCTCACACACCTGTGAAACTGAGGCCTGATGCATGCCTCGCTTTACTCTGCAGCTCTATACCAAGTCCATGATGGTTGACTGGACGCCTTCTCAAGCCTCACTGACTTTCTACATCCCATAATCCCATATAAAAAAATGGACTGCCCCAACCAGCAACAGAATGAGGTGCCGCTAGAAAGCCAAAACAAAACCCTGAAGTCAGAAATGTGACCTATATTAACCTCTCTGAACCCTAAAACCCACAGGTGGGGTTGGCAGGCATGTTATTTTTTAACGAATCAAAAAAAAATCACACCATTAATCATAGCAAGAAACAGGATTTTTGAATAGCCCTTGAACTAATCACACGTGACTTGCAGTTTCAGCTGGAGAAAAAACCAAACCTAAGCTGAAAACTGAGACATTTAATCAAAATCACTTTATTCTACACGTCTTATTTTAAAAACTGATAAATATAAACAGTTCACAGCAACCAGATTCTGTAAAAACCAACATTTCTGCGCTCCTTGGCACAACCGAAAAGCCTTGACTGGCTCAGCACATGACAAAAATTCAAGGACTTCTTGGTTGAACTGCAGGCTGTGTTTAACCAGAGCAAAAAAATGTAAGTAGTAAAATATCTACAGTATGTAGAGCCACCATTTTTCCACTATTGGTAACACTGTAGGGCACAATAATGTTTTCCCCCCAAGAAATTAAACTAAGTTTCTTATTTCATGATTTATGGCGTTACAATCGAGTCTTACTGTATTCAGTCTACTTCTAGCCATGGTTGTGCTGTTTACAAAGCGGTGCAGGATGTTAGACTGCAGGGAAAACCCAGACTACACTGAATAAAAATGTGACAGGAAGAAAAAATGCCCAGAAAAATGCAGGGGTTCAGTGGGTTAAAGCACCTTTTGAGCCATCAGTGTCAGCTGTGAGATTTATTCTTCAACAACTCTTCCCTCAAAAGTGTCTGTTCCTCATCAAAACATGCCTTCCTCATAAAAACTCATAAAGCGGAACATTGCAAGCCAATAAAATCATTGCACAACACATTTGTACGACAAATGCGTCTTTATTGATGTTTTGTTCCGATCCTCCTCCGCTCCCTCTATAGCTCTTAATCCGAACCGCATATCTTTTGGAACTATTATTATCACCTAGTGGCAGTGATTTATCCTGCCTGCAGCTCTGTGTTTAGATCCAGTTCCACCTGAGTGAATCAAGGAGCCGGACAGAATTTTAGTATCATATTGTGCAATTAAAACGAAGCCGAATTCCTCTCTGATGATCTTGCATGGCTATTTTTATCCGGAATTCATTCGTGGTACCATTAACACTGAAAATAGTTTCAGCATTAGCATCCAGTGTGCCAATGATCACTCCATTTTTGTCCTCCTACTGGAATGATTCCCATCCCTCCTCTCTGCAATAGTTTCACAAGTGTTGCAATAATATTATCCATCTATTCACTTAGAATGGCCCAAAACCAAAATCTGATTTCTTTTTTTGTCATTACAGGGATTCAGACTCGCCAGAGGCACAAGCAATTTTAATCTCCAGCATGATACCCTCCAAACTGCTGTCTGGTATCTTTGAGAAAGGACAGTAAATCACAAATACCCCTGCAGCTGAATGCAAACTTCTCTTCACATGCTTTCACCAACAGCTGGATGCATCACAAACAATATCAGGAGGACATTCTGTTCTCAGTGATGAGGAGAAATTCTTCCTTTACTTTTTGCCTTGAACTTTTTTGACTTTGGTTCGTTACATCCATCCGCCTTGACAGTGACGGATGTGTCTGGATTTTGTCAAGAAGGTGTTCGGTTTGAAAGGAGAAATTAAAGTAATCTAACACGCTAAGAGCTCTCAGAGGTCATAGAAATTATAGTGGTCACACTGGAACAAAAGGCAGATTACTGATGGAGAGTTTCATATAAAAAGTGCTGATGTACAAGTGACAAATATATTTTTCCCTCTTCTTACATGAATGTAGAAACAGAAACCAGTAAAGCTGATTTTAAAAATGACATCATTTCAGACCATCATTTAGACTTTCCTAAAATGATCAGACATTACGCTGTATGCCTCATCATATTTTCTGTAAAAAGGGCTTTGTTCAGAGAAACCTGTTTCCTGTCCAGCATTGCTGTTCTTGGCAGCGTTCTGCAGATGGGACTGATTTCTGACAGACCACACACCATTTTAAAGGGTGGACAGTGTTTATTTTATGAAGGAGCTAGCAAATACCTCTCAAATGGGTCAAGATATTTGCACAAATTAAGTAACCTATACATTTACCGGTCCGCCCTTTCTTCTCCGACGCCCCACCCTTTGCTGAAATGAATAAATAGAGAAATGGCTCTGATAAGTCTCATGGCGCGACCTTGACATGATGATTGGTTCTTTGAGGCCTGCAGCTGGTGTATACAGATGTGTCGCAGAGCTGTATGTTAAAAAAATCTAACAGGATGTCATTAAGGAAATGTCCTCAAAGACGGCACATGCGTTCGACACACGTGACTTCGTGTGTACGTATATCACGGCAGCGATTGACATGGCAGAGGCATGTTTCCTGGACCTCACTGCAGCTGTTGATTCAGCTGGAGTGTGTGTGTGTGTGTGTGTGTGAGGGGGACACAGAGGGCTTTCAGGGGTGTAAAGCAGTTGTAAGCAAAGTTAAGAGACTGAGAGAACAGCGGTGCTCGGAGCTGACAGCATCGACTGAAGCATCCCCACGAGACTCAACAGTCATGTTAACAATCCGAGTGCTAACTCGCAGCTACAGCCCCATTACTCCTCGGGGCTAATGCTAACATATGCATGGTTATGAAAGACCTGCATACACTATAAGGGGGGTGGGGGGCGCACAGAAAACATGCTGCTGAAATATAATCAAGGCTACACATCCGTCACTGGCATAATGATTTAAACTGTCGGATAAAACACAAACATTTGTTTATGTGTGTTTTGATGCCACTCACACTGACCCAGTTATTTCAACATCCCATGATTTTTTGTTGCCAACCCAAATATTTCATCCTGACAGTCTCAATTTTTCATATTTGCTCTGTGTCAGCGCAATGAAACACAAGATGCTTCAGCGCTACAAACCAAACGAAACGAATTACGCCTGGCCCTAGATCTGAGTGCACTGGCACTTATATATCACGCCTGGCATTATTTACAGAACCACAACCTCTGGGACGGAGAGATGGAAGTTGGAGGGGTGGGTAGGGGGATGATCAGGGATGAACTGGCTGGAGGTTCAAAGGCACAACTCAAATCCACTCCAAGCTCCTTCTGTGGTGCACAGCTATCGTCTTAACCAGCCAGGCGTCTCGACTCTTTGCTGCCCCACGACTCAACATCTTTCCAAAACAGCTTTTTGGTCTGTGCCATGTTCTGATGCATCGTCCAAAACTTTGAACTGTTCACTGATGCACGTTTTCCGTAATACAAACAAGAACTTCACTTGCACAGAAATCCCCCTGTTAGAGCAGACTGATAACAATGACACACCAGTGATTCAATAGAAATGAAATAGCATTGAAACAGCAGCAGGGGAAAGGAGAGGCGAAAGAAGAGGGAAAAAGTGAGGCAGAGATAGAAGACCAAAACAAAGAGTGAACAGAGAGACGAGATTCCCCACAGGGACTTGCACATGGCTGATTTCCCAGCTGGGGCACCCTCCTGTGGTCCAACTTTGTCTGCCACCTTCTTTACTTTTTTACCGACTGCATTACAAGCAGAGGCTGTTTAGACTCTATTACAAAAGTGTTGTTCTGTACTCCAAAGGAAGTCCAGCAGACAGTGAGTAAGAGGGTTTGATCAACCACAGCGAGCGGACCTGGGGAGAAAGTGTGGGGGTGGGACCATTTAGTGTTGCTCTTGTCAGCGACCGGAGTCTAAATCTCCCCGCTGAGGCAACTACAAAATCTCATTCCCAAAGCCCTATGTGTAAAAATGACTGTATGCTTTCCTGCGTGAGGGAAAGAGTGTCTACGCATGTACTTTATTAGTCTGAATGAGTGTGTGAGGTACATGGGTGTGTTGGACGGGCAGGAAGTGGTCCAACTAAGAGTTTCCATTTTCATCAACTTCAAGGTATTTCACACACCTCATCCATTTTCTTTCAACAATACCGTTCCACAGTCGCACTCGCTGTTTATTTTCCTGACTTTAATTGGGCATGTATGGTGATCACGCTATCAGAGGGAAACTATACAGAGTTATCCAAATGGAAATTCTACAATAAAAACACGACTGCAGCACTCCTCTTTTTTACTGCCCGTTGCTAGCCTGCCAACTCAAACAGCTGCACACTAATTTCTAATTGACAATTTAACCTCAAGTAACCACTGTTTCTTTGAACAAGCTGTGACAATATTCAAGCCAAGGACCTTAAAAAACATGGCTGGCAAAGTCAATACGCCAGCAGCCATATTTTGTCAGAACGGCTTTGTGGAGTTGGGTCGACATCTACACAGGATATCTTAAACATTACGGTTAAATCCAGACCAAAAGAGGTGGAGGCAGGGTTACATACAGTATCTAGAGTCCTTGTTAAAATTCCAATGAGGGGAATCTTAAGGCGCCTGGTTTGCATTACTTGGGTTTTTGAAAACTGCTTCAGGGACAGTTAAATTGCCTCCTTCTTTGACATTTAGCTCAGCTTCCTAACCTCAAAAAACCCAAATATGGAAAATAGACAAAGGAGGACTGCTAAAACAAACCGCTGTCCATCATTTATTTCATTACAGCCCTTTAACATACTAGAGGGAGTTTAACATAATCAGGAAGCTGGGTTTTAAACAAAAATGAATCAATTTGAGATACTTATAGAGAACAGCATAATTAATGAAATACCTTTAAAATATCTTGTGTCAAAATTCATTTGGGGTCAACAGTAACTTGCATTGTTAGAAATGTTTAGAACTTCCATGCGAGCAGTCTTAATTTAGATACGTGTTTTGAACTAGCATGCCAATACTAAAATCAAATGCTAAACATGGTGTTTCTCTCCAACAACCAGCAGTTAAACTGAACAAACTGAGTGTGTCTGGGTAATCGGGTTGCCAGTTCATAGACATGCACATGGTGTATGCATGCATGGCAACATGTGCAAGCAGTAGCTGTCTCGAGTCCGGAGACGACTTGACGGCAAGCTGTCAACAGCAGGATCTGTGTTTCACATGTTTTGGGACCACTGATTGATACCAGTTTGTAATTTTTCAATAGAGAAAACTGCAAAGAAAAAGTAGAGAAAGAAAACAACGCAGCCAGCAGCCTGGGACTGACACACTCGGCATGAATGTGTCGAGGATCATCGACATTGACGAGAGCTGGGTCTGCAGCTACCACCAAGAGAAGAAACAGTAGTTTTCACCGTAAAAGAGCCTGCAGTTTCCAAAAGTGGACAATGCTCGTCAATTCAGGAGCATACTTGTTGTCTTCACCATTTACATGATCATACATGGGGAGTTTATCCCCAAGGGTCGGACTATCACAGCACAGTTCTGCCCTAACACCCTGAATTGTCTGAGTGAGAATATTTGGTGCAAATAACCTGAAATGTGGTGCAATAATATATAGCCAGTCCAATGCAGTCACAGCATAATGATTACGCACTGTTTTTTTGGGCCACTACAACACAAACAATGCTCTCCTACTTTTTAGATTTGGCTTCTTCTTCCTCTTCCCCAAAATGAAATTCAAATCCATGAAGGGTCTGTTTTTTCACAGTTTAGGACATTCAGCACTCATGGCAGATGGTGTTTGACATGTTTATGTAATGGGACTTACAGGGAGCATTATAGGTGTGTAAAAGCTGGACAATTGTTTTTGTCTCAGAACTTTTAAATCGTACCTCAAACAACACAGTACCAATGGTTTTTGGTTGCTGCACATATCAATGCCACCTGAGCATAAAGTAATATTACAGTCTGTTGCATAGATGAGTCTGAGAGCCTCCAAGGGATGGTTCTAATTACTGGTGCTTAAAAGGGAAAGAGCTAGCACTCTGCATTCTTTACTAAATGGTCAGTCGTCAGCCGATAAACTTAATTTGTGATATTCATGTATTTTTGATGGCAAAGGTTTTCAGCTTATGCACCACCTATTTGGTTGTTGGGCTTTACGTGGCCAAAACTCTTTTCACCCATTTCAAAGCCAAACAGGAGTTTCAGTACCCCCTGTATTGCCACACCTTCAGCACGTTACTTTGGTTATACATCAAATCTTTATGTGTAAAGACCAACTCGTGCGTTTTGTACTTGCATGTCTGCAGGGTTCCTCAAAGGTTAGTGAGATGTAAATTATGTCGTTAACTCAAGTTTGCAAGGGTCCCCAGGCATCCGTGTGGAGGCCAAAATTTGTGACTATGTGGACTGTATGCTCTGCAAGTGTGTAAACTGAGCATAAGCCAGGTAAACAAATGATACTCAACTCAAATGCTTGTTTTGAGGACAGACTGTGCAAGGAGATTCACAGTCACCCACAACTTTTTACGTTATCATTAAGAGTTGTAGTTGTCCACTTCCTTTGCCCTGAGTCCACTGGGATAGGCTCCAGGCCCCCAGCGACCCTACAGAGGATTAAGTGGTGTACAGATAATGGATGGATGAATGAACTTGTAGTTGAAGTGTCACTGCTGGACTTGGAAGGTGCTCTGATTTGTAGCCATAGGTTTTCCATCGGCAGTGCACAAGCAGAGGAGGAAATTCTAAACTCTGCAGTAATCCTGTGCTATGTCCACCCACTGACTGGTACACCTCAGAATAATCCAATGACATGGTGCTACAGCTCAGTTTGTAACTAGTTGCGGTATCCTTTAAAAAGTGCAAAGTCACAGCCTTTCAGAAAAATCCACAAGAGCCTGATGTGTTTTTCTCTGTTTATTTTATAGGGGGCAATGTGACCATCTACATGCAGACCAACATAAACTTTCTGTAGTGTGAATAGAGCCAAGTGTGGTCATGAACAGCATGAATTGACCTTCAAACTGTTGTGACTGCTGAGCTTTAGAAGCTGACACGTCTCTCCAGTCACTATTTCAATAACTTGAAAAATACTGTCTCTTTTGGGAAGTCTTATTGAGGTAATTAGTCTACTGCAATCAATGCTTTATATTGTTCATATTCCTCACCTCTGGTTAGGATTAATTGAAAGAATAAAAGCTGAAGGAGTCATTAGTGCATATCCAGAGATGATTTCACTGGGGGCTTTGTACCTTAGAAAATGAATCCTTGTCATTGAGCTTGTATGAAAGACCATTTAGCAATAAAAGAACTATTTAAACTGTACAATAACTTTATAAATCCAGACAGAGTCTCACACCCGACTGATCAATGTGCACCAGAGAGAGAATATGAGCAAGTTGTCACCCATTCAAGACTATTTAAGTTCACTGAAGCAAATCATTTTTTTATTGGATGAAGTGAACCTTGAGAATACTAATTAAATCACTGACTAAAGTAAGTGTAATAATGAGGCAGCGCTGGTCTGATCAGGCCTGTGTTTGGCATCATTTAAAACAATCTGATATACACCGATCAGGCATTACATCATGACCACTTGCCCCATACTGTGTTGGAGAGAGATCCTCTTGTCCCCATTATCCATTGGGCATGGACAAGAGGACCTCTCTGGGTGTCCTATGGGGTCTGGAACCAGGACGTTGGCAATGGATCTTTGGGTACTCTGGCTTGTGCAGTGGGGCCTCTGTCAATCAAACTTGTTCCACAGCACAAGCCAGTTGATGCTTGATCACAATGGGGTGTACGAAGTTTGGAGGTCAAATCAATATCTTGAGCGACTGTCAGGTTCCTCTACATGTTCCTGATTGGTTGATGTTTTTCCATGTGGTGGGGTGCATTTTCCTGCGGGGGTAGGCCAGTGACATTTGGTATTTCCATTTGCATGAGGGAGTGTGCTTGTTGTGGGACAATGCTTATTTGGGTGTCTAAGTCTCATCAACATGGATGCCGAAATCCAAGGTTTTCAAGCAGAACAGCACATAGTACCAATATGATCAGTGTTGTTCACTTCACCTGTCAGTGGTCATAAAGTTGTGGCTGGTCGGTGTATTTTGGCAGATTATGTAAGTGAGAAAGGCCCAAGTGTTGTGTCAGCTGTGTTTAGCATCAGAGGCCTGGAGTGGTTGAACGTCAGTGTCATTCCATTGCTTTTATTTGTTTAGATTTGTGATTAGGAGTGACTGGAGGAGCACCTGACTTCTGCTCCCTTACCAAGCGCTGCTCAGTGGGCTCGAACACAACCCAAAGACAAAGCAAAACATCATCCGAGTGTAGACTGCACACACACTCACCTTCTGAAAGAAATCCTCCCCGCCATTTACTCTCCCTTCCGAGGCAGCTAGAGTGAGACAGAGAAAGAGAAAAATAAATTCAGAAAACCGCACAGATTGAACGCACAATGTAACCCCAACATGGCCAAATCACACACAGATTAGCCGGCCCTCAAAATGTTACGGTATCCTCATTCGAAAGCTGTGTTTACGGTGGATCTCAATTTCTTTGGATATTGTGTTTGGCACCACTGCCGATACTGCTGATTTGCAGGAATGGAATAAAACGTTCCAAGTCATTTTCTATAATCCCAGAGATTGGATACAGCTTCTGTGTAACAAATTGATGGATACAGTAAAAATATTTGAGCGCTCTACAGTAGCCGTTAATGGAGTGTTTCGTACCGCGCTTGGGTCGACTGGTGTCGGTTTTTTACTTCTTAAAAAAAGACTTTCACACTTTTGAATTCGTCTGTCAGCGTACTGCAAACTTCTGGCCTTGGAGACTGCAGGCTACAAAATTGCCCCACATCACCTGTAAACAAAATAAACCCTCAGAATAGCCCTGGAGTTTTGAGGGAACTTTCCAAGCAGGTGAAAATGCCAAGAAAACTCCCTCAGCTGATACAATATGCTGGATGGAAGCAGAGAGCCAACCACCAAAGCAGGTCGGGCCTGAAGCCGCTCCAACACATCTGCAAGTCCTTCTGACTTGTGGCAGCTCTGTTGATGCAAACTACATATCTGCTATCCAAGGAGAGTTCTCATGTTGCTCTGTCATTTGGGAGTACAGCAAAGGTTTAACGATGCATTTCAGCCAGATTTCTCGAGAAGGATCTACGGCTGTCTGCTTACTATAAATCTGGGTCATGAGCAGCAGCAGCAGAGTCATTGTGGGTTATACAGTCGAGTCCTAAATGCTGACCTCAGTGCAACAACAAGACGATGTTATGATTAGAAGAAAAACCAAAGTCTTGCTATGTTTCATTTTCTATTTTGGAGTAAATGCTTGAAAAGAATGAATCTTAAAATGACCGAGGAGTTTAAAAGTCCCATTCTGGTCATTGATTAACCCTCTAAAAACATATCTCCATTAAAATGACACATTTAGAAAGTTTTTCAATGAAAAGGATTCCTTCCAACCTTAAAATGGCTTGGATGTTACTTTATGAAGTCTCTGTCTTTCTCTCCACTCAACTCTTCCTACTCACTGCAGCTCGAGAACACCAGCTTGCCAACAACACCGCCATAAAACTACTCTGCGCCAAACAATAGCAAGTTGCAATATTGGAATAATCCAGCCATAGATGCTGGTAGCAGAAACTGATTCTGAAGAAGAATAATGATACAGCTGACAGGATTGGATCCTCAGGTTTGTGACATGACATTCTCATTGTCTGAAGCTGCTTTTTTAGACACCCTAATTGGTAAACTGCAGTTTCAAGGCAGAAATGCTCAGCTGTGGCTTATATAGTTCATGATATTTCTTCCAGCATGTAAAGAAAGCACAATATTGACACGTTAACAGAGGAAAAAAGTTGATTTTAGCCAGAGAGGTGGATGGCATTAGCTCTGAAATGAATAATCTATCAGCAGATCAAAAAGGAAATGAGTAAATATTCTGATAATTGAAAAAATTGTTTCAATTGTTTTTCCAAGAAAAAAATGCCAAAAGTTTTTGTAGTTCCAGTTTCACAATGAGAATGTGCTGATTTTGCCTTGGGCTCTTAAAACAACCGTGACGGCCAATGATAAATCGAGAAAATAACTGACAAATTGATTGATTGCAGTCCCACACGATATACTTGAAAAACACACAGCCACATGTTAAATTACACCCCACCACCACTATTATTATCTTTAAACTCTAGCAAATCTTGGTCTACTTTTATGTGGAATTTCCTCAAAACTTATAAAACCTGTTCCCGTAAAACTAATGTAATACCTACAAAACACACAGCACTACATGATAACCACAACACGAGTGAGAGAAACATTAAGACTTTCTCATCAACAGCACATTTCAAGAGAAAATAAAAGCAGTTTCCTTTTCACAAGAAACAATGCTCACACTGCCCGCATCAGGACTGTTTAACACGTGTTTGTACTTACGCAGACTTTCTAGTAAACAAGTCCGGACCACAGTTAATGAAGACAGAGAGTCTTGTCTGCCTCAACTCAACAGGTGAGTTAATCTGAGTTAATTTGTTTACACTGAATGCTCACCACTCCCATTACACTGATAAAGATGAATTCTGGCTGCTTCTTAGCTCATTATTCAAACCAGAGGACCAAAAAAAGGAATGATCAGAAACTTTTGGCCAATGTAGGAGAACACAATAGTAAATCAGCACCCGGTTTTTAATGAAATGGCCATAAACACTGAGTAATAACTGCCAAGAATCCTCCTTCTGTCATTTATATCCTCCTTAATCTGCACTGCTCAATTCAATATTTCACCCACAGAAGAGTACAAATCCATTGATCTGCAACACATCCAGTTTTGCTGATGATTTAAACACATCTCCAGCTTTGGAAACACAGAGAATTCCAACTGTTGTGACACTCAGGCAAGAGTGCCATTAACAAATGAAATCCGTCACGGATGGAGAAATAGCAACGTTGTTCAAAGTACTGTTGGACGCATCTTCAGCTGCCTCAAGAGCCTTTGATTTTGGTGTAAACCAACAGCGACTTTACCAAATAGCTGATGCTCGCAGTGACGCTCTCGGCCTGCCGCCAAATGCTGCACATGATCAGATAACAGACAAATAATGACGAACGGAGTGGAAAGGGCATGCAGCCAGTTGTAAACAATGATGTGAGGCAAGCTTTAAATGCTATTAGCTGATTTGACTCTTTATGTAGCAATTCAAGATAAAACTAATCTACAGTTTCAACATCCGTCTAGTTTTATAGGCTATTTATTAGGTAAAAATACTAATAATTGTTCGTATCTCCCTAAATTAAAACATTTGTATACTTTTCTTTATCTAATGTTATACACTTTTAGCTTTTAACTGCCACAAAACATGAGGATTTGAGCTGCAGAAAGTGGAGAGCGCACAGAACAAATAAATACTTGCTAAAGGTTCAGTAGATTAACTAACATGACAGTTCATATCAGTCCTAACAATGGCTCTACAGCAGCTGATGATAAAGCAATCTGTGTCGCAAAAGCAAACATATTCGCTTCGTCCTGATGATAGTATGTTTAAGTGTTTACGTCCAATATTTAGTTTAGCATAAAACAGCTCTGACAGAAGTGCTCAGTTCTTAGGTGGCCTGAAGTCATCCAAGATTTTTAAAGACTGACCCCGATGCTGTTTCCTGGAAGACAAACAAAAAGGAGTGCAGCGACATCAAACAGATGGTTTTTCCCACTTGTCTGGCGAAAAACTGTCTAGTGCAGCAGACCAGTTGCTCTTCTTCTGTGGTCTCAGTATTCTTTTATCAAGTAAACAAAACTAAATCCCCTGGTAAAGTCTCCGTCAGTGGAAAAATAATGAGAGAAATACAAAAAAACAGGATAAACTGTAAGTCAACAAAAAGGCCACATTCACTTATGCTATTGGCAGATAAACAGAATCATCGTTACTCTACTCAGAAATGATGTACTGCTGCAGTTTGGATTCACACAGTGCAGAAGTTCTGCTGTATGTCAATCCGAGTCGTGGAGATGATGCGACTTTACAGCATTTAGGCATGACATTATGACCACTTGCCTAATACTGTGTTGGTCCCTTTTATGTGTTCAACAATGCTCTGAGCCATTGGACATGGATAAGAGGACCTCTCAGGGTGTCCTATGGGATCTGGAACCAGGACATTTGCACTGGATCCTTTGGGTACTCTGGTTTGTGCAGTGGGGCCTCTGTCAATCAAACTTGTTCAAATGCATCATGTTGATGCTTGATCACAATGGGGTGTAGGAAGTTTGGTGGTCAGATCAATATCTTGTGCCATTGTCATGTTCCTCTACATGTTCCTAATTGTTTGATGTTTCTTCCATGTGGTGGGGTGCATTTTCCTGCAGGGGTAGGCCAGTGACATTTGGGATTTCCATTTGCATGAGGGAGTGTGATTGTTGTGGGACAATGTTTATTTGGGTGTCTAAGTCTCATTGACATGGATGTCAAAATCCAAGGTTTCCAGCAGAACAGCACATAGTACCAATATGATCAATGTTATTCACTTCACCTGTCAGTGGTCATAATGTTGTGGCTGATCGGTGTATGTAGCTACTGAATCTGTGACACTCAGCAATTTGCAAAAAACGGCATTATCCTCCCTTCCTGATCATACATGTACATTAAAAGTTGCATAGTATGCAGATTTCTCCTTTAAGCATTTAATTTAACATCAGTCTCTAATAGGGGAAGCTATGGTACAATCTCAGCTCTATTACCCTTTCAGATATTAACATCTAAATCAAACCTGTCAGGGTCAAACAACAAGGTTTAGTGGAAGTACTGACCCGAGGACTTGAATAAATGCACTCAAAAAATGCAATGCCACAACAACAAACTAACAAACACAGTTCTAGAGCATTGTTGCCACATGAAATGTGGGAGCAGAAAGGAATCTGACTTTAAACATGAGGGTAAACATGAGCCATGTGCTGTGAGCAAAACATCCTGTTGGCAGATGAGTAAAGTTGCTGTGGGATGACCCAGAGCAGCAACAAGAGGGGCACAGCCGGGGGTCCAAGGAGCTCTGGGGTATATTAAGATATGGAGGACATTAATCTTATCTTACTAACAACTAAATTGTGTGCGGTAGGTTAAAAAAAGGGAGCAGTGTAGCTGTCTGAAAACAAAGTCTACTCTCAGCTTGCTATAAGGGAAAAACTACTTGAGGCATTTGTACTTGGAGCGCATCCTAGAGGAGACAAACGTTCTTCACTAATCTGATTCCAAATCTCTGAATAGCTGGTTTATTGATTGTTGTTTTTCCAGCCATCAAAAACCAGTGAAACAACCACCAGTAGTGAGATTAAAAATGAGGACGTCACCATGCTGTGACCGAGCTAGAAGAGCTCAGAAAACCTCATCTCAGCTTGAAGCTTGAAGCTTAAAGCTACATTAGCCACTAATAGCATAATATAAACACATTCAAATCTCCAGTTGAGCTGTTGGTGGTCCAGTTGCATTCTGGGTGCTACATGTGATACAAGGTGATACATGGCTCTGCTGCACTGATTCTGATCAATTTATTTAACGATCCATTGGGTGTCTAGCAAAGTAACAGGAATATAAGAGTGAAGAACTTGTTTGTTGGCTGCTCATAACAACTGCTACACAGTGCTGTAGGTCTATGCCAACTGAAAACATATTCAAATCAGTTTTTAGTATACTCAAGTAGGCAAGGAATCTAGGTTATGATCAGGGGTTTTGATACATTGTGTTTGTGCGTGTAAACATCATTTTTGCCTGATTTCAGAAATCTGAATGAGCTCTTGTCTAGTTTTGAAAAACCCAACCATATCAGCTAGAGAAGTCCAAAACAAACTGAGATACAGTTGCATGTGTATGTTTTATCCCAGTTTCTGTCTGCTGCCCACTACCTGCACAGACGCAGATTCAGCCACTTTCATCTGTAACAGAACTGGTGCTTGTAGTGTTGTTTTCTTATGAACGATTCACACAGCCAGTAAAACAACACAACCCCAATTTTTTGTCCAGTCAAGGTGACTGAACTCTTACATGTATCCCACAAATCACAGTTCTGTAACTTCATCCACTGCACCTTTGTCCTACACTGTGTAGGAATAAATTGCTGATTGGTGTCGTAAACATCACAGGCACTTACTCACACGTTACACAGTAATCAATACCTAGGATACTGATATCTATCATGTATCGGGAATAAAGATTGCTTCATCAATTCATGCTTCATTTAAACAACACATCCTGATTAAAACCTGGATTAACCTCGTAAACAATTCTCAACTCATTATAATGAATACAATGAAATATTGTTTGTCTATGGAGAAGGAAGTAGGATGACATATGTGAAAATGATGAGTGCAAAACATTAGATTACCTAAAAGTCCAATATAAATTTCAATTAGAAAACATATGTGACAAGTGCAGGGGATAAAGAAGGGATGTGCAACCAGTAAGTCAATAAACTAACATGTGCAGACAGGGCAGACAAGTTAGTCACTGATGTTGACAACCAAGAAACTCTTTTGTGACTAAATGACTGTAAGCAAAGAGGATTCTTAGTCCACTGAATATAAGTGGTACATTTATGGCTGAATTCAAAGACACACCAATATCTATAAAAATTGAAAGTCAGCTGCTGACTAGCAAACTTCTCAGTGCAGGAAACCACCAAATTCAACTTCACTTTTTCCCTCTTCACAACACTGATGTTTCCCCCAGTTGTTTTGTTGACCTGATTCGCCAAAAACATAAAAATTAAAAGGGAAAGAAGCAGACCAGAGATCTTTTACATTTGCCTTTTGCTTCTTTCTCAAAGAATTGACAGTCATTTCACCACAGAAATGCACAGCTCCCGCCTCATTATTTAGATAACCAAGAACCCTATTATTCTGTCTGCCAACAGAAAAATCCAATTTAAATTATAGGCCTTCCTTTGGACAAACTGAACATTTGGACAAGAGCAGAAGAGCACATCCCCACTTTAAAGTATATTTTTTCTACATTTACTAGCTCTGATTCATATCAAAGAGACTTTGTTTCATTTATTTCCCGAGCGCTTGAAGGCTATTGTTTTTTCCAAACCAGGTTATGCGAGGACAATGCAGCGCTCCTCCCAGATTGTAAAGGCATCGCAGCTGAGAAACTACACAAAACCCCTGAGCACAGTTCACATGTTGCAATCGGTTCCATCCTCTTGTGCAGTTTTTGCAAATACGAAGTGTGACACTAAAATAAAGCAGCAAACTTGATCATTGTCTAAACTGAGGAAGTAGACGCGATGGTTGCAGTTAATCGGATCCACACCCTCTAATTTTCCCCCTGTAATCATTTAATGCATCTAATCACCGTCACTGCATGTAAAGAGCCGAGAGAAGTCGCAGAGGAAAGCATGCGAGACGTGACGCTGGCAGATGGAGCAGGGTCTGGGATCCATTATTTTGTGGAAAGACTAACTTTCTGGGAGATTCCGCTGTTTTGACACTGCAGGAATGTAAACAGCGTTGATTTCTACAGTTGTTGGCCTCATTCCACACACAACAATCAAGCAAACAATAGAGACACAAGTCCTAATAAATCAAATCAAAAGAATGTCCTATGACATTCGAGTATTTTCACCGTCAGATAGTTTCAGACCTACACTGAGCAGGTTTAGTGGAAAGTTTGAGAGGGAACACTGAGTTTAACCAAAAGCCAAGTTACAACTTGCCATGCCAGATTTATCAATCAAAGTCCTTCATGTAAGAGGCTTTCGACGAAGGCAGGATTTTTTTTTTAAATTCCAAAAAAAGAGAGGCACCAAAAGCACCAGCTAAATCTCCAAACGGCAGAGCTGCTTAGACAAAATCCTCCGCACCGAAAATAACCACAAGAGGACTTAAGGTGAAAGTCGGGGCATTCACAGAAAAGTCTACGCAAGCATAAAAATGAGAAACAAACCATTTCCAGTGGATAGGATTTCAAAACAAATCACAACTCTAATCTAGGAAAAGTTTGACATCTCAGTCCACCATCGGCTCACACACCCTTTAGTAAAGACACTCATGAACCCTCCTAGCTAAAGGAAAACAACTAGTATGAAAGAACTACATTTCCCATATTTTATAAAAAGCGACAACACTCTGTTTTCACTGCAGCTTTCTAATGTCCCTCCCTCTCAGCTGATTCAACATGGAGCTAATGAAAGGGCCTGACAGATTCACAGCAAAACATGAATGCATATACAATGCAACAAACGTATTGGGTATGCAACGTGTTCATTAATATGAGCCCATGTAGTTTCACTTTATTGTACCGATAGGAAGTCTTCAGATTTGGCTAAGGACAGCATCATTTTTTTCAACTTAGATCAGACATTTAGGGGGAAAAAAATGCTTGTGAAATTATCTGCAATCAACATGCCGTCTCCTTTTAAGATTAGCTTCAAAAGGTTTTTTGAAGTGAACTCCATTTTAAGAAATGAAACTAAAATAATGTGGGGTCTGATTTTGATCACATTAACCCCAGATGTCACAGTCAAAAGTTGGTACAGAAGTCCAACTAGTAACTTTTTTAGATAAAACCTGCATATGTAACTTTCAATTCAATTAAATTGTATTTATATGGTGCCAATTCACGACATATGTCATCTAGTAGCACTTAACATAGTAAAGTGAAGACCATACAAAAACAGAATACCCAACAAACCTAAGGTTCCTTTGGATTCCCTATGAGCAAGCAGTCGGCGACAATCGGAACGAACCAAAAAAACCCAAACCTCCAACAGAACCATTTTATAATTCAATGTTGATATGTATTATGAAATAACATATTTCCTGGAAGTCCAATTAAAGATACTAATAAAAACCACTAGGTTGGAGTGTCTCTGTTTTCCTAAGCAAGTGATTAAATACTAAAACCGATACACTGATCGGTCAGTTTTATTAGCCAATATTGGTCTATCACAGATACATCAGTAGCAGTGCAAGCACTCAAGCATAAGTACTGATATGAAAACTTTTTAACAGGATAAATAAATAACTAGTATTAGTTAAATAAATAACTTAGAAAACGATAATGTCACATAGTTTGTCTAGTAGAGCAACTCTGACTCCGAATATTGTTTATGATATTCTACATACTGTCTGTAGCACATGTAGCATAGTAGCATCGCAGCTGAGCAGACGGTGGATAGGAGTCAGATGTTGTCTTCATAGCAATTTGCTAAATAGTTTAGCAAATGTGTGAAACACATTGATGGAAAGTGAACAATCAATGGTAGCATCATTTAACCCTTTTCAATATAAGTTTAACATGCACCAATCAGGCATAACATTATGACCACCTGCTTAATATTGTGTTGGTCCCCCTTATGTGAACAAAAATGCTCTGAACCACTGGACATGGACAAGAGGAGCTCTCAGGGTGTCCTATGCGGTCTGGAACCAGGATGCTGCCATAAAGCAGATCGGCTCAATGACTTAATTCAGCAATTCATCACACACACATATACAAACACAGCGTAATTTAAATCCAAAAATTAGTTCGAAGGATTAACAGCACAGTCAATACTAATGAGTCAGGTCATTCCAGTGACTGGGCCTGTTCACATCAATCAAGCCTAAACGCTCCACTTCAAAGTAAAAATGTTCCCACAAGCGTATCACCTTCCAGCTGACAGGTAGTTGGCAGCAACAGGTTTGAGATCTAAAAAGAAAACAGAGGCAGGCCGATACTTTAGTCCCACTGTGGAGTGCTTTGGCCAATTTTACGCAAGCTGGCATCTAAACAAAAGACTCCAGCACCTGAGAAACACTCCAGCTGTTTCTCCAAAGCATCAGTGCTATCTAATCTCCAAGGCAGGATTAAGGAACTATACAACTAAAGCAGAACCAGCTGGTTGCTCAATGTGAACTTTCATATCAATGCTGCCAGAGGAGCATCCTTAGCTTCCAACATGGACATCTTCATCTGTCATAAGAAAATTGGAAGTTTATTAATGTTTATAGAGGACAAATATGGTTCCTGCTATAATCCCGCTTCAGGGATCAATCTGTTATGTCGATTATGTTTATTGACTATGTGAGATTTGCAATGGTTACCTGGAAAGTAGATGTGGGACCACAGCTGGTTTCCTTATAAATGATATTTTACTATCAGTGTTGTACAATATGAATTAAAATGACACATCTATGATTATACAGAAAATAACCAGAAATGACGGATATGTTTTGATTTGGTTTGAAGATTCCTTTAAAGTCATCATTCTTGAAAATTTTCATCAATTCAAACCTCCTTTTTGTCGTTACCACCAGTTGCCACAGGTGCCATCAAATCCTAGAGAACACCACTTGATGCTTTGATACCATTCCATTTCTCTAACTTTGGTAAACAGCCTTAATACCCACAAAACTGAACACCTGTCATCATGTTTCTGCACAGAGCTGAAGTCACCCTCTGTTCTCAAAAAGGCTCCTCGCTCCTCTCAACTCCCGCAGCGTTGCCAAGCAACTGTGCTATCAAATAAATGCACTAAGTGCCAGATGTTGCTGTCCGACAGACGAAGACGATGAAAGCCTGCCAACAAAACTAGACTCACTGACCCCGAGGGTCACAAAGACAGACGGCGTAAGAAATAATCAGAAATCAACTTGAAGTTAAAAGTTTACTTCATACGCAGAAATACCAAATCTATTATCACCTCATATTAATAGCACCAGTTTTATTTATCGCATCTTCGCAGCAGAACCATCCACTTCAGGACACAAGACATCAAGCTGTTGTTGGTAACATGTTTGGATTATCATCTCCTCCTTCCTCTCCCTCGTGTGAATGCTGCCAAGTGATTACACAACTCTGTACATTCCTGGTGCCTGGTATCTACTGTGTTAGATCCCCCATGGAGCAGAGGGAGGCAGTCTCACTTAACAGGCCGAGAGCTGCACTGTAAACATTACACTGTGCTATTAGGAAATTACTGACATTCATGTTCGTCAGCATTTCAACTCCGAGGCAGAACATTTTTCCTTTAAAGACAGGAGGAATCTGCATGAGATTGTAGTGATGGAAGGTGTTGGCTCGTGCTTTATTACTCAACCTCTAAGTTATCTGTACTGATACGTCTAATCAGAATAGTTTGTGCAGCTCTAAGGAGGTGAACATAATTCAGTTCGTTTTTTCTTTTTTTTAATGAAATGCCTACCATTGGACTAAACTTTTTTTCTCCACCCATCCTCTTTTGTTCCAGTGGAGAATGTTGTAGCAATGGTCAGGACTAGATCCAAAAGGTGCTCATAAAAATGCGTTTTCCTCCGATCAATGCGAGTGGAGAAAAGGCAGATTGTACTGGATGTTGAATGAGGAGAGAGATCAACAAACCAAAACCCAAGGTTCTCCATAGATAAACACTGAAAGCTCTTGGGGGAGTGGTTACGGGGCTGGGCGGCGGGCACGCATTGGTGTGTGAGTGATTCTGCACTTGTGTGAGTGTGTTGTGTGTGCGCACGCGTGCAGGATAAGAAAGCGGGTGCCCCCCCCAAGAAACATGTCTAAAATAGCAACCGCAAACCAGACAGAATGTAAATCTGCACTTTGAAAAGGCTTGAAGAAAAAGAGGTTTGAGGGACGTAGAAAAATAGGTATTCATTTCAGCCCATTTACAGTTCCAGGAGCACAGAAATGGGTCACAGCACTCCAGCTCCACTTGGACTGTTGAAATAGGACTCCTGGTTATATTTTCTCGAGTAATGAATTACAGGTTTTTCCGCCGACTGAAGCTCAATTATATTACAGCTCCTGAAAGCTTCATCATGCCCAGGATGAAGGAATTCAATGTGTAAGCAAAGTCGAATAGAATTGTTTAATTGTATCAGCATGTTTCGGTGAAATCTACAAGGAAGAGAAGAAAAAAAGGAGGGAGAGAAAAGAGGTGGCAGGAGGCAACCAGGAAGGCCCACTGAAGAGTAAAACCAGCAGCTGGATGAAAAGTTAAAATTACAAACTGAATGTTATGATGTGTGTTTGTTTTCCAGATAGCTTAAATTAATGAAAATGTATTACTAAAAGCCGCAATTAAAGAGATTTTTGTCAATGTCTACTTTGTTTGTCATCCTAAAATATGTTGGCCTTTACAGCGCCAACAAAGTCATTTTCTATTCTGTCACATTTACTGGTGTATTTTCTCAGAAGCAGTATGACACACTGCTGTCCAGTATAAACTGCATATATACTATTTATTTACCTATCAACATATTTTGTGCTTAATTGGTAACTTTAAGAATTCAATGCTTGAGTCAAGCTGTTTTTATTACTTCATAAAAGGTTCACATTTGGTAGCTACACCAATCAGGCATAACATTATGACCACCTACCTAATATTGTGTTGGTCCCCTTATGAGGTCAAAAATGCTCTGAACCATTGGGCATGGACAAGAGGACCTCTCAGGGTGTCCTATGGGGTCTGGAACCAGGACGTTGGCAATGGATCTTTTGGGTGCTCTGGCTTGTGCAGTGGGGCCTCTGTCAATCAAACTCGTTCCACTGCATCCTGTTGATGCTTGATCAGAATGGGGTGTAGGAAGTTTGGAGGTCAAATCAACATGTTGGGCCACTGTCATGTTCCTTAAGTTGTTCCTGATTGATTGATGTTGTTGCCATGTGGTGGGGTGCATTTTCCTGCAGGGGTAGGCCAGTGACATTTGGGATTTCCATTTGCACGAGGGACTGTGCTTATTCTGGGACAATGCTTATTTAGGTTTCTAAGTCTCATCATCACGGATGCCAAAATCCAAGATTTTCCAGCAGAACAGCACATAGTACCAACATGATCAATGTTAATCACTTCACATGTCAGTGGTCATAATGTTGTGGCCGATTGGTGTATTTACAGTGTTTCTCTTGTAGGAGCAGCTGTAAGAAATTCTATTCACTCAGTGAGATATTATTAAAGTGCCAAGAACTGTTTAGCTACAGTAAAGAAGAAAAGTTGTGATGACCGAAAAGTTGAATTTTCATAGTCATTATGATCGGATCATGTGCAATAAAAACACTGCGATAGACTGCCTGAAAGCACAATGGTCAATACTTGTATTTGCACACTTGGCATGCAAATATTTGGCCAATCAGCTGATTTATGGGCCATGCAATATCACACCATTTAGGAAGCCACAGCTAACTGACAGCTCCACTCAGATGAACTGGTGCCAATTTGGTGGCGACTGAAAGTTTAGCATTATGGTCACCAAGAGATGTTTTTGTTGACTTTAGAAGAAAATATGTTAAGATGGGCAGAACTTGAATTTCTTTTAGTTATAACGCATTATTTAAAGTAATGTTCTGTTTAATTTCTTGGGTAATCATGTACAAGTCTGTTGGGGGAAAAAAAGCAATTTTGAAATAATTTATTTAATTTCTTTATTCAGTGGACAGACTTTTCAATGTGGGGATCAATTGGGGTCTTTCTTAGCAGTGTTCCTATAGAAGCAGAAATATAAAGAAACTGTATAACTAATATGTACACCTGCTGTCTATTTACTGTAAAGGATACTGTAATTGCAAGAATGAACAATGTCATTGCATATTTTACTTATACAGGCCTTATGACAAGTGATTTTAACAAAAAAGAGTTGTTTTCTTAACTCTGAACTCCATGGAGTTGCTGGATGTTTTTTGTTCCCATCACATTTTCACTTACTGTGGACTAATTTTTCACAACAATATAAACCCCTGTACCTCTACAGAAACAGCACAGCCATGACTTAAAGCAGAGAGACCCCAGCAACGTCCCCTCTACAATAAGAGTCAGTTTCAATGCCATAAATCACAGCAAAAATTCAAAACAAGTTCAATTTCTTTGATTATTTCATTTACAATAAATTGAAAAAACCTGGAATCAACACGTACAACATTTTCCCAAAGTGTCCACAGGTGTTATCAATACTGGGGAAAAAACCCAGATACTTTTCCACGTATGTTTTTAATCTGTTTCCATGTCCGTCTCCTATCTGCTCTGTGTAAGCACAGCATGCAGGTCAACCCAGTTCAGCCAAAAAATCCCTGAATTTTGTCATGAGATAGTTAGTTGCAGCTGAGCCCCTAATGGCTTCACTGGAGTGCAGAATCTTTGTCTTTTATGGAGGCTGGTTAGAGGAAATGCTTTGCTTTTGACAATTCCTTTACTTGAGACATGTGTGAATGATGTGATTTTGACAAAATATCACAAGTTTAACCTTAGATTTTGATCATTTTGTGGAATAAACAGTGCATCACAGATGAGTAGTTCAAGGACTGTCAGAAAGTTGCAATTTTAAAAAAGATCTTTTTGTTTTTACAGTTTCTTTCATGATAAATGGTGCAACTTTGGCTTTTTTGAAAGTTGGCATGCCTAACCCTAAAACTCAGGTTCAGAGGGTTAAAAATCTCCTGGAACCAGCACAGCTACTAAACTAACTTTACAACTTCTCAAACTTAAAGCGATACAACTGTTTGAACCAACTTATTTTCAAATAAATCGTTGTCATAGTTTCATGCAGCTCCCATCCTGCTTCTTCTAACTGCATTTATTCATGGTGACAGCAGATAAATATTAATTTCTGCAATCATGACCTACTGAACATCAGGTCAGTTCTGCCTTTCCCCTCAAATCGTTATTCGATCTCTGAAGAATCACTCAGTCTCGCAAGTCAAAGTTCAAACAGACTGAACACTTACTATAATATAAGAAGGAAATACATCTATACGTGAATGCACCTCTACTTTGATGCATTTTTTTTTGTCCTGATGTTGGAAGCTGCTCCTAATGTGGTCCACAACTACAAAATAAAACATTTGCCGCTTTGGCACATTCACAACTATACCACGCATTTTGCATAGAGTCTGTTTTACAGATCACAATATCTCCAAATAACAGATGGTTAGCTCATCTGAGGGAATAAAGGATTTTCACATGTAGATATGAGAGAAGGATTTTCCCCTCCAGTGTTTGGCCCTGTCTTTTATTTTCCACTCATTTTGTCCAAAGGTAGTCCATTTCCCTCGAGCAAGGTTTCTCCATCTTTACACTTGTCAAATATAATGGTGCTACCTGACATACAGTGCAATACTTGACAATTAAAATAACTTCAAAGATGTACCTCAATAGCCCTTTTGGCTATAATAGTTTTAAAATGATCTATTTTTGGATATGCAGACATATTTTTGGAACAGCAAATAGTGCATGGGGCAGGGATCCACAGAGGTCAGGGCATACGGCCACATGTTGTCTTCCCCCTAACCACTCAGCCATGTGGTCGCCTTGGAGATAATGATTTCTGACTACATACAACAAAATGTGCTTCACCACAGCTTCTGGAGCCCCGAGTGTTTTCAGGAACATTTCTACCTGGGTTTGGTTAAGGTAATAGATCAAGGGGCGTGTTGTGTCATTGCATAAAGACCCTGGAAAATCCAACAATTCCACCGTGGATGTGATGGAAGTTGGAACAACAGAGCAGTGTTTGAATACTCAAGAGGGAGCAATAAAGGGGGAGAATGAGAGAAAGAGAAAGCCTGCAGCACATTCCCCACAAGACACTCACTTCCTGTCTGTGAGTCTTACTCAGCACCCGGGAGGAAGAGGAGGATGAGGCCCTCACACATACTCCCCCCTCATTACGGGGGTATGAAGGCCAGAGAAGTAATTCTATAAACAATATTAAGAGAAATACAATAATCATATCTTTTACTAGAGGCCAGTTTCCCTTCACAGAAAACTTTCCCCTTGCCTCCAAACTAATATATTCTTACTTAGTGCACAATCTGCCGCCTGCAAATGAAGTTTTTGCGTGAGAAAACATTGCAGCATACAGATTTAGCATTAGCATCTTCTGCACACAGAACTATACAAACAACATCATCGCTACATACTGGAAATACCTGTGAAAAACCCCCTGCGCTCCGTCTTTGCCATATGCTACAGATTTTCCATTCTGAAACAAAGCTATCCAATAATAGTGTGTGGTTTAGGAGCAGGAAAACAAATTAGTTCAATGAAGAAAATGATTCACTTAGTCCTAATTGCAGGTTGTTGTTGCAGTTACTCAGCAAACATGTTGTTAGGATATGTGTGCACACACTGGCCCACCAGGAGACTGGAGGAGCCTCCACTAAACTCTCACCATGGCAAGTTTGAGCAAGGAAACCTCTAGCCAGAGCTGTTTAGAATAAGACTTTGGTAATGCATGCATTAAAGAAAACGCTACAGATATACTCAATTTGGAAAAACAGGGTTGCTGAAAATGTTACCTCTTTCCCACACTCGTCCCCAGTCTCTTAACTTCATAATGAATGCAAAAAAAGAGGCCCAAAGTTGTCTCCTGTACACATAAAACTATCTTTCAAGCTTTCAGGCCTCTGTTAAGGTCTCTGAGCCATTAACTGGGGAGTTCTATTCTAGGGTGCCAAGAGTACAACAGTAAACCCCGATAGCTGTCAGGGTGAGATTTTGTTGTCACTCTGCACTCTGTTTACTGATCTAAGGCCAGGAACCTGCGTCCCTGCCAATGGGAGAGACGGTAAATTTGTAATTGCTGAGCGGCTTAATAATTTCCATTTTCTCCTGATGCAAATCGCGCCAGAACAGGGGGGTAGTAAAACGCGGGCGATCCAAAGAGTAGTTTGAGTGTGTATGCTGGGATTTTGCTTCGGTTTGGAGACACGCTGGTGAGTCACAAACAGATTTTAATGAGCACAGAGAGCTTCTGGGTCAGTTTTATTCACCAGGATTTATGCAACCCCTGACTATAGAGCTGTCACCAGTTTGACCCGAGGTCTTACCTGCACTTTCTGATTATACCCAGGTTTATTATGGGGAAAACATCTTCAGTGTAAGCCCCATCATAGTCACGAAAATGCATTTAAAGGAGCTCAGATTTCTTTGGCAATACCTTAAAAACTATGGTGGTTTGTTCACTATATCAGTCAATCAGTTAGTGAATAAAACGAATCGAGAACTGGTTAAAATAAAAGGTTAAAAAATTATATTATTCATTATATTATTTCAGACAAGAAAACATCTCCTAACATGTGCATCTGTAAAATGTAAAAATTAAAAATGTACTCACGAATAAGCCAATAAAGAATGTTTAACCACACTGCAAACAAACTTATGTTAATCTGTCTCTGCCTCAAAACCTCTCGCCAGCTTCCTTAAACATTAGCCACTAACATAACAATTCCTAACAGAAGTGGTTGCCAGTGCCGTTTCAAAAGCAAGAGTTATCAGTGACCAGGTTATAAAACATACGTCTGCCCCTGAAATACAATCTGAAATCATAACTAGCGCTGATATATCACCTGGATCTAGTAAAAAGTTGCTCCTATTGTTGTTTGGGAAGCGATCACAGCACGACTTGACCCGCAGCTCTTTCCCGAGGGTCAAGCACACTTCATTTTCCGGGAAAGCGCAAGCCAGAGACACCGTCACAGACAATAAAACACTGGGTAAAAATATACTGGAGTTCCCATAAAATTATTTCATTATGGTCCAAACTCTGGCCTTCAGAACATGATGTACCACATCAAAATCTACAGCTTTTCCAATCAAAACACGGCCAGATGTTAGAAAGCTCTGACCAAACTGGATGAAAGAGCCATTAACTGGGGTCTGAATTCACACCTACGGAGCAAAAAGATGATGAGAATATCTGATCTAGTGAGCTGAAGCTGCATGCAGATCTGGCTTTCGGTAGTTGCTAATGCGTCATTTGCAAAACTTAATAGACGGCAGGACTGTTGAAAGATAACAGAGCTAACCACGATGGAACCACACCTACGGAATTCCTCTGAAGGGGTCAGAGGTCAAAAGTTAAAGCAGTTTCACAGCTGAGATAGCGTCAGATTTAAACCTGAACCTACAACTGAGCAGAAACACCAGGAGACACTGGAACACAGCAGCTCTTTCTCCTCTGCATCCCGGTCGCAATGTCAACACGATCAGCGTCAGGCATGATGTCATGAAGGAGCAATTGGGAAACAAGATGTTGGCGGAGATAACAGACCAAACGGACAAACTGAACTGGACAGATTATGTGTTAACGTACACAGAGCTGCACATGCACAAACAGACGTATTCAGGCACACTGCGTGATGTGGCACATGGTATGTCCGGGACACTCGGATTTAGGGCCGGCCCCTGGTTAAGTTGTTTTCCTGGAAGAGTTGGGGATGACATGGAGCTTTGAGGAATGCAGCGAGGCAGCAACCAGGACATTCTCAAGGGGGAGCTCCATGTGTGCGTGCATACGTCTTTGTGTATGGGCCACGGGACACTTCGAAACACACAGAGCAGCCCCACTTAAACATTACCGATGAGTCGCTTTCACCAAATTACAGTAAAAGAAAACTGAAGCCATCTTCATCGGTTATGTCGACACACGTGACATCCTCCTTGTTTTCATTACAATTACAACTGATAATGTTCCTCCCACGTTCTGTTTGGCAGCTTCTCGAGTCCAGCTTACTGTCCTTCCTGTGGAGTTGATAAAGAATCCAGCCCACTTACCTAACGCACAAATATTCCACACTCTTGTGTTTTGAAATATGTGATATATGACCTCAACCTTTTCCGGGTTTCCAGGGACCTTTCAACAGAGACCGGCCTGGCCTCTCTTTACAAGCCTGTCACTGCTGGCTTTAAACTGTTCACCGTCGCTTGCACGTCATCAGACTGGAGATCACACGCTGAATCAATTTTAACGCCAATACAAAAACACGGAGCAAAGGCCAAACTACGGGGGGAAAGTGAACAGGACGGATGTATTAGTTGTTTTTTCTGTAACAGGGATATGGTGTTAGGCTTCACTGCAGCATTCATCAAAGACTGTGATGACATTTTAATATGTCAAATTGAAACTATCCTTGGATAACAGCTTGTTTTTAAGTTAACTTTAGGTTCTGGTTTGTTGCTACGAGGCTGTTGCATCAGTTGTTGCTGTCTGCAGCCTTTTTTTGTTGAGAACTGAGCACAAACTGCATGTTCAGGTCAATTTCAGTTTAGTCTACAAACAAATGGGCACCATGGGAGTTTGTGCAGCGACAGCTTGTGGTGAGAGAATGTTACTGCTTTTAAAAAACGCTGGAACATCACTGATGGTTAAGCGTCTTTAACTTCTTTGACCTTCTTGTATGAGTTTTGAGCAGTTTTCGTATCCATACAGTTGGAAAACCTGCAGCTTCTTTCAGTGGTCAGCTGTTGTTTTCATGTGTTGATAATGTGGTGACACTAATGAGAAGCCCAGAGCTAATTGACTCCACTTAATTGGCTTAATTGGTTCATTGCGGATCACGCACAAGAGCACGCAAACAAGAAACATTTTGGTCACTAAAAGCAACAATTTTCATGCGTAAAATAAACAAAAGGTTTGAAGAGGAGCTGCTGGAGCGAACTGCTTCTCCAAAGCAAGGCAATAATTATATGAAACTGAGTTTAAAAAGGGATTAATTAGTAGAAATGCTTAAATACACCATTTAGTTTGATGTGTTTTTTTACCTAACAACATGACTTCCAGCTTCTTGCGGTCCACCCGAAACCTCTCTTCCGTCCACTCCGGGTCTGGCAGTGGATGGGGGCCGCTCAGATCCTCCTCCGATCCCGGGAGAGGAGAATCGGTGCTGCGCTCGCTGTTGGAGCCCTGGTCCGACTGCTGCAAGTATCCGCTTAAAGTGTCGCACTGGGCAGCCATTGCGCAGCACGGCGACTTCTCCAGCGGCCACAGCGTTTTTGTTCAGAAGTTGGGTAAGAGCTGGAGCAAAGCAGAGCGCCGTTCTTCTGGTAACTTTTTCTTTTCTTTTTTTCTGGTAAAATTCCGTCACTTCGAGGTGTTTGACGAGTTCATCTCAGCGCAGTCGAGACCTTCCTCTGCACTTTCTTCAAGCCCCTTCGTTTTCCCCCATTAAGGCACACTTCTAAAAATAGGCGGCAGCGCGCTGGTCCACTCGGTGTGGCTTGTGTGCCGAGTTAACGGAGCGCCGCGCAGCAACACAGCAAACATACCAACCAACTCCTCGGGAAAGTTTCACGTGTCATCCTGCAGAGAAAAAAAAAAAACAGGGGAAAAAAAAGCGGGACTCCTCCCAGAAACTTTTCGAGCATCTACCTCCCCCTGGGTTCCTGTGAGGATCCAAACTTTCCTGTTTGTGGATTTAATTTATGTTTTACGCGGAACTTTATGGGGAAGTGTTGAAGGATTATACAGCCAGTTATATCCAACCAAATCATAGTTATTATATGAGTTCAAAATTTGACTACAACGCCAAAAGATGTGAAAATAAAGTCACTGTAAACGATTAGAGGAAGTTTTGGCGTGCGTAAAAGTGCATTTCTTTGTGCCATTTCCCCCCCTTAAATCAGGCAATCTGTCTATTGGTTTATAGAGGAAACACCACACATCCTGAGAGGGTGTAAAGGGAAGCAATACAGAGGAGAGAAACCCAAACAAAGCCTACATTAAAAGAGAAGCAGACTAAAAAAAGACATTCCACTAGAATAAAATAACCATATGGTATGAAAAGGTCACTGCACACAGTAATGTATGCAGGGACACTCAGAAATGCAATTCCAGGCATGTTCTCATTCTATTTTCATGGTGTTTGCTTCACTTGTTTTTGCTGGTAATTGCATGCACTTTGTATTTCTTCACTGTTGTTTTTCACTCATTCGTCCTCCACAAACAGCCACTTTCCAGGCCTGTGGCGGGTGATATTTTGAGCCTCGTGTTATTTTTCATATTTAAATAAATGTGAGGTGTGACTCTCACTTGCCAGCCATGTCAGCCCTCAAATAAACCCCCGGTGACAACCTTAATCTGGCAGCTGGAGCTTTCATCACAAAGCAGGGTAACCACAGCGCTTTCCAGTGACTTTCTCAGCCTGTTTTGTGTTCATTTAGAAATGCAGACTTCCATCATGCTGAGGTCTGAGATTAAAGGTGGAAATTACTGAGCACCTGACAACTTAATTGTAATCTTAAGAGAAAAACAGTGACTGCTTTTTTGAAAACACACCGGAGCTCTTCAGCTAAACTTGCAATCCGATGAGGGTGAAGCAGTGGCTTAAATGTCAACATAATTCACCAGGAATCACCATCTGTAGATTATTAGAATTTAAAATGTGCAAAGCAGCAATTGTGTTATCAGGCAGAGATAAGGTACACACAAAATCCAGAACTCTGATCAAGTCACATCTAGTGACAGTCCAGGATATTAACTTGCTGTGCAACTGATTGATTAATGTGTTTGTGTCTTAAGAGATAAATTAGTGGTTGATAATAAAACAGAAAAGGTAAAGAAAAGTTGAAATCCTATTATCTTGTAGGAATGTAGGATTCACTGGAACCTGGAGTATGACTAAATCATCTATATTTACAATAAAACTATGTTTTTGATATAAAAAATACACATTTTGAAAATCGCTTCTTAGAATACATTATATCACGTACTGATGTCTGCATGCACGGCACGTTTTTGTCTCAATCTTATCTTGACAAATGGATCCAATATGCTGTGATAAGAATTTGTTTGTAAGCTGCTGTGGCTCAGGTGGTAGAGTGGGTTGTCCACTGATCGCAAGGTTGGCAGTTCGATCCCCGGTCCCTCTGCATGCCAAAGTGTCCCTTGGCAAGACACTGAACCCCAGGTTGCTCCCAATGGTAGATTAGCGCCTTGCATGGCAGCTCTGTCGCCATTGGAGTGTGAATGTGTGAATGCGAAACACATTGTAAAGTGCTTTGGATACCACTAAGGTAGAGAAAAGCACTATATAAGTGCAGACCATTTACCATGTAAGTATGACCAGATAAAGACTATTTTATTTTGAAAAACAACTGCAATTACAATCAGACACCCTATGTGCCTTATAAGATCAGAATTATGCCATTTTGTGTAGAGCGTTTTATAAAATGAAACCATGTTGTGAAAACAGCAATTGTAAAATAAAATTAGCGTTTTTTAAAATTACATAAAAGCTGCTCTGATAATGTGTAAAAAATATACATACTGCGTTTATAGTGACTGTGCTGCAACCAGCTGAGGTGAAGATAATGGGTGGTCTAATTTCAATTTACAGAACAGCGCTTCTCATTTTCATTTCATTGCTACTACAAGACACTATAATAGCCACTATCCACATGAATAACCATTGAGTAAATGAGCCTGAATTAAATCTAACACAAACATGAATATTAAGTTGTCCAAGAGAGAAACTGCCTTTGGAAAAAAAAGGCTTGGCCAGTAAAAGTAAAGGCTGCCACCTAGTGGTCAAGTGAACGATGGAATTAGACTCATTTTTGTTCCTGTGTGCACTGAACTGAATATTTTCCAGCAGTATATTTCATAAATTCAGTTTACTAATGGGTGTTGCCAAGAAACATCTGCAAGTCGCTTTTTTGCTTAATGCTTTTAATGCAAAATAATGAAAAATAAATTCAGTATAGGCTTGTACAATAGAAATCTCTTAAAAGAAAAATACAATCATTCCAGCCCACCGCATCTAATAATAATAATAATGATAATAATAATGCCAATTTAAGGGGAAAAATAAAACAAATAGTAAAAACAGGTAAGTCAAGTAAAGTCTGAGTAGAGAAAGTGCTTCAAGCGTATCAAACACCTCAACCAGTGTGGATAAAGCAATTGAACAGTACTGTCATATTTCGAGGTGTTCAGGGATGCATCATTGTTGCTCAAATGATAATCTTTCACATTGCATATCGCTGGGTCCATTCTCTGGCTACTTTGTTGTACCTAACGAAAAAAAGGAAATCTGATTAAAGAAAAGACACATTTCTGGTTTTTTCCACATTGCAAAATCTTTGTCTTTCATACTTACTTTTGTCTGTCTGATTTGTAGATGTGTGCGATGTCAGGGACCAGAGGATCATCTGGATTTGGGTCACATAGCAGGGAGCATATGGATAGTAAAACTGGGAACAAAAGACCAAATATCAGTATGCAAATAGGTTTCTAATTGTACAAATGTACCCACTGAATACAAATGAACGACCTTTTAATCAAAATCCTGTAAGTTTAGGTCCATACAAAAAGTGTATTTACAGCCACAGCTTTCATCGTGGATGTTTAAACAACACCCCACCGCCTCCCATCCATGTTTGCTCCTCCAATTATACAGTACAAAACATGCAATTTCACAATTTCGTGATGAAAATGCAGGGTGCAGAGGTTCATTTTTTAGATAATCAACCCTGAAAATCCTATTACCTGTGTTCCTAGAGGCTGGAAATCATTGACTTGGAAGAATCCAGGTTTGGTGACAGGATGGGGGATTGCCCTCACTATGTCTGATACAATGCAATGTACCCATATTTATGAATCTTTTCCATGTTATGTTTTGCCCCAACATCCTAATTTGCTCTTAGTTGTTCCAAATTACAGTTATAAACCCCTGTTACTTGCAAGAAAATCTTTGGTACAATCCAGACCCTTCACACTGGTGCTGTAGGGTACTATTCTGTAATGAACAGGCAAAATACAGATGTTATTTACCTTTTGATACTGTGAGTGCAGGTGACCACTGTGATCTCAGGATGTCCAGGCAGATGCTGCCATTGCTGTTTATGTTTGGGTGATAGATTTTCGTAGTAAAGGCAACCTGTAGAAACAACAGTTGGTAAAAAAAAACACAATGTGAAGGTGGTTGTATTTCTGTCACAGGACACAAAAATATATCACCGATTGTCTGAGTAAAGCTGCATTTAACAACTATTTACAATATGAATTAATAATTTGCTCTAAAAAAGTCAGAAAATAGTGAAAATATAACAAGTTAATCAGTCACAAAATTAATCTTACCTTAGGTGGTTTAAAGGGATAGTCAGTGGGGAAATGGACAGAAAGGAAGAAAACCCCTCCATGATATGGGCTTTCATTCTGAAATAAAGAAGTAAATTATTGTTAAACTATGCCTTATACTTGTGTCTCAATAATGCCACAGGTTTCAGTGAATAACACTGGGATGGAGTGTGCCAGTGTGTGCTCTCAATACAGAAGAGAAAGGGAAAGGGAAAGGGAAAGTCAACATAAAACACTATTGTGCAGAGATCTAGAAACAGCTTGGCTTTTTAAAAAAAATCCAGGAAACTAATCCAGAAAAAGCTCACCGGTCCTGTGATGGTAGCTTGCCAGTGAAACACTAAAGAAAACAAAGATAAGGAAACAATATAAGAGGGCATTATTAAGTACCAGGCTTACATTCCAGCACAGTCACAATAATATTAATATAAGAATGACAGATTTAAAGACTACAATGTAAGCAGATTCTATGTTTTTACATCAGACATTTTCACACTTACGGTCTTCTCCTACAGGTCCAGCTGAACAAGAAGCTGGAGGGTCCTTCTGTAAGTCAGTTAACTCCTGTACAGATAAACAGATAAAAAAAATTAGAAGTTTGACAGTGCCTCACATAAAAGGCTAAATATATGGCGACATTTTGTTAAAACGTAAACGAATTTAGGGAACTTAAGGAAACCAGAATATATTGAACAGCCGCCAGAAACATAACTTAAAGTGCTTTGTCACTGCTAGTTTTCTAGGCCGTTTAGCTGGTAGCGAAGTTAGCATTAGGTGGAAATTCAGGTTTGTTGACAGCACCCCAGGACATTTGGAGAATAGCACAAGCTATCAAAAATTGTCACGATAAAGTCCCTGAATTATTTCCATCGTTTTTAATGGTTCACCACCTATTTAAGATTTGCCACAGGGAAAAGACATCCAGCATACCGCCAAAGAAAACAAGGCTAAAGAAAAGGCTAGTTATTAAAAAGTTGAAGTGCTTAGCTAACTGGATTCTGTGCAAAGACATCGCCACTGGCCTATATAACTCGCTGACAGTAAAAGCTCCGTCGTAAATGATATATTTTGCGCTAAAACAAATACAAAACGAAGATACAATCAGCAATCAGCCAGTTACGTTAGCAAACATGCTACTATTACATGACATACTCGCTAACGTTACATCGACATTTCCGCATCGCTCCAACCTGTTCAGTACATCAAATAAATTGAGAAAAGACGGATATTTTTACCTTGTGTATTCTTTTCAAAGCCATGGCAAGTCTTTCGGAGAGGTTAGGCGAAGCTACGGTGCTAACTTTGACAGCTGTCAGCTACAACTACGTTCACTTTGTGTCGACTCGGAGATATTTGTTTTTGACAAACTGATTACTTCTTTTGTTTCCGCGTTTTTGTTCGACGACGAAGAATGGAGCGGTGCATTGTGGGGAAAGGAGTTTTCAGTCAAGCGGCTTAAAGGGACCGTTCATCGAAATTGTAAGGTAAGTAAATGTAGTGAAATGAAATGAAATGAAATAAAATAGAATAAAATAAAATAAAATAAAATAAAATAAAATAAAAATTCAATTCAATTCAATTCAATCAAAAATGCAACCACAATAAGAAAACAAGGATTAATACCATATTATAGGCCATTATGTCTAGTTATATTATTTTTGATAGACCTTTAAATATATGTATGCATATTCCAGTCTTTCTATTTCATAATTCAGTATTATGGTACTTTCAGCTCAATTTACCATTTCACCATTTAGTAACACTTTGCCACTGTGCATAATCTTTCATACACAGTTCATGGTCGACTGTGATATTTTCCCCTGCTAAACTGTGCATATTTTCATTATAACTAGTCTAACAGATTACTTGTTCATTTGTTGCTATAGGATAAATTCCAAAATAACAGAGCACACGTATATCTGTCGCTGCAAGTCTATAATCTTCTAATGTATCTATAGCTGTGGCCTGAAGTGACTGGATATTAGTTTGTCCATGATCCTCTATTCATTGCATTTACAGCATTATAGATAGTGGTGTTTTATCTTATGAGCTGCTCTGATACCACTACTATGATTGAAGTCTGACCTTTAAGGAACATGTGATGTTTGAAGTGGACAGATCGATCTGACAATGAAAGACTATCTAAGATTAACTAATAACGTGTCAATATCTTGGAATTCTTGTGTTTAAAACCATACATTAAAATATGATGCTTTGATGGTGAAAAACACCACATAAAATATGATATGAAATATATGACATGAATGCCAAAATGTATTAAAACAGAATAAAATTAACTCATAAAGAAAGTGCTCATTCAAAAATAAATGTTAGTGCATATTACAGCAATACTACAGGAGAGCAATAAACAGTATCTAATTTATTAAAGTAAATACAAGTGCTGCAGAGAATATAATCAATCAAAGACTCAAGAGATTAGAGTCTCTAATTTGGAAGCAGCTAAAGTTGCGTGCATTCAGGACGCTCAGGGAACTCGTTCATTCTGTGTTCAGCGTATTATCTAAATCCAGCGTGGTGTTTAGTTTTGACTCAAGGCACTTCTTGCCGACTGCTTCCTAAAGATCTAAGGGGTTCATACTTTGGGTGAGTATATCAAAGTTGTGTTTTGGCTGTAAGCCACTGAGTGATTTATAAACTAATATCACCACTTTAATATCTGTTCTATAACTATCCTGAGGCCAGAATAAAGATGTAAGAATTGTTCTTGCAGCAGCATCCTGAACAAGTCTGCAGAGATCTGGTGCTCTGTTGGGAGAAGCAAACAGGGGACTGTTACTATATGTGCCCTGCTGAGATGAAGGCATGAATGAGTTTCTCTAATTCTTCTGTGGAGGTAAAAGTTTTAATTGTTGCTATTTGTAGATGATAAAAGGGTGATGCAACTATTGCCTTAATGTAGGTGCCTTATAACGGCAACATTTCCAGCTCTGACTTAAATCCTGTATTCAAGCTGCATGCATGGAGTGAGTTTAGGGGTAATTTGCAGGCTTACAAGAATTGGCCTTAAGGTAGCATATAAAGGGGTTTAAAAATAGAGGCCCAAGAACCAAGCAGTGGGTGAATCTGGGTGTGATAGGGATTTGCTCCATTTCATGACAAGCAATGCCCTGTCCTCTACAACCCACACCAAATGGAGATTATAGCAGACAGCTACATATCTTTCCCCAGCCTGTCTGGAATTATTTTATGGTCATTTGTATCAAAGGTTGCTTTGGTTTCCTGAAGCACAGTCTGGTTTTTTTCCTGAATCACTCAAAAGACAATTTTCATTTAGTGCCTTTATCAAGTCTTAAACTAGTCAAGTTGTAATTGAAATTATAATGAAAAACTCATTTTGCTTTTATGACACTGCTGTTAAGCAAAACTGGAATTTCTCAGTATGTATTTATAATAGCATCCAGGGTCCATGTTTTTAGGAGGCATTAATGGACGCTGGACAACTGCCTGATAGGAGTGACCCATTTGCAGCACAGTCATTTAAAAAAAAATCTATAGTGCACAAACAGATGATAAGGGCACAAAGAGAATAATGCAAAGATAAGATGAAATATGGATCAGCTGACTCAGAGTCATGCGAGGTTGATACATCCATTTCTGTTTGGCTTAGTAACCTGTTATCTTTGCAAAGTTGTTATGGCAGCAAGTCCACAATGGAAATGCATTATTACAATTCTGCAGCTCACAGGGAAACAGCGAGCGGACTGCATGTTTGGTCAGCCTTGTAGAGAGCCTGAGACAGCAGAGGGAAAGGGGGCGCAGAAGGCAGATAACATACAGTTGCATACAGTACATGGGGAGAAGGGGCACATCTGCCATCTTTCACGCCTGGACTGCTGCATACCTCAGAGCCACAGACTGGAGCAAATTGAGAGATTTCGTACTCATTTATTCATTTATCTTTACAGCATTTAGTGCACTGAGCTGCAGAAATTTATTGCTTATTTACATCGTTTTCTTACATTTGCTGTCGGTGTGTGACACAGCTTTGTGGAAACTGTCAATTTTGAGTGAAATGGCTGATCTCATTAGATTATACAGCTGAAAAGCAAATTATTCACAGCAGCTCATAATCTTGAAGAAATAATATGAATCTGTTTCTTTTACAGTTGCACATCTGTTAAGATTTAGTAAAAATGCTCACTCAGTAATTCATCTTTCTAACCCTGATGTTTGTTTATTTTTGAAAACAACGGCAAAGAAACATTTTGACCAGATCTGCTTCACTTCTAGATTTGTATGCAATTTCTCATTCATTTTTTTTGACTGCATGCATTTCATACATGAGAGATTTAATGAGGACAATTAGCCACATCTGTAAAACATCTGTCCTTTGGTATTAGTATCAGTTGATTGTGAATGATAGTAATGATGATTTTAAGTAAAAGTGAAGCCACGTTGCTTAACTATGAATGAAAAGCGCCATGACAATTTAATGAGGGACATTGGCCTATATTCTTTGTTTTTGAAGGTTGTATAAGTATAAATGCTCAGCGTGAAATTATCACATACTATTGGATTGTTATTACTGTTGCATTTACACATACAGAACAGAACAGAAATATTAGAATAGAAGTACTTTATTGATCCCCTTGGAGAAATTCTGGTGTTCTAATGGAAAACCTTGGATCTGCCATCTGTGTTGGTCAGACTTAGACACCCCAATAAATATTTTCCCACAACAAGCACACTCCCTCATACAAATGGAAATCCCAATTGTCACTGGCAGGAAAATGCAGCCCACCCCATGGCAAAAACATCAAACTATCAGGAACATGTTGTGTAACATGACAGTTGCCCAAAATGTTGATTTGACCTCCAAACTTCCTACACCCCATTCTGATCAAGCATCAACAGGATGCAGTGGAACAAGTTTGACTGACACTGCACAAGCCAGAGTACCCAAATGATCCAGTGTCAACGTCCTGGTTCCAGACCCCATAGGACACCCTGAGAGGTCCTTCTTGTCCATCCCCAATGGTTGAGAGCATTTTTGACCACCTAAGGGGGACCAACAAAATATTAGGTAGGTGGTCATAATGTTATACCTGATTGTTGTATAAATACAAATACAATATACTAAGACACACTATACATAATAAAATATAACATATGCTATGAATAAAACTTTAATAAATTGAAAAATGCACCATAGCAGGCACCAAGCAATGCAAATAGCAGGGATTAGATAAACAGATAACTGCAAAAACAACAAAGACCTTACAAAGCAGGGAGTGAAGAGAAATGTGACATTACATCGTTTCATTTGCTGCTTAAATATAAGCATCCTTTTAAAATCTTATAATCATATGAGTAAATTTACTTTCTGATATGCTGAATTGTTAAACTTTTGCTAAGTTAAGACTAAACAGTGTCCCATCACGTTCAGCTGCGACAAGCGAGAGTTTCTTTTCCCCAATCCGTGCTTTTGTGTCCCTTCTTGACCTTTGATAAAGTGAATTGTTTAAAAAAAACACGAATATTCCTGCAGGTCTACTCTATTTCGACCCAGCTTTTCAGATCACAGCAACATCACCGCAGTGCACGGCGGTGCGATTTTGAGCAAAGGAAAAATAGCAGTATGTCTCCAAAAACGGGTTGTAATTTATTCCTCACACGCGATTGGTCACAGATCGATGCGCGCGCCCGGTGGCTCCGAGGCGGCGCGCCCGTGCTTCTGAGCATCGTTTGGGAGAGAAAAGCGGCGAGGAGAGAGACGGAGCGAGAGAGAGAGAGAAAGAGAGAGAGAGAGAGAGAGGGAGCGAGCCGTGCAACAAACCAAGTGTCCGCCGAATGTCTGCCTCCTCCCGCTGCCAATGAATACCCCTCGCATTCCTATGTCTGCCAGTTGACATACCGAACAGCGACGGACCAGGCTTCCACCCCTGCGAGGATTCAGGAGTCCTATAGCGTGGCTGCGTGTTTTTTCAGGTAAGCCCCCCTTCCTTCCTTTCCTTCCCTTCCCTTCCTCTCCTCCTTCTGCTCCGGTGACCGACGTGTTTTCTGTTGTATTTACGCGTGATTGAAGGGAGAGGGGGAAAAAAGACGAGAACTGACGTGGGTTGTGTGTGTGTGTTTTTTTTATTTCTCACGGTAGCTGTCCAAGGTGCTGAAACGGGCAGTGGCTTTGTGGTAAGGAAAAACAGTGTAGTGGAGCGAACGGCCTCATGTGAAGAGCAGGTTACATGACTTCGCTGTTTGGATGCTATAGGCTATTTAGTGTTGCAGACTAAAGAAAAAAAAAAACCTCCCAAGGATTTCGTGTGGGTGTCGTAAGGAGGAAGAAGGAAAGCATGATGGAACTGGAAACGTGCATGCGATTGCATTTGCACAGTCTTGCACATTTTCACTGACTATGGCTGCTCATGCCCGAGTGGATGCATCCAAAGCTGCATTGTAGAGAACCTTGCTTGCTTGGACGCTGTGTTGTTATTCTTTCCACTGCATTAACCGCTGTCAGGGTCTCATCTCACCTATTGCAAATCTCAGGATGCACCCATAGCAGTGTGCACAAACCCTTCACATGTAAACAAGGTTGCTCCTGATGAAGAGGGAAGAGGGTGACAGCAGAGTCATGGTGCCGATCATTGTTTTCCAAGTTGAACTTTTGCCCCATTCGCTGTTAATTTGCATCAAAGACCATGCCTTGTGCAAAATCAACTTCCCTTTCTTTTCAAAAAATGTCCTTGTCAAGACCTTGTGAGATTTGAACACAAGTGGCTGGAGCTCATCTGCACATCAGCTCCATTAGAAATGTCAAATGTTGCAGAAAAAAACATGATGCACGCAAGCCGCAAGTCAATGCAAATTGTTGGCAAAGGTAACATTCATGCCTCATTGTTTTTTTGATGGACCAAACATATCTGTTCTGTCCACAGCAGGAGCACCTGACATTTCCTGTGGCAGATTTACTCACTGGATCATGGCACAGACCAACAGCAGTGGGCAGGGCACCAATGGGGTAGCGGATGAGTCCCCCAACATGATAGTGTACAGAAAGGTAAGGCTGCTGCTATTTTTAGTCTATCTGTGTGTGTGTGTGTGTATTTGAGTGAGTGTGTGTGTGTCGTTCTTGCATCAATTTACTTGACGATGAGCTGTGCGATGGAAATTGCTAATACTAATGGCAAGACAGTGTTCTTGTGCCATGCTTGATTTAGGGTGGTAATGCTACATCAGCTGATGAGAGCATGCAGAGAACATGCAATCTTTCTCCACTGCAACATACGTGACATGCAATGCACATTCACCACGCCATGCACACACACATATGCATACACACACTCACCCTGACATGCATGCACACACACATTTCACAGTTAAACCATCAGCTGTTATTGCCAACATGTTGGGGGATGGTTTTTTAACCATTGTTCATTGCATTACATTAGCGTATTTCTGCAGAAGAGAATTATGGAATGGGTGGGGAGTAAAATGCCTCAGTGCTGAGACACCTTCATCTCGTCCTGCTCTAATATTAAACAGGTCAATTAAATAATAATCTGCAAGGAAGATAATTACTTACTTTTATTTACTTTGAGGCTTGGGGTCCAATTATAATTTCTTTTAGAAACTTTAAGACTTAAAGTATAAAATCTAGATATACAAAGTTTTCTTCACTGCACCTTGTGTGCATTGATTTAATTGCAATCTTTTTCTTCTCTTGGGACACAAACAGTAAAGCTAAATTTAAGATAAACCCACAAATAAGCCATTTAGAAAATTGCTTTTGCTACCAGCAGAAGAGGACTCTGCTCCCTGGTGGCACTGCTATTGTCTAATAGTTGGGATTTTTTTATGATCTGTTTTAGTGAAAACCAAACAAAAGCCAATGCCTAATACACAAGTGCAGCTGGGTTCTAGCTTGTAGTGATCTGCAAATTGATCAAATACGGACAATAGCTCGATGTACATGAACATGTCACTGATTGTTTGACTTCACCCTCAGATAGACCAGTGAAGAGATCACCTTCTTATCTTACTTGTGGATGATTCAAGCATCAAGCGAATATCTTCATTTCATTCTCCTCACCCATTAGCAAACGCTTCTATTCTATCAGTGACAGCTTCTGCACACCAGGAAGAGGATACGCTTAGCATGATATCATAGATTGACGGTCTTTTATAGCGCTCACAGCATGTTCGGCAATATTACTGCCAGTGTGGGACAGGACTTGCTGGAAGTGTTGTGATATTTGCGGCAGAAAGGGAGCACTTGCTATTTCATAAGTCACAATTTTCATGATCTTCCCAAAGCAGAATGACAGACTCAGGAATTAGATTGTTCATTAAGTTGGCCAAATATTGAGGGTAACTGAGGAGAAGGATGGAATTAACTAGGCAGTTAAGGGAGTTGGTTATTAGATTTCATTTTAACACGTTACACTATCAATATATGCGAAACCATGGAAAACTGGTTGCATCCTGCGTAAGTGCATCAAATATTGACTTGAGGTCTTTCTAGCTATTCAGTTACATGCGATGTCTCTTCCGTTCTCCTGCTATTGATCTGAAAGTACTGCTCTTTCAATTATACTATGAAGGATCAGTAACCAAGTATGCAAATAAGCGGAGCATCCTTTGCCTCAGTGGTTATTTTGCAGGTTTTACTGTCAGCAAACAGAAATTTTTTTATCATTTTATTATTTCCTCATTTTTAGGAAGAAAGAACGATTTTAGATTTATACCAATCTGTTGTCAAGTGTTGGAGCACATTAATATCTTAGTCATAGACTTCCCTCACTTCTTAGCACTTGACCACACATGGCCACGGCTTGGCTCTGTACACTGGCTGACCTAGATACGCTGCAGAATGAAAGAACTTGGTGAAGGCAACAAGGATGAAATCGTGTTTCTGGAGTGGGTTTTTAACTCAAACTGCAGTTGGGAGAGCACTGCCTGTAGACATGTGGATACCACCAGGATGAGCAGGTGCCCCCAGATGCTTTTCAGATGGAGATGGCTTGGCAGAGGTGTTGCAACCCACATTGACTGGGGCCACACTAAGATGTGTTGGATTCTCAAGTGGAAAACATGCTTTTATGTTCTGTTTTGCTTCTAAGACCTCTTGTACATCAAAATCATAAGTACACAATAGCAAACGCTGTATAAAATGCTGATGGTGAAGTGACTGGCTGTGTCTACTCGATAGCTGACAGTGCGCTAGTAGTATATCGTAGTGGAAGGATTATGTAATATTAGCAGAGGGAGTTTTATGGTTGAGGGCAGCAGATAGTGGTTTGATAGTCCTTCCACAGGGAGCATAACTATATCCTTTCACTCTCTCAGTCTGTCTTTGTCTCCAGCCCATCCACCCCTCCACAGCTGTCATTAACGTCTAATGAAAATGGATGGGTGAGCTGAGGTGTTGACCTGCTTGTTGTGGAGATGTGTGCAGAGATGTCTGTTTTCTTCAAGGACACATGTGCACGAGTCCCTTTGCTTGAATGCATGGACGTGTGGATATACTGAAAATGCACAAGTACATGCGCAGCATTTAAACAATAACATGTGCAGAAAGACACGCTTACACACACGCAGCAGGCTTTGTGACTTGTTGGCGACAGTCACTGGTGACCATGAAAATTTCATCATCCGCTGTATGAATCCAAAGAAGAGACAAGTAATGTGCAAGAGCTCCTCCAGTTTATCAAGAAATGCCAACATAATATTTAATGCATGGATTCGATAGATAAGCGCTGCATGTCTGATGTTCTCGATCATTACTATGACATAAAACCCTTTTTTTGATGTCTCGCTGTTCACACGATGTCGAGCACATATCATCAAGTGTACCATAGCGTATTCCACATGTGCGTTATTTATTTATTTATTTTTGCTCACATGTGTGCACCATAAATAATGCTGGGATGCATGTGTGTGTGCCATATGTAGGGCGAATGTTGCTAAGAGAGAGTCCTGAATTTTTTATGCAATCCTAAAACAGCTCTGGTTCATATCCACTCAGCATGAGGAGGGAACATCTTCTCTCAGCAGCCAGGGCTTTTGCGATTGTGTTTCCGTTCCCACACGTGTGCATCCATGCATGTGTGTCCCATTTGCAATTAAGCGAGAGCTATGCAAGAAAACAGACAGTGATATGAGATGATCGGAATTAATGTGCAGCAGACATGACACATCACTTTGGCTGTTATCCATCGCAAAAGTTTTCTGTATTGCAAGAGACATCATGATAGTTTTCGCTTCAAAGTTCTCTTTTTCTTCTCCCACCACGCAATATTGACAGAGCCTTTCAATTACTGCAGCAAAAATATTCATCTTTCTCAGCTATTTGGCTACAAATCTAATAACTTAAAATCCACAAGTCAGAAAATTTCCTTTGCAGCTTTACTTGTTAGAGATATTTTTGCAAAAAATGAACAGTTAAGAATTCAAATGAGCTGAATTGCCTTACATCAGTGACTGGTTCTCCATTTCTCATGTGAAAAATGTCACTTTCAGGCTTCCATGCGAGATTAAATAAATCGTTAAGATTACGGTGTAATGTTTTTGCAGTAAATTGGAGTGTGATCTTCCTCTGTGGTGTAGTATCTGACAGCTGAGGCACCAGCCCACTCTTATTTACATCTTAGCTGCCGATGGGTATCCAGTAATTGTTCTTCCAGCAGCCAGTTTGGCTTCTATCTCTATGTGGAGCCATTAATCCTATACTGTATGTTTATTGTTTTATCTGTTCAATTTTTCCCCCCAGTGAGCCAATGCAACACTGCTATATTTGATCTTTAGTCAGTACAGGAGAGAGTAATATTTTTCATTTAAAGTGTGCTTGCTTACATAAATAAAGGTTAGAACTGTGCATTTTAAAGTAATTGTTCCTTGGTGACACTTGATCTTTTCTGAAAATGACAGTGATGCCAAATGAGTCTGTGGATCATATTTTTTCCCACACATTTTACCTCTTTAGAGTAGAATATGTAAATTAACTCAGTGCAGGTATTTGTGGCCAAGAACGAACAGAAAATACATCCTTACATGAAGTGTAATCACAGACTTTTAGACCTAGTTCATTTACAAACATGAGTAAAAAAAAAGAAAATTTGAGTCCCTGATGATTCTATGCATCAGATCATCATTAATCAGCAGATTCATGCCATTGACTTAATGCTGTATTATCATATAAAACGTTACATGTCATGGTTAGAATTCTGAGTCTGTTATGTGACAACTAGTATTAGCAACTGCCAAAAAATCCAGCAGTTCATTTCTGTTTTCAGACAACCACTTTCAGCCTGAAATAGTTTCTCCATGTAACATATTATAGAAACGACTGCCTCAGAATAATAATAGTCAAGGGTCAAGTCACAATTATTATGAAGATTTCTTCACAAACTTTCCCTCTTATAATGCTGGCATTCTCTCTGTGCTTTCAGCTTCAGGGATTTCTGCACTTCACACTTTAAAAAAAAGGATGGTTGATGCTGCAGTGTGAGATTTAAACCATTCCCCCTTCAGTGAGACTCAGTAATGAAGTAATGAACAAACAGAAATAACAAATAGGGCAAAGGTATTAGTGCATGCTATTGATTTGTCAATTGATTAAGTGGTTGTGTACAAGAGATCATTTTGCAAGAACAAGACATTCCCTCTCCTCGGCAACACAGCAGTAATACAGTATTGTTTGATGATGCAGAACGGCAGTCATTATTAACCCACTAGCAGCTCGGTCACTGTTTTAATTTTACTGATGCCTCGAATCTTGGCATAAACTCAGCACTGTAAGACACGAGCAAGTAACTGATGTGCATGTTTGATGCTGCAAAGCCACATGATATAATAGATAATTAAAAAAGCAGAATGTAAGTTGTATTTACAACATTTTGCAACAACTTGGAGACCTCAGCTGGAGTTAACAGTCAGATTCCTGGTTTAGACAAGTTCAAGTTCAACAGAGATCTTCTCACTGGAGAGCGGCTTTCAGTTTCGGCCTCATCTGCATCTGTTAAACCTACCCTATACCAGCCCGTCCTGTTATCAATACAATTTCCCAACCATCCTACGTTGTTCATGAGTCATAAAGCAGAGGGAACTGAATACATTTTCAGCTTTTTCACAGTTAAGAGCCAGATTGAAGGGTTCTTGTGCTGCCTGTCTCCCTCAGTCTGCAATCAGAAGATCACTAAGACCGGGAGAAAAAGAGAAGAGGGGGGTGAGGTGGGATGATCTATAATTGCCAGATCAGAGAGAAATCTTTGTGTGTGAAGTAGGGCTCTTTGTATGTCGGCTTGGCAGCCAGGCGATATCTCTTCCTGTGTATGAAAACATGCATGTTCTTTTTTGCACACACTGCCGAGGGAAAGTGTGGGAGTTTGGCAGGCACTGTTGGTTGGAAAATTGGCATTTATGGCTTTGTGCATTGCAAACTAATCCATTTTTCCTGTATTTGCTGACGTCGGTACGTAAACGCCAATTAGATAGGCTGGCATTGGTGACACGAAGCTACAGGCAAGCATAGTGTAAGTCTGGTATCTCATCCACCTGGCTTTTAATGCTTCGAAACCCCCAAAAACACGCTGAAAATCACCAAAATGAATTGTCAGATTTTCAACTTTCCAACTTCTGTCATCTGTGACGCAGTGTTCTGCTGGAAAACACAATCAAATCACAGCTTGAAATGGTGATGTTTCATCAAAATCCTATTATTCTGTCCTGCTCTTTCACAATTATTGATGTGTCATTTAAAATAAACTGTTGGCTCTAATCACATTCTTTCAGCGACAATAAAAATCTGTGCACCCTGGCACAACTGTGAAGCCACTAGTGACTCAGCTGCGACCAGCAGTCATGTGACAAAAATTTAGGAACTTTCCAGCTGAACCGTGCTGAAGTGCAGACTGTGCTCACGAAGAGCAGATGGGGACAAGTATGGAAACAAATTAAAACTACAAGTAGTAAAATATCTAAGTAGTCAGCCACCTGTGAACACTTGGAAGAATGTTGTACATGTTGATTCCATTTTTTTTTGCAAAATATATAATCAAGGGAATTCCACTTTTTACCCCTTTATGCATTATGATTGTATCATTCTGCACAGAAGACGTTTATTAGTTGTCCCTACTTATAGTCATGGTTGTTTTGTTATAATAAAGATGCAGGACTTGATATTGTAGTGAAAAATAAGCCCACACTGACTAAAAATCTGATAGAAATTTGAAAAAACATCCACAAACGGCCTGGGGTTCAGAAGGTTAAAGAAACAATAAAAAAAATTCCATAAATAAGCAGAAACGTAGACATAGAAATAATGCACTGAGAGCCAGAGCCTTTAAAGGGACAATCCGCAGCTGCTTACAGAGAATTCTTTGCATATATTTTTGAGGAGAAACGCAACGCTTCCTGTATTAGCCTACTTTCTATCAGGTGCAACACTGAAGCCACTAAAAAGACTCCTGACTTTAGTGCCCCTCTGTGGTGGTAACAAAAATCAGAGGCTGGCACACATAGATGCCACAGTGCAAACCACAAATCGTGCATATTGAGCATATCTGTAAAACATTTACACAGTGGAGCTATGTTTTTATTTTATTTCTGCAAGGAAGTGTTGCAGGTAAAGGAAGAGTTTTGCATTTTTGGAAATGGTAAATATCTGTCTGTTTGTTACGAAGTCAAAGTCAGTTTTACAGTCTTTAAAGTATCTATACTAAAGCTTCTGAGGGCAGCTTTATATGAAAAAGACAGGTGTGAGAGTTGCGTCAATCTTCTTATCTATTTCTTGGTAAGAAAGACTGTATTTTTTTAGACTCTCTCTCCCCTGGCATTGATCAAACTCATAAAAACTCCTCTCTTTTAATAAAAAAGAAAATCAAATGTCTTTTTATGTTGAAAATAATCATTTCATTCCCTAAAATGGCATATGTGTAACACCACATCATTGCCTCATTTGGAATTAGAACTAGACTCTTTATTCACCCACGTCTTGCTGCAGCTCAAGCACACCAGTTCACCCTCAAGCACTGTAAAACCTGCCTAAACTAGACAATCTTAAGTTGTAATATTGGAGTAATTCAGCCACATACACCAATCAGGAATAACATTATGACCACCTGCCGAATATTGTGTTGATCCCCCTTATGTGCTCAGTAATCCTCTGAACCACTGGACATGGACAAGAGGACCTCTCAGGGTGTCCTATGGGGTCTGGAACCAGGATGTTGGAACTGGATCCTTTGCATACTCTGGCTTGTGCAGTGGGGCCTCTGTCAATCAAACTTGTTCCACTGCATCCTGTTGATGCTTGATCAGAATGGGGTGTAGGAAGTTTGTAGGTCAGATCAACATGTTGGGCCATTGTCAGGTTCCTCAACATGTTCCTGATTGTTTTATGTTTTTGTTGTCATGTGTTGGGGGTGGGGGTGTGTGCTTGTTATGGGATAATGTTTATTTGGGTGTCTGAGTCTCATCAACACGGATGCCAAAATCCAGGGTTTTCTAGCAGAACACCACATAGTACCAATATGATCAGTGTTAATCACTTCACCTGTCAGTGGTCATATTGGTTCCTTAGGTTTGTTACATATGAACCTCTGGCTGTCTCAGTACATGTTTTTGAGACTGCTTTATACTACAGGAACTTGAACTTTTAAGCATATTCCAACTTAAAAATCCATCTTTTTTAGGGCCAGTTTTGGTAGAGAAAAAAGTACTTTCTGCAGGTTAGGTGCTTCTAAGTGGCCCCGAAAAATGCTAAATGGCTCTTGATGCTGATTGGCCAAACTTGAAGAGGATAACAAGCTCCACTTTCTATGCCCTATCGATGTCTTTGTTGAGTGGCAGAATTATCAACTCAAACATCACCATCAGTAGTGAAAAATTCATCATTTAGGCATAACATAATTTCCTTATATGCCTGTAGAACTAGAGATGCTACTATTTGTTGTGGTTTTTGGGACAATCAGAGTTGAAGTTGTGGTCGGATGGAAACAGAAAGGCTGAAAGGTCAGAGCACGGCCTCACCTCTGCCCTGAGCTCCTTCAATGAAAAGCTGTCTGTTGGTACACTGCAGTTTCAAGGCAGAAATGCTCAGTCATGGCATTGACTACTTATTTGGTTCATAATATGTCTCGCAGCATATAAAAATCTCCATATGTACGTGTAAACAAGGTAAAATAAATAGATTTTCAGCCGAGTATGGTTCATTTTAGGCAACCTAGCTAAAGGCACTGACTGATCTTGGGTGTCTGGCATCAAAGGCATCTCACATGGCCATCCAAATGGGATTATTTTCTGCATTTGCGCTAAATGTCGCCATAGAACTCAAAGTCTTATTGCATATAAATTACATCTAAATATGATCAAGATCACATCAAGTCAAATTGTGATCTTGATCAAATTGTAAAAATAAAATTTGGTACATAAAATCTTGTAGCTTGATGTAAAGTGATGGTTTTGGGAGCTCCGTGAAGACCGTGAACTGATACTTAGGCTTTTCTTGCTCTAAGCTCTTCACTCTGTGTATGTCTGCCACAGCTGGAGTCTTCAGTCCTGTCTGTTAGGGTTATATAACGGTCTAAGGAAGCTTGGGCTCCAAGATAGAAGCTGACTCAGGCATTGCCTCTGTCTGGTCATTTAATTCCAGCGTAACATTTAGCAAAAGATTAAAGGAGGCCAGAGTTGAGAATGGATCTCCTGCCATCTTTAGTGATGGTTCTAATGAGGGCAGAGATGCTGAGTTTTGGACTAAAACTGACAGTTTTGTCTGAATTCTTAGCTGTATTTCTATACATCTGTCTGAAACATCTACATGTCTTTGTTTAAATATCCATCCCTCCATCTCTACCATCTACATCTAAACCCTCACAGTCTCTACTTCTAATGTACTCTCCAGTCGTTTGTAATGAAGGCTTGCTCCTTCCCACACACCATCTACAATGTATAAATTCCCACTTGCCTGCTTGTCTCTACGTCTTGTTGTATTAGACGTCGTGTCTGTTTGCTGTAGACACTTGGCATCTTGTATGCTTCTCATTTTGTAGCTTTATGCCTCTCAAATATCTTAACTTCAGGTTGCATCTAGTGTACAGTGAGTGCTTCCTTGGTAGAACAGCAGCAGCATTTTCTTTCTTGCCTGCTATAGCGTACCAGTGAGAATGGTCATATTGCTGTATTTTTTGCAATGTAGATACGAATTTGGTCGTGAAGAATCCTTTTTTTTTTCTAAATCCAACATCAGATCCATTATGTGAAATATGAACTATGACATTCCCAGCTAATTTCTGTAAACAGCTGTTTTTGTAAATGTCAGTGCTTCTCAAATCCTTTGATTACATCACTAAAGTGCTCTACAAAATGCAAGTGAAATAATTGGAGGGATGCCGTTCTCCAAAACATCCTCTGTATCTTTCACCGCGGCGTCAAATAATTGGCAAAGCAAAAATCATATTTGCACGTCGTGAACCTTCAGAAGTAAACAGAAATAAGAAATCTTGTTATCCTCTCTGCAGAGCATTTCATGCGTTACCTCGCTTCTCTGCTGCGTACTCTGGCAGCTCAGAGCAAAAAATTTAGCTTTTCTGCAAAATATCCCTCCACTTTTCGTCACTGTCTGCGTAGACTTGTGAAAACATTTCTCTCAGTCCCAACTTTTTCATCCCAGTTTCCATCACTGTCTGTCTCTTGCTCTGGTGTTCACACTTTGCCCTCTCATTTCTGTCTCTTTTATTCCCCCCCTCCTCCTCGCTCCTCTCCTCCCGCTCCCCCTGCCCTCTTTTGTTCAGTTTCAGGTCTTTGATGTTCCTTATATACTCCCAATATCAAACTAACTTTCTCCCTTTGTCTGGCTCTAGCTGTCCCTGACACACATTTGCACTCTCACCCCCACCACCACTAAAACATCCATCCACCTCTGTCTCCCTGTCCCCTCCTCTCACATCCCTCGCCTCCCTTTGAAGTCATCAGAGCCCTAGTCAGAGCCCATGCCACTCCAGTCAGCTTTTATCCTCGCACAGAGAGAAAGAGAGGAATGTATTTAGACTTTGCTGGAGCACAGTCATCTCTCCTCCTGTGTGAAATGATTCACTCGTGACTCACAGCTTTATTGGGGACTCTCTCTAAACAAACAACCATTGGATGTGGCATTTTCCATCCAAATTGACTAGAACTGTAACTGAGAGTGCCGGCATGATTGTCCCCCTGCAGCTCGGTGCCCCTCTCAACAATGAGGTGTCGTTCTCCCAGAAGCAATCATGTCTCAGTGATTAGCCTGCCATGACTGAGCGCCAATGTGCAAATACCAGCGAAATAATAAAAGTCAAACAACAATTGTTCCAAAGGGTACACTTTCATACGATGAAGATGTACGTTCTCATTTGCCAAAGTAGACTGAGACACACCTTTGTCTAAAACTGCGCTCATCAGACACACATGCATATTCTCAGCTTGCAGGTTTGTAGTGTGCCGAGCAGTTTCCACCTGCAACCTACCGAGGCTCACAGCTTCACACCATTAGTTCAGCTTAGCAAGCACAGCCATCCGCAGCACATCCTAGTCTTTAAACCTCAGGCGCCATCTTGACTCAGCCTGCTGCTGCTTCTTTCTTTTTTTGTGCCTTTCACTGCCAAATGTAGCAAAAATAATGATTTCCAGTCATAAACAAACTGCCTGCAGCTGTGGCGGGATCTTCTGAGATACTTTGGCTATAACACAAGGATCCTTATGTCAAATAAGACAAAAGCAAATGTTTTAGAACTATGATCTGATAATCAAGCCAGTAAATGTCGCATTATAACAATAAATGTTATTAGTATGCAGCTAAGGTGAGAATTTGTGTTAGATTTAAATACAGGGAGATAGGAAACTGGACTGTGAAAGCAAGCACTATAAGCAGCCTATCCTTTACATATATTTTAACACTCGGAGGTGCAGATATAAGGAGAAAAATTATGATCTGGGTGGAAGAAACTTCTTTGAATTATTTTAAAGTATGTCTTTCTCTTATCCAGGCATTTGTTGCATATAAACAAGATGATTTATCACTTTATTACTGTCATCATAGGGTCAAACTTTTTGATATTATTTATGCATTTGTTTATGATTGAATGCCTGCATGCTAATTACATTTTTGTCAGTTGCAGCTACACTTACTTACTTTAACTTGTGTTCAAAGCTATTCAGCAAATGATTTTTCACTAAATTAAGATGGTAAACATACCTGCTAGCATACTGATGATAGCACTGACCTCAAAGCACCTTTGTGCCTTGCAGTTACAGGGAGCTGCTGGAAGGTTCAACTCTAAAACTGCTATTCAAAGCCTAAACAAAGCCTCTGTCCCTCTACTTTGAGTGGAAACCCTTATCTTAGTAACCATTGTTTTACTCGTATTGTCTCTCATGCGGTGACTCCTGAAAGGGTCTCATCTGCTAATTGAGAGATGAAATTCCTGCGGACAGTGCTGCGTGGAATGGTTGTGCTTTCTCCTGCCCTCTGTTTTGTTTTCTGCTGTGGTAGCTGATGGCTGTTCTGATCGGATCCCCATGACAACCACGCCAGCAGTATGTCAAATGCTATTATCTCAAACACTTCAACAATGTGTCCAGTGCACCCTTAGCTGGCAAAGTGACAGAACATCAGGGTTTTTGTGTGTGTATATGTGTTTGTGTATCCCTCTGCCAGCCTGTGCGTCTGAGTGAGCAAACATCTGCGCACTTGAAGGAGTACTGCTCAGTCCATGAAAGTCTGCAGTGCAAACTGTGTTTAGGCATATTTTACTGACAATTTTATACTGTAAATAAAAGGATAAAATGCATCAATAGCAGAAACTAGTCCTGTAATTTATACTTTACTGATAAGCTTTAATTTCACATTACTCAAAATTATATTTTTTCTGCATTGTATTTATTTGACAGCTATATTTACAAGACATTAGATATAAAGCTATAACAGTTCATGCAGTTATATGGTTGAACTGTTAGTTACAGTTTACTCCAGCTTATACCGATCAGACATAACATTATGACCACCTGCCTAATATTGTGTTGGTCCCTTCTTTGTGGTTAAAAATGCTCTGAACCATTAGGCATGGACAAGAGGACCTCCCAGGTGTCCTATGGGGTCTGGAACCAGGATGTTGGCAGTGGATCCTTTGGGTACTCTGGCTTGTGCAGTGGGGCCTCTGTCAATCAAACTCGTTCCGCTGCATCCTGTTGATGCTTGATCACAATGGGGTGTAGGAAGTTTGGAGGTCAAATCAACATGTTCGGCCATTGTCATGTTCCTCAACATGTTCCTGATTGTTTGATGTTGTTTCCATGTGGTGGGGTGCATTTTCCTGCAGGGGTAGGCCAGTGATATTTGGGATTTCCATTAGCATGAGGGAGTGTGCTTGTTGTGGGATATTTGGGTGTCTAAGTCTGATCAACAGAGATGTCAAAATCCAAGGTTTTCCAGCAGAACAGCACATAGTACCAATATGATCAGTGTTATTCACTTCACCTGTCAGTGGTCAGTGGCTGATCGGTGTATATACATGCACACAATTTTTTTACTAAAACGGTTTTATTGCTTCTGAAAACTCTTTTGCATTGGAGTCAAATGGGTTGATTACAGTTTTTTACTTCATTTCAACTTTATATATAAAAGAAATAAAATGCCATTCAGGTATGCAAGTATGTATATGTACACATTCATATACACATGCATTAATGCACACGAACATACACATATGGCAACTGAGAAAATAAGCATAATTGTTTTAGACGTATATGTAAACCTAAGAACATGGTTTTCACGGTAAATTAGAAAATAACTGCCTTCATATTAGTGATACAGTTCAGTATAAGGTTTAAATTTATTCTATGGGGGACTGATTTAATATCTGTACCTATAAGACTACAGTTTATTCAGTTCAACAGCACACAAACTACATCTTCTAATACTTATATACAGTTTGAAATATTGTTTGTATGCCTATTTATACTGTCATTGCTACTTTTGCTTCATAAACAAACATCTGATTACTTTGCCCACCACTGATAACTACAACATACTGTATATCAGATTCTCTGTCTCATCTCTGCTCGGGCTGTAAGTCAGTGTCTGGACATAACAGTGTTTGTCATCTCCCAATAAAGCCCCATCACAGGTGGAGAATATACAAGTCTACGAGATCCCTGCGCTCGACAAAAGATAAAATTTGTTGTCTAACTTTGAGCACAATGGAAAAAGACAAGGTCAGCTTTAACAATGCTTTTGAATACAGCAGGAAGTGTCTTTCTATTCCATGCAATGGACAGATTTGATTTGTTGATACTGGCTTTCCTTGCCTGTGTCAGCAGAGCCCCTTTGTGCACATGAAAGAGCTGGTATTGCAGCAAGTGAGAGGATATGTCAGAGTGAGGTTGACAAGATTTGCCATTAATGAAGCTGTCCTGCATGAATATTTGAAATGAGGAGATGTGTTTTTACAGTGGTCTCATTTCCAGCATCCCAATCTTGGAAACTGTGCACAGCTGAAAAATAGACATCCTCTTTTTTGACAGTTATGATGTATCGTCTACATCCAGTCCAGCAGTGATAAAGTTTTAATGGTACCCCTGTTGAATTTAGTGAGATATTCTCTCTATCCATACGAAGCATTGCCATATTAATGGTTTCCACCTGATGACAGGCTGAATCTCTCTGTCGCTTCAAAAGGTTCAACAAAGCCTATCGTCCATCATCTTCATTGCTCCGTAGTTCAAGTGTCACTTGCGTCAAACAGTCTGCCCTTATCGGTTTATTGTCTGTCCTGACTGGTGTGTCCTCTGAAGTGTGCATGTGTACGTGTCCTGTCAGACACCCAGTCCTTGTCTCTGTTCTGCAGACAGGAGAAGGCAGAAGAATGTCAGCCTGCCAGTATCCAGCTGCTTCTCTCTTATTGGTATTCGGGGCACATACAGCCGTCCTGAGTGTCTGTTGCACGTGCCAAGGAGGAATGTGGGATATGAGGGGATGGAGAGAGGCGGAGGAGGAGAGGAGTGAGGCCCCCTCTTTCTCATTTTATCTGGACCTAAAAATAGACAGCATCCTCCCTTCTTTTTCTATTCCCAGTGCTTCTCTGTTTCCATACCCAGCCTCCCTCGCCTGTTTCTCCTTCTCTGTTTTCCTCTCATCCTTTACCTCTTCTTCCTTGTCTCTCTGTTTAGTCTACGTAAACATCCTCTCTGGTGCCCCATGATAAGACTCCTCAAGTGTAATGCCAGACAGTTTGGAAGCTGCTAACAGGCTTGCCATGATGAAGGATTAACTATAGGGGTGATTTCATTTAACGCCACAATATTCCCATGGCCTGATAGCACTGTTTAATCATCGAAAATAAAAGCATGATTATTAAGTGCCCCTAAGCATGAATCCTTAGTGTCAACAACTGCAGAGTGCTAATCACAAATAAGTACTGAAATCACAACATCATCTTTAAGATTCAGTCTGTTAATATTGTTAAAATTATTAGTTATTAATTAGTATACTCTGTATGCCTGATCAATAGATGATAGGATGCTTGTTGAAGTGTGTACACACTCTCTAGCAACCATTTGCAGTCAAATGAACTGGCTCAAACTTGTCGCACACGACATCTGAAAGTAATGCAGCTTTTCTTCCTCCTTTATCTACTAATTTGTGATAGCACGCTGTTTGAGTGATGAAATCATGGTAGGTGGGCAGGAGGGATATGGGCTTTCAGTGGATTATGTTCTAGCACATGGCTAACCTTGGCTTAGTCATCGCGCCCACTACCCGCCCACCAAGAAGATGAGAGTGAGAGAGAGACAGTGAGCGTGAGAGCATGAAATAGATAGAGAGAGAGAGGCCTTGCCCTGGGAACACTATCCCACCATCAGCCAGGAACACCAGATCATACCAGAGTTAGAGAGAAAACAAGTTTTAAAAAAAAAGTAGACAGAAAAATGAAGGTCAAGCTCCAGGAGTAATATATCAAAACTGATGCACAACAGTGATGAGATGAATTCAAACAAATAAAGATAACACTATAAAAGCAGAAATAAAACAGGCAAATGAGTGTGTGCTAGAGTGTGAGAGCCCTGGGTCAGCTGTATCAGGCACGTAATTACATTTCAGCAAATACTGTAAAAGGGCAAACAGTTTTATAGTGGTGTCATCATTGCTGACCCTGTTCTTACTCCAGCCTGCTACAAACTCACTGCTACCACTGACGCTAAAGCTGCTGTACTACTAGAAATACTGTGGTTGCTACTAGTTTTATTACAATTTCTGTAACAGCACAAAAACAAGATACAGGGATAAATAAATGCATGAATGAGAATTACCATACAATGTACAAACTAGGATCTATTTCATTATGAGCTTTTTTTATTAGTTTTTTCATTTGGTGCCAATGAAACAACTGTGGCCACAGCATTGGCTTATATTGTGCTGAAGTTGTTATGGAAAAGGTGTTCGTATATAGTTACTTATTTTTGCATTAATCACACAAAGAACAACATTAGCATTTATTTCAGGCCATGTTAGTGTAATTTTAGCTCTGTTTTTAACAGAAAGCTGGCTCTTTAGCTGCTAAATGCTCCACTATTTTCACCAGCTAGTCACTAACTTTGTCTCGAGAGAATGTGCAGACCATGAAACTTAAACACTGAGCTGATTTTGTATATTATTAGAAATATTGTTTAAGATCTTGTCATGATAGCACCGCAATGATCAGAAGGTCAGAAATAGAACTGGAGTGTGCTGCACTTCAATTTTTTTGAAAATAAACCAATCAGAGAGGTATATTACAAAGCAAGTTCAACGTAGTCAGGCTTTCTTAGCTGGCTAGACAAAACATCCTTATCAGGGGTATGATGGTGGTGGTTCTTGTCTGATTTTCCAAGATTGTGACCATGGTTACATCTATATTTAATAAATTCTATTATCTTCACAAAAAAAATAAAAAGCTCACATTATTACTGCTGGGTAACAGGAGGACAGTTGTGGGTCTGAGACTATGTTTTCTTTATGTGACTCATGACATGGAAAACTCTGGCTTTAAGCTCAAAATACCCTTCTAACCCATTAATCTCACTTCGTAGTACATAATTCCGGTTAGTTCAGATTACAGAAACACATACAAAAAAGCATTAATAATGTCTATCCCTTCTGTTAAAAAAACTCAACTCTTGAGAGCTACAATTATGAGCCAAGATACCATAAGATGGGTCAGAAATTCTGAATTATTTGATGTTAAACAAAAGAGGGTTGATACATCCTGCAAGAATCAATTACAATGGTTATAAAATGAAAATTTAGTGTTTTTTTATGGAGAAGTCATCACGTAGTGCGTTAATCAGCCTTGGAACATAAGACTTTATTACAGTCTTTCAGGAATTGAATAATACTCTAAAATGTGCTGTGCTTGCATAAAGCATGAGATGGCAGAAACCCACTGGCTGGCAAAATTGGAGCAAGAGCTGCATTAACCGTAGCAATGTCAAACGAGGATAAATGCTAGTGTTTTTTTTTTTTCCAGGGAGCCGGCATAGCTGGCTTTGACTACCTCTCATCCATGATTCAATGCTTGTCTCTTTCTCTCTAGTAGAGGGTTTGTCCCTCGGGGAGAGAAGTTGAGGAGTCAGGGGAAATATTGAACATCTTTCTGCAGCCATATGCCATGGATGATGATTCTCTGAGGAGATGAGGAGAAAGGAGGCCGTGAGTTGTAGAAAGAGGCAGAAGTTGATAGAAAATACTGCGAAGACGTGCATTGTGGAGGATCTGTTGGCAACCATCTGGAAAGCGTTCAGAGAGAAATAGTGATAATACCAGCTGTCCATCAGAGCAGATGACAAAACATCAGCTGCTGCTTTTGCTTTTGTGCACAGGACTGCTTCACCAATGAGTTTGTATTATTAGATTTCCAGCAAGGAGGGAGACAATGGAGAAGTAGTACATCATGAAAGAAATTTAATGTTTTTGAAGCAGGACTGTACATGGACATGATTACCCTTAGCAAAAAATGAATTTAGTTTGGTGGAACTTCAACAAGTGAAACTAAGATTATTAGCCTTCCAAAATCATACATATTTTCATTTTGATCAATTAGGTCTGACAAGGTTATAGAGAAACTAGTCTAACAAACATCCAAAAGGTTGGGAAACAGGTGAAGAGTTGTTCTTTCTTTCACTTAGACACCTCCAACTTTAGATCAGATAAGGACACTACTGTCTGGGCTGTTATTAATCTTTGGTTCTCATTTTCAACCTGGAAACTTACAATCTACTGAAATTAGTTTCTGAATAAATTAGAGGCAAGAAGATTAAGTGTTCAGCACTGCGGATAAACATTTGTTTGTGAGATTAGGGAGTTTGGCGAAACATATCATTAATGATGGCCATTAGTTCTGGTCTATATCTGTGTCTGGTGAAATCTTGAACCAAAGACTGACCTCCAGAGATGTGTTCTTGTGCGACTGTACAAGACTGTGCACATCTATATTTCATAAATACTATTATCTTTTTAAAAAAAAACTCACATTATTACTGCTGGGTAACTGGAGGAGAGTTATGGGTCTGAGACTAAAGGTGTCAGTGTGCTCAAAACAAACTAGTTCATTTGGTGTCTCAGCCAGACAAAAGTGTTTATAGTCGTTTCGAACAGACTCAGTCGAAGTCTGGGTGTGAAGCCGTTTGTCACCTAAGAGGGACGAGATGAAATGAATTAGACAAACTTGAATAACTGACAGTCATTCCTTGAGCAGATTTAAATGGGATTTATGGTCTGTCGACTGGTCATATAATGATGCCAACCATCTCCTCCATGTGTGCTGATTGGAGGCCATTATCTGTAACTTTCCAAACGGACAATCTAGCATTCACACCTACTTCATGCCATGATTGGCCGGCTGTGTGAAAGCAAGAGAGGAGTCAAGCATTGTGCTTTTTATTCTAGCTCTCTTTTTTAATTTGTTGTCAACTGTTTGTGACACTTATCATGTGTACAGCCCAATGCAACACCATCACTGTCTTCCTGGGGAGAATATCTGTGAATGAAATGATAAACTCCATCTCCTCTACATCGCTTTTTACTCAAATTTCCAATGTAGCCATTTGGATCAACTATAAGTAGATTTTGTTTTTCAACATAGTCAAACAGCCTGCTTTAGGATTTTTTTTCTGAGGGATCCTAACCATCTATTTGTTGATCCATTTCCTTCCATTTATGTGGGGTCGGGTCATAGTGGCAGCAGGCTTAGCAAGGCAACAGAGTCCTTATCCCCTGCAACATTTTCCAGTTCCTCCTGGAGGATCCCAAAGTGTTCCAAGGCCAGATGGGATATGTAATCCCTCCAGTGAGTTCTGGGCCTACCCTGGGGTGTCCTCCAAGTTAAACATGCCCAGAAAACCTCCCACGAGGCATCCTAATCAGATGCCCGAACCACCACATCTCTACTGAGAGCACCATCTGGACATCTGAGCTTCTCACCCTCTCACAAAACTCATTCTTTAACTTATAACTCATGACCATGGGTGAATGGATCATAAAAATGCTTACTTTTACTCATAAGAAGTGGCAGACATAAGTGTGCTTTGGTTGTCTTACACCAATTCTCTTCTGAGTCTAGTATTCATGTCTGGCACTTAATTATAAGCTGGGTTGTGCACTTAGTCTGGTTACTTTAAAGAAAAAGTAAAGAAAATGCAGTATATTATGTATGGTATGTTACTTGTAACATGCATTGCGCTCTTTTCTTCTCCAGACCTGATGAGGCTCAGTATTTGCATATAAATTCATATTAGTTATATGAAGAGATTCATTTTTGGCAAATTCTTTATGTTGAGCTTTATTTGATGAAAAATTATAGTGAGAGATGCACAAGCAATAAGTTGATGAACCTACTATATTTCTGTAATAAAGGAGTTTTGACAGGCTATTTTTCGGGGTTAGAACGCCCCTGTTTCACATGTTCTGGGATGTACAAGTAGAGATAGCATTTTAAGAGTTGCTGCAATGCACCAGCAAAGACACACAACATCAGAAAAAAATCAATGTTAGATTTAAAATGCTTAAAACTGGCCCTTTAGATGTTTTACCCAGAAGGAAATGCATTTAACATGTTTTTTTTAAGTTCAAGTATACAGGCAATGTTTTTTGATGAGTAACACTGAATGTAAATGTATCTTTTGTTTTATTTTTTACAAGAAAACTGAGCGGGGCACCTCTAACTACATGGCACAATCCAGAATTCAGTTTAATTCAAGTTTGTTTGATTTAGTCCTATTCAATGAGTCATATAATGAATTATTCACCTTATTATCCTTTTATAAAAACGTTGGCTTACAAATAGTGCTCGGAACAAATAAAAAAGGTACTATATTTAAACATACAGAAAGCAACACAACAACATGTCACTCAGGTAACCTCAAGTCAATAACTCCACATGAGGAATCAAAGATCTGCTTGTTTGCCTGCAAACATCAGTCTCACTTTCATCCATTAGCAAATCAGATCAAACCATTAACAGGCTCTCAGTCACACCTTCAGGAGCATTTCAAAGCTGAGGAGACATCGTGGTTGACAACATTCATTTGTGATCATCCAAATAAATCAAAGTCTGTTGTAAGAAAGCCATCTGTCCTTCAGTGTCCATCAGAGCTCACTTATGATAATACTGCTGCTGTAAGCAGGACTGTTTTACGGTGGCATCAGGTTTTTCTTATCACAGTCCTCCATTATGGGAATAACGGACAAAGCAGTACACCACCAACTGGTACATTATGAAACACATTAATGATATTAGGAGCGAGGGGAAAGAGACTGAGAGCGAGAGAGAGAGAGAGAGAGAGAGACAGAGAGAGACAGAGAGAGAGAGAGAGAAGGCATCGAGGAGGAATAATTCTAATCTAAAAAATTCATGGATCTTTACAGTTTGGTGGAAAGATAAAGACACGAGCTGCAAACGGCAATGAAGCACTTTTAGTCCTCAGGGTCTTCACTTCTGTACATTCTAGGATGTGATGTTAATGCAGATTGCATTTAATGAAGAATAAAGAAGACAGAGGGAACTAATGTGCAGAGTGAGAGAACATCCTCAAGTGTGAAACAGTGAAGTGACATTCGAAGAAACAGATGCTCACGTTTGATTGATGGCTCAATGGAGCTTGATTATGTACACAAAGACAGAACTGTATTAATGAATACAATCGAAAGCAAGGCTTATTGAGGACCAAACTGCAGATGTTATTAAAAGGCTAATCACTGGTTTGCAGAACCTGTCTCACAGAGTGAAGAAATAAAACTTCATCTTGGATGCAGTAATTACCTTCACTCCAGGCAGTGTTCTCACCTGGGCATCTGTCCTTCACATTATGTGATCCCAGCCTGCTGCGAAGCAGACTGTTGTCCATTCTCCATCTGAGATCTCCAATCAGCACACCTATGAGAATTGAATAGAGAAAAGTGTGAAAGGGACAATAAAAATGCAAAACAAGCATAAGGAAGAGACACAAGACTGGGGTTGAGAAATTCATTTAAAACTAAACGGATAATAAATCAGGATGCTTCATGTCGGATTGAATGTGAACAGACATAACATGATCATCTGATGCCAAGGTAAAGATAGGGGCTTTTTGGGGGCTTGTTGCTTTTCTCTCATTGCTCATCAGGCCTTTTCCATTGGGGGTCGAGCAATTTGGTTTATCAAGGCCAATAACGATACTGATTATTAGCACTCAGGGAGACCGATAACCAGAATTTGTAACTGATACACACTTACAGCAAAAATAACAATTTTGATGTTATAATTTAGAATAAGACAAGCTCCAACCCAAAACGTGTTTAAAATCCCTTTGTTTTCTTATGCTTTACGTCTGTTTTATTAAGAGAACTTTTCAACATCTTTCAGTGCTGACAGGTCTGACGCGTAACCAATGTGGTAGTGCCCAGGTCAACAACCGGTCTTGACCCATTTTCCACTACATAACCCTGAGTGCTCTGTGGTTAATGTGCTATAGTGACTCTGCTCAATGGATGATGTGGTGAAGTAGCGCTGAAATGATTAGTCAGTAGAAGCAACTCACATTTCCCATTATTTTTATGATTTATTAATCGTATAATATATCTACATTTTTAAGCAAAAGTTATATAGTACTGTACATCCTAAATCTGGTTTCAGAAATGTGAAGAGTTGCTGCTTTCTCTGTTTTATGTCAGTGTGAGCAGTTTCGGGAGGTTGGCTGGACAAAGAAATACATCTTGTGGGTCGAACCACTGATCTGTTAAATCTCTAAAACCTCACAATTTGCCATTGAAATTGAAATGCAACAGAAATTGACATTTTGTATTTGTATATAAATACTATAAATTGATCCAAATGTATACTTAAAATTGTGATATTTCATTAAACTAACTTTATTCTGCAAGTCTCATTTAAAAAGTCTCTGAAATATATCATTTGCATGAACTAGATTGTGTAAAAAAAACAAACAAAAAAAAAAAACTGTACTCATCAGCACAACCATTTATCCATTAATGACTTAGTCATGTGACAACAATTCAGGAAGTTTACGACTGAACTGGGTTGAACTGCAGGCTATGCAAAATCAAAATGTACATAGCAAAATATCTATAATGTGTAGAGTTACTATTATTCTCTGGTATAGCATCTGTGGGCACTTGGAAAAATGTACATATTGATCACAGATTTTCCATTTTTTGTAAATTGTATGTCTTTTTCGTGATTTATGGTATTATAACTTATGTATAACTTTGTCACAAGATATGTTTTTGAGTTTTGTCTACTTCTAGCCATGACTGGGATGTTTACATGAAGATGCAAGACTTTATATTGCTATGAAAAATGAGCCCAGAGTAAGTAAAAATGTGACAGGAACTGCCTGGGGATCCAAGAGTTAATCAGAAAATGTAATTACTAGCTCAATCAATAATGAAAATAACAGCTGATGAGGTACCATGAATGGATAAATGGGATTATTCAGATATTACACATGTACAATAATATCAATAGTGTTGGAAGTGACAATGAAATGTCAAATACTGGAATAATAATGCTATGTCCTAAAACAGTTTTTAGGAATTACTATCAGACACCAACAAAATTATAACTCTGTTGTAACACATGATGTGCCATCCTTCACACCGGAGGCCTCCCTCCCCCACGCTGCCCCCACAACCACCGTCTTTCTTTCTCTCTTATGAATGAGTGATGGCAAGCTGCCAAAGATGTCCTTGTGATAGTGGTCCCAGACTGTGTTGCTGTGGTAACCCGTATGGTAACCTCAGAGAGCCTTAAGATTCATGGCATCTATTCAACAACCTTGTCAGCGTGAGCTCAACAACTTCCCTCACCTATCCACAGGGTAATTTTACTTCCAGTGCCCAAGTGGTCTGAAGTGTCTGACTAACTTTGTTTGCATTTTGCCAGCACCAGCTAACAATTCTTTGTTCGTGTTAGAGAACAATAGCCATTTAGTTGAGCTATTATAATTATTGCTTAACCTCACACTTTCCAGTCGTGCCCAAAATTATTGGTCTTTGTAGTCATTAAAAAACTGCGCTGGAAGTATAATTCTTTGAGAAATTATTAACAGCATGCTTTGCCTGCATTGTGGCCTGCCCATATTCCCCACAGTATGGCATGAAGAACATTGTGTTTTTGGATTTGCTCAATATGCAAATGTGCCAGCCTGACCAGCAGAGATGTGTTTTCATTTGTGGTGACATAGCGTTTCAGTGTGATTTAATGCAGCTGTAGTGTAAACCTGTGTTTTTTTCTCGTCTTAATATTGATCCTATTAAAAAGTCCCACCAAAAAAAATACACAAAGTGAGTCCGTGCTGTGTTGAATTTGCTTCCCAGCAATATGACGATTAGGGTAATGCTTTTAAGGCAGTTATTAACCTTGGATTTGATATTGCGTGTTGGACTTTTTTTGGAAACCACTGCTGTTTTTTTAGGCTAAAAAAGGAGAAATATTATCTCTTAGCCTCCACCACATATTCTGCCTCATTCATGAAGCCAAGGACTGCAGTTCAGAAGGAAATGAGATCAACCAACTGCAAAGACTGTTTTATCTAGTAGAGCTGTCATGCTATATAGCCACAGGTTCTATTCAGGCTGCTCTCACAGTGCCTTAGGCAGCCAGACTTTAACTGGGTTGCTCACCTATTTTGATGTTGCGCTTTTTAAAATATAATAATCCCCACCTTCTGGGTTCAGAAGCTTTCATAATATGTGTGTGTGCAGCTCTGAATTCTGTCTGTGCATATGCTCTCGCAATGTGACTGATAATAGCTGTGTGCTCTGCGTGTCATGAAGTGATGGGAATATCTGAGCCGTCAGTGTGTGTGTGTGTGTGTGTGATGCATGTGATCATCTATGTTGTGTGAGAGCATATTTGTGCGATGCAGAGTTGGATGGGAATGTCTGTTCTCTCCATGTAGACACGCTTGCCCTCAGATAACACTGTCAAGGTAATACCGTTCGCCCCATACGTCTGATGCAGTAACATTCACTCATCACAGCGCAGGCAGCGAGAGAGGGGGGCAGGAGTGAGAGCGGGGACGAAAAGAAGGAGAATAGGAAAGCTTTTTAATTTCCTCAGCAGCACAGTTAGCAAGATTTTTTACATCTGCACAGACAGGCAGAGGCTGGAACGAACTCTAGATGAGTTTCCAATTGAGTGACAAGAGCTTTGATGAGGTGCACCATGAAAGACCACATGCAGATCTCTTCTAAAAATCTTTAGAATTTATCAGCAGCACAGGTACGCTTCCAAGTTACGTTACGTTAATAGTCATCATTATTTTAATTCAAAATAAATCTTCGTGGGTTGCTCGCTCTCTAATAAACACAAGTCTGTCGAAGGGTTTTAAAGCTTATGAGGGTAATGATGTTCTAATTAAGGCTGCTTGAAAGTTAAGTTTGAGTTCATTGAGCACTGAGGCTTTTCTTTCCATCTCTTAAATCTAGGTCAGTGCTGGAGACGAATAACAATCATTCACTGAGGACTGAAAACATTTCATGCAATCTGTAGGTTTGCAGCACAGTCAACGAATGAACGGCTTGCACGTGGAGCTCACTTCAAATGTCAAGGTCATGGTAGTTTACAGCAATTTTGAGCTGTGTTTCTTTGGGCGGTCTATTCACCTGTCATCATCTCACCCCTATGCACAGTGTAGTCCTTGGACTGTAAGTAACTTAAACCTCTCAAAAGCAGTTTATTAAAACGTAATAACTAGGCCAAGTTATGTTGTTAATTTTTTTGTAAGAAACAGATTATTCACAACAGACTCTTTAAAACCTTGAGAGATGGATCCACAGTAGTTCATGATCTCCATCTTGCAGCATTATTACCAAGGCACTGAAACAGCATATTTTCTAGCCTTTTTTCCTTCTTGCTGGTGTAATTAATAAAGCTGCCCTTCAAATGAACTATCTTAATAGAGACAATAAAATTAGTAAAATTCTCCCCAAAAAACCTCCCACCTTTCTGATGTGCCCACAATAGAACCTTACTAATAACTGATCCTTTCATCGACTCACTTTTCTCAGAAATGGCCCATCAAATAAGCGGACTCAGTGCACTTAATAGTGGCTAAAAAGAAATCTAAGAGGGCAGCATTGATTTACAAACGTGGTTTGAAATCTTTTTTCTTCTTCTTTTTTGCTGCTCCAAATGGCGCTTCTGAACATTCTGATTGCACCCTGAGTGCCCTCACTGATAGTCTTTGAAGTGTTTGAAGCCGTGTGCTGAAGCTCAGTATGTGCTTATATCCGGAGCTTTTGTTAGTCACTTCATATGTACTGAGTCCTGTGCCATCATTATTCAATGATTCACACTGTGCAGCCAAAACACTCACTCTTATCTGTTAAGAGGCTGCAGAGACGCAGTCAGACAGCTCTGGGTGGGTGGATGGGTGGGGGACAGAGAAAGAGAGAGAGACTCTTGCTTTCTCTCTCTCTTTCTCTCTTGTGGGGAACGACTTTCCTCTCTTCCTCGCAACATGAAGCCAGAGAGCATCCCGACTTCAAGAGCTTTAGATCCTGAATATTCACGCTGGTGGCATTTTACCATGTGTAGGCGGTGAGGGTTTGCAGAGATAGGAGAGAGTGTGTGAAGTATTGATCACTGTTGCTGTTGTCCCTGTTTGCTCTGTCTCACAGTAGCAGCAAAACTCTCAGAGAAAGACGGAGAGATAAAGAGAGATATATAGAGAAGGAGGTGTTATATGGCACAGTTGTTCAAAAGGGACTAGCTGAAGACAACTGGGATTAATTTAGAGGGATGTGTATAAATACAACAAAAGGAACGATGCATGCAACACTTAAAAGTAGATCCAAATGCTGTTGATATTCTTGTGCGACAGTTTCAGATGCTACAGCTTTGCAGTCTGGATTATATAACGATACTAAATGCTGTGATTTAAGCATGGCTGAGTTTCTTACTGAAATTCAACTCATATTTTTATCGGAATGCTATCATCTTGTCGAACTAAAATCCAAGAAAAAGCTCCCCCTTCTGATACTTAACCTGTTAGATACAACATTTTCTGAGGCTCAACAGTTTCCATTATGTTGTGATCAATAAAGTCTGCACCTCCAACCTTTTTCTTCAACTTGCCTTGTCTCCATTAATTCAGCCAGTGGCTTCTCACATTTCCCAGAATAAGTAGTAGGTATAAAAAAGGCATTAAAGCAGTGAAAGGTTATTATTGCAGCGGTTTCTCTAACTTAAAATAAAAACCTGTCTTGTTGCTGCAGTGGGTTGTGGTCCGTTTAGACTGCTGCCAGTGAAAACGATGGTGTGTCATTGGTGTGACATTGGGGCTTCTGTGGAACAATCAGTTGTAGGAACAAGAAAAATCCAATAATAAACAACAGCTAGGACTGGTTTTATAATTCAGGTCGTGATATTTGTGCGAGAGATTTAAGCCGTTTTATAATTTTATTGTGCTAAAGGTGGTGGTGAATTACACATGGGTGAATTACCAAGGAAGCATGTGTAGAGGCAGATCTACGGGCCTGACTCATGCAACACATCTGTGGGAGAAAGAGATTAACAGAACAGACTGAAATAATCTGAAAATGCGTATTTTTGACATCCATTCAGTGCTTTTTATTTTTTCCCTCTTTTCATTTCTCCCTCTCTTGGTCTCGCTGGCCTCCTCCAGCAGCTCTTTAGTTACAGTATTTGCCTGTGCTCCATCATTGTCAATTAGGCTCCATTCACTAACTGGGATGATTTTTTAGCTTCAGGGTATTTGACTAGCTACAGGCTTTCATTATAACATCATGCTACAGTCCTAGCTTATGAACTGCCAAACCCGAGTGGTTGCACATTTACATATCAAACCCGGCTCGGTTCATAATAAGAACTATGCCTTTCTCACCAGTATGGCCAAGAAATTCATTTTCACCCACATAAAACCCTGCATTGTATCAAATGGAAAGTGGCTGCATTCAAATTGCCTTTCCCAGATGGGCCGCGCTGATAAGTTGTGTGTTTGTCACATAAAAGATGGAGAAGCATCAAAATTTCGGGGGATGGAACAGGATAAGTCACCTTGCCGATATCCACACAATGCAGACTAAACAGTCTGTTATAATCTGATAAAAAAGGAAAAAGACACAACTTTTAAACACCTCCACACAACACAACAAAACACCTAGATATCTGTCTCAGATCCCCTGTTGTTTTGACCTCATTTTGTCTCTGGGGCACGCCACTGGGGGAAAAAATAACATCAATTTCTCAGCTAAAGATAGCCGGAAAAATGTTCTATTTAAAACCAATGAAAAAGGAAACTTTGTCTAACGCCACATGCACTTGGATGTTTAGTAATGGATGTTGTTACTACCTTGCAAAAAGAAAAATCTCCCATCACGTAACCCATTTTCACCTGATATGACTTCCTCTCACCATGAGGTTGAAATCTGATTTAAGAAGTTTATTAAAAAACATTTGATGGATTAGAAAAAATTGCAAGGTCAAGCCCTCAGCTACGGAAGCAGAAGGCATTCCTGTTGTGCTAGCACTGACAGGCAGCAAATGTTCAAAATGTTCAGAAATAATGACATCATTAACTGCCTGTGCTATTTCTCTATTAGAAATGGACAAACCTTGACATTATCACTTCAGTGAATGCCTCTCAGCACAGAGAATTGGAGGTGTATGAACACATTTGAGTCATTTTTCTAACATGTGCCTGTTTGTGTAGAATACATCAGTGTGTTAGCAGGATGGTGAACCCTGGGCACATATTTTTCGTGTGTGTATTTTTACTCTGTGGGAGGAGTTTGGGGAGATAGCCTGGCATCTGAGCCGCCTGACGTATCAGGGCAAAGCTCTGCTCTCAGCTCTTGCTCCCTTCTGTGTGTTCTTGGAAACGTGGTTGCCTTGTGTTGCCCTGCCAGGCCCTTGAGACAACTCCCAGTACATTTCTGCTTCAGCCGTTTCTGCAAATGTTTGTGTGTTTGCATGTGTGTGACTGTTAATGTTATTCCTCACTGTAGCTTTTTGGTTCAGTTGTAACTCAGTCAGTGCTGAACATGGAACATTTGTGTCTATATACTAAATTTTTGGTCCATGCTAAGTTTTAATGTGGGTTTTTTTCCAGACACAACTATACCCTGATGGATAATAACTACAAACTTCACTGCTAATTCTAACATTCAATAGCTGTTGGTGCAGCTTACTGGTGGTTTGATGTGACAAATGACACAAATCAGGCAGATTTATCAAAGGAGAGGCAGAAATCGGACAGCCATGATTGTTAGTCACCAACTTGGTTGCCTCACTCCATGTCCCCTAGAGACATGGCTGCACCACACAGGAACCTGTTCGGAACTGTTTACCGCTTTCTGCCATGTTGCTCACACACAGCCTCCACTTACTAACCTTCTCCCTCATCTCCTTCTTCTTCCACTGTCTCTGTGTTGCCCAGATGGAGGAAGTAATAGCACGCATGCAGGATGAGAAAAATGGCATCCCCATCCGAACAGTGAAAAGTTTTCTCACCAAGATCCCCAGTGTTTTTTCAGGTAAGCCTTCCTCTCTTTTCTTCTTCTTTTTCTTCTTCTTTTTCTTCTTCTGCATCTTCTTCTTCTTCTTTTTCCTCTTCCTCTTCTTCTTCAGCTGCATTAATACTCCATAAAAAAGATGAGTTCATTTAAACACCTCATTTAAGCCCATTATCACCGTCATTTTTACTGCACAAGATGAGCAGAAATAAACAACACACTGTAAACTGAAATCCTGATATTGGGTTTAATCCTCCCTTTATGCATTTTGCTTCAGGGCATCAGCAATGCCAGAACCACCACTGGTCACCATCACTTGGCTCGTCACAACCAGTTACATATCCAGGAGCTTCTGTCATGGGTGGCTAAGATGATGCTAGAATGATGAACAGTGGCAGAGAGCAACTCAATGTGAACACAGATAAATTTAAAGAGCTAACTTTAGCTTTAGTGACGCTGGTGAAACAACTAAAAAACGCTTTGGGCGTAGAGAAGAGAGGCTAAAGCACTGTTCTTTTTTAGCTTTTTCGATCTCAAGTCTACTACACAGTGTTTGTTTAAAAAAAAGGAAAAAAGTGCAGACACTACTGATTAATTTTACATCTGTGTAATCAGCGTCAACTCACATTCATCTCTGTGCTGTCATTTTGACAGATATTATGCCGTCAGCACAGCTACCAAGCAGCTATACTGGTTGTATTTGCAGTAGCATAACAGAGCTGCAGCACAACCTTATATTTGTAGCTGTGTTGGTCATCATCTACATGTACCTGAACCTAATTACACTACCATACATGCACATAAGCATGCATGCTCACGCTCCCAGCTATGGCCAATTTAGAATCACCAATTAACCTACAATGCATGTCTTTGTACTGTTGTAGAAAGACAACCTGCAGAAAACACACACAGGCACAGGGAGAACATACACACTCCACACAGAACCTTCCTGCTGTGAGGCTACAGTGCTAACCACTGCTCACTGCACCACCCCCATACACTTAGCCAATATATATAAAAGCTACATCACAATCACAAGGATCACAATATTTTCTGTTAAGCTATGTAGTGTATTTTTCAAATCTGGCCTCACTGTGGAGCACGAGTAGGGCCAATATGAAAGTTCACAAGTGAACTTTTCTGCAATAATATAACACTGACTTCATTTCCACTTTATATCGGGACCATTTGGGCTCACAATTTATAATAAATACACTGTTGATGACTGTATTGCTAACAGATTTTTTATTTTATATAATAACTGATGTAAATGTAGTTATTGTTCTTCCTCTTTTCCGCTACAAAGCTGCATTTTTTCATTCACTTGTTTTGTCAGGCCCTATACTGTAGATAGATATCTGTGTGTACGTTTAATATGAGGATTTTGTATGATGGTATCTGAAATGAGTGTGTGTGTGTTGTTACAGTGTGTTTTGTGGCATTCTGTGTAAGAAGTCCTTGTGCTTTCATTCTTTAAAGTGATTAACATCCATAGCTTAAAAACAGCTTGGCTGCTGTTTTCTGTAGATGGTCAAACAAATGTCACACGTCATACATATTGTTCGGTTCTGTTCTGTTTGGTGTTGTTTTGGTTTTTCTATAGAGCTTGTACCATTTACGATTTATTCTAAAATTTCTCTATTTTGTTGCTATATAATTCTCCTTTGCTTAAAGCTCTATGTTGACTTTACTGTGTTTTTTTGTGAGCAGAATACATTTAATCTGGTTCTGCTAACATGATAGTTCCAACTGTAATTCATTGTATACACTCATATATCATTTCTATGTTCTATGTTCAAGTGTCACTTGCCAGCAGTGCATGTTTTACATTACTGCCCTTCACTGTATCCTGTTTCTGTGTGCTGCAGCAATCATCCAATATTCGCCATCACTGGGATCATTAATAATAAATAATCTTATTGCTTAGCGTTCTGTTTAAATTATTGTCACATTCTGATGCAAGCACATGATTTCACTTGCGTGCACGTAGACACATAGACACACACAATCCCAAGTGCACAGCTCAATCTATGGCCATGATATTAATCAATTTGGAGAACATCCTTGTTAGAGGATTACCTTACACATCTCATTTAAGCTCCCTCTAAGAAAGTGGGTCAACTTTGATAGTGTGAAAACGGGGGTTGTATTAATGATGTTAATCCATGGAAAATCTCATCTGGTTATGGGGGCACAAAAAAAGCAATGGGGGTGCAGTGAGAGAGAAATGGAAAGACCAATCGCCGACAGACAGAAAGGCAGCTTGATGGACGGAGAGACAGCCACAGGGCTTGACTGTCTCACTGCATGAATTCCCTCATTTCACACCTTTTTTCTGCCTTCTGTGGCTTTCGTCTCCTCAATACACCTTCACCTGTCAGTATGACAGACAGTAATGATAGCTTGGAAAATATATATTTAGCCAAAGTGCCAAAGTCACATGGTGTGCCGGGGTGTGAAAATGCCCGGGGGGCAGAGGATGCTGTTATGTTTTTCTGAGATGTGAAAATGATTCAGTTGCATTCTCCGATGGGGAAGATTCAAAATGACATCCATCATATAAAAAGTTTGATGCCCTTTCTAAAAAAAAAAGGGCAACGGGGATATATGAGTCATATTTAGACTTATATCTTAACTCAGAATAGTTTGTGATGATTTCATCAGCTGTTCTATAAAAAGGTGATACACTTGTATTATCTTGCCTGTGGTCTGTTCAGGTTTAGATTTATGCATTTGTTCTCTCCTCCTAATCTTTATTCTTACCCATTCACGATTTATTTTTTGTTTATGACAGCTTGCAATGTATGCTGGCTTAATAAACGCTTTGAGTCGGTGATGAATTGTGTTGCTTATAATACAATACACGCTTTATTACACCATTTTACCTCTCTGGTCATTTCTATTAATGGACTTCAGCCAAAGAGAGCCAGTTTAAAGAGGGTGTCAGAAAAGAATATTTGGTAATGGATGGCCTATTACCCACCTACGTGGCACAAGGCGAGAGGAATTGGTATGCACTGTAATGATGAGGGGAGGGGCGGAAGGTTAAGAGTATCACTGTTTTCCCTTTCATTTGCATCTATATGCAAAAAAAGGGTGTTTAAGCACACTGTGAACTGATGTGTTATGTCAGCGGTTCATATTCATGTGCTTTCTCTTCTTTCAGGTTCTGATATTGTACAGTGGATGATCAAGAATCTGGACATTGAAGATCAAGGTAAAGGCTGAATACTGAAATGCTCAGTCTTGATGTAGGTGTTCTAAAAACAGTGGGAACTTAGTTATTTGGCTGCTGATTTGTCCCCTTTAACAGCGGGGTCAGCTGGTAGTTCAGCAGCAGCGGATGTGATGCACAGCTCATGGAGGCAGTTTGTCACACACTTGCCAAAATTTGCATTTAAAAAAACAGCTAAATTGTGGCATACTTGATGTCATCTAACTTCTAACTTTCCAGCAGTCCTTTGAACTGCTCCTCTGTGATGTACCACTACTTTGGGAAAATGAACCAAATCTCAGCTTAAAATTGTGATCTTTCATCAAAATCACTTTATTCTAGTTTTCTCTTTAAAAAAAAAAATGCAAAAAATGAATTATTTGCTTTAGCTAGATTCTGTAAAAAACTAAAAAGTCTTTTCAACACCAGTAGTGATTCAGCTGTGACCAACAGTCACATGACAGAAATTTGGGACTTTATGGCTGAACTGGGCTGAACTGCAGGCAGTGTTTACACAGAACAGATAAAAGTATCAAAACAAACATGTAATTAATAAAATATGTATAGCATGTAGAGCCGCCTTCAACATGTTCCTGATTGTGTGTGTGTGTGTGTGTGTGTGTGTGTGTGTGTGTGTGTGTGTGTGTGTGCAAATGGACTTGCTTGAGTTTCTTAAACACGTTTCACCTCTGATCTAAAAGTTTTCTTCATGTGAGGATCACATGAGTCAAGGTGTGTGACTTACATTATAGCCAAGCAGACTCGCATGACCCAGTGCAATAGGTTAACTACCTGTGACTCCCTACTAGTCAGTTAGATCCGAAGAAGTGAAACATCTTTAGGAAACTAAAGCAAGACCAGCTGCCGTCGTTTTGGCACTTACACACAGTTTTGTTTTAGTGTACGCCAGGCTGGGATACTGGTGGTTTCCAAGGCTAATTGTAAGGAGAGGGGCTGATCCGATGTTGTACAACCTAAATTTAGATTAGTCTGCACTAAAAGAAAGAGAAAAACCTACAGGCCACTTTGGAACCTATGTACCATTAGCTGACTATATGTAAAAAAAATCCACAGTTTTGCCTTTTCCTTTGATCTGTCTTTGTGTGTCCTTGAGCTATAGCACTGCAATTCTTCTTCTTCTCTCCTTCTTTTTTTCTGTCTTATTATTCTTATTTTATTCCACTGTGATAGCATAAAACTAGACCGTCTTGAAGGTGATGCCGAATTACGAGCTGAACCCGTCATTGCACATAAAATGACTCAAAAGTGGGCAGGGTGAAGTGTGACGAATGTGGAAAGTTAAAAACCAAGTGCTTCCGAAGATTAAAGATGGTGATAAAGAAGTTTAGCTGGTGTGAAAAGCAGCTTTTCAGAGTTTTCTGGTGACTGTAAGTGTATGTACTTGGATATTGGAGTGTTTATGCGCGTGGGTGTGCATTTCAGTCTGCTCTAGTGGGTGCCTCAGAGTTGTACACTGAGTTCATAACTGTGACTCATCAACTCACAACTCCTTTGTGTCTTGTTTCATTTGTATGCATGGATCTACCTGTCTTTGTCTATGTTTGTCAGTTGTGGCACTGACTTTGTATGGTGCATATTTATGTGTAAGCTGAATCACCTGCAGTATTTGAGATCTTTCGACTGATCCAAGTGAACAGACTGTACCCGTGTTTTTTTTTTTCCCTCTTTGCTTATGCCAAGGCAAAGTACAGTCTCTGACATTTAAATTTGCCCAAGAGATAATGCTTTTCCTCCTGCCTGAGATGAGCATTGTGATTAATTATGCATTTGTATCATGGGAATCTGTGATGTCTCAATAAATAAATTAATACACTGACAATAAACAACAAACAAGGCCTGTCAAGTCAGTTAAATCAGCTAAACTGGACCAAAATGCTAATTTCTGCTGCACTGTTAGGGGACTCTAGCAATAACATTTACATTTACATTTACATTTATTTGTTCACCTGCAGTATTAATAATTCTCTGTAATATAATTTATCCTCATCTAAATTGCCCAAAACTGCAATTTTGACACAGTGTGAAAAAATGTGTCAGCAAGCAGATGTTCTTTGTCCTTTAAGAGTGTTTTTATGCTTTTATCTCTGCACTTTTTTTGCAGCACGGACACAAAACATGCTGTCGGTGGCCCTGCGGTGGTAAACAGAGTGCTGCATAAAACTAAGTGACTTTAGCACAGAGCAACTCCTGGCGGGGCTGACAAACACGGCAAAGGGAAATGCAATTAATTTGGCTCACAGCACGATAGCAGTGGGTTTATTATGTAAAGGCAGATGAGCTTATATCAAAGTTGACTGGGGATTTAGAGGGTTTTTTTTTTTTTGCTAAATGAATGTCTCAGATACTGACATGGATCCGATGAACTAATTATCATCAAGTTTGGAAAACTCTTGACCCTCAATCTTATTTTCATTCATCTCTGCATTTGATTAGCTGACAAAAAAAATGCTTGAAAAGTTCTTCTCGAAAGTTTTATACATCTTTTGGGATGTTTTAGCAGAAGGTGTTGCACTTGTAGCTCTTGATCATCGCACTTTTACTACAATTAAAATCATGATTTGTTGTTTTGAAAAAGCTAGTTGGGTTGTGTAGAATGGAAACAATTGCAATTTACCACATTTATGGTGGCTGTTATGGTTATTAGCTTACAGACCTGTTTAGTCCAGTTCAGGCAGCTCACATAGGGAATGGAAATGCTGAGAAGAAAGGGGATTTTCCAGCAGGGGTAGGCCAGTGACATTTGGGATTGCCATTTGCATGAGGGAGTGTGCTTGTTGTTGGACAATGTTTATTTGGGTGTCTAAATCTCATCAACACGGATGGCAAAATCCAAGGTTTTCCAGCAGAACACCACATAGTACCAATATGATCAATGTTTTTCACGTCACCTGACAGTGGTCGAAATGTCGTGGCTGATTGGTGTAAATCTGAATGACATGATCCACAAACTGAAGGTGTTGTAAATCTTCTTGTTTTTTAAAGACTAGAATCCACATCAAGTAGCAGCCGAAGGTGGTTGTAGTTTAGCATGTAGAATATCAGTGAAGTTACAAAACGTCTACTGATCCCTACAGGTCAGAGACTTCAGGCAGTGTTTGACTGCAAAGGATGTTCCCCGCAATGTTTAATATTTATGGGCTTTTAGCACTTCAGGTGTAGCCTACAGCGAGCTGACCGAGTCGAAGCCAATGTTGTGCTTCCTGTTTAAATCGCTGTCAGTACGATGGGAAGATCTCAAAATGTATTCATCCCATAGGAAAAAGAGAAAAACAGGAGTGATCATGTCAATTTTTCATAATGTTATTAATATGTAATCGCATGAATTTGCCTATTCATATGTAGATAATCAGTTCCATATCAGTGTTTTGCAGCTGTTCTGACCTCTGACCTGCCTGAAAATAAATCCTTAAAGGGGTATCAAGAGCAGCCATCTTATATCTTATTACTGAAAAACTTACAGATCAGCTCTTAAAAATGTAGAACAAATTCTCAAAACCTCATACTAATAGAACACTACACAAGTAAAATAATATTACAATGACAAATGAATTTGTAATAAGTTGTAAAAAGCTATTAATCACGATGCCCCAAATACATATGCACATAATTAATAATAGTGTATCATTATTTAGATCACTGTGGGAGGACCTTGGTTGTCAGAAAGCAACAATCTAAACATTTAACACGTCTAAACAACACTAGATAAATGCCACAGCCAAACTCAGCAGACCACAACAGAACGTCAACAAACAGCCAGACTATCAGTCAAGCTGTCAGGGAGCGTGTATCTGTGTGTTATTATGGGTGTGAATTGCATATGAAAGAGCACCTAATCTGCTCAGTGGAACAGGGAATAGTAAAATGATATCTGAGGGAGGACATGTGGCTCATCAGAACAGCATGGAGAGGATGCATACGGTTCTGTATAATGACCCTGGTTTTCTCTGTCAACCCTCTTTAAACCTACTCTTCGTCAGTCTCAGTGGAGCACTACGGATCATATTTTTCAGTCTCCTGAGATCACCCTCCTCTCTAAGCTGCTACACTGGCATACATATGGATAAAAGCATCTAACTTCCTTCTTTGCAATATCACTGTTCTTTTATCAGATCCCCGTAATAGCTTTGTTGCACATATTTTGCGTATGAATTCACAATGTGCTCCTCCATGACTGAAACCGGTTGTGCAACAGGTAATTGTTTGCTTTGCATAAAAGCTGCATTACAAGTCCTATGAGGTTTTGCAAGAGTACAAAAGTCAGCAAAATTTCCTTGGAGTGCTTGTTCAGCAGAAGAAAGAAAAAAAAAGAACAGGTAGTTTTGTGTATTGATTTCCAACCTTGATTTCCATCTGAAGAGTCACAATATAAATGAAAAAAAGCAAAGTTGTATTGATATCATGAACTTCTCTTGAATCTTTGCTTTGAGTGTGAAATATTGGATCATTTTACTTCTTTGGGCCTGAGACAGTTGTTTAAATAACTTAGAACCTATACTTTCCAGATTAAAATAAAGATAATTTTCTACCTTGACATCTCATGCGAACAATAGTAATCAGAATACACGTAGCTACAATACTGAATCTCCTTCCTCGTCTTTAGATAAAGATCAGCTGGCAGAATACTCCCACACTCCACTTGGCAGTGTTCCAAACTGCTGGGTTTTTGGCACATAGCTGGTAATATGATGAAATCAAAGGGTGTTTTCCCCTTGGACGCCGAGGCCGGCCTTTCTCGACAACTCGACTAATTCCAGTCCAAGGTTTAGCCTGCTATAAAGCTTATGTTATGTTATGCTAAATGAAAGCCAAGAAGCTTCCCTCCTACTAGGAATTGATCTTTATAGACTTACAGACTTACAACAACAACAAAAAAAACCTTCTCAAGGAACAACAAAAATCTTGGTTAATCTTCTGTTTAATCCCCTGAAAAATCCTCCACCACATTAGTCTGATTTCGCATTTTTTCAGATGTGCTCTTTTGTGCTAATTGCGCTGTGTACTTTCCATAGTATATCTTTGGTCTGGATACTAAATCAAAACTTGCTGTTCAAATTTTACGTTTACTTTTGTGATTTTTTTTTTTTTTTTTACAAAATGAGATCCAATTTGGTCTGTAGTTGAACAGAAGACATTAAGCTCTAATGGCTAATGTCCCAGATGTCCTTTTTCATGCTTTGCGGACTTTACTTTCATCTGACAATCATCCTGTCTGAGATAACAATCCAGAAAATTAATGTTCTGAATGCATAATAAGTAAGGAGGTATATGCATGAGTTGATTCTTCCTTGTAAATGTCTGACAACAGATGCAAAAGATGTACATGGATCTAATATGTCCATGTAACTTTAAGTCACGGAATCAGGGATAATATAAGGGATAAAATAATGGATAACATCGCTTTAAGAGCGGCTTTAAGAAACAGTACAGTGTGTAAAGAGGAAGCTTATAAGTAAACAGGTTTGAATAAGTTATGAGTCATCATTTATTATTAAATGGAGCACACACACATGCAAACACATGAGCATCCTGACCTCTTAAGACTGTGACAGTCACCTCAGTGGTAAAGGAAAAGCTGATCTATATTTATCTCACACACACAAACACCCAGTGTGTGTGTGTGTGTGTGTGGTGGAGAGTTCATATTTTATGCATGCATACACTAAGCTTCTTCTATAGTATTCATAGCTCTGCCTATTTAGACTAAGTGAAGCCTTTCAACCTTTGTATCTCTTCGCTTATTAGTGTGTTAAGTCAGTTTGAGTTAGCCTCCCCTGGACGGCACACAAAAGATTCCACGATCAAATCAGAATGTAAAACACCACCCTCCCCCCTAACGCCATTCATAATGAACAAAACATGGCAGCATTAACAGAGAGCTGTCAACAAATTAAATGAAACATGACCGATGTCGACACCATGAAGGACGCCCAGGTTTAGAGTTGCGGGGACTAACTAGTGGCACGTATTTGATGGTGATTACATGTTTTCATTATCTGATGGTCTGAAATCAGGGACAGTGAGCCATGCGCGGTGGAGCGCCAGAGGGAAGCAGGTTTTCCCTCCAACTGAGCACAACACCAGATGATTTGACTGATGAGTTCCGCCTCTCCGGCTGAAGGTGGACTAATCAGCGAGACCTCCTGCTGTGCTGTTTGGTTGGAATGGAGACCAAAGCAGCATCAGTCTATTAAAGCAGCAGCTCCTAATCCAGGTCCCGTTGTCCATTCTGGCCATTTTGTCAAGAGTGAATTTGCGCCTGAGGATGAATGGTGAATAAAGTTAACAGCACGGTGGCCCAGGATCTGTGATGAGGAACTATTGATCGCAAAGTTATCAGAGAATCTCTTTTTAATCAAAACATTAGATATCAAAGCAGATTTATCTTTTCATGCACGGATAAAGAGTGCTTGTAAAGAGAGGCAATTAGATTTTTAAATTAAGGAAGGCCCTTATCATCCTGATTCTTAAAGCAAATGTCTGACATTTTGAAAAAAATGTGCTTATTTGTTTTTGTGATGAAATGATAAGATCCAGTATCTGTCTGTTAAATATGAGGCCGCAGCAGGCAGCCGAATAGCTTCGCCGTGCATAATGACAGAAGGAAATAATTAGCTTGGCCCTGTCAAATGTTAAACTCTCCCACCAGCACTTGTAAACCCTCCAATTAGCACCATATATTGTTTGTTCTGTTGTTTGTTTAATCCAAAGTGGGAAAAAACAACAACTATTTAACATTTTACAGGCTGTTATGTGTCATACTATTTCTTGGCTCTGAGAAATTTGGCCAGGAAACCAGCAGAAGAACTCCAAGAAGTTACCGGGCCCAGCCAAGAACAGTCAGACACATAACCCTCGTAAACGGGTGAATTGTCGTTTTCACACTTTAGTTTTTAAGCAGATTATGCAAATGCAAAATGTGCTGAAGCTGTAAGTGATCCTTTAAAGCGCTGATGGATTTTGTCTTCATTTAATGCCGAATGGTTAACTGTTTTTTCAGATTTTTTGGTGCTAAGCTATGCTAAGCTAAGCTAAGCTAGTGTATATTATTGTTATCAATCTTATCATCTAACTCAAAATAACTAAAATAAGCATTTTTGTTTATTTCAAATGATTAAATTGTTATTAGAAATGTGACATAATTTAACTTATTTAAAAGTCTGTTTTTCTTTTTTGTTTTGGTTTCAGGATCTTTTATTTTGGAAAATAAATACATTAAGGTATAATTCAGTGGCTGTGGAGACACTGAAAAAGGCCAATTAAGGTTGCACATATACCTGTGTAATAGCCTCAATTCTACATTCTAAAATACAGGGGAAATTAGAGGTCAACAAATAAGTTCCCACTATTTGTCATTTTTCTCATTCGTATAATATCTGTACCTCAACAGTGGTGCAGTGCTGTGGAACTTTCTGCTCTCTGTTCGGAAAAAAATCTTGGAAACACTTGCAAAACAGGCTGATACCAGTGTGAATGTTCTAAATGCACAAAAATAACATTGTAGGTGCTGGTGTGCAATGTTGCCTCGAAAAACTGAGGGATTATGAAGCTGTAAATTGTGTTTTTGTCTGTGTTTCCTTCCAGTGGAGGCTCTTCACCTAGGAACTCTGATGGCTGCACATGGTTACTTCTTCCCCATCTCAGACCATGTCCTCACTCTCAAAGACGATGGCACTTTCTATAGGTTTCAGGTAAGAATCATAATAGCGCTCTGAATCTTATTGGAGTCGAAGCATTTTGTAACAACTCTCTAGATATCTAAGGTTACATTTAAATAGATCTAAGATGAAGAAACGACCTGAAAAGACCTTAATTGTTGTGCTTGAGTCAAAGAATTTCAGTCAGGCAAATCCAGTAAAACACAGAGTTGTAAACTTTTATTTGTAGACTCTGAATTCAAACCTTTTATCCAGATTTTAATTCAGGTCATGAGGTGTCAGTCATGCTTTATGTAATCTAAGTCAGTTTGACCTGTATTAAGGCTGTTCCCTTGCCATTATTCTTTTGCATGTGTTATGTCATCACATATATTTTGTTATGTCATCACATATATTTCAGAAACAAAATCTACAGAATGTATTTAACCAGACACTAGAGTCATGTGGCATGATTACACTAAGTTGTTCTATGTATAATGTGTTTTTCACAGAGAAAAACTACATTTGGTAGGTTTGAAATATACTGTAGTTTATACTCCTATCTAAAATAGCCAACACTTATCCCAAGCTGTTAATTAACAGCAAAGTTAATTGGGAGCTGCTGTACTTCATAATGGTGACTGGTTTATGAGTAAAGGGGAAAAAACACATCACTCCTAATGTCAATAGTGGGACTGACAGTTTTACTGAATTTCCACCTAGTGAGTTCTCCCATTTGTGCTGCAAAGAACTAACCACAGTAAATCAATGCCTAAGGCTGTTTGTGTTAGTAGCTGGCTCTACTTTGCTTTTAATGTGTAATCGCTTCACATCAGAAACCAGTCCATACAACGCTGCCCAAGGAGGGTCAAGAATCACGCTAGTGTCTGCTCTAAGCACCCTCTGAAAGGAGCTTATGTGCTTTGGACATAATGCCAAGCCCATTACAGAACAAAATGTTTTATTGTGACAGATGCAGCACTGTGACTGCTTGCCCACCTCGTGTGGTAGTGCATACTTTGATCCCAAACGCCATGTGGTTACTTGAATTCTGCCAAAGATGTGAGGTTTCTTGCAGTTTTGCTTTTAAATGACCCATTTTTTTCCCTTCAGACTCCATACTTTTGGCCATCAAACTGCTGGGAACCAGAAAACACAGACTATGGTGAGAGAGCTGCTCTGTTCTACTCAAATTCATACACAGTTCATTGTGCGGTGCGTATTGAAGAGGCTAATAATGCCGGGTCTTTGTTCTTTGTATACTGAACAAATCATATTTGACCAATAGACATTTTATTAATGCCTATATTGCGAGAGGCTCAGAAGATGAAACACAAGTGATGCAACTTTAGTGTCTGGATGATGGATAGAAACCCAAACATCACATTTCAGTTCAACTCAAATGCTTTCCCCACAGTTACAACCAGTTATACTGCACTGGGCATGCAATAATTTATATTTCATATATTCATATTGACAGTGCTTTGCAGCCTCAGTCAATAGTGTCTGCCTCAGTCTTACTGTCTGACTGATGCAGAGTGATTACTGTGAAGGAAAACAGGGATGTGTTTGTATGCGTGCACCTGTTGTGCACAGTTGGCAGAATATTTTTAGTGGCGATACAGGGATGAGCTTTTCATTGTTACAGCCAAGCAGAGTGGAGATAAAGCTTTCATAATGCCCAAAATGGTTCGGTGAATAGCCGCACCCTTGCAGGTCTTTCATTTGTTGTCTGAGTTGTTGGAGAGGAAAAGGCCTAATGCTCGCTGTGGGAATAATCCTGCGAGTGTCAGGGGGAAGTTAGAGTGTTTTGAGATGCAGCATCTGATTCACGTGAATGATGTGCCGTAATGAAAACAGCCTAATGGCATAATGAAGCACCTGCATTATGGTCAGTTAACAAAGAGATGAAGGAATGGTGGTAGTTCAGGAAGGCATCAAAAGTCAGACGCATGCACACACACTCACACACACACACACACACAATCGCACACAGGAGCATACACACCGTGCACGGTAAATGACCTTTGTGATTTGCAGGCCAGTTTAAATGTGCAGTTGAGAGGATTAAATGAATAAACGCAGGGCCACTTAAGGCTGTTAAAACGAAGCTGAGATCCTGTTCTCCCTTAATTACCAATCTCTCTGTCTGTCTCTCCCAGCTGTTTACCTCTGCAAAAGAACAATGCAAAATAAAGCGCGTCTGGAGCTTGCAGACTATGAAGCGGTGAGTGAAAGAGGTGTTTTAGTGTCAGCAACTCCCCTCTTCAAATATCTTTTCCTGTACTGGCATTGCTCTCAGGCTTTCTCTCTCTTTGCCTTTTTGTTCATACTGACAATGAGAACATTTGTTTTCTGTGTGTCACTGCATAATTTGTAGCATTTTTTCACCAAAGCTATTAAATGAATCACTGGGTTAGTTATTCCGGTGTTTTTTTTTCTTTTGTATGTGGGCAAGGATCAATAAAGATGGTATCCAGCCGTGCACTGTACACAGCATGTGCAGAAAACATAATCAGCCCAGATTCCTCAAAAGCCTTTCTTTTCCTGTTTGCTCTTTGTTTTACTTACAGGAGAGCTTAGCAAGGCTACAGAGAGCTTTCGCCAGGAAATGGGAGTTCATTTTTATGCAAGCAGAAGCACAAGCAAAGTAGGTTTCTATAAGAAACACACATGCATTGAGCCATTAGGAATGAGTCTTCCTACACCCTCATTATGATATAATTAAAGTTTGCGGTTTACTGCAGCCTCATTGTAATTACAGGTGTGATGGAGTAAATGTATCATATGTGTTTTGGATTAAGCTCTTTCAGAACAGATCTGAGCTGCTTTTTTTTCCTCCAGGGTGGATAAGAAAAGAGACAAAATTGAGAGGAAAATTCTTGACAGTCAGGAAAGAGCATTCTGGGACGTGCACAGACCAGTGGTGAGTGAAATTACTGGTTTCATAATCACCTCTGCGATAACTGATAGCCCTATTGATTTTATCAGTGTCGTCTTAATTATTCAAAAGTAAATATTTTTTTTAAAAATTTAATACTGATCACACTCCAACTCTCAAGTCAAAAAAATAATTGGATTGATATTATACAACATTTACACTGTTCGGGTGATTTTAATCTATTCTAGGTAGGAATGTGTCAACCTTTGTGACAAATTATATGCAGTTACAAGCACTTAACAGGTGATCCAATTTATATATGAGGTATACATGACTCCTGTAACATTTAAATGGTACAAAGAAGTGAACCCACTGCAGATCCACTGCTGTGTATTTGCCGTTGCCATACACATGAAATGCCACATCAATAACTGTCACAACACATCAGCCTCAGTGCTGCTCTTTACCTTGTTCCTACACACTTGCTTAGCATTAGCATTTAGTTTCCCCCCGAGGTTAAAGGGTCTCCTCTGCTGTATTTCTCCGAAAGCCACTGCTCCGCGGTTAATTGGAAAATAACAAGTTCAATTTATGCGTCCTTGGAGCAACATAATCAATATTAATTTAAATTTCACAGTGACGCCGTCAAGCTACTTAGCTCTGTTCTTTTGGAAGAGGCCTAGATTAGACCACTTGTTCAATCAGCCGGTATTTGCACACTAAGAATTTCCCGCTGGTTTACTTGTTTTGCTAGAACTGGCGCATTCCCTGTTTAATTAACCAGCATCTGACACATTGTCCCAGAGACTTCTTAGAAACACTTCACACCGCAGCTAAGCATAATAGATTGGATTAACAGACGCTCATGTATCTGGGGAAAAATTGCCCCTTCTTCCTTTGTGGCATCATTCGAGAGTATAGTATAAAGTATACACAATGCACTAGGAGTACAGTATAATGCAAGATAACGAGGATTTTTCTGCGTTATTTTCTGAATTTCTCCCCACTCTTCTTACAGCCTGGATGTGTGAATACAACAGAAGTCGACATAAAGAAGTCCTCCAGAATGAAAAACCCCCACAAAACTAGAAAGGTATAGTACATCTTCCCACTGTTACACCTTAACATTGTAAAACAGATCTGAGCAGAGGGCATACTTATTTTTCCTCGTTGTGCTTGTCTACACTGCTACCACCATTGAAAATTTTGTTGTATGTTTGTGTTTGGTTTGTTGTCTTAGTCGGTGTATGGGCTGCAGAATGACATCCGTACCCACAGCCCAACCCACACCCCCGCTCCAGAGGCCAAGCAGCCCACAGAAGAAGAACTGCAAGAACAGGTTAGACCCGCAGGTGGCGCTCTAGAAATATAAATAGGATCCTAAACGATTCAAGATCGATGCTAGCACTCAAATTGGAAGGCTAGTTTATTGTTATGTCATTTTTGGTATGCAAATAATCATATTTTAATGAAAGAATTATTATTTAGTTGCATCACTAAACATGATATAGTAAATATAGTAGAATTTATAGTGCAAAATAATTAAAATCCTGCAGTCGTCATAGAAATACACTTGCAAACTGACACTTTGTTGTAAATTCCAAGACAATAGTACGCTAATTGTTCCTTGCTATGGTTTCAGATCACCTTTTGGCAATTGCAATTAGACAGGCATCGACTGAAAATGTCCAAAGTGGCTGAGAGGTGAGTGATGTCCTTTGTGTCTTTATTCAGTTTAGCCATCGATCTGTTTATTGAGCCTTTAAACGGCCTAACGTGGCATGGAATTAAGAACTCAGATGACCTTGAGGAGTGTTCGGGGCCTCGACAATTCCTTCAGTTGTCGTCAGCGTTGATGATGCTGTACAAAGTGTCTATTTGTCATTTGCTCCACCAAAAAAAGAGGTGCATTCACTCCTTGTCAAGCTCTAAACTGCATTTCAATTTAAAGTATTTGCCCTTTACAGGATTTCACCTCTCCTTTGTTAGGTAAATCTTACAAATAAACAACCCATTCATAATCACTCTCAGAAAGGTATGGAGCATAGTTTCTTCAGACAAGATGACTAGATTATGATAGACTTCAACAGACTTTTCATCAGTGATACAGGATGATGTATTTCATGTGCTTCCTGTTGTTTCACTTACCGCACAGTTTGCTTGGCTACACGGAGCAGTACGTTGAATACGACCCATTCCTCACGCCTCCAGACCCATCCAACCCCTGGATCTCAGATGACACCACACTCTGGGAGCTTGAAGCCAGGTGGGTACATGTCACTGGAAAAAGACCAGTACAGATATTTACAGTCCCCTTTTATTGCTTTGCAACATTAAGTCATGGTCAACTAATTTGCCATTTTTGACAAAAAATTTACAAAAAATAAACAGTCTTTTATGTCATAGTGAAAACCGATTTCTACAAAGTGATCTTAATTATTTAAAAATATTAAACATAAAGTAAGTGATTTAACAAGTATTCACCCCATTCAAGTCAGTATTTAGTAGATGCCCCTTTCGCCGCAATTGCAGCATTAAGCCTGTGTTAAAAGGTCCTTCAACAACACTGCAATTTTTTTTACCCTATTCTTCTTCACAAAACTGTCAGGTTGCTCTGGGATCGTGAGTAATCAGCCCTTTTCAAGTCCAGTCACAAATTTTCAATTGAATTGAAGTCTGGGCTGTGACTCAGCCACTACAAAACATTTACCTTGTTGTTTTTAAACCATTTCTGTGTAACTTTGGCTGTACTCTTCAGGTAATTGCCTTGCTGAAAAACAAATCTACTCCCAAGTTGCATTTCTTTTGCAGACTGCATCAGCTTGTCCTTCAGGGTTTCCCTACACTTTGCTGCATACATTTCACTCTCTACATTTAACAAGCCTTTAAGGGCCTGCTGTGCCTCATCATGATGCTGCCACCACCATGCTGCTTCACGGTGTGTTTGTGACAATGCGCGGTGATTGGTGTCTTCCAAACACTGCATCAAGTGTGTTTTGGCCCCATCAGACAAAATAACTTTCTTGCAGGTGACTTCACAGTCTCCCACATGTCTCATGGCAAACTCTACTCAAGAATTAATATGTGCTTTTTTCAACAGCGTTTCTCTCCTCTCATAAAAATTTTACATGGCAAAGACCCTAGGCAACACTTGTTGTATGTCATCTCAACCACTGAGCTTCTAACTCCTTCAGAGGAGTCATAGGTGTCTTGGTGGCCTCCCTCACTAGTCTCTTTCTTGCATAGTCACTTAGTTTTTGAGGACGATCTGCTCTAGGAAGATTTACGCATGTGCCATATTCCTTCTATTTCTTAATGATGGATTTAACTGTACACCAAGGGATATTCAGTGACTTGGAAATTTTCTTGTATCCACCCCCTGACATGTGCTTTTCAATAACCTTTTCAAAGAGTTGCCTAGAATGTTCTTTTGTCATAATGATGTAGTCAAAGCCAGAAGTACTGATTTACCAGTGACTACAATGATACAGATGTCTTAAACTACAATCACTTGAAACACATTCACTGCACTCAGATGATCTCATTGCACTAACTGTGTGACTTCTAGCACCAGCTGGATGCACCTGTGGTAAATTACACAGCTTAAAGGGGATGAATACTTATGCAATCACTTACTTTATATTTTCTATTTCTTTATTAATTAATATCACTTTGAAAAAATCAGTTTTCATTTTGACATGAAAGTATTTTTTTCATAAATTCTTGCAAAAAAAAAAAAAATAGATAAATTAAATTGATTATAATTGAATGTTGAAAGGCAATACAAGGGGAAAACTTTGAAGAGGGTTGAATACTTTTTATAGGCAAAGTAAATGTATGTCAGTGAATGTGTGATTAAAGTTGACAGAGTGTTGAGTGGTACACACACTTAGTGTTAAAGATCTGTTGTATTTTTGTGTGTCTTCCTCCAGTAAGGAGCCAGGCCAGCAGAGGGTAAAGAGGTGGGCTTTCGGCATTGATGAGGTTCTCAAAGATCCGGTGGGGAGAGAGCAGTTCCTCAAGTTCTTGGAGTCTGAGTTCAGCTCAGAGAATCTCAGGTACGGAATAAAATACACTTTGATGGATCAACATGCACACATGCGGACACTATTCATTACTTATGACAATATTGCATTGCCTAAATGAATTTATTAGACGCTTAACCATAAAGTCTCAATCTATATTTGACTAAATTATGGACATGAATATGAAATACAGTCATATGCATGATTAGTGAGTTTGACTTCCGCCAGAGTATAATAGCATTTTGTTTCACAGTTGATTATAATTGCAAATATAGGACAGTTTTACTGCCATGTTTATTCCACAGTGATGTCAACAAACCATTTATAGCATCATAAATAACCATAACTGTCTATAGCTTAGATATAGCGCCATGTTATGTTAATTTTCATATTTAAAGACCTGTCAACAGTGCTGGAAACCATGCAGTGTGTGTAAAAATGGTAAATCTTTACTAAAAGTCCTGAATTCACTGTAGAAAATTATTATGATCAGAATCTATTTAAAGTTTCAGAACTAAAAGTATTTATTATGCAGAATGGCCCCTTTCAGAATGTCAAAATTTTAGATTTAGTTCTTATCTTTGGTCTATTAGTATGTGTGCAGAATTTTAATGGTGTAATTGATCAAGATAAAGCTGATTTGAAATACTACTGAATACTCAATAGGGAGTTAGACAGTCAGTCTAATGCAATCCATCATATTTTATGAGATGATCCTGAATTTAATATGTAATATATTAATCTGCACTGCAACCATTAGCTACAACCAAGTGAATTAGCAATGTTCAGGTAAGATTATGAACCGTACCTTTAACCATGCTACATGCGTAATCCTAACTTTTATAATTTCCCCTTTTGTAGACTGTAACATCAACCACAAAACATGTTTTAACCTTAAAAAATATGGTTTTACCTTTTGTACAGGTAGCTTTTTTGCTCAAACATAGGTCCACAAAATGTGACTGGATGTACATATATTTGTTGCAATGATGTGATTAATACAAGCACATGTGGAGGATTTAATTCACACTTTCTACCCCCACACATACACATGCAAATGAACTGTATGAAATAATCACAGAAACATGCAGTGCATGCATTACAGGATTGACACTATACATGTTTCATATGGTGATATTGGGCTAATCAACAATCTGTGCTTCTCTGACGGTGAAAAACATGATTAGTGTTACGTCATTTTAATGGGTCTTTACTGTCTGTATAAATTATATATAGATATAGATATTGTTAATTCTTCCCATGTATAAGACATAACCTGAAGTAGTATTAAATATTAATATCAGTAGTGGTAATCAAAGCAAGGACAGGGGCCTGCTTTTTAAAATATGCACTGCTGTAGCACTGTGTAGAGTAGTGTTATGTTGTTCAATATATTCATGGTTACAGGAATGCTGCAGAGCATCAAAAGTGCATAGAAACGACTAAATCTGAACAGAGTATCCGCTGTGTAGGATGGCTCCTCTGCTCCCTCTCATGGTACATGTCTGTATTGTTTCCGCCCAAAGCTGATAATGGGGTCAGCTTAATGAGAGAACGTTCTTAGTCACTTCAGCAACATTTGAACTCTAAATTATGGGATACATTACTAGCAAGAAGAACAATGGCATTCAGGGCTATATTAACCCCTACCAACCTGGAATTTTTAAGACAGCGCTTTTACAATCCACCTCCACTAAGGTGTCCCTGAGTAAACAGTGAGATTTTACCGGTGGCAGTCACTGTGTTACATTTCTTACCTCTTCTTTCTCCTCTGTGGTGATGAGGTGATGGAGCAAATTCCTTAGCGAAACATGTGCAACCTTAAAAGGAATCACAGAATTATTATTGGAGATGATTTTCTTAAACAAATGCATGCATATAAAAAGACTTTCTCATTTTTAAAACCCAGTGCACTCTTAGCTGATCTGACTTTCATGCCATTCTTCAAAAAGATGTCATTTCTGGACTAGTTTGACTGCAGACTTTGACAAATGAAAAACTGTTGAATATTTTAAAGCCCTCCCCTGGGGGGAAAATCATTTTTTTAAAACTTGTTAACATGTCCAGATGGTGCTTCTATGTGCTGGAGGACATATCACTGATCATCTCCACCTTGAAATTGTTGTGTACTGATGACAGTCTGAAAAATGCAATCAGACTTCTACGATTTTATACAGAACAAACCTAAGAAACCAGTCCAATCAACTTTAGTTTTTATATCATTATTCTTCTTCAGAATTTGTGTCCTGGTTGAACATGTCTGGTTGAATTACTTCAGTAATACACCTTGCCATTGAGTTTGCGCATAGTTCTAGTACTTCATAGATCTGCACATTCTGGAGGATGTAACAGTGTAAAGTTACATCTCAGTTGTTTTAAGGCAGAAAGACATTGTTTTATGGAGAAACACATTTAAATATGTTACTCTGATACACAGAGAGGAGTTTTTAGGGGTTAAATCAATGCCTGGAGAAGGATTTTAACCACATGTCATCAAAGGATAGTATACAGGAGTGGTACCATTCTGGATCCATACTGATTTATTACTGCAAACTACACTGATCAGGCATAACATTATGACCACCTGCCTAATATTGTGTTATTTGCCCCGCCAAAAAGCTTTGTGGTTAGAAAATTCTCTGAACCATTGGGCACGGACAAGAGGACCTCTCAGAGTGTCCTATGGGGTCTGGCACCAGAAGTGGGGTCTCTTACAATCCTTCAGTTTCAATCAAACTTGTTCCACTGCATCCTGTTGATGCTTGATCAGAATGGGGTGTAAGGTGTAAGTTTGGAGGTCAAATCAACATCTTGGGCCATTGTCATGTTCCTCAACATGTTCCTGATTGTTTGATGTTTTTTCTATGTGATGGGGTGCATTTTCTTGACAGTGGCATTTGGGATTTCCATTTGCATGAGGGAGTGTGCTTGTTGTGGGACAATGTTTATTTGGGTGTGTCTGATCAACATGGATGGTAAAATCCAAGGTTTTCCTGCAGAACATCACATAGTAGCAATATGATCAATGTTATTCACTTCACCTGCCAGTGGTCCTAATGTTGTGGCTGATCGGTGTATAATGCCGTTATCTGTTTCACATACATTACCATTAGCTGTGATACTTTCATGGTTAAAGCTAAAGCTGCCGTATTAACAGGCAACAATCTTTCTGTTACCTTTGGTTTGTAGGTTCTGGCTAGCGGTCCAGGAACTAAAGAAGCGTCCAATCAGAGAAGTTCCAACTCGAGTTCAGGAGATCTGGCAGGAGTTTCTGGCCCCTGGAGCACCCAGTGCCATCAACGTGGACTCCAAGAGCTACGACAAAACCACCCAGAATGTTAAAGATCCCGGACGCTACGCCTTTGAGGATGCACAGGTAAGTGACTATTCACCAGCAAATTATACATTAAATCATACCCACAGGCCATTTCTGTAGTATAATTTAACACTACAGATAAGAATAGCTCAGCTTTCTACTGAAATATTGCTGCTGGTCTTAACGCTGCATCCAAGTTAACACCTTCGCTCATAGCAGTTCATAAATCACATCTTTGTCTCAGGGAGCTCTGAAATATTGCGTTTCCTAATTTATATTCAGCACAGTGTCTTACCTGTGTCTGACATTTTTTATACATTGATCTCACATTATGTGTTTCTGCGACAGGAACACATCTACAAGTTGATGAAGAGTGATTCTTACAGCCGATTCATCCGTTCCAGTGCCTACCAGGAGTTATTACAGGCCAAGAAGAAGGTAAAAGAACACAAAGCCTCACATAAAACATTAAAAAGTGATAAATGTCTTAGTTTAAAAATAAGATGAGATGTAGAAAAATCTATGTAGATGATAGTGCATGATTGTCGCTGCTGCACAAAAGGTAGTCTGTGTTAGATGTTTTTTGCTGTGATTTTGGAACTCCAAGCAACTTATTGAAATTACATATAGTCATTTAGGTTTAGACCAAAGTAATTTTAATGCAGGTTCAAGTATATGTGGTTTACAAAACTGTACTGTATCTGAAATAATGTAACATGTAAACAAATGGAACCTGCAACAGCAACAAGGGGCACATAGCGTGAATACAACATATAAATGAGCCTGTTGCAGGTGTTCTTGATGGAGTAGCTGATCAGGACTCCTGTCGCACTTGTCGAAATTATTATGAACAGCAGAAAAAACAGGGGCTGTCAAAACATGACGAATTATTTGGAATTACACAGGTGTATTTATGCACTTAAAACCTCTTCTGTCTCATGCCTCCTACTCATTCCCAGCCTGTCATTTTGACAAAGAAGATTTTAATATTATATTAGGGTTTTTAAAAAAAAAAAAAAAAAAAGAAACTGCTAAACCCACATCATTTTCTGGGGTGTGTTATATTTGTTTTTCTTTATGATGAAATATGATGCAAAAGCAGTGAACTGGAAGTGTGTTTTGGTACAGCTTTTATAGCTTTATAATCATGACAAAGTACTCTTTTTCTATTCTGTTTTTGAGGTAGGCTAAACTGAAACTGTCTGAGCTTGCAAGCAGTTATTCTCTACATACTATGTTTTACATGTGGCCTTCTGAATCCTCTGCATGGTCATTTTTTTCATTAATGTTTCTTTTTTCATCCCCGCAGAAAAGTAAGAACTTGTTCTGAAGAACCTCGCTCCCAGGTAATGTCCAATGTGAAATCATGCCTACTATACTTTTTCATTTGGTAGTGCATGCAGTGCGACATGCAGTTCCAGCACCACATCTAGGGTTTCTCGTATTATTATTATTAAAGCAGAAAATAATTGTATTTATTCTCCCCTTTTCCAAGTTAAATATTTACCTTATTCTCTTTTCCACCTGCCTGTTTTGTCTCTCTCTGGGACATGGAGCGGGGGGGGGACCATCTCATCTCTTCATCGTCATTGTCCGTCATCTGCTCTTGGCTCGGCCGGATGATGAGCCGAGCCGTCTGTTCGTCTGTTGTCCACAGGATGTTGCATGTCCATGGAGAGGATGTTCCTTCTTCGTCTCTCCTCTTTCAGTACCTGATATATTTCCAGTATTCTCAGAAAAAGGAGGCACTGCTGGACTTGTGAGGACACTGACAGACTGTCGAGATGAAAAATGCCACTGAAGAAAAAGTCGGATCCAGCTCTCGCTCCAGTTCTTTCCATCGTAACAGCTGGACCGGAGCCCCCTCTCTCACTTCCAGCTGAAACAAATGATGTCAGAGAGAAAAAAAAAGAAAAAAGAAGAAAAAAACACGTAGAAAAAAATATAAAATGACAGCTTAAACTGATAAACCTAACCAATGTCATCGCTTTACATGATCTGAGGTCACAGATACTTTGTCACGCTATGGGAAGTGTTGTGCAGAATGAATATACAATATACAGTATATATACATATATATATTATGATTATGATTATGATTATGATTATTTATTGTGCATTTATTTTGCTTTGCATTATTTTATTGCACTACAATAACTAGCACATATGGTTTTCATTGCACCTGTAAAGTCACATTCAAATTTACAGAAATGCTGTCTCCTGTCTTACGCAGAACATAATTCTTTGTTATTCTCTCCTGCATTTATTTTTATACCATATTTAAAGACACTTTTACTTACTTGTATTATTAAAGTTGGCCCTTTATCTGTTACTATGGCCTGGGCTTGGATTTTTTTTTAAAACTTTGGCTCTTATAGCAACAAATGTAGCATCCGATCCACAAGAATTCAAGAACTATGGTTGAATCATGTGCTTTTGTTTTCTGCCACTAGAGGGCGGTAAATTATTTGCTAGAGACTCATGTTAACAACCAGCAACTGCTCAACACAGGTCAGCAAAATGCACCACTGTACTCCACAGACAAATGGAGTTTTGTCATGCAAAAGTGTCATCATCCTCTTGTCTGCTGAAGGGGTTATTGTTCAAATTTTACCCATCTGAGGTTTTGCAGGGTCTGTTGGTGTTTCAGCTCTTTGATGGCAGGGCGACAGTCAGCGTTTTCTGTCTCTGTGCCCAGTGGTCAGCTCAGCAAGAGCCGCAAGAGAGACAAACATCATTGTCTCAGTCGCATCAAGGAATGTGAATTGTGGCAGCTTTCAAAGCTCGCTGTTGATGCATCTGGGTCCATGTATAAAATGATTTATGCATCAGAGGTTATGGGTTTTAATGTAGTGTGGCTTCAGTGCCAATAAGAGAGGATGATTTTGGAAATTTGAAGGAGATCATGGTTTCTTCACTGTCTAGAAGTTTATTGTCCACTGTGGCAAAATCTCATCCACTTTCCTAGAAGTGGGCAAATGTAAAACATACAAAGAGGGAAAAGGAAGTCATAAATAAGAAAAAAAGAAAGAAATAGAAAAGGGAATGTCAGTTTGATAGGTATGATATATCACGGATGGGTGGGTATTATAAAAAAGAGAGATGAAAAGATATCATCAGGCACAGATGCAGGAAGAGACCACATTAAATAAAAGAAGTGGAGCTCAGTTTGATTCACACAATGACCAGGACCAATAGGAAAAACCCTCCCAGTCTTGAGGAGGGAGAAGGGGGTGGTGGGGATTCAAACTAAGGCAGGCTTTACAGTGACTCAAACACTCTCAAAGACAGACTGCAGACAGTCTCCACAGCACTAAGATATGGGCTTACTGTGACTGAACTCCAGAGCTTCTCTCTTAGACCTCAAAACCAAAAAAAGACCTTAAAAAAGAAAATTAGACTCGGAGTGAAAACGGGAAGAGATGCAGCTCGTCTAGGAGGATGGAAAACTGAGCGTGTCCAACACTTTTGAGACTTCAGCGGTGGGGGGAAGAAGAGGAGCAAGGACGAGCTTGAGGATACTACAGATTATGTTGCCATGGAAACCAAAACCTGGAAGCGGACGCAAGGACCACTGAAGGTGGACAATCTCCCTTGACTGCATCCTCAACACATTACTGTCCTGCTGTGCTGAGAGGTACCATACTTTATGCTTTGCTCTGATAACACTTATCTACAGGTGAACACTGTATTTAAGGATTAAAGAGGCATTTCAGCAGATTTACAAGCTGAAAGAACTTTCAAGGGATGATTCTGAATGTGAGCTACCATAACTAATAGCATGTACTAATTCCAAATTAAAGCCACCTAAGTCAAGAAAGTTTATGATCCAAGATGATATACATGGGCTTAAATATTGCCCCACATTGATGGCTCGATTTTCATTTTAAATAACAGAAATTTTAAATATAATGATGTATATTTTAAAGATAGTTTTGCTGCTTATAAGGGGAAATAATGGTTGTATATCTGAAAGCACCAGGTACCAATTTGAATTTATTGAGAAAAGTGGGGCTCACAGAGTGTTGGATCAACATATCCCACGTGAGTGTGAGACTGAGTGACTCAATGGGTTTCTGAATGACTAAGCACGGAACCATGTAATTGGAAGAGCCGTACTTGTACAGCTATTTCTGCTAGGCAGTGATGGTTTGATTCCCACTGGGGCCACCCATTGTAAAAATATACACCTTCAAGGCATTGTAAGGTGTCCTGGATAAGACTGTCTGCAAAATTACTATAATTAGTGGCTGGAGGTTCCAGGTAATTAGTGTTGTGAGTGAGAGAATTAGGGAGTGATGACAATATGTTGTACTCAGCTTCTCAGTGAGATTAAAAGTCAGTGTAGGCCTTCTACTGAAAGAATGAGACTTAATGATGTTAATAGTGAACCTGTATTTGGTGTACAAAATAATCCCTACACATTTTCTCTACATGCATAGTACAGGTGCATATTCATGTGTGAGTAGTCATGCCTATACTAATGTGTATCCGAGCTGGCGTGTGAACACATGTGTGCGTGTGTGTGTGTGTTCCAGCAGTATGCGTGTGGTGAATGGTGGGGAGTTTGCCTTCTGATCCTGCTTACAGCTCCGGTGACTGCACCACCTTGTACAATCTGCTCTGATGTCAAAGAGGATTTAGCGCATAGACACAATGCGGTTTCTTTAGCAATAGAAAACACTTCATTGTGAGCCTCTACAGATAGTAAAACCGGTGCTTGATAGAAACCTTGACAACACTGTTAACACATGAAATTAGTGTTTTGAACAACCGCTGTGAAAACGCTAAGGAGAGCAGATTAAAACAGCATAGTAACAGTGCATTTTGACCAGTTGTGGCAGCTATTTCTGTTAGAATTGAACTTCTTAAACCGACAGACCATGATCAAAATAAGGCTTAAAAGAGTTATTGGTGCACCACTTATTGCAAATACTTTACTTTTAAGTCTTAATGGAGATCCTGATGTTACCAAAGATACAAACATATAATAAATTTTTGCACAAGACATCAAGAATATGCCTGAGTTGTTAAGGCCATAAAAACTCATGAAATCTTTGGGCTTGAAAGATGTGAAACAGTGTGAAATGAGGCCATGTTAGCAACCTTAGAGCTGCTCAACAGGAAACAACATCCAGTGGGAAGGTGGTGTTAATTGCTGCTGCTAAATCGTGTCATCCCGATCTGCAGCGAGAACCCCCGACATTATCATAGCATCTCTAATTGCTCTTCATCCTCCACTAAAGCACTTCATGTTGCCGAGGCCGAGGAGTTGCCTCACATTCTTGCCAGTACTTAACTTGGAGAGCATTATATCTGGGCTGCTAGTCATTATCAAGATGGATTGTGGTGACAAATGGCTGCCCAAACTGCCTAAAGCAGCCTCCTGGCAATGTTGGCATTAGACACATTTACACAGCAAAAGCCCCTGAAAGGACCCCCACCCCCCACCCCCCCAACTGTTAATGAGCCAACAGCCAAGCGTAGTTTGGGAAAATACAATCCGCAAATGCAGATAATGACATGGTTCCTCTTTGTGTAATTGGCTCCAAGTGAAAACATTTCATTTACCTCTCTTTCCCTCTTTATATCCTGTGTATGTGTGTTTGAGTCTGTGTGTGTGTGTGTGCGATTACGTGCACATGTGTGGTCACGCATGTGTGTGCGCTTGTGTGTGATTGAGGTTCGAGCTGCACGGTGAATTAAATGCAGTTCTACTGTAATTAACTGCACTTACCAGTCTCCATATGAGACTTTCTGACGCACCAATAATTGAGGCATCAGGTTTTGTTTGTTTTAACCTGCCTTTGAAGACATGCTGGGAAGATGTCTCACATGGTTTAGTGGAAGTACATCTGTGTGTACAAATTTGAAAAGCCTTGAACTGATTCTCGGGTCCTTTTTTCAATTATTAAACAACCGAATATGTGAAATATTAAAATATTTAGCAGCCAGGCTGGAGAGTTTCATGACTAATTGTGTTTTTCATTGAAATTTGAAGGAAAAAAAGAGACCTGTTGTTATCCAGACAGAAAACATTACCATGGTATGATCATGCCATTGTGAAAAACAAAACATAACAAGTTCCCACTGATGATAATAGTTGTTTTCAAAAAAAGGGGCTTGCGTCTAGCTCAGCAGTGTTTCTGGTATTTGTTTCTGGCATTTGTAATTTCATTAGAGGTTTGAATTTTGGAACCGAGGTCTGCCACAGTTCAGTGAAGCATATCCAAAGCATTTGTGGTTCTGGTAAAGCATAAAGCCGTGTTTGTGGACAATATTAGTGTTTAGCAGACAGAAAGGTCCACTTCGGTTCTGTCTCAGCACTGACACACAAAACCACAGTCTCCTTCCGTCTCCAGGACTGTGTGATGATTGGTGCTGAGGAGGGACCGACAGAGTGACAGAGGGGAAAAAGAAACAGAGAGACAAACAGCATGTGGAGATGTATACACTTGTGGGAGCAGAGTCTACACTCTCCATGAAGATGTTGGTTTTGCTTCCCAGTAGGTCATCTGTCCCACTATCCATTCCAGCCTCTTTTCTATCTTCCATCCCCAACCACTAAACACCCACCCATCCACTTCATCGCTCCCCCCAAAGTCCCTGAATCCCTACCCCAAAAACCGCAATTTGTCTTGCCACAGAGATTGATGAGGATAGCTTGGCAGGGCCGGCACCATCATACTCAGGGCTGAGTTTGGGAGTGGAGAGGAAGCACGGTGGCTGACTGTATAGGCCATCCGTCATGCCCTATGTACACAGTCAGTCAGGTCATCCCTCCTGAGTCCCCGGGGTGATCCAGACCGTAGCTCACAGGTGTCACAGGGCGCCTCTTTAAGAGACTGATAGCAGGAGAATAGGGAAAAAGCGAAAAAGTGCCTGCAAACAGAAGCAGAGCCTGTTACACTGAGCAGGGGGTTCATGCACTTGAATTTACAGTCAGCAGAAATAAAACGGTGCAGCTAAAGACAAATGAGGCTGCATTGTACATGGAAGGTAGATCATTGGAAGATGGAGTGGGGTCATGACTCCCCGATGCAGTAGGTGGTGGAGGGACCCAGTGGGAGTCTTTAGTTTAGTTATTCTAACCTTGGGATAGGTGTGCGTGGGTGTGTATGCTGGCTTGTGTGTATGCAAAAATGTGTGCCTACAGCAGAAATACAGGTCTGATGCTCAGTTTGTGTCCCAACAGATATCCGAGCAGCTATGGTTAGCAAAAATACTACTTTTTTGTGTTGATTTCAAATTGCATTTGTCTTCTCAGCACCACCACATGTTACATCAGCAGGACACTTGATCACATTTCTTGGCACTGGTTTGATGAAGAAAACAATAAAGCAAGCCAAATGAAAATCTAAAAATTCAGATTTGCCCTAGAAAGCATTAAAAAGTAGAATGCATCATCAGCATCTATGTAACTCCAACATATGTTCAGTAGGAAAAAATGTGGTTAGAATTCTTACTACATCTCTGCTGGATGGACAAACAGCTGCTGTCTAGCTTATGGTGAGTGCTGCTGGGACGGTGATATACAGACTTGAGTGCTTGTGCATCTCAGACAGAGCTGCCATGACCTCGGGGTCAAGGGCAATGAAAAAAAGAAGCAAAAAACAAAGTGGATTATGATAAAGTAATTTGTTCCATGTCAGAGTGAGTTGCAGGTCCAGGAAAGGAAGAAAGGGAACATACAAATTTGCACAGCAAAGAAGAGTCTGTGAATAGTGGCGGCCAATGGCCTTGAGGCAGTTTGGTTCTCTGTCAGAATTTCTGACTTGATGTCATGCAACGCTTGTCAAAAGCAACATCTGCTGAAAAGATGCTTGAGTGATGGTCAAAAATGTGCTGGCGCAAACACCGACAGCGTGCACACGGTGGATACTCCATCCTGGACAGCGGAGCAATCATTTCTCCAGATCGTTCTATCTTTCTGCCGCTAGCATGACACAGAAGACACTGTGGTGATTATGGACACTACGGGTCACTCTTAGTTCAGTTTTCTCAATAGTACTTTGCCAAAGAGTAGAAGAGTGGACTTCCAACTGTACAGTTCCCCAACTCTTCCCCTAATAACATGCAGATGGGCCCCTCTAATGCCTGTTTACATATCTGCGGCATAGTTCATGACTAAAGTAAGCAAAGCCCTAATTATTTTACCCAGCGACGGGACCAATAAAATCAACTTCCCCTTCTCGTTATGGGTGTTTAAGAGTATCCTTTGATGGCAGGGCTTTGTTTATTTTTAGAAGAGTTGCGTAGCCGAGAGGAAAGCAAATAGAAGTAATGACACAGAGATGCTGACAAATGGGGGCCCTGGTGATGGATTCATTTCCTCAATGATGCCTGGAGGGCTTGAATGCAAAGGTGGTTAAACATGAATGCACATCCACACAATGGCAAACATGACTGGCAATATTAATGTATCAGGTTAACAATTGTATGAATGTCAGGCATCAACTAATACTGAATCAATTAGTGTTACACCGGCATCTTTGTTAATAATTTTAGGATTCTAGTTATGATGCAGAACAATGCATAGTAATGCCTCTCTCTCTCTTTTTACAGAATGATGTGGAGAATAACTTTTCCTGTCATACTGGCTGGGGTGCTCTGCATCACCGCAGAGACCAAAAAGCACCGTCCCCAGGGATCTATCCCATCTCCATACAAGACTAAAGGGAACCTGTCAGCAGAACGTCACCACCGCCTACTGCAGCAGAAACCAGAGGTGCTTTCCTCCAGCAGGGAGGCCTTGGTTGTCACGGAGCGCCGTTACCTCCGCAGAGACTGGTGCAAGACCCAACCCCTTCGTCAGACAATCAGTGAGGAGGGCTGTCGCAGCCGCACAGTGGTCAACCGTTTTTGCTATGGCCAGTGCAACTCATTCTACATCCCACGCCACATGGGCCCCAGTCACGGACAGAGTCGAGGCCACGGCTCAGGTTCTGGAAGAAAGAACCACAACAAAGCCCAGGAGCCATTTCAGTCCTGCTCCTTCTGCAGGCCGCATCGTATCACACAGCTCACAGTGCAGCTGGACTGCCCAGACCTGCAACCCCCTTTCAGACACCGCAAGGTGCAGAGGGTCAAACAGTGTCGCTGCATGTCGGTGGATGTGAGCGGCCATGGGAAACTGTGAAGGAGGACTTAAATTTTAAATGACATATTTGTGCTGTCAAAGGCTGAAATTCACCAACTTTGCCAAACAAGGACTGGCTTTACATGGGACCATTGTGCATTGTGTTGTACAAATGACAGATTTTCCTACAATAAAGTGGCATGGACCTGGTATTAAACAAATGCTGAACATTGAAATCATGTCAGTGCAGTTGGCAAAGACTGATTCAAGTGACTGTACAAGAGACACTGATGACAAAGCTGCTTGTGCTCAATAATGAACAAGTTTGCATCCCTTAATTCAAAAAGTTTTTATCTACCCAAAAGATTGCAATGAGTGCCTTTTTAAAACCTACAGAACATTATGGACCCCAAGAAAGGCTGTGCTGATAATGGAGTGTCCTACTGTAGAAATAGTGTAACCACTTTAAGTTTTTGTAACATGAGATGTTTTTTTTCTGCAGGTGGATCTATAGCAATTACACAGTGTGCCAGTATGTTTTTGGGTTGTTTTACAAGTATTGTACCTATTATCTTGTAGCTTTTCCATAAATCCTTGTATGTTGTAGGAAGTTGATGCATGAAGCAGCACAGGAACGACCACAGTGGCATCCACCTGCTTGGACACAAACCTGCATACTGTACATTTGCCACAAATCAACTAGCCAGTAGGGGGAAAAAACATACTGCAGCATGTGTAATGGAGGTGCAATGCAATATATACAGTATATATATATATTTTATGTATGTGTGTAAGTATGTATGTTAAAAGTATATTAAATCTATTTCATACAAAACAAAAGTGGTGTTTAGAGTGCATGTACTGCTTACAGTTCGACAAATGATAAACACAAACTAATCAGCAATAGCAGTATTTCTATTAAAAATTAAGGTAATTTCTTTTTATTCAATAAATATATTTTTTATGGTCATGGGTACTCAGTCAAAATATATTGTTGGTATTGCACATGAAAATCACATCACATGATCTTATTGCTCCTTTAGGTTTGGATTTCACACTAATTGCACAGGATTGTAAGACTTTATAACAACATTTAGGAATATGTGGCCATTTGTTGGATGAAAAAGACATTAAAACACAATAGAGGGGTGCTGTGTGTAAAACATTTGTATAATTTTCAGTATGTTCCAAACCACACTTGAGGAAACTATTAAGAAATGTAATCTGTCTTTTTTTCCCAACATAATAAGTGTCTTAACTACAGATGATATGTCTCAAAAATCCACTCTGTTCTGCTCATTTAAGCCCTCCACCGTGCAATAAGGCACTTACTGTCTGGCAGGAGATCCAGATAGAAATGCTATAAAAATGTCTGTGCTTTTCACCATTGAGGGAGATGTAAAGAGAAGAGTATTCATGTCTTCTTACAAAAAACTAGGCTTGGGAGTTGCACTGAAAAAGAAAACAGGCTACATATAGCTTATGAAATGCTGCTAAACCTTGGCTACAGTGCTACAAATGTCAAAAGTCCAGTGAGTGTTTTCTGGAAAACAGCTAATCTACATTTAATCATCTCAGCTTAAGGATGTCTGCTGGTAGCAATATTTCATTTAATTTTGCAAGTGCTATCAAAGGGTGGCTGAGGATGAAATGGCTCATTCCACTTTTAAACAATATAATATCCACTTTGAACCGACTCATAATCAACAACAGCTCCGAATCAATTGAAAACAAATACTGGACTCGAATAAACGTTAAAAATGACGGATGAGCCGCGTCAGATTGTACAAACAGCACTTGTGCAACAGGCTTGGTGATGATAATTTTCCGTTCCCTGCTTCAGATCTTCTTACCCAGCTTTGCTTTCTGTGGAATAGAAAAAAAAACAGAAAAGCAGAGTTATTTACAGCTTGCAGCACTGGCGCTCATCCTAATATGTTACTGTAAGAGTCAGGAGTGTTGTTTCTTAACACTCTGACAAGCAGTTGTAAGCAAAAGAATCTGTTAGGCAGCGGAGACAATTTGCATCATGGGAGGAAAAGAAGAGGCCAGGTACCGCCAGAGCTACATTAAATAAAAAACAGATGAGGCCAAACAGTAACAGACAGAAAAAGTGAAAAGACATACTATTCCAGTTGCATGTTTGGGTGTCACATTATAGGAAGGCTTCTGCCTGGCCTGTTTGAAGGACTCTTCAGCCATTTTCACCCTGACAGAAAGAGGGGGAAAAAGCAGCAATGACTACCATTCTTCCTATAGAAGCAAATAATCTGATGGACTCATTCACAGGGATGATTTCACCATAAAAAACATAAAGACACGGTGCAAAAATTCTGGCTTGGACAATGCAGGCGATGGTCGTGTGGTATTTGAACACAATGATTTTGGTTTGTCAAAGGGCCAGTCCTCCTACACTGGAATGATTCGCTGTAGTTTACTACTGCAGAGAGAGGTCCAGCAGTGTCACTACGCATTTGTGTTTAAAAAAGACGAATGATCAGCATGTTGGCATTGAGGGAGTAGAATTTATGCCAACAGAATTACACCAGGGCATGTTTGCATGTCAATACAGCACAGGTGAGGATTAATATCTATTGTTCCACTTGGAGGTTAATGGGACAACTAGCAGAGGAAGAACGGGAAAGATTGCATAATATGGCAAAATAGCGAAGAGGCTCTCAAATTAGCTTTTATTCTTTCCTACTGAACAAGCAAACAGTATGGCATCTTTCTTCTCTTACAGATACGCTATCACAATTCAATCTTCATTGGGAATAATGGACCAATTAGCTTTTTTGTTGACACACACAACAATATCTTTATATTCATCAAACCACTGGAAGCTAACTGGATGCTGGATGTGTTCTTTTCATTACTGGGGTGAGGACAAAGATTTGGGTCGTTTACCCTCTTTTCCCTTCATGAATTTGAATGAATCTGATAGGATCTTCGGCGAACACGAGATGCACTGCAAGTTATTAATGGTTCGGAAACTTAAGCTCGGGGAAAATTCAAAATGTAGAAACGCTGTTGCATCTATAATGACATTTTAAGGGTCAGAAAGTGATTTCCCAAAGAGAGAGAGAGAGAGAGAAATGAAGACTAATATCTCAGCAAGATTTGATTTTTGGAGGAGTTTCAAGTGTCCCGTCAGGGGAAGGTATCCGTATCAAGTGAAATGTCACATTGTGAAACAGGAAACTTATCTTCCCGTTCCTATTCTCACCGTTCCTGTAGCATCAGCTTATTCTGCTTCTTCCACTGGTCTTTAAAATCCGTGGAGAACTCGTGCCAAACGGAGAAGAGTGTGCTGGGAGAGACTTCTTTCTCTCCCGCCTTGGGTTTAACCGAGAAGGACACGCTCAGCTCCACGAAGCTGAGGACAGAGAACAAAAACATTACTTCAAGACCAAAGTATTACAACATGAGATTACAGAAACCTACGCCGATTGTTGTGAAATCTGGCAGCGCTTTGCAAATATGCAAAATACGAAAGTTAAGCTTGGAAAAATATGCTTTTTTCCTTCAGAGATTTAAGAGTAGAGTCACATAAAAAAAAACCAAACCAATGATGACTGAGCATTTTGGAGAGCACAAAATGCCACAAAAGCAGCACAGTCATTCAGGCAGCTTAACTTCCAGAGCAAAAATAAAGCTCTTATATGCAGTATTTTGCTTTGTCATTCCTCTCTTTGAGATCTAAGTAAGTTTGCGTCCTCGTATTATATTGGTATGTGAGCATGAGTGATGAAAGAGTGAAAAAGAGGTATGACAAAGACAGATCTAGCAAAAAGAAAGGCTTCATCTGGCAGTGGGTGACGCATGCTAAAGTGTTAAATGTGGTGGGCATTTGCAGTGGATCAATATAGCGGACAGGTTGGGGTCTCTTTGTTTGGAGTGTGCTATAGGAACACATTCCTAGCCAGCAGTAACAGAAGCCTGGAGCCATGGCTGTCTACTCTCGCTCCACTTAGATAAACAACATAGACACTGCATAGGGGGCCTCCCGTCTACTGAAGGCCAGGCATGACGGCCTGCACCTTCCATGTAATTGAAGGAACCGGCGCTCATAAATATTGACAAAGCAGCGAGATTGTATTTCTCTTCTGCAGTGAGAATGTATCACTTCAAACTGTAGTGGACTGCATTATTCCTTTTCTTCCAAATTTACAAGTATGATCGCTGCTTTGACAGTCGAGAAAAGAACAGATGCAAATGCACGAAAAGGGAACAGAAGTGGCCATATTCACTTCTAAGGTGAACATGAAAGAAGCTCTTACATCTTCTGAGTATCTGCCAGCTGCTTCTCCTGCATTTCCAGTTCAGTTTTTGCTGGAAAGGAAGAAAAAAAAGAAGAAGCGGTGCATTAGTAAATACAGAATTCGAATATTTCCTGCAGATCTCTCATCTATAGTGTGACTTGTGTATACAGGAGGATTCAAGATGTCACCATTACTTAACTCCACAGTCATCTTCGGGGTTAGTACTGTGCCATGAGGTTATTAAGTGTTGGGTTGTCTGCCGTTGCACAACTGACAAATGAGTCCTGCAGATCGCAGAACAAGTGCTTCTTTGTGCGGAGTTGCTTCAAATGGAGACAGATGACTGTGCGTGTGTGCATGTTTCTGTGTGCGAGAGGTGTGAGGGTAAGAAAACCGGGAGTTGGACACAATGGTGCACATTAGGAGATATTTCCAGCAGACCACAACACTTATCTCGATGTGCCATCAGGATCATTGTGACTGCATTATAAATTATGATATAAGAGAACAATGGTGAAATGTGACAGCTTTGCTTTAAGAGAAAAAAAATGTTGAAGGTTTTATCAAATTTCAGATCCACAGCCTGATCCTTCAGCTCATTTTCAGGTATAGCTGAGAGGTAGTGGACTCGATCCAGCTGTGTTCTTTTCGCCGCTCTATATCTTCCCTGTGCCGCTATATAGCTGTCAAAAGGTTAGACAAATTCTCTCCCAGACAGCTTCTCAGTCCCCTCAAGGTCAATAATCTGTAAGCTGCTGCCTTAAACTGTCAAATGATCAGAAAAGACCTATGACTTCCGCATGGCTTTCCAAGACGGACATGACAGTATATGGGACAGAGAATCTTTCCTGGCACAAATCTGCGTTCTGCTCTTATCCAGGGAATATCTGGTTGCTATGTGTAATTGAAGCCAGAGCCACATCTAAGGATCCCAGTGAAAACCCGCTTAGAGCAGCAACTATGCTTTTTGCCATTCCACGGCGCTAAATCACTCTGTGGCCTGAAATCATGTCTCCCTCTGCTGATTGCTCATCAATATATGATAACGGAGTGACGAGTGATTTTAAAAGGGGGCAGGCTCAAAATGTTCTTTGAAGTAAAATGATTTTTGATGATAAGGAATGATTAATATCTATTTCCCAAAATATCAAATATTAAAAAAAAGACAAATGGTGACACTCATAGATAAAACTTCATCATTCCAATATGACTGTGCTCCTGTCTGCTTACTCATAGTGATGATACAATGCAAGACAGGATGACTAACAGCTGAGCAACATTATTTAAAGATATCACTTACAAAAAACATCATCATGGAGTTAAGCAAGACAAATTTCAACATGTTTAATATGCAATTCTACCATAATGTTGGACATAAACATGAAAAACTGCAGTTTGATAATAATTTAACCATGGTGTGATGTCCTACGCAGCAGAGTTGCAGTCGGTAGAAAACGCAGTGAAAGTTTGACATCAGTCTCGCTGCTAATCTTTATATCCATCAGAAACAGATTATCACATGGCCAGTGCTCTCTCGCTAGTCATATTGACTCCATCAAAGGCCTGCATGCATGAGAATTTGTGAAGCGAGCGGAGAAAATCGAGCTAGACCAAACAGCCGAGCTCCAACAAGTCCGCTCCCACTGTTATTCTGCGGTTAGTTTCATGGTCAGAAAATAAACAAAGGCGGTTTAAACTGTGGAGCCAGAAACAGTTTAACCCCGGGCTTTTTTAGAAATTACAGAAATAACAAAAATAAGACGTTTGGCTGTTGTTCTTTTTTCACCGCTGCAGCGAAAGGAACCCCAAGAATCTCGTCTGGAGCCTTCTGACTCACATGTCCATGTTACTGTGCTTACATTCTGCTCTCAGAGGAAAAAAACCTCATCATTTGCATCAAAGAGAGAGCTCCCATATTTCTCTCAAACACGGAATGAAGAGGAAAAGAGAAGGGGAGAGATGGAAATGGGAGAGAGATGCTTTCATCTGCAGACTTCCTTTAAAATGGACAGTGAGCATTGCTGCCGAGGAACATATGCTACGTATTATACTCTCATTTGAATACAAAAGTAGTTGGAGAGAGGCCTGTGAGCTGGGTCCTTCGAGAAGATTGGTCACAGTCAACTGGATGTACCCCGGGTCAAAGCTAGTGCTACATAAAGAATGACAATTGGCTTGTTATGTTAAAACAAGCACGAAAAGCTAAGTCGTACACATTTGAAGTGAGTGGACCACAATATCCCAATATTGTTGTAGATGTCGGATTGCGGAGATAAAAGCTTGACTGTGTGACATCTGGTGTACATAACAGACAAACACAATCATATTTTCAGTGGATTTTGGCATAATATTTAGACTGATCAGCCACAACATTAAAACCACTGACAGGTGAAGTGAATGACATTGATCCTCTTGTTATAAAGCAATTTTCTACTGGGAAACCTTGGGTGCTGCCATTCACATGCAAGGTAATTTGACACATACCACCCTATCTAAACGTTGTTGCAGACTAAATACATTCTCCACATGGCAACAGCACTCCCCAACATCTCCCCCAGCAGGACAATGTGCCTTGCCACACCTGCAATCTCTATAGATTAATTAAACAAGCCTTGACCCATTGAGGTCTCAACCCACAGCACCCAAAGGATCCACTGCAAGACAACACAGGACACTCCCAGAGGTCTAAATTGGACAGAGCTGTTTTGGTGGCCAAAGGGGGATCTATACAATGTTATGCAGGTGGTTGCAATGTTGTGGTGATTGATGTGGACTTGAAATGTCGTGGTACTCTTCCGTACCCTGAGGTAAACAAACAGACTCAAAGGATTTTTCATTTAATGTCTGCAACAGGTCTGAAGTTTTCATTATGCCAGTCAAGAATCTCAGCATCTACTTTATGAGTCTAGCATGAAACTTTTCAATCACAACTGTGCTTTTAAGCCAAATGTCTTGAACACTATTGGATGGATGTGTAGCAGATATTTGTATGTCTGCCTCAGGATGGATTGTAATGACTTTGGCAATCAGCACTGTAAAAAAAACCTTGTGTAAAAAAAAAAAGGCAAATGTATGGCAGCGAAGGTGCCAGAACAAATATGGTTTTAAAAAAAAAGGGAAAATACACTTTCACAGTTTTTGAATAACAGCAAATATCTGTAAAATAATGATATTTTTATTGAATTTAAATACACACACAGATTGGGGAGAACAGATTATTGTTTTTGATGTGAACATTACATTCAGCTTTGGCCTGTTTTTTTCGAGAGTCGGACATACCATAGACCAATACTTTACTGTGATTTTCACTAGATATCTGTAATTGGACATGACAGGATACATCTGTAAAATAGCAGTTAAAAATAATTCCCCATTTCCTTAATATACACATTTTTTCTTTTAAATAATGGCAAATATCTTTAGAAGTAATGGTATTTTTTGCTGACTGAAATACAGTAAAAATGTTAGAATTTTATAGTCAGAGGTTGTAGAAGAACAATGATTCTGATGTGGACATTTACAGTTTTGACCTGTTTTTTTAGGCAATAAGATGTAAATGTTTTCTGTGTGATTTTATTATATATCAGTAGTTCATCAAAACATGGGAAATCTGTAAAATACGAGTTAATACTTAAAAAAAATACAGTAAAAAAAACACACTTTTGGACTACAGTTGTATTAGTAACTGGTAATATTGCTTACATGTTCTACTAAAATAGAGAGATGCCTGCCTAAAATCAACATATTAGCATTATCACTGTGAGCTTGGTGGCAGCCTCACTACTACGATTTAGCTCAAAGCAACTTGTGTCTATGTGCAGCCTCAAAGAGGTATTAGTGTAGCTGTAAAGTGTAGTTCAGCAGGGGAAAGGGGCAATTTAAATGGAAGTTTTCATAATTTTAATCGATTTATCATCATCATTTTAACAGCCCTCTTAGTAAACACTTTTAGAACATTTTGAAGGGTTACTTGAGGAGTGAAGAACTGGTGATAGAAAGATAACTGTGTTTTTAAGCTTATTGTCATTCCGTTCAATTCCTTAATTAGGAAATTAATTAAAATTTGAAAGATTAGAAGTTTTTTCAAAAAGTAAAAATACAAGCAAATAAATGACAAAAAGATGCTCTAAAGATACTTAGTGAGAAATGTCATGTGCCGAACAAGTCCGTTGTGTTCCAGTTTATACAGTCGTGCTCTCTGCAGTCATTTTAATGGCCTGTATGACAGGTTCATCTTCAGCCATCCTCAATCTTCCTTTGAGGGAGAGCAAGATGTACTTTGTGTTAGATGGTAGACATCAAGATTAGAAAGACAAAGAAACAGCTAGCAAGTGCAGTCATAACCCATCAAAACAGATAGGCAAGCTGGAAAAAACGGCGGTGAGTTATTCACAACATCCTGGAATAAACAGACGTCCCTATGGAAACGACACCGAGTCGACCTTTTTGTGTGTGTGTCAACCAGAAAACAGCGTGAAGCAGATCTGAAACGTATCTGCAGACATAAACAACTTACATCATTCTGACTGATGAGCTGCATCACAAACTTTCACACCACAGAGGAATCTCCAGGTTATATATTCCAAGAGTACATCAGCACACAATAGCTTTTACAACATGGCGATAAATTATTTGTCTCATGACGTTTTAGCCCCTTGTTAAAACAGACAAACCATCACCACTGTCATCATGTTATATGGGCTGTAGCTGGCTGAATTTTAGTTTTAGTTTTTTCCAAAAAGAATATATTGGCAGCCCCGAAAAAATGATATATTCCCGCTGAGCGCATTAATCTTTCAAAGCCTACACTTTTATTTTATAAGGCTAAAGATTTTCTTTAAAAACATGAACACTTGGGATTTTCACAAACATTTATTAGACAGGCGTATATATTGACTATTTTTAGCAGCAGATTTAATGAGCATTTATAGCAATAGAACATTCACAGAGCTGTGGATGACTGGAGGATCCAATGCTGTGAGCTGTTTGTATTTCTTTAAATGAATCACAATAATTTTGGGTGGCGCTAAGCCCAGGATGCAGCAATGATGCTCCTGCAAAACAGTGTCATTAAGGAGACTTATTTTGTCAGAACATGGTCTGAAAATAAAACTCTTCCATTATCGGTGGACAGACATGACGACAAATGTTGTAAACGTATTCTCTGTACATCTGTAGCCATTCACTGAAAGAACTAAAGAGAAATGCGCACGATGCAGGAGTGCGCAGTTTGCTTACAAGGAAGTTGTCGTTTCCCATATCAAAGGGGATTTTGGAAATGGTAACGCAAAGATAGTGAAGGAGAATGCTGTGTGAAATATGCAGAAAATGGCCGTCTACATCCGGTTATTCAGGCTAATCTCAAAATACCCTTCAGTGTCAGAGTGATGAAGGAACAGGTCACCCGTTGTAATGGTGTTACTGCTTCTGATCAACAGTGAAGGTCTGCTGTACAAAACCAAAGATATATCAGGCTTTGGCTACAAACAGCATATAGTTTATTGTTGGTTTTGGTCTTTTTATGGGATTTGTTGACAAAAAAGAAAATATTTAATACCATACTCATACTACAGTGGCACTGATCGACATCTTCTCAATAATCCATTTCAAATGATTTAGAAAATACTCACCTTGACTGAGAAATTCGTCCATCTTGTCTTTAAAGGGTTGCAGGTTCTCTTCAGATGACAGCTTGCAAACTTTCTCCGTCTCAGCTGAGCATGCTGAAACATCAAGAGACGGTCATAATGTAGGGGAAAAATTTCTTTCAATAAAACAAAACAATGGCATCCTATCCAGCATTTGTGTTGTAATTACTAACTCTACTGTGCACTCCAGCCTCTCTTGGCTTGCTTTGATAAATCTCTGCTGAATTTCTGCTGAGTAAGTGTCTGCAAAGACATAATGACCCATAATGACTAATAAGGAACCAGGAAGGCCTGCGCGGTGATCCCCGGAGAAACTTATCGTCACGCTCCATCTGCAGATACACAAGCTCAGCTCAAGGCCTTAGAGGTGGAGAGGCCACAAGATGCTTGAAAGAACAGGGAGGTCGGGACCGGGCAAGTGGTAATTCATAAACCATATGGTGGCTCAACCGAAAAGGTACACAGCGAGCTCTCCCTCCACTGTGTTACTTGCTGATGTCCTTCAGGCCAGCCAAGGCCATTTCTACGCCGCCTACCTATCGGAACCCCCCGCTGGGATCTGTCATCGAAGCCTGTGTCTGTTAGAGCACTCAGCTGCCTCTGCAAGGTAATGAAGAGGTCTGCAGGTATAGCATGTGATGATGTATTTATGCACAGCCAGCATGTGCCACTGCCACTGGGGTCGAGAGTCCGTTTCCCCGGCGAGCAACTCCATCTTTATGAATTGCAAATAATGAACAGCCTAAAGAATCATTACAGCAGAGGAAAAACAATATTTGGCAACACGGTTGAGGCACCTAATTGGTTTAGCAGCAAAGACACATAAAACATGATAGAGAACAGACCAGGTTTGGGGAATTGTCGATCAGGCCTCGAGCGCACAAACTCACACGTACACACTCACACGTGTCCGCACAAAAACACACAGTCGTTTTTTACCACCTGTAGGCACTTCAGTCTGTGGAAAGTGTTGAGTGCTGAGTGACTTGAGACAGAGTAATGAAAGTGTGCATTTCCTAACTGCCTCATTCATTAGGACGCTTTTCACTCAACCAATCAGTTTGGCCTGTCAAGCCTAATCCAGTTTCCACAGTTATTTCCAGCAGCCTAACAAAACAAGGTAATTCTTGCAGATTTTTCTAAGAACTTTTTAATTTATGATCAGTCTTTGTTTTACAACAAATGCAACAAACTCATCACGTGGCTCTAGTTTTATTGTCTTTAGACTTCACTGAAACATAAAATAGTTGTAATTATAGGTTTTGTAATTATAGTTCAATGGAAATTATGGCTTCCGAGTCCTTGTTTTGTGAAAATAGCATGAAAAACATTCTATATACCCTCATTTTCATTTTAAGTGGTGACAGCATTTTGACGATAAAAAGCTTCCTTTAATGACAACAATATGTTCACGATGTAAAAGTTAGCTGTTATTATTATTATTATTACTACATAACCTTCAATGGCTGGTTACTATCGCCATAGAAAGTTATGCAATATATTAATCATGTGTATCTGTTCAGGATTTGATTGAACTAATGACTAATGAATGAATTACAGTCAAAGAGATGGCTATTAACCAAATCAGTCCATCTATGAATCATATTTAGGACGCCCACAGGCAAAGCGATGATGCACAGAGACATGCAGATTTATTCTGAAATTCTCTTTAAAACAGTCTCATCATTGTGTCACAGTTACAGGCCACTGAAGTGACTCAGAGCTCCAGGAGAGACTGTTCCATTTCAGCTGATGAACCTTTGATAGTGTTCATAGGTAGTGGAAGTTCCTTGACCCTGCCCTGTCTATATTTTGATCTCTGTTTCATGAGGACAGTAAAGGCGTGCCAGGTCCAACAGGAGTCTACATCTGACAAGTCACATCTGCTTCTAGTTAGCTCGTCTGTACGACAAACACATGCTATCTCTCCGTCGATCTGCCTCGGCAATCCACACATGACCATAGCTGGTCAGGTTCGGAAAATGATTTTCCATTGTGTGAGGAGATATGTGCACGGATTAATACGTGACTTATGGGTGCATAAACATCAGTGCAGTGGCATTTTAAACACAACGTGACACCTACCATAATTTATTTGGTCGTGAAACAACCAAATTTACAACCTGGCAAGCTTTTTTGTAAATATGCAGTTTAAAAGTTATGGAAGGATAATTATGGCCGTACCATTGAGGTCTTTCCTCAACTTGCGGAATTCTCTTTGAAAATCGTCAAACTTCATCTGGGAGGCCTGGAAAAGGTCCTGAGGCTCAGGTATAGGGTAGACACACGTCTCTCTGCCAGCATCCTGATAAAGAACAACACACGTACATGCACAGACACAAATCACGCACCAACGTCAAAGTCAATCTTCCTCAAATAGGAGAGGGCCTCCCTGTGCTGTACACATCAGGCGAGATTTAAATAAATGTCTTCAGAGACCTACATGTACTTATCAGCAGTCCAAACATCTCAGGAAAGATATGGCCGGAACTACAGCAGATAATGGCCATTAAGCTCGGTGCAGAAAGTCCATGTCAATTCTCTCTGTATGAAATACTACAAGGCCATTATGAGTGCTACAGCCATGTCATGCAGGTTGATTTTGGCAAGCTGCACTACTGAGTTCATCTCATCTGGAGAACCTAATTATTTACACTAGTGCTCCTTTGGATGCTGTGCCAATGAACAGACTGCAGGTTTGAATGAAGCCAGACCAAGGCAGAGCAAAGAGCGGGAGATGAAGAGTGAAGGACAGAAAGAGAATTAAAAGAGGGAGCCAGAGAAAGAGACAGATTTGTTTCTGCTGTAAATGAGGAAAGGAAAAATAAATAATTTGATAAAGGATAAGCCATGGTATCCTCTGGCAAGAAAGGAGATGAAAAGAGAGCTCTGGAAGGGATTTCTAAGCAAATCAGACTAAAACAGAAAAGTGATTCAAATAAACAGGAACCAAAACATACCTCATCAAAGTGCCTTAGATAGTAAGCAACAATGTAGGACAAAAGACTCTGGGAGTTATCCTGAAAGAAAGAAAAAAAAAGATTCAAATAAATAAACCAAAATCCCTTTATTTATTAATTTAATCATTTTGGAGCAGGACGTTTTAATTTGCACAGGCCAAACAAGAAGAGAGACAGCGGCTTTAGAAGTTGGGAATAAATCATGACATTGGAAGAGCAATACAACAAAACACAACTGTGCAGGGCTGGCCATCATAACTCACAGTTGGCGGAAAGTTTGATGTTCTTTATGGATACCTTACTCCTTCCACCACCACAAAAACACAAACCACTGTGTCCTTATATGGCAGTGCCAAGGGCACACTGAGGCCGTTGTGATATTGAATGAGGACTGTAAACAGAACGGCTTCTCCTCTAAATCTGCACAGCATTGGTCTTCATGTTTGGCACCAGAGAGGGTCGCTTTCTATCCCCTCAATTCTGGACTTGACCATAGATGGGACACTTTTAGAGTGCAGATATTTTTAGTTATTTTATTATATAAAATAAAGTACAAAATAAGCCTGTGTGTGCAGGGGGTTACATAAATAACACCGGCTCCTTTACTTATTACACGCAAATTTATACACTTCTACTCCCGTCCTCCCAGTTTGCTTGTGAATAACACATGTGCTCTTGTAAAGCGAGCAATGTTTGCTTTTTACTCCTGCAATGCACATACTCACGCTGCTTTTAACGTCCTTCAGCTTTGGCAGAATGTCCAAGGTGAAGCCGTCGGCTTGCCCTCGAGAGCGATTACCTCCGTTCATGAAGTTGCCAAAAGCCAGCACCAGGCCAAGCACCTGCAATACGCACTTACTGTTCTGTAGAGTCTGTTGCACACACACACACACACACACACACACAGATGAGATGAAGGTTAAACTGAGAGACAGAAGAGAAAATGAAATACAGAGAAGGCCCAGCGGCTCGCTCACCTTGCACACTCTTTGAAGGATTTCTATTTTGCGGAGGATTGAGGTGATACATTCATGGAAGGTTGACTGAAACAGGATGCAGAACACCCGCTCAGAGAAATTGGAGATTTGGGATAACTGGTATAGAAACCTGATGAAAGAAGAAGATCTGTCAACCTAATACATCTCTTAATGATGAGACAAATAGAGAATTTGGTTGAGTTTGGCTCTTACTGTTCTGGCTTGTCCAGTGGCTTGGCATCCTCCTTGTCTTTGGCTGATTTAATGTGCTTTGTAATGCTGTCCATCTCATCGCCTTGAGCTCTCTGTAAGATGAAAATACAGATTAAGATGGAAATGTATTGTATATGTACATGCATATGCACCTGGGATGCAATTTTGAGGTTCTTGGAGACTTCTTTTGCATCAAATGGTTATGCTTTTGGGCTTAATTCTAGACAAACTGGCATTCATTTGAAGTCTAATCCACTTGTAGATGACTTTCCTCACAGTGGAATCATTTAATGTAAATAATTTGGAGGTCTTTTTGAAATCTCCTCCTAGACTCATTGGCATTCCCAGGCATTTTTTTCTGAATGCCTTAAGGAACTCTTTAGATCTTGATGTCCACTTCAATAGCAAAAGAGAACAGCAGACCTGAAATGTCAGAGGTTTAAATAAGACAGATTCCACCTGGCGCTCCCTGAGGAAGTTCTAATCATTGGCACCTAATCTGGAATCATTTTTTTCAAATCTTATAGATTGTGTACTGGTTTACTTACTTTTTCCATGTTAATTTATTTAAAATGACAACAAAATTACATTTATGTATAATTTGTTTGAGTACTGACCTTTATTTGTACTGTTTCAAAGAGGATAGAATGCTTGCTTGTTCAGATATGCTGAAAATTTTCAATGGGATGTACTTCTTACTTTTCAGCTGTAGATATATATGTGAGGTGAGGCGATCAAATAACCAGACCAGGCTTATGTAAGTTAAACCACCATGTGCATATGTGAACCATGTGGTACAGTTTGACCAATGGGCAAACAAACAACCCCTGAAAGTTTCAGTCTGCTCGAATGAAACAAAACTGAAATTAATTACAGCTTTATTCTCATTACTTAACAGCCGCAACTTGAATTACATATGTATTTGCAAATTCAGTGTTGGTGTTTCACTAATCAATAATACAACAAACATGCAAATGAATTGCTGATAATCTTAATTTTCAGCTGATAAAGATGAAACTACATGACTGATGGCACCTAAACTGACTGTGAAGTGATGTTTTGTCAAGGTCAAGAACAAATTTTGCCAACGTGGAAGACAAATCCACCATCTTTGTTTGGAAAAATGGAAATATAAACTATAGAACTTCATGAAAACAGCCAAAGTCTGATAGAGATGACTTGATCCGACAACAAGCTCCAGAGAAAAGGACTTGAGGTGGGTTTGATGTCGCCAAACTTTATGTTTTGTACATAAACTCAACCATATGCCAGCCTATACAGTATAGGTTTCACGAATGCTTAAGAGTTGCCTTCAGCCAGACTACATTCCTGGCTATTATCCTGCTGCCAGGCTCGGGACCACAGTTTTATACAAGGTGGTTTAAAAAAAGCAAGCCAGAAATGCCCTTTCGTTTCACAAGAGGCAAAGACAATAGATGTTAATGAGTCTGACGCAGACGGGCAAAACAATGAAACCATCCCCAGGAAGAAAATGTAAACTCTCGCTCGGTCCTTTCAGAGCCTCATAGACCCCCAAAGTCTGGGTCTGAGCAGTCTGGCCTCTTTTTCTGCTTTTCTCCATCCTCCTCTCTGGGGTTTGGCCTCGGCATGGATCCTTGGAAAACATCAAACACCAGCATCAAACGCACTGAGGGCCCGATTAGTATTCTACACACCGCTGCCTTCTGTCGACGAGGGCAAGCTCTCCTTCGCCTTCTCTCGAGATGTTTTCAAGTGTAAATATATTTAACACAAAGCAGATCCTTTTCAAAGGGCAGCAGTGGAGCCCAGCAGTGTTTGGTGTAATTGGGGACAAGTAGGCATTAGCGTGTGATCTTTGAATTGCTAGGGCATGTTGCAGTGGTTGTTAGCATGAGAAATACAGTCCCCATGTGGAATATCAAATGCAAAAAAAGAAAGTAGGATGATATTTTTCGATGCCAGGATTCTAGCGGTAGCCAAGTGGTATTCATTAGCCAGGTTTGTAGCACAGGGCTAAACAGAGCCAGGCACGGCTTAATCACTATTTATGTCACTCATTTTTCAATGAAACAGCATTTATGAGATTCGCTGTGCATTGAGCTGCCAAAGATTAGACGTTAAATGACAAATTGCATCATGTAATAAACATGTAAAATATATCTCAAAAGCCTAGCCATGTTAAAAAAAAAGAAGTAAAAGGCGACAGTTTGTGGTGTAAAAGTTCGTAGGAGGCTCCAACTGACCTCTGTGACATTTAGCTACTGCCAGCTGAAAGGAGCCTGAACTTCAGACAACCAGTCTGGGCCCAGATTATGGCTTGTGATATTAGAGGGGAGGGAGCAGTGTCCCACTATCACTGTGACCCCTTTAATGGCGGTGGCTTATTGTTCAAAGAGCCGGAGTGGCTAAAATCCGCAGCTCATAGACTGAGCGACTCTGTGTGTTTCTGTCTTGATGTGTGCACACACAGTACAGTATGTGCACATTCGCGCGGTTCGACATGTTTGTTTGCGAGCATGTTTGTGTGGGTGAGAGAAACGGAGAGTGAGGCAGAACAGTGTGTGATCTCGCTCCTAGCACAGTGAGTGAGGGTGTAACCATTAGAAGCCCCTCACATTCCTCAAGACAGGCTGACTGTGCTGCCAACTGTGGTTTAGGGGGCTGGAGACCCACAGACAGGATGGAGTCTCGCAATACAAAAGAGAAACAATTTGGCTCCTCGACTCAATAACATAGCCTCAGGCCATAAGAAGGAGAAGGATAGGGAGAAGGCGAGGGAGAGGGCTTGAAGTCTTGGGGTGAGTGGAGAGGTTAGAAGACTTTTGATCCTAAGTTATGACACATTGGTTCATAACTACAGCTTGTCTCAAGCCACAGTCTCATTCCCATGATCAACATTATTAATATGCCTCTGGCAGCCAAAGGTCTAGGCCTCTCCTGTGTAGTTGTGCCAAAAAGCAATTCACAGGAATTTCACAGCATCTTAAAACTGTATCACAGTTGAAATGTGGAAAACATGCTCATTTTCATGTTCCATAATTTACTGACCTGATTCCGAACGGGTCCTGAACCGTTACCACTGGGTGGGGGGAAGTTTCCTATCAGTCAAGGTTGATGAATATGTATTTACTGTATACAAGGATTCCTTCATAGCCAAAATTTAGACATATTGGAGAGGACTGATGACAGCTCTGTAATTCTTCGCAAATATTATACGATAAGATGTGGTCATTTCGTTTGGCAAAACTCAGTCTATTCTGTTTTTAAAACCCCACCAGCACTTTCAAGAGGAGCTGTGTGACACATATGCTGGAGTTTCTCAACTATCATTTCCTTTGCACAGGGGCAGAACAAGAGCTGAGTGAATCAGATCCAGAGTGTAGAAAACATGTTTACTACGTAAAAGCATTGGTTCCCTTCCAGGGCAGCAGACAGACCTACACATGACTGACACTGTAGCCAAACAGCACACATACCAGTACAGTTTGTGGCTCGCCTGTTTGTTTTAGTATCTAATGCACACTTCCTTAGTTCCCCCTTTCAAGTGGAACCTGGAATAAGAAGGCCACATAGAAAAATATATTCACAGTAAAGTGGCATCCCTGAGTGCATTTTTCCCACCTAGTCTGCATGCAAAAGTTAGGCTTCTGATAATCATAGAAAGGTATCTCTTGATGGATAGCATTTAGCGTTTTGTGGTTTACCCTGAGCCTAGTGCCAAATAAAACAACACTAACATGTGATGAATATTTTCTTGCCATTCTGTTGATATCGCAGCTTGTCGAGTCTTCTCAGCTTTCACTCTATAATAAAATGATTGCCTGTTATTCATATATGGCATGAAACGTGTAACCATAAATCATTCTATTTGTCACAAGCAAACTGTTCCAAAATAATAATTTTACTGCAAACCACAGAGGAGGAAGGGGAAAAAAAGACAGTAAGGTTTTCCCAGACCAAACGCTGCAGTCAACATCAGCCTGAGCTGTCAGTGGTGTTACTTTGTATAATTATACTGGGTCTGTTGCTCAACTCTGTGTATTTATGTGATTCTGCATTGGCAGGAAAGTGCAGAAATGTATTTCACTTGGGGATGTTGTCTTTTCACTGGTCTATTGACTTACTGAAACCACTGTCCACATGACCCTTCATTATCCTCCCTTTAAAATCAATAATTTCCAGTTAAAAATGTTTTACTATATGACTGTAGTAACCATACACGGATCCAACTGTAGCACATTATTATACTCACGTTTTCATAGAGGGCTTGCAGAGTCTCCAGATCAACAACAGTGTTGTCCATATTTAGGACGGCTGCGGATGGAAGCAGAGGGTGACATGGTTAATGTTAATGTTAACACTAAAGCCTGTCATAACATTTCTTTTCCTTCAAGAGATGTTATTAACACTTCAGAAATCAAACCAGCACAAACAAACTTCCACTTTCAGAATCTCTGGATTATCTTTTTTTTTCTTCATTTGGCAGAAACAACAACCACAAACAATTGCAGAACACCTTTCCAGATCTGATTTTCCTTGCATGTTGAGGCTTAAGGTGACATGAAACATGGGCAAAATATTCTCCAGGGCACATGTAAAGTAAAACGTGTCATATGCTGTGAGTTACATAGTTATCAGCTATCATCATGATAGCATGCAAGGGGGCCACAAACTAAAACATAAATACGGAGGTCTTAGAAATCTGTCAAAGGTACAAAGATCTGTGTTTGAACTCCTGTGTTTGAATTCCTGGTGTCGCCTTTTTGTCTCGGCGCGAGGACCTGGCGCCCGTGAGCATTAATCCTTTGAAAGTAAATGTTTAAAGACAAACAGAGCCCGGGGGTCTGCGGTGTTGAGGCTGAGGTGTTGCTGTACGCACAATCAACCAGTGCAGTACTCGACACCTATGCATGTATTTCACCATGTCGTGGGTGTCCAAATTGCTCACATTGTTTTGATCTGTTGATTTGCTGTTGAGGTACAGGATGGAGTGGGAAGCTTGCGTCAGAGAAGCTGGAGAAACTTGGTGTAACGGACTTTGCTTAGACACTGAATCTGATTTTCACGACACAAGAACAAAGGAGACGACGACAAAAACACAATTAGAGGAGAGGCAGACGTGTGGAAATAAGTCTCAAGTGATTCCTATACTAATCCAGCCACTTCCAATGTTTTATCTTCAATATTTCTTTCACTTTCAAGCTGTTTTTATGTAATTCTGTTATCTTTGCAATGTCTTTACTTTTGTGGCACAAGTGCAAATCCACTCCTCCTTTCCTTCTGTTACTTCCTGACCTCTTCAGACACCCTTCTTTTCCAAAGCCACCACAGAAATAACTTCCTTCTCTCCGACTCTCCCTTTTTCTGTGTCTCCCACTCTTTTTTTCTTCTGACCATTTGGTTTTCATTACCATCTCAACCAGAGTCTGGCTGGCTGGTTTGATTGGAGACGGGTTTTAAAAGACATGGGAGAAAGCCGTATCATCGCTGCGACACGGACGTCTTACAACCAAAAGTCAGACCCATCTGCCTGGGTCTATCCCGACTACCACATTCAACCCCAGCATGGCGCCGGCAACCACCGTCTAATACTGTGACTCGCGCTCCAAACCCTCACAGGAAGCAGACACTGCACGGAAGTGTCCTATGAAACATGCAGAGTGTCGGCCAAGTCTGAGAACAAACAACAACAGCTGCGAGGAGAAGAAAAATGTGTTGACGTCTCACTGAGCAAGCGGGCTGTCATAAAACCGACACAATCTAGATCAATGATTCAGAAGTTGTTTTTCTTCGAATCAGAGATGTCCAAGTGACGAAGGCTTCACCAGTCACTTTCTTCATCACGACATCAAGAGGAAATAAAACTGATTCACCACAATGACAGGGACAATTACAATGTTTTGATGAACAATTCTCTTTGGCAAACAGACCATCGTTTGATTCTTTAATCATCTTCAACCTCTAACATGAAACTGTTTCATTAAAGGAAAACAATAGCATTGCTTATATATAGTGTTTTGGGGTTTGTTCTTTTTGCGATTAAGAATCTTGGGCTACAATTATTCTAGTCTAAAAATCATTCAACTTAAATATTTGACAAAGTAAATAATAAAAGAAAACTCTTTCTAGGGTTCAGTTGTTTGTGCAAGGCAGCAAGCATCCCACTGTTTTCGGGGAATAAGGGCCTAATATTTATAAGTACTTCACCAAACCATTGACATATCTCTTCTCTGATCTTTGCTCTTTGTGATATACTGAAGTTTCCAATCAGTGCTAATTATATCCTATTGCAAAAACTGTCCTAACATAGGAGATGAATGACAGTGCTGATGAGAGTGGCCCTCATTTGCCCTCCTATTCTGACCTGAGATGGATGCACCAAAGACCAGAAACATGGAAGAATGAACATTTAGCCCCCATGGGATTCTTTGAAGATACTGCAGATAAAATGGCCCCACAGAGAAACTGTTTATTGCCGCAGTTTTCTGGTTTTTGTGGCACACGTGTATTTAGACGTAACCTACCCAGCTTTCACATGCATTGAGATTAAGGTTTGAAGCCTTAATAAATGCTCTACTGTAGGAGGACTGAATAGGATGAGGGAAAGTGTTTAGACACACGGATGAGCGAAGACTGGAGAGCAATCAGAGAGTAACTAAAACAGGAAGACAGTCTGTTCCCATCAACATCTCCGGAATGACTTCACTTTAACAAAGCCGTTTAGACAAGATGGTGACAAGTCATCAGAGAAAGACACAGAGCCGTAGAGAAACATGGTGTGGATGTTAGATGAGGAGCAACTATGCAGAAAGAGAGCAAAGAAAAACTGAGGGGAGGAGAGCTAACAGAGGAAAAACATTTCAGATGCTTTGCAACGATATGACATGATAAAGTTAACTACTAGACAGAGCTTTGGCAATGATCTCAGCCAATACTAAATCCTACTCACCTCTCAGTGGACTAAGAAAAAGATGTGTTTTATGAACCAAGATAGCAGAACTCCAAAAACAAACACAAGAATCTTAATACAGTGGCGCCCATTTGTATTCCGAAAGCAGAAATTCTTCTGTAGTCTCAGAGTGAGATTTATTGCCATTGTTAAGTGTATGTTTGTATGCTTTTGTTGAAAAAAGTTAGTGCCTCCCTTACACACCTGGGGACTCTTTACAAAAGGAGGAAGAAACCACCCTTGTGGCGCTCAGATGAAAAGCATCCGAGGCTGCACTCAGTCACAATGGTGTTTCAAGCTCAATGCCAACATCAGCATGCAGTGTTCACAACGGCACTAACATGCTGATGTTAAGCAGATACAGCTCTTATAAAAAAGTATTCACCACCCCCTTGGAAATTTTCCCCTTGTATTTCTTTTCAACATTGACTCATGGTCAGCATAATGTGTTTTTTCACAAGAATTTAAAAATAAAAACTCTTTCATGTCAAAGTGAAAACAGATTTCTACGAAGTAATGTCAGGTAATTAAAATATAAAATGTAAAATAAATGATTGCACAAGTATTCACCCCTTTAAAGTAACTCAACTAACTCAACACAGGTGCAGCCAGTTGGTGCTACAAGTCATACAATTAGTGAAAGGGAGATCTGAATGTAGTGAATATGTCTGAAGTGATTGTTGTATAAAGACAGCTGTATCTGGAAGGCCGAGTCACTGGTGAATCAGTAGTTCTGGCTATAACCACAGCATGAAGACAAAAGAACACTACAAGAAACTCTGTGAAAAAGTTATTGAAAAGCTTAAGTCCATGTGTCATATTCAACCACTAAGAAAAGGACAGCATATGGCACATGTGCAAATTTGCCTGGAGTAGGTCATCCTCAAAACTGAGTGACACTGCAAGAAAGAGACTAGTAAGAGCGGCCACCAAGACAACTATGACTCTTCTGAACGAGTTAAAAGCTTCAGTATCTGGGATGGAGAGAGTGCAGCCCTGGTTCTTCACCAGTCATGGAAATCTTGACTAGAGTTTGGCAGAAGGGATATGGGAGACACTGAAATCAGCTGGAATAAGGCTTTTTGGTCTGAGTTTTTTGGCCATCAGACTAGACAAAATATTCAGCAGTAACCAAACACTGCACATCATCATAAACACGCCTTCCTGACTATGAAGCATGGTGGCGGCAGCATCATGATGTGACAATGCTTCTCTGCAGCAGGCCCTAGAAGGCTTGCAAGAGCAGAGGGCAAAACAGATGCAGCAAAGTATGGGGAAGTCCTAAAGGGCAACTTGATGCAGTCTGCAAGAGAAGCTGCAACTTGGTAGATTTGTTTTCTAACAAGAGAATGATCCGAAGCACAGAGTTAAAGCTACACAGAAATGGTTTAGAGACAACAAGGTTAATGTTCTGGAGTGGTTGAGTCAGAGCCCAGACCTCAATCCAACTGAGAATTTGTGGCTGGACTTGAAAAGGGATGTTCATTTGTGATCCCTGAGCAACCTGACAGAGATTGAGCAATTTTGCAGGAAGAATGGGGTACATATGCAGTGTTCAGATGTGCAGGCTGACTAAGACCTATCCACTGAGTCTCAATGCTGTAATTGTGGCCAAATTACATTGCGGCTACTAAATACTGACATGAAAGGGGTGAATACTTATGCAATTGCTTATACGAACTGCATTTCATATTTTCAATTAGTTGACATTACTTTGTAGAAATCTGTTTTCCCTTTGACAACAGTGTTTTTTGTAAATTCCTGTAAAAAAAAAAAAAAACATATTAAATTGACCATGATTCAGTGTTGAAAAGGAATAATAGGGGAAAACTTCGAAGGGGAATGAATACTTTTTATAGATGCTGTATATTGTTTACCACATTCAACATAGCTTAGAGTGTTTGCACGCAAGTATGCTCCAGTGAACACTGAATACATGGTACAGCCGAGACTGATGGGAAAACATTTTAAAGTACTCCCCAAAGTGATCCCCAAATTTATTGTGAGTTATCCCCTGGCGGCATGGATGTCTGTATAAAAAAAATCATGATAATCCATCCAATAGTTGTTAAGACATGTCACTGAAAACTACAAATGTCTACCTCTGGTGGCACTACATCACATGCCAGGAAAATAGCAAATTATTAATCTTCTCTACACTGTGAATATCAAACAAAATTCATTACAGTCTATCCAATAGAAAATTAGATATTTCAGGCTGGACCAAAATAGTGAACTGAATGACCATTTTACATTATCATCTTTAGAACAATACCAACTGTGGCGAGTAAATCGTTATTAAAATCAATACATTGAAAGAACCATGCCCTTCAGTTGGCACACCGGATGTGACAGGCATATTTTTCCACCTATCTTTTTGAAAATGTTGGAAATTAGGAGATGCGTACATATCATTCATACTGCAAATGTATTGCACTTTCCGTCCCAATCCATTTGCCACTTATTCCATGCTGAGAGGATGATAATAGTGCTGTCAGTACCACCTGAATGTTAGAATATGTACTAGTAAACTCGTTCCTTCACCTTTGTAACAATATTTTCCCAGAGTGTTGTAGCTCTTTGACAGGTAAAATTCATGTTCATGAACACGGGACAGAACTTACCATTCTGGATGTCCTTCATATCAAGGTGAATGCTGGACATCAGGATACCGACAGCCTGCGAGCGCTTGTTGCTCAAGAGCTTCACAACCTGGGAGATGATGGTACAATGAGACGTGAGCAGTATGCTTATTCTAGGCCACAGAAATCGAGGATGGAAACACTCCATACATCATGACATGCACACACAGACAAAGCATTTAATATTTGACTGGAAACAAAAGACAGGAACATTAGTCCCCTTTGTTTGTTTCTGTTTGGAACAAAAAAATAAGATTATTTACCCGCAGATAGTTTTAAAAATTAGAATGCTGTCTGGTTGAATTATAGTTGATTCATATTTTTTCCGGTTTCTTTAATTCTCCACATGTATCATTTTTCAGTCAGGTGATTAAGAACTTATGGACCATTGAGACAACAAGAGACTTACTGCCGATGTAGAACAGGATCTAATGGATTCAAGTCATGCAACTGAACATCCAGAGAATATTAGTGATGAGGTTTTGGTTAAATTACACTTTATGTAACTGTGCAATGCAGGGACATAGGTCCATCAAAACAACTGGATGGAGATTAAAGCTGCTGAAAAAGCTGCAGACGTCAACTGAATAATAACGGCTTCCACTTGTCAAACGGCCAGGAGTTGAATATCAAGCTGATGTTGTTGTTATGCTTGAAAAACTGCATCCAAGGGGGCCATTATGGACCACAGCTCGCCTGAATAAGCAGAAGTGTGCACTGGGCTGCAAAGTGGTGAAGGGACAGGACAGGAAACCCGTAGCCTACTGTGATCCAGACAGAATGCTTCCATCTAGACCAGATCACACAGACCACAGACCTCTTAAACACACAGGAAGTTATATCACTAGGCCCCAACTGTCTGTGTTCCTGTCCCAACCACAGCTTCAAGGGACAGACCGATTGAGATATGATGCCGAGCGACTTCCACGGTGAGCCTGTGATAGTTAGTGTAAGGTAGCTGCTTAATGGTAGTTAAAAAATAAGTCTTTAGTCATGTTTTATCAGCTGACCTGACACAAATGTACAAACATGTCTAACATACATTAGACAGAGTTCACTGTTTTTACATAAATCTAAAACGAAAATTGCCTTGAAGTGTATCAGTAGTATTATTTCATAATGAAACACAGCTGGATCCACGAACCACTACAGTTATTGAAATAAATTTTCGTGACTAACGTTTTCAACAAAACAACCCTGAAAAATTCATTTAATACAGTGTTTTTCAACAATCTCCTGGGAGCCATGTGTTTGAGTTTCTGGCTTAAAGAAATCTTTTAAGTCACATTAATTACATGTTGATCTTTTTGATCCATTTATCATTTCAGGGTTGGCCAATACGGACTTTCATCAATCCCATACAGCTCTGAATCACATGTGAAACTATTCCCTGAGGTATAACTTGTTCTCTCAAAAGAAGCTCAAAGAATGCTGAAAATAAAACCACGCTTCAGTTCAGAGTTTTTCCAAAAAGTAACTCCTAATTATCATCTCCTTTTCATATAAGTTTGGGATCAAGCACTTAGCTGAAGTAAAACTAAAAATCAGAGTTGATCTATAGTTCACTCATGTAAAACACACTATATTCGCATACATCAGGTTCCAACAATTTAGTGTTTAACTAACTTTTCCTGAAACTGTTGAAAGACCTTTCAGTATATATATGTATAAATATATTTGAATATGCCCATCATATCACCTGGAAGTCTGAATATAAGCAGTGTGAAGTGCACTTAACTCTCTAGAACACTGATCCATTAACAGTCTGCTCAAGAGTTAGATGTTACAACCTTAAGCAGTGATATTACCAATCTACTTTTGACCAATCAGGATGTGTTGAGATCAAGCAGCAACATCCAATGCTGAAAGATGATACCAATGTGGAAGTGCAAAAATCTGCAGTTCCTCTAAAGGCCACTAGAGGCTGACCCCAGAAGCAAGTCAGTGACCAACTTTTTTCTTTTTGTTTTAAGAAATAAACATGTTTATATGATGGAACAAAAAATAATTCTGGTTTCTGTTACTAATTTCTCTGTTCATGACAGGTGCATGGTGGTACATTTTTAAAATATATATATAATTCACTTCTTTAAATTGTATCAAAGCTTAAAGTTAGGCATAATTAAGGATGTGGCAGGTTCAGCATTAGAAGACAGTCTATGCTCCACAGCAGCAGCTTTACTCCCACTTGTTCCTTTGTTTAGAAATTAGGAGTCTGGCACCGCTAAAGTGGCGTCTCCTAAGCCACTACACTGAGCACAAAACTGCTTTTCAATAAAACCTTTGGGTTCATCTTTCTATACAGTCTAAGGTTTAGATTTAGAAATGTGTTGTGAACCAAGCACTCAGGTTTGGTACTATTGGCAGGAAACAATAATGAGGACAAATTTCATTACTGTGGCTGAAATTAGTTAAGGAGCCTGGTGTGTTACTGTAGTTTGGCTGCTGACTTTGCTCCTTTAAAAAATGCTCAGTAAGTGGAATTCTAGCAGTTGATCTGACAAGAACTTTAGAGGTAGCTGGCATTTAAAAATGTTAACACTTCTTCTCCGAGTTATAACTTGGTTAAAGCAGAACATTCGTAGTTGATACATTTTTAGATTAAGAGCAACTTGGACAATTTATTGACATAAATATCTCTGATGTCATCACGTTTAAGGTCTATGTAAACATAATCCATTGGGAGTTGTTTGTGCATTCATGTGGACAGTTCAATCACAAACTGCTAATAGCTGCAGTCTTTTAAAGGTGTCTTAATTTAAAATCATATCACACACAATTATTATTCTAAGCAGAGTATTTTTTTATCGATTTCAGAATATTTTGCATTCAAAAGTACCAAAGATGCAAAAAGAAATCTGATTTTAGGCTTAATATCTTGGGGGTTGTAGGCTTTTGCTCAGACAAAATAGGGGCTTTTGAAAAAAAAACATTTTCTAACATTTTACAAAATAACTGGGAAATTAAGCAAAAACAATATTTAGAAGATCAGTCAGTAATAAAAATAACTGTTAGGTGCAGAGTTAATGTGATTCATATATTCTCATTTTACCCTAGAGTTAAAGGAAATCTCCATTTTCCAACTGAGCCTGAAGGAGACGCAAACTGTATGCTGCCATTCATCATCTTCAGTCGTGAACAGATGTAAATCACAAACTAAAATCCTTCACTTGTCACCACACCTCCATATAAAAAGGTCATGAGCAAGACAGCCTTCCTCTCAAACCTTTCTGCAGATAAATAGGAGAGTTAACACTTGACACTGGGTGATGATAGTATTTCTTCACATCTAATACTGATGTCAGCTGAGGCCTTTAAACTGGCCAAGTGCTGACGTCAAAGCTGCTTTCTAGTGGTAACTCTGAGGAGGATGCTTTCCTCCTCTCTTCTCACAAGCAAAACCATTGAATTGACAGCACACAAGGAGATGGGAATAGCTGCAAGTAGCAGGCCATGTGATCAGCCTTGAGGTCTGGGTGAGGTCCTCACGTGCTGAAAATGTCAAGGTTTGATGGGGTGACAATATGAGGAAATTCATTCTCCATCTCCCTCCACTGTGTCATCCTACAGATCTAACAAATAGTATTACATCTAAGCTGGCAGGTGTAGTGCTGACAGATGCAAGTATAAGAGGCTCAACATTCTTGCTTTTTATTATTTTAAAAGTGTATTTGAAAAGTAATTCCTCCATGAAAGTGGGATTTGCTAGTGAAGGGCAAATTCACTTAGCTTATCTACCATTTTCCATTGTTGTTGACTTTTGTGCTCTGTTGGATCTAAGCTGCAAGGTGAGTTTTTTTTTCCCCCTTCGTGCTTTGGGTGGTAAAACTGGTATATGCTGTGTGCTCAGCTTTACTCTAGTTATGTTAAAGCAACAGTCATGACAGCAATTTCAACAAGTTACTTTGGAGATTTTACATTAAACAAATATGATAAATTTATAAAATACAGTTCTTTGAATGGCCACTAGAGGCATGAGGTCAATCCCCATAGAGTGCCATGTTAAAATGCTTAACTTTACAGCAGAAATAAACCAGTTTATAGCCTAGTAGAAAAACAACTTCGGTCTCTATAGCTGGTTTCCAAATTTATGAGAGCTGTATGAAGCGTTAATTTATATATAACTCATCCATTTAAATTGTGTAAAGGGTTAATACATTCCACCTTTTTGCTTATTTTTAGGGGTTTTTAATACCGTCACTGGATGAGCCATTAAAAACATGATGAATGGTCCATCAACCATTGGGATGGTCTTTGCGGCAAAGGTAAAAACAGCAGTTAGGATTTAAAAATCTTGAAATATGTTAATACGGTTTTATAAAACCACATTCTCAAGCCTACATTACTATTATAATTATTATTTATATTATTACTTTTTGAACTTTGTTCAAGAGTCAAACTTTCATTCAACTGGAACTGTTTCTGGAGGTTTTATATTTTGGTGTTGTATTTCAGTTCATCTCTTCCCATAAACCATGAAGACTTCCCACCAATGCGTATGCTGGAGACCAACATTTCATCTCAGCAAAAACTGTCGAGTGATTCTACTGGGTCTCAATTAGGGGAGTGGAATGCTCCTCCCTGGTGCAACATTATTTGTGATTTAGTCACATAATTTGAAAAAACAGTACATTAACAGAAAGTTCTCGACGAGAACAGCTTTAAATTGCAGATCAGATGCTCAATGTGCAGATTGATAGAGTGACATAAAGGGCACTTGGAAGAGAAACACTCTGCCTATTAAACTAAATCATACAGAAAGCACAATGGGAGGAACCACTTCATGAAATACAACTCCCAGGCTTCACGCTCCCTCCCTTTTTTCCTTCTCCCCATCCCTACTCCCTCTCTCTCCCAGCAGTCATCACCGCCGTGAGGTTTCCTCACCGCACGCGAGACTTTGGCTGGTTGCCATCGGATGGTCACAGGGGAGTCGGGTGGGAGCCAGAGCTCACACCACATAATAACTGTCTGGCTGTAGAAGTTCCTCCTGTCACTCAAACCAAGTTGGAGAGCGACATTGAAGACAAATGGAAAGGAACGGGCCATCAGGAGTGAGAGTGAGGATGGGAAACCCCTAAAGAATGCCACATCTGGTGACCCAAGGGAATGTGCAAACACTAAACAAATCATCAGAGACGTAGCAGACTGTCTACGGAGACAAACACAGGAACACACACGCAAGCACACAACCATATTTAGACTGTACCTGCTTGGCCTTTGACTTGCTGATTGTGTCTGAAATTGGCTTTTTCTTCTCCTTAACGGCGTTTTTGGAGAAGAGCTCCACAAATTCTTCAAAATCCACGGCTGGTTCCTCGATTTGCTCCCACACCAGTGTGCCAGTGTGTCTAAAGATAGCAGGAAAGAGGAATTATAGTGCAAATAGGAGAGCTTTAATCTGCCATTCACTAGCTGAAAAGTACAGTAGACTTTCATAGTGTAATTTGTGTTGTTATTTCTCCAAAACAGGAATTTCTGTCATTTCCAGAGAGTCCTCTGCTTTTTTTAAGTACCCATTTGTCATCTTTTGCAAAGTAAAAATCCAAAAGTTATGCACTTGTCAGATCCATCAGCCAACAAATTACATTTAGAAACTCAGTATCAAGTTCCTCTCTTGCAAGTAAATCAAGTAGTCTATTTCTAGACGGGTTTTTTTCAACTCCAGTTTTCCAAGCCTTAATAAGGAAAGAAAACCTGGTTCAAGTCAATTCTCTGCTGACCACAATGCCTGGACTGCATCACTTTCATTTTCCACAAGGTTAGCATCCCTATTGCCGTCACAGCATGTGGGCGATCTTTATCTTAAGTGGACAAGCTTCCTCTCAAATCTCTACTGTTCAGAGAATACCTTTGTGCAAACGATCCATATCTATCTTCACGTTCTACAGCGTGTCCTTACTTTTTAGCATTCAGCTGGATGCGTGTCCAGTAGAGGGGCTTCATTGGCTTGGGGGGCTCTATCACAGCCTTGGCAGAGGCAGCTTCCTGCACCATCATGGAGGGCATGGGGCCTGGTGGTGGTGGGGGCCCGAAGCCTGGGGGTGGGGGTGGAGGAGGGGGGCCCATTCCAGGCGGAGGGGGTGGCGGGGGAGGGCCCATGCCCGGCGGTGGAGGAGGTGGGGGTGGTGGGCCAAAGCCAGGCAGGGGAGGGGGTGGTGGAGGTCCAAAACCTGGTGGAGGAGGAGGAGGAGGAGGTGGTGGTGGTGGTGGAGAAGATCCAAGCCCAGGTAATGGTGGGGGAGGTGGTGGTGGAGGAGGAACAACACCTCCTGGTAAAGGTGGTGGAGGTGGTGGTGGGGGCACACTTCCAGAGACTTGAGGTGGAGGAGGAGGGAGGATGCCACTCTGCGGCCTCTGCTGGCACGTGCAGACAAAGCTCTCTGCAGATTTGGGGACAAAAGATGAAATGGAAGACGGCACGCTGCCTGATCCTCCGTTCAAAGGCACGACAAACTTAAAGCCCTCCTCCACCGGCGAGGTCTGAACGGACACCTCCTGGCTCGTCTTCGCCAGTCTTCCTCCTCTCATCTGCGAGGCCTTGTGGTGGCCGTTGCCCAGAGCTCCCATATTATCCCCGCTGCCCTTTGCCAAGGAGGCCTGCTGGCCCTGCAACACAGCGATCTTAATCTGCAGGTCATCAATGGTTCTCTCCAGCTGAGGGATGAGACAGCTTTCATCCTCTGAGGATGACTGACCTGACTTCAACCTGTTGGATTCTGTCTGTCAGTGAACCACAACAAAAGAAGACATAAAGATCTTAAATTAAATGTTAACTACAATCTGGTCCACAAATGGAAACTGTAAAAATAAGTTTGTGCTTTGTGTGTTCCCTACATGAAACATTCCTCCCTTGTGAAGTCTCCAAAGCGGACATAAGATTTGCTGCTGAATCTCAGACACATTATCATTCAATAAAGATATAAACAGTAAAACACCCACAACTGAGGGAGCTTAGTGACAGAGCTACGAGCTAAAGAAGGGTCAAGGAAGTCCATTATGTCTAGACTCCATCAGACCTCTGGCTCCAGACTGGTTAGAGCAGGGATGAGGGGATACCAAGAGATTTGACCCCAGAGACAGCGAGTCTCGCAGGGCCTCACATGGGGAGGGTTTGTGTCTGCTAGTACACATTCCCCAGTTGTGGTCACATCGTTGAATCTTAAGGAGAATGTTCAGTCAGTATGGCCCTCCTAATTTTTTTTCTCTTTTCTTTAACTCCGCTAGGAAACAGGGAGGTTCACTGGGATAGTTTCACAACTCTTTCAAAACAAGACTGACCTCTGGTGGACAAAGAACAGTTTACAGCCGAAGCATTTAACTGGTTTATCCAGAGCATTTTATGAGTTACAGGACAAAGTTTTGCTATATTCCTTAACACTGTAATATTCACATGGGGTTTCAGATTTCATATTAACATTAAATATACATCAAACTTCAACAACTGTGTCCTTCAAAGCCTCATAATCCTCTTTGGAATAAATAGATTATATTCTCAATGTTTTTTTTCCCCACATTTCATCTAAATGTTTGAAATAAACTTCATGCATATTTAAGGAGGAGGATGCAGAGAAGCTTTCAAAAAAACAACAAAGTCTCAAGCTGATAACAGAATCATCCACTGAATGTTTACTTAGCTGTGCGTCTTGAAAATTATGTAAACTTTGCTTGTGTGTTATATTTATATTGTGAATTCTATTGATATGCTAATTTTGAAAAAGGCAAAATCAAGTAAATGTCAGCCTTCTGGTACAAAACAACATTCATAGTGGCACCACATGCAGGGAATATACCAGTCACCAAGCAGTCTTGCTGAAAGAGTTGCTGAATGTTTCATTTCTACATTTAATTTGGTTTTGCAAAGATACGAGTTTTGAAGGAAACCCATTAAGTTTTGGCACTTCGCATCTGCATGTTTTTGGAGCACAAATTATCCATCTTGTGTAGAAAGGGCAAACATGCTGTAGAAATAATTATCGATGAAGACAGGATGCAACCAACCTGAAAGTGTGGAGCACCTGGTGTCTTGGCTGATGACTGATGCAAAGGGGATCTCAAACTGTGTACTCTGCCGGTGGTTCTACCCCCATAGAGTTCCCACAGGTGGGAAGACACTGGAAGGCCTACGGATGCCCAGGTGTACAGCTGCTCCTCCTGCTCGGTTTAGAAAACGAGAAAGTCCATATACTGTTAATAAGATCAGATTTAAGGTCATTATTTACCACATCTAAGGACTAGTACCCTCTTTATATGGCGCACAATGTGTGGCACCATGATTAAAGGTTAATAACATCCGCTAAGGATATACACCAACCAACCACAACATTCTGACCACTGACAGGTGAAGTGAATAACATTGATCATAGTGGTACTATGTGCTTTTCTGATGGAAAACCTTGGATTTTGCCATCCATGTTGATGAAACTTGGACACCCAAATAAACACTGTCCCTTAACAAGCACACTTCCTCATGCAAATGGAAATCCCAAATGCCACTGTGCTACCCCTGCAGGAAAATGCACCCCACCACATAGAAAAAATATCAAACAATCAGGGACATCTAGAGGAACATGACAATGGCCCAACATGTTGATTTGACCTCCAAACTTCCTACACCCCATTGTGATCAAACATTAACAGGATGCAGTGGAACAAGTTTGATTGGCAGAGGCCCCACTGCACAAGCCAGAGTACCCAAAGGATCCACAGCGAGCTTCCTGGTTCCAGACCCCATAGGACACCCAGAGAGGTCTTCTTGTCCATGTCCAATGGTTTAGAGCATTTTTAAACACATAAGGGGGACCATCACAATATTAGGCAGGTGGTCATAATGTTATGCCTGATCGGTGTAAGACAACCCAGGTGTCAGCTTCAGAAAGGAGCATTTCAACGAGACGTCTAACTACCTCGAGGGTGGTCTTCAAAAGGTGTATCCGTATTACTTTGACTTTAAAACTTACTGTAAAGGTCAGTGGATTGGTAGTGATTCTATATGTATGCCAGCATGGAAGAATAATGTATTTTTCCCTCTGCACAGCCAGTGTGGGTCTCAGTTCAAAGTTAACTGTCCTGCAATCTTTACTCCAACAGTAACTCCCATTTCATCAGGAAACATGACGTCTCTACTTGACATTACTAAATGGTCTAAAAGGTACCACTGGCCCTCACTTACTCAGGGCTGAGTTTCAATGACATGATTTAAAACCTGAGCTTAAGAACACACTGAACAAATTATTCCTGCATTCCTTCTCCGCCCACCCTCTTTCTTCATCTACTTGGACAGTCATTGAAAAGAAAAGATGCCTTGATGTGCAAGCAAGAAGCTTCTCTGGAAAAGCATCATAGCTACAGGTACTTTGTGCACAATGTGTGTGACTGTCAGTCTCCATGGCAAATAAGGCTGCTAAGCTACTGTTAGTCAGTGTTGTTCCAATATTGTCCCTGGTCAAGGTGAAAACTCCTTAATCCTTTAAATATAAAGTCAGACATGTCTCACAAATAGTGCACTAATTACCTAAAGAAAGCAGCCAACTATAATCTGAAAATTGGCACATTTGAATTCATATTATTTTACAGTATTTATTTTAATGACTCCTAATTACTAGATACTCACAAAGAGGCTCATTGAGAGCCGTGAGCGTGCCTTCAACAGTGCCGTGGTGATTATGTATCGAATCCAAACAAGTACAAGTGCTTGTTCTCCCTCTAGCAAAGGTGCAGTAGTCAAAATATTTCACTTTTTTGCAACTTTCCCTAGTTTTCCTAAATACTTTGATGCTTTCCAACACCCAATACAATTTCCCAGAAAGCTGATGAAGTATGCAGTGATGAACTACATGCTAATGCACCATAGTATGAAGCAAATCACTAGATCAGATAACTAATTCAGTATTAATGTGTGCACAAATTATGAGAAAGCATAAATGTCTACTCATATTCAGAGACATGGGTCCATTACTGCCCATTCAGATGTGACATATATTGATGGTTTTGTAGTGTTTCCATCAGCAGAAAACCCATTAGGACTCTGGTAACCTGACCTACAGGCAGAAACGGACAAATGATGAAGAGCAAGATTCATGTAAACTCATGCTGCTCAATGCTATTTATCAACTGAGCAATGTTTTTGTTAAGTGTAAAAGCAATGACACTTGATTTATTCAGACTTCTTAGATACTCATCCTCCCCTAGCTCCATTTTTGGATTGAATAAAGCTGACAGAGTATTTAATTTCAGGCTGTATGCAGAACAAGAAACGCACCACTCATACATTTGTTCATTCCAGCAAATTACAGGAATGAAAGTGGATACAAAGCCATATTTAGGTAGCAGAGTGGAGGGCAAACCGGAGATGAAAGATAAGGAAAAGAAAGAAAGGGAGGTGCAGAAAGAGTAAGTGATTAATTTGAGGACAGAAAGTAACTTTAAAAGGAAAAACATAGAAAGATGTGGGATATTAAAGGGGTTTAAGTGAAAAAAGGTTGTCAAGAGGCAAACACAGGCAGATGATTTGTGGCAAAAGGCAGATTAGCTTTAAGATGGAAGGCATTAACAATGAGATCTGTCCTCTTGGTGGCAACAGCAAAGATTATTCATGGTCAAGCTGAATAATGGAGGACTCCAGGCCAGGGCTCCAGACTGGAATACACACAGCAGGGACATTTCTATCCAAACCTGACATGGTGAGCTTTTTTGCAGGGGAAGAGCAGCCTGAGCCCAAGGCACGTGGAGCTGTTACATAACACGGTCAGCAGATGGTATACGCAAGCACAGATGTGTGTGTATGTGTGTGTCAGAGGGAATGCTATTAATCCAGCCATGCAAGGAAAAGCCTGAACATGTATGAGTGTCTCAGGCAGTCCTTTTGTGTATACAAGTGTGCATGCATCTTCATCTGAAAGGCTGCACATAAAAAGAAAGTGCTCTTCATTTGTGGCCTATTTTAACTGCAGAGTATACAAGCAGAATATGATGTTATTGTATACAAGAGATTTGCAGCTTTAGCGCCTGCGTAATCTGGTGAGTAATCCTGGCTGTGTGTATGTGCACTGTAGCTTTATGTGCACGAGTCTGTACAGTATATATCCATTCTGTGCATCTGTAGGGGAGATGCACTGTACAAATAATCAAACACCAATCAGTGTTGGAAGACCAAGACTTTCCAGCCACGCTAGCTGTTCTGTGGACATATGCTTAGAGACAGTGGGGCTTTGAGCCAAATATGAACATCAGAATACCAATATGTTTGTACTGACAATATTATATTGTCAATAACTGGTAGGGCAATCTGTTGTAGTGACACTGGGGAAGTAAGAATATCACCAAAAATCAGATATTTTGCTAGACAGACAGTGGCCCTACAGGAAAAGTCAGGGGGAATTACTAAAGGCTGACAAAGAAAGATTTATCTTCTGGCCAAAAAAAATGTCTATAAAAAATTTCATGACAATTCATCCTATGACTCCTGAGATATTTCTCCAAATATAAAAAATATCAGTGGTAGTAAAAATGACAAGAGACAAATTCATCGCAGTATCTCACAATGAATTGAGACAACTCCTTTCATTGCCTTTAGTTCTTTGATATATATAGAGACACAAAAACACTTAAAAGACATATAAATCTGCACAGCTAATCTAATACTGAACTAAATTAATATAATCCATTAAAGAAATACATGACAGTATAATTTGTACACGTTTTATCAAACTTACACTGTGTCCCCTTGACTCAAATTTGCAGCTTACCAAAGTGAAGTTTACTCAGATGGATCAACTACAAGGGAGCTTGACAGAAATGGCTCTGACAGTGGCCGTGGTGAACTGTGCAGGGGAATGTGACGCATGTGTGATTAGGTCCAAGCAAAGCATTACTGGAATGGAAAATTAAAGATTTATGAAATCAACTTTCACATGGTCAACCCCTTCCACATGCACCACTGCACTTCAGGTAATGAAACGAAACCTCTGAGATGAATCACAGTAACATAGCACTGAATATAGAAACACACACAGGATTATCTTTGCACTGCTCTGTATACTGCACATAAGCTTCTGACTGCAAATCGCTTTGTGCTACTTTGCACTTCATGCATGCTTTAGCACCGTATTTTCTATGCAAATGCAATCTTTTCCGCATACCAGTTCATTTTAAACAATCTTCAGGCAGTGGATTGGTGTGAAAAGGTGATGTGAGAAATGCAAATCAGTGTCTTCCAGTCCTAATGGGATGCATCACAATTTGTTAAGTTTAATCAAATTTGGGGCTGTGGAAATGTACTTCTAACTAAGCATGAAATATTTTAATGCTAAAATATACAGCTGCATAAAACTGAATGCTGTAAATGCCCCCTACCTGCTCCTATACTCTGAATGTGCAGTGAACAGAAAACCTCAGCAAAAATCACTGCAGCTTTGGGTTGAGCCAGTTGCAAGGCAGCTCACTGTGTGTCCCCATTTTTCTGAAACAAACGTGATGACAGACACTGAAGAGGAGAGTCTTACATTAAAGACTGCTGAGACAGTGCTGTCACCATGGAGCTCTGCGGTGCCATCACTGAAGGGGTGCAGCAGACCCTGAACCAGCATTCGCTGACATAATTCTTTCGCCTCGTCCTCTGTAGACCCATCTCCATGATGCATACAAAGCCTGTCTAACAGAGAGCGACCTGCAAACAGAATAAAGACAAAGTGTGAGGATGAAATTGAGAGGATGCAGAGCTGCATTTTTTAGGCTAGAGACACATCTGAACTCACATTTTCTAGTTATTTTTACATAAGGTTGAGGCTAAATGTTTAAGATGACATAAAATGTTAATCAGGCAAGAGAGTTTAAAAGACCTGTTTCAGTTTCAGATGTGATAATGAAACACCTACATGTGCAAACTCTATTCACACCATTCACATGTGGGTGACAAGAGAGATGCTGTTAATTGGGAAGTGCAATGAATTAACAAATGCTAAATGACACTCAAGTTACCACAAAGTGCATTTAATAATATCACTTTCATGTTAAAATCTTTATTTAATCAAAACCTTTAAAGTAGTGAGGGACTGTGTTGACATGGCTAATGGTGGGTTTTAAATGTTTTAGATGTGACTGTGGGTTGAGTTAATTCTTAAACACAATAGTATCTCCGTCTTGGTGAGCAGACTCTGGTTCCAGGAAAATTAAAATGTGAAAAAGGTAAAAAGTGATTCTGAGCAGGGAGCGATATAGACATTTAGAAATTCATTAAAATCTCAACCCCCACTGAGCAGGTAAGGAAGAATGCAGTTTCTGGGTGGCAGGAGCAGAGGAAATCATTAAAGGTCTGAAAAACTATTGACTATGTGACAACCGAGGAATGTGGAGGCTGAGGGAATAAAAACACCTCCTGCAGAAAATCCAGTTCTGAAACACTGTGCAGTTGGGACATGTCGTAAGACAAGCTTCTTTTTTTTCCTTTTTTTTCCCTCCAACCATGTGATTCTGGGAAAGCACCAAATCAATTAACAAAGTCCTATGACTCATGGGCCTGTGGACATTGATTTTAGTACTGTGGTTCTGTCTGAAAACACAAATTAAGGCTAATAATGAAAATCGATTGTGTTTGTTTTTGGGGGGGGCAATTCATGAGGCAAGAAACAAACCAATTGTACTTAATATTAAGCATGATTCAGATCCAGCTGCTTGAGCATTTCTTTTCAGAAATTTATTTCGAGCTCAGGGAATGTTTTGTCCTTCTTTCTTAACTGCCTCCTGAGGGCCAGATGTGACCCAAAAGCCTAACTGATCGGTATTACATGCAGTGACTGAACCTTTGTGAAATGTCAGATTGGCCAAATGTTAATTCTAATGTGGATTTACAGTAGTGTACCTCCATTGTTTGGCTACAGTAAACCCACCTGATGAAATGCGAATGGATCTCATATCAGGACTTGTTTTTGTCATGCAGATAGACTGTCACTTCAGTTTAGCATCCACAAGTGTGCACTCTGTGTGTGTTTTTGTATCTAAACCAATGGAATTGGAGGATGGCATCGCCGTGGGTGGGTGGGTGGCAGTATTGTCACTGGGTCCTCTGATTTATGAGCACAGGCACAGACAGTAGACAACAGCTGAGCTCTTGAAAGGCTCCACAACAGAAAAGAGGACACTGTGGCATTGTGTTGTTAGAAGGAGACATTTGTTCCGAGGGCACTTCTCAATAAAGAACCCCTACTGTTTTATCGTGGCGTTCATGAGCTATTGTACTTTAGAATCATAATGTCAATTTTCCTGCTGTTATAATAAACTGTGTAATGTGTAATTCATTAAAATTTAAATCAACTCAATGAGCAATTATAATAATCACTTCAACATTCAATTGCATAATAATCTAATCTCATATGACAATAGGATTGGAGCCAAACACAGAGGAGTCACATCCGGCCCATTGGGGATTCCCAGCAACAATACAATTAGAATAAATGAGGAATATATAAGGCAAAAATGCTGGGAAATAATGAAGCTGATTCATTTTGTGCTATAGATCTCCATTAATTTAAAAGAAAAAATGATGAATAAAATACATGAAACGCCCTGGCTAACACGTTTGTTCAATACTACAAACTTGGCCACTGTTGTTTATTTTATTTTATTTTTTTCCCCACAGACTCAATCCACAGCTGACAATAATCCCCCCAGAAGCAGTAAATACTACATGCACCTGTTTCATTGTTTAATTTTTTGTAACATCTGCTGAATGCTACAGTGCCCAGCAGTTTTAAGGAACTTTTTTATGAGATCATATATTTTTAGATTAAATCTTCAGTAGGAACAAATAGTCTTGGAGCTGAGTTTCACAGACAGGTTTTTTTTTTTTTTTCAATCCAATGCCTTCCAGGACCAATGCAGTGTGGGCCAAGGTGCGGTTCTGTTGCCAATGGTTTATTTGGTAGCCTACGCCAAAATGTGTTTTTAGAACATCTGTATACCCGCCATGATTGCACAGTTCTAATATGTCATATATGACTCACCAGAGAAGACATCCAGGTAGGGCACTGCAGAAATAGAGTTCTGTCTTCCATAATGAGCTCTCCGGGACCCCAGTGTCCAATAAGCTCCAACTGTGCAACTCCTCTCTGGGGTGTCCTGCTCTGGGAACTTGGAACTCTCAGTGGACCAGTCTGCAGACACACTGAAGGGCCCGGCAATGGAAGAGGACCTCTGCATGCGCCTCCTGAACCCCTGGGCCCTGCTGGATTCCAGTGAAGCTACACTGTGATCTGTTTTTCTGGGTACATGGGGGCTGGTTAGAGGGGAACCAACTGGAGACGTGAGCTGCCTAGTGGTGGTCTTAACATAGGAGGGGTGAACCGGAGGGTAGAGTTTGACAGTAGAGGGGGAAGTGGCGGATGTCCGTCTAGGCTGAGAAACAAGGGCGCTGTCAGGTGTCAGCTGGCTAAAAGACATGCTACTCTTCCTCCGATTCAGGGATAGAAAGTCGCGTCTCCCAGTTTCCTCCTCCTCCCTGTCCATAGACAAATCCATGCTGCTTGCACTCTTGTGAGTCCCAATTGGCACTGTCCCTGTCAATATGGGATCCAAAATTACACATGGCACACATGTGCCTTGGCCCTCTTCGGCCCCATTATCTTGACTGTACTGTTGGTGCAGAACCGGGCTCTCCAGGTCATCCTGGGGCTCCTCTGCACTCTCATATGAGGTGGTGGTGGGTGTGGTGTCTGGGAAGCTGTAAGTGCTGTTAGTCTTTGGGAAGAGGCTGCCACTGCTTCTCTCTGTGTCTGGAGCTGAAGATGGTGGACCACTCTCACTCAGTGACCCTGGACCAGAGGAATTTCTTGATATGGGTAAGTTACTGCTTTCTTTCTCCATTTTCTTATTCTCATCATTTAGTTCTTCAGTTACACTTTCACTGCCAACAGGTGGAGAGAACATTCCTTTGTCCAGATTAAACAGTTGGTGAGATATTACTGTGTCGGGAATTTTGCTTTCCTCAGAGGTCGACTCTTGAAATGAGTGACCTGTCACCATTTTCAGCACCCTCTCACTGGATGCACATTGGTCTCGTATGGCCTGCTGGATGTCAGAGAGCAGGTCTTCATTTTCAGCTGCTGCTGAGTGAAAACTGTAGAGGTCAGCCTCTGACCCCGAGCTTGTCTTCCGACCAATATCTTCCGTCCCAGACTGATGACTGTCTCCGGTCAAATGGATTATATCCCCCTCGACATCTGAAAGCATGCCCGTCTCATCCGCTGACAGGCTCACGTCTACTCCAGGCTTGAGTTCAGCTTTGCCAGACTGGGCTGACCTCCCATCTTCCAAGCTGTCATCCTTAGACAACCCCTTCACCTTGGATAAACTCTTCCTAATCTTCATGCCAGAAAACACAGAGCCCTTTGACTCTGACTTAGATTTCTTCTTACCGCTATATTCCCCACTTCCTTTGTTATTCTTATTGTGGGACTTTTTAGATTTTTTGTCCACCTCTCTCTCATCAGCCTCACCATCACAGGAAACATCCCCAGCTGCTCCTCCACTTCCTCCTTTCTTCTGCTTCGTCTCCTGGTTCCCCATATTCCTGAACAGGCGAACACCCTTGGCTAACAGGCCATGCTGCTGGGGTCGAGGCTGGACATGCTGGGCTTCCTCCTGGGCTGCTAGCGACGGTGGTCCTGTGCTGGTCAGAGGCCTTTCAGAGCCGACTAATCCCTGCTGTCTGCCCACCACAGTTAACGGCAGCTGTGAGGATGATGCTGCCTCCCTCAGCGATGCTGATGCTGATGATGAAAGTAGGAGGAGACTGGCACTGACAGCCTCTGGCTCACTACCACTCACTCCTTGCTCTCCCCCCCTCCCCTGCACAGCCTCTCTCGCTCTCTGATCCTTTCTCTCTTGTTGCCCCTCCTTTTTATCCCCATCTGCTCCTGCATGCTCCACAGTCTTGCATAACGGGCTGCTGGTTGAACGAGCAAGGCGCTGATGCTCCGGAGTTTGCTGCCCCGGTCCATTTTCAGCTGAAGGGGACAGAAATTGCTTCAGACCGGGCTGCTGGTGCTCTAAAATGCACTGCTGCTGCTGCTGCTGCTGCTGCTGCTGCTGCTGATAGAGGAGCGAGTGCTGCTGTTTACGGAGGATGTTGGTGACGCTGCTCTTCCTCCTGCCTTTGAAAGTGGTGGTGAAGAAACTCTCTTTGAGAAAGGGAACTTGGGTTTCCACTGTTTTAATAGTCTGCATCTTGACCACTTTGGTTTCATCTAGAAGGAAGCTGATCTACACGGGCTGAAGTAAAGAAAGAAGAACAAGCTAAATTTTAGTTTGACAATAGAAGAGAGGAGGCAGAATTTTCTGAGTTGAGTCATGAGGTCAGAGTTGAAGATAGATGCAAGCTGACAGATACGCTTTATGCTTAGTTTTTATGCAATATGTACATTTTGTTGTTGTATAATGATCTGAGTGTTTTCTCTTGTTTTCATTGTTCCTTGAAAAAAAGTCACATCTGCTTCAGGCTGTTTGTTACTGTAATATGCATCACGTATGTTTTTACACTTTGAAATAATGTGTTCACGGTACATGTACAGATGTTTTTATGCCTCAGGCAAAGATATCTGTTCTGACTTAGACAAAACATCATGTGACACTGCTGGTGACAGAAAGAAATTACTGTTATAGTGATGTAGGCATGCGTAAAAATAATTAATCAGTTGTATGTTAAATTAATATGAAACAATGGTGATAATCAATTGATAGTGGAAAAAACTGTGGTTATTGCTTTCTCAAAGGCATAGATTTGTCTTCTACAAAGGTAAACTGAAAATACAGGGGTTCAGGCAGTTCTGAGAACTTGTGATGGACTTTTCGCTGTTTTCTGACATTTTACAGAATAAATAAACAATCAATTATTTAAGAAAATGGTTGGCAGATTTATCAGGCTCATGGCAAAGTTCAGTTGGTTCCTTTAAAATATTACAAATTTTTTCTAAGGTGAAAGTCACAGACATGTATAGGATTAGTATTATAAAAACAACTCAGGAGCATCTGTTAGAGCTAATAGTTTTTTAATTGTGTCTCTGAGCCTGCTTCAAGACACAGCTAATGACTGATTTACTTCTATGGGTGTGGTACAGACAGCGTCGAGCCGTTTAGCACTAATTATAAAGATTTTCTGTCTTACTTCAAGGGTCAAACATAAGTTGTTTAAAGTAATAATGCAAATTAAGTGAATGGAACTAATTAAAAGTAAATAAATGACAAATTCTTGAAGTAAGTATCCCAACTAAAAGAGAAATTAGCAGAAATGACTTGTTTACACAGTCATTAAAATTTTAGGGCTTTAATAAATAAGTTGTGAAAGTTTCTTTTTTTTAGCACATTAGAGCCTGCTGATGAGCCTGGCATTATCATTTTTGCTTTATAACAACTCAAAGCAATAACTTTAACAGGAATACAATTTAAAACATTTTAAATCAAATTTAATAACCTGAAACATTTCTGAAAAGAGTTAAGCTCCCTGGTTAGGTATTTTTAAACATGGTATAAATGATGCTGTACTTGCCTGACTGGTGGATTCCCCTCAGTGACTGAAGAAAACAACACAAATGAGTGTTTGTCCTCTCCTATGAGCCGCTCCTCAGCCATGGGTCACATGAAGATGATACTTTCCTTCATCACATGTCTGGTCTCCGTGGCCATCTCCCATTAGCACTCTGAGACTCCCCTCACTAACTTCATCAGGCTGCATTATGGGAACATGCTGTAATGTTTAACAGTCGAAGACCACTCTTGTCTTTATTTAGTTTTTGGATAACATTAGACACTCAGTGGTAATGTTGTAGTGTCAGACAATGACGCAGGAATCATCTTTAAGAGAAAATCACACCAAAACCTCCAACATTAGTATCACTTCAGCTTGTTCTTTGTAGTTTTGGTTTGGTGCACCCTGGTGTCCCTCCCCTCAATCAGCAAACAAGCCTCAGCTGTGTTCTCCCAACATACCTTGTTATCAGACATGTCAGTGAACTCTGTCTTAACTGGAAAAACTGCAAGTTTTGTGATTTGAGTGGATAAGGAATGTTGATGTCACCAAAAAAGAAAAAGAAAACAGTGTTTATTTAAACCTGGAAGATTAGATTGACATTCAGACTGTTGACAATTTTTGCAAGAGCGGCTAGAGCACTTCATCTACCACCATCCTGGACAGTAATTATCCTCACCCCCCTAGAAGACACTCTTGCTTTAGATGTGCAGAAATCTATAGAAGTTTCTGTCAGTCCTTACTCCTACGAAAACTTAACTCAGCGCCCTGGGGCAGAGAGGATGTCAAGGTGTCAAAAATTCCTTCCAAGACAGATAAGAAAAATCTTGAGCACTACATCGAAACTTTAAAAAAGTAGTTTCACTTATCTGGACAACTTGGAGCAAAATCAAGATCAACTTTTATGCTATACATGTCACATTTTAGGAGAACTCAAGAGTGGCGTAACCGACTCTCAAAGGCTCCCAGCAACCATGCTTATGACTATCAGTGAAGTTTGTATAAATAAACAATGCATAATAAAGAGTTATTGGTTTGGTTTTGAATTACTGCATAATGGACACTCATAACTATAATTTCATTTTATCATATGATGTGCTAATGTGCTAAGTTAATAATACTTATCAAGGAGGCCGCTGTAGTTTCAACACAATTGACAAGTTGCTACAGAGTCTAGACTTCAATGTCAATAAATACAAATTTGGAGGTTCTGGCAAGCTGCTTGTAACACTACTTCAAAAAATGACAAGAAACACTGAACATACATACAGACGTGATATTATACAATTAGTATAGAGGTTTGTGGCACTAACAATAGAGTGACTTGCACTTTTTATCGCAAAGAAATTGGTCTCTCACTGTTGCACACCGTGACAGTGTAAAAATATCAATATAGAAGGAATAAAAACCCATCGCTCACAACAACACTGTTTTAAACTCTGATGGCAGAACACTATCATCAGATAACACATCAAATCTGTAACACAGAAATAAACATGGAGACACTTGTCCAGCTCACATGAACAACTCAAAGTGAACTGATTGGCTGCTCAGGGGGCTGCAGGATTGAGCACATATTCTGTAAAAGAGAGACAGAGCAATACTCAATAAAACATTAATCCTATGTGAACCCACCCTGAAAATAAGGGTAATAATAAACTAAAACATAAATGACACATTCATGGCTCACAACAGAAGAAACAGATAATGTCGGTCAAAAAGTTTTTTTGTTTATTGACTTAAAATATGAGTATGTTGGCATACTTAAAATGTTGTTTTCACCATTTTGGTAGTTTACATTTCCAATGTTTAAATACAAAATAAGTCGTATTTTGATGAAAAACGTATCATGTCATTGAAACACTGTGTTGAATGCAGAATAAAAATATCCACTGGTGACAGGAATGGGATTTTTTTAACATCTCTGTTGCATCCAACATAATCCAATCTACTCTTACCATAGCAAGAGCCTTAATAAAGTTTATCCTTTGCCTTCAGTATCTTTTGCACGACATTCATAATGCAAGATTTAGCTGTGGCATTACTGCAAGAAAAAACCTTCAGCTTATGATAAGAATAACATAGAGTGCATTACAAATCCAAATCCAAATGATTTCTTCATCTTCATATTGACTTTTGGTGGTCAGTGGGTGGTGTTTGCCTACTTTCTGTATTGAAAAAAAAACCTGATGATATTGTAAACTAAGACATCTGTCAATTCTATATACAAATAATGCACTGTAAGTCTCAACAATAATTTTAAAGAAGAAATGCTTCATCCGCAAATCATAGGAAAATAACAAGAATCGTGACAAAATGTGGTACCGTCAGTGTTTGTGGTCAAGCTTTTCACATACATTAATTTAAATGTAATGTAATATTTATAAACCAATTCTTTATGCCAACCAGGATTAAAGTATGAATAATTGATGCGCAATAATTACAATTTTGTTGTCTTCATATTGTTAGAATAGGATCTGATACTGCAGTGTAGAACTTAGACTGAAAACAGGCCTTTCTCTCACCACTAGAGGCTGCCGTTGCTCCACCATGACAGATGTTGGCCTTTTAGAAAAGAGTTCCTTGGACATGACGTTTGGTAGAAATTTAAAAGATAGTGTAAAATTAAAACACACATCTTCATAAATGGACATCCTTGTGTGTGCAATTAACCATTGTGTATCAGGTCAGAAATATCCAAATGTACACAAACAGAATATCATCATTGTATAATCATTACTTTTGACAGAAAACTGCAAGTACATAAACACAACCAATGTACTTATTGTCTCCACCATAAAAACCACAACAATCACATTGAACACAACAGCAGTTCACTGACTGTGGTGCCACACAGAATATTCACAACTCAGTTCATCAAAAGAATCATTTTCAGACTGGCTCAAAAAATCTCTGGAATATCTAGAAAACCAAAGATGGAAATCACAAAAATAACAGATCTATGCTGACTGAAAGTAAGGACACAAGTTAAGAACTTTTTATATTCCATTAGACACAGGAAAGCTATATCCATTTAGAAAGGCAAAGTACAGAAGTTCTGATAAAAACACATGCCAGTCAAGAAGATGGCAGGGAAAACCAGTCAAATGCAGAAGCCTGTGAACACAAAATAGTTTTTATCTCGGCTTTCAGTGACACATTACAGATACATAGTTTTGTTTGAAATGCAAAACCACTCTGCACGTTACACATCTAGCTACCCACAGAGAGAAATGATACAAAATGTGAATCCCCAACCCTGTGACAAAGACAACCGTTCCATTTGTGTCAATTGCACTTCAATATTTCTCCTGCAAAGCATTTTAAAGCCCTTTTCTATTGTTTTCCATTCTGTTCATTTTCTCTCAGCTGCACTTGCATGAATTGGTAAGGAGTTCTTCAAGGACAGAGGCAAAAGCTTCCATCTCTGGACCTCACCTTATGCAAACTGTCACGTACATGTACAGCCTTGCTAAATGAATGCACCAACACAAACATATACTGCAAGAGAAAAACATTAAGGATCTCTAGGCAGAAGAAACTCCACAGAAACAAGTATATGGATTCTTCTTTCTTTTCCTTGTCCTATGTTTAATCTTTCAATTGTGTTATCAACCATCTGAACTTTCAGTCATTTACGTAGACTCTCTGGGAATCCTCCTATGGAAGACCACTGACTGCCTCTGCTGGAACTGTTGCTTTCTCCTTTTTTTCTGGTCCCAGCGGCACAACAGTATCATCTTAAATGTTGTACGGAAAGTCTTGTTGCACAGGGCATAGCACATAGGGTTGACTGTGCTGTTGACGTAGCACAGCCAGTACCCTACTGCCCACAGGGTCTCTGGGATGCAAACTTGACAGAAGGCATTGATTAGCACCATGATGTTATATGGTGTCCATGTAATGATGAAAGCAAAGAGGATGGCGCTGAGAGTTTGAGCTGCCTTCTTCTCCTTCACTAAAGACATGCGTTTCCTCTTGGTGATCTGGGTCCGCGCTCGGGCAGCAAAACGCTTCGCCATAGCTGCCTCTTTGAAGGATAATGGGACTGAGGGGGACTTAGTGGCTGTGCTGGTGGTAGTACTGTCAGTGGCAGTGGTTGTTGGGGTACCATCCAGAGGGGCTTGGTTAGTGGCAGCCTGGATGGTAGACATCGACTGAACCTTGCGTGAGCAAAAACGCTGGTGGTAGCTATTGTCTGAATTGTTTGTTCCCTCTGGAGTAATAGTGGCAGTGGTGTTGGTGGTGACTGATGAAAGGCTGTCTCGGTTATACTCCGCTCCCCTGAGGGGATCCTCTTCTGAGGCTGCATCCAGATCCTCACAGGAGGTTAGCTGGGAGTTGACAGCAGCCTTTATGCCAGGTAAGCTAAGGACAATGGAGAATATAGCATGACTCTGGGAAATCATCTCTGTTCCCCCACAGTCCTCATCCTCTGAAGATCCAGAATGGTCCAAAGAGATTGCAGCATCGTTGTTGTTCCAGCTGTCACTGCTGCTTTGGTCTGGATCACCGTCTCCCTGCCGGGTACTACCAGGTCTCCATGAACGAACCCCAGGCCAGCAGTGGAAGCGTCCAACCAGCTCTTGACATGTGCTCTTCCGCTTGGACAACCTGGTCAACTCATAACTGCTGCAACTTCTAGAACTTCCCGTCTGACGGACAAAACCAGCTCTCTCACCGCCGTTATTCCCACCTTTTCCACCATTCCCACCACGACCACCCGAACCCTGTAACCCAGCTAGCTCTTTTGAACGATTCTGGGTTTCCTTGTAAATGCGCCAATAGAGAACACTCATTATTGTCACAGGCAGGTAGAAAGCTGCCATGGCTGTGCAGAAGGTTATGGTGGGCTCTGAGAGGAACTGAATGTAACATTCATCTGAGGGCACTGTCCTTTTACCCTCAAAATACTGCCATAGCAGGATGGCTGGGGCCCACAGAACAAGAGACACAAACCAGGCTAATCCAATCATGATCCCAGCTCGCTTTGTGGTCCGTTTGGCCCGGTAGGTCAAAGGCCGGGTGATTGAAAAGTAGCGGTCAAAGCTGATAACCAGTAGGTTCATAACTGATGCATTGCTTGCCACATAGTCTATAGCAAGCCACATGTCGCAGGCCCAGTTCCCCATCGCCCAGTAGCCCATCACCAGGTAAGCTGTGTAGAGGTTCATGGAAATGACTCCTATAATGAGGTCAGCTACAGCCAAACTCAACAGGAAGTAGTTATTGACTGTCTTTAGCTGGCGATTAACCTTGAAGGATACCACCACCAGGGTGTTTCCAATGATGGTGACCAGTGACAGCATGCCTGTCAGCAGGACAATGAGGACAACCTGCCACACAGGGTGACCACCGAGAGAGTCAAGAACTCTTGTTTCATTCCCATTTGGGGATTCTGTGGTGAGGTTAAAGAGTTTGCTGGTGGAGGAGGAATTATCATCCGGAGTATTCGCATGGAAAACCAACCAAGGAACTCCACCAGTTCCTCCTTGGTGGAGAGCATTGGATTGTGGATAGGCTCCGGCCACTGGTGTTGAGGTGTTGGCAGACAGGAAGAGACCAGGGTCTGTGCTGTTGGAGCTCATTGTTATGTTCTGGCATTATCTAGAGGGAGAGACAGAAAAGGGAGGTAAGAAGGGACAGAGAGAGGGAGGGACAAAAGACATGGCACATAAGGGGAAGTAGAAAGGGAAAAGGATACATGAGTAGTTGACATTCCTGTTTACATCCAGTAGGTGAGGCTAGAAATCTATTCTACCAAGTTGTATAAATAGGCAATATTTGTGTCTAATTTGTCTCCTGTAAAATAATCACTTGTAACTTTGTTTGTGAACCATCTGCATGCACACTGTAAATGCATTGCAAGCCATATATTAAATTATGACTTGACATCTAAATCAACCAGGTTAGACAGCGAGAGAGAGTCAGAGAGAGAGATTGCAATCAACACCTGTTTCTTATGACATCCAGCAAATTGCAGAGACATTTCACTTACACACAAGTAATATATTTTCCTAGTCTATTCTGTAAAGATGTCTATATTGACACTTCTCCTTGCACAACATTAGACCTCGGGGCAGGGGTGGTTTACTGTTGTCAGATCAGATGTGGAGTTGGTACATCAGTGATCTATATTCAAAATTTAACTCTGGTATATTGCTACAGAGTGAAACAAAGAAAGTGAAGACAGATTTTAGACAGATTAAGCTATGTGGAGAAAAAAAGCCGATGGTGAAACAGAGTGAAAGTAGTACTGAAAGAGCAGAGTGCTGTTTTTTTTTTTTTGTTTGATTTGGGATCACTTCATGATGGAAAGTCAAACAATAAATAGAAGACTCTGCTGTTACTGTCAAAGCATTTCGTGTTAATTGGATAATAAGATGAGAAACTGCCAGTTTGTGAAGCAGCATGTTCTATTCACTTCATGAGTTTTGCTGTGCAATCATTTATAATTACTGTGGTGATTTGCATTTAGATGCACACACGCATATGTGTTTGTGTGCTGAAAACAAAGAAAAAAAAAACAGATGCAACAACAACAACAACACATGGAGTCAAGTGAGGAAAGTAGGTTTTCTCAAAGGTGTAAGAGCAGAGTGTGACTTTTAATTTGTGAATCCCTTTTCAATTACAACACACATTTATGAAATAAGCAGATTTGCATAAAATTTTGTTGCATTTTCTTTGTAATAATTAGTTTATTTCTAGTATGCGTATGTAAATATGTAGACAGTAATATGATTGAATTCATTATATTTAATGATACAAAATACATTTTTAAAATGTGGGCTTTTCTTGAGATCTATTTTGAGTTATGTTATGAAATTGGGTTTTATAGCTCGGGATAAAATATAGCATCAGATCTCTGTTAGGTAACTGTGGTAAGGATTTGCAAACATCAAATAGGACAAAAATTGTTCCTTTTTTTCAACATGAAAATTGAACCATTATTCAAATTTTGATTCATTTTTAATCAACTGCGTGACTGTACAGAGTGCAGCGCATTACCCAGTGCTTTCTTTTTATTTTGAAGGGCAAGAACGCGGTGTTCTGCTGCTGACTATTATGACAATGGCTCATTTTAGACCTGACACAAACCGGAGCTAGTCTGTGAAGGATCTGTGAAGGGAACAAACTGTGTGGGACAAGTATAAATATCTAAGCCCCCCTCTAACCCACCCAAACCGCTTACACGCACCATTTACACAAATATGTAAGCACGACCATAGCGGTCCCATGATGTCTAAAATGTGAATCGCACACACAGTATCTCATCCCGTGGGGAAAGGCATTTGAATCTGAGCGATGCACCTGTGCCCAGACACAATTTCAGACCTCCTGCAGAGCTGTTAAAGAACCCCAGTAGCCAACAGCATCTCACAGCCGTATGTGACACTGTGCGCACACTGCTACTACTATTATCAGGAGGCTCCCTGCTGACTCCGCCACGGACATGTATCACTTCATCCATGCACAAAAACAGATAGCACGCTCTCCTATTTCACAAAAGTTTATGTTACATCACAGCAGCAATCACTGTCGCATACATGCATTGTGCGATTTATATCGGCATAGAAACATTCACTGCATGCATGCACAGATGTACAAAAAGAATGCTCTGACTGTGCGAAAAACAAAACCAGACAAACACAAAGACAACAGCGCTTGTGAGAACAAACGTAAAGAACAGCAACATCTATAAAAGACAGCAAACTTAAAAGCCTCTTAAGGAAACAAAGTCGACTTTAAACTTTTTTACAAAGAGCATGTGTGGCAGTACTGTGTTGCTAATGAATGTTAAACATCTTTTAATTGGCTTACAGGGGCAAAATGTGTCTGTGTGAAGATAAGGGCTTAAACAGCTGGGAAATCTGTCTTTAATCTGCTACCTTGACTCGCTGTAAACACAGAGGGTGGATAAATGAGTTTAGAAAAACAAATAGTGGATTTTTGTTAAAAATGAAAAAAGGAAATTCAGACAAACACAAGCCAGTTGCCCAGTGTCCTGTGTGAATACAACATAGGAGGAGGAAATTCTGGATCCTATGGGAAAAGGCCAAATGTCAGACTCTTTGAGAGTTGCAAGACGAGTCAGTGTTGGAACTGGTGGGTCAGGAAGTGGCTCAGATGCAAGTATATACAGGAGAAATCACACTGCCATGACAAAAGACAAAATAATTTATGTTTTACTGCTGATGCTTGTCTCATTGGGTAAGCAGTCAAATATACAATACCAATGCAGCATGAGTGTATACTATATAGATATGTACTGTATGTGTGTGCATATGGACACTGTTAACTGGCGCTGCTCTGTTTCCATGTGCAACATTGACTTATACCTCAGCAAACATAATTATACGTGAAACAATTATGGTTTGCTGTTGCTTCCGATTGCAACGGTTATCTAACATAAATTTACATCTGCAGTCCCCCTGGGAGCAGAACTGGCCGCACAACAGAGGGATAGATGTTTTCATATTGTTTGTTTTCCCCTAAAATTGAAAATCCCTTTCAGATGAAAACTGCATGTGAATGATGACAACATCCTTTTTCCGACATGGGTGGGCTGGACCTCTGCAAACAGCTGCTATTATAGCAAAGCCTTGATAGTGTCTTTGTCTCTGTCTCTCTCCAAGTCAGCATTTAAGCCCTATATCTTAAGTTTGACTCCCAGGCACGTAGGTGAGCAGGTTTCAGGTACACAGACGGATCGATACTCGTTTACTGCATTGTAACACAACTTGTTCGCTGACATTTTGAGGAATTTGGCCCAGCAGGGTTGGACAGCGTAATTCAAGCTGGGTCCAGGGATCCATCTGAATGACTGGGTGACTAATATCTGCCCATTTCAGGTTTCTATTTTGGGCAACTAATTTAGCAGAGCAGTGATAGAGGCAAACGATGTCCAACAAGCCGACGATGAGCGATCTTGACAAGTGCTTCTTATTAAAGGTTAAAGCTCCTATAATTTAAATCTTAAAAAACCCTTTCAGCACCACAACACACCTTTAGTTAAAGGGATACCAGCTTTATTTCCTGATTATTTACATAGGGATACAGTCAAGGAAGTTTAATCAACAGTGTCTGTGATTTAAAACAAAATAAAGATTATCATCAGCTTGCTTTGTCATGCTGCCATGTTCAAATTGTTACTATTTGGTCTCCCATTGCTCATTTAGTGCACTTTTTGCTGGAGCCAGATGCAGAAAATCAAGAGGCAGACGGGGATTTTAGCAGTTATCATAATCAGGCAATATTTAAAAATAACTCAGGCATAAGCAGCCTCAACACAAAAAGACAGCACTAACAAATGAGGCAGAAATGCATTTAGCCGTATAGGTGGAAAAACTGATTAGCAATCATTTAAATTAGACTGGAATTGTCACAAATTGACAGATGCAATCGATTGTTTTGTGTTTACAATCACTAAATGGGAAGTACTGCAAGTATAGGAGAGTCAGAACTTCAAATAATGAGACATTGACCGTATTAAAAGCAATAATGCCTCCAATTTAATCTCATGAACATGTATTTTGAGAACAGTCCACTAGATTATGTCAGTGAAGCCTCCTCTGTTCCCGAAAGCTGGATGATGTGATGCTGCACGATAAGAGATAACACTCAAAGATATGCCCCCCCTAATGCAGGTCATGCTGAGTGAAGGTGGTGAGGGTGCTTGTTTCAGGGTGAAATGTGATCTGGCAAGTAGTGCCACAACATTGACTGTGCTGTGGAGTTATCGATTTTGTCTTTTGTGCATGGGGAAACAGTCTTGCTGGTAAACACAGCCTGGAGCGGTCTGACCAAGGCGTTTTATCTTACATTTGCAAATGCTACACCAACAACTGATGCGACAACCGCAGTGGCATTTGCTAAAATTAGACTTAAGAAAAGAGCAGCCCCAAACGCATACAACCACAGTATGTTATGCCCAGAAACAGGTCATTAGTTAATTTTGTGGCATGTTGGTTCACTAGTTTGTACTGAGGAGGGTTCTGGGTTTTAACCTGCTGGTCAACTGGGACCTGGTCAGTGGGGGTGTGGAGTTTCTCAAGTTAATCTGGTTTTCTTTCCACAGTTAGTTTGGTTTATAGTTGGTCCTAAATTATCTGGCTCTCTGTGTGAGCCCTAATCATTAACCGCTCAATGTCAGCTGGGATAGGCATTCCCCCACAACCCTTTACATGTAGCAGTAAAAGCTAAAGGATGGACGGACAACAGCTGATAGCCTGAAGGACATGAAACTAATATCTTTACACATGTTGTCTCCAACTATAGACCAACTATCCCTTGATCCAGACACAAACATACACTGACAAGCACAGAAAGACAACACATAGTGCAGGTCTGGAGGTAAATCAATAGATAGACATTTCCTTAGAGATATTCCTGGAAGGCATATACAGCATCTATAACATAGACCACAAAAAGGCTCTGAATCTGGAAGCCCAAGTAGCAATAACATTACTCTCTGCAGATATGTTGCTCTTCAGCACACTTAAAAATGAGCATTCAAGAAGCTAATTAAAATTATTAATTAGTTATAATTTAGATCCAATGCTCTATCTACCCGAGTTCTCCGAGCCAGTTAGCCGCTAAGCCCCTTTAAGTTCATTGTAATTCTCCTCTCCTCCATCTCATCCAGGGCATCTCAGCCAGTCTCCATCAGTTATCTGTTAACATTGAGACTCTGGTAGGTCCTGCCCTCATCTCCTATCTTTATCTGGGATTCCATTCTACAATGTCCCTTTTCACTGTCTAACTGCCAAAACATTTTGATCCAGCATGCTCATGTTTCTGCAGAATACTTTTGTTTTCTACTTTCATACGATCTCTCCTTATTGAACCTCAAGCGCAAGTTTGCTGCTTTTTCTCACCATTTCTGACATATGGTCTCGAGAAACATCAGAGCTACTCCAACACTATATTTCTTAGCTTGTTGATTTCCAATGTCCAACTTTTCCAAGGACCATACTCAGAAACCATTTATATTATATCAGAGCAACAGTGTAAATCCATTAATCATTACTTTTCTATTAAATGCAAGACATATCACGGCAACTACAGGTTCTAGTTTTCCAAGTCATGTGATGAAGGAGGACTGATCATGTTCTTCATAAAAGGGGCTTTCGCAGTCGCACAGGATGAGCTAAATCTATCACAAGCTGGTGTTGATGGGATTTCTGCCAGAAGATGGTGGCAAGGGTTGCAAAACAGCACAAGGCCATCTGTCAGGTACTTACTGTTGACAAGTACAAGCATTTAGTGCCTTCTTGGCAGGAGATGGACTTGCTGGAGTCTAGGAGCGAAACTCTTAAAGTTCACAGATTTCCAGTCAGTCAAATCTTAAGTGAGTGCATTATTGTGTGAAGCATTTGGAGCAGCTCTTCTGAACAGAGGTCAGCGCGGTTTCTGGTGGTGGAGGGCGATCGTGGTCGATAAACATCAAAAGAGGTTTGAGGGGAAGCTGCGGAGGAGGCTGCTGGGGCTGTACCTGGCAAGGGGTACAGAAGTTATTCACCTTGTTTTTAAAACTATTCAATTTAAGTGCTTTAAATCTGTACATCTGTGTCAACAGCTGAACATCTGACATTCAAGAAAGTAACAGTGTGACCTGTCGGAGTATCCCATAAACACCTACCCTAAAGGAGGCAAAGAAAACTATTCTGTTCAAACATGTATGTATTTGAGTGAAGCTGTCTGAAGTTATATGAAATGTAATGCAATCACATTTTTCATAATGATAATGTTCTGCTTTTCTGGCATTATCCATTTGATGTATTTACATTTCCTGCTGTTGCTGCCGAACATTAGAAGGATTTGACTGAAGTTGGGAAGAAAGCAAAGGAAATGCGATGTCACATCACAAATGAACTATCTGTCTTAAGAGTTGCCACCAAAGTAATCAAAATCTTTCCAAAGAGAGAGAAAAAGCATTTCAAAAAAGCAAAATTTGTCTTTCTCATGGCGTGTGTGACTGTGTTGGGAGCAAAAAATGAAACTCCCCACTTCTTCCTATAGTTAAATGATTAAAACCTAAGGCTTTTAGACTGGGGTACAACTCCATCTGCTCACATCACGTCAATATTTCAGACATGCTGATCCCCACAGCTGTCTCTGAAGCAAACGTGTTCAAATTTGAGAAGGGATACACACAAGATTCAAAAATATTAAGTAATATGTAACCTACCAAGACAGTGTCAGAGTCTTTGCAAATACTGCATGCCTTTTCCCAGGAGTCAGATGTCAAATAAGTACACATTCAACTTCACATATATCTCTGGAATTTATAGGAGACACGCAAAAGGCGAGATTATTTTTTTACTGTAAATCCAGTTGACCAGAAATGCCCCTCTCCAAAGCAGCAAACCGCTCATTCCTTATCACAGACAGTAAGTTATAACAAAGACTAAGTTAAACGAAAAACATGAGGTTTCCTGCACCCAAGTAGCAAACATTAGAGAATGTGTGGAGGAGATAATATAATCATTAGACTCGATGATCAGACTCTCTCCACGGTGTAAAACATTCAGGGTTAAGGTGCCACATTTGTTTGGGTGACCTATCCAGACATCAGGACATCCCCATATAAATAAAGGAGTAGAAGAGAATGTATAAAGCTTGGTCTCTCATCTAATTTACAGAAGCAAATAGCAGAATATATGTCCTTTTTTCAAGAATCCTATGATAAAAAATTGTGATTACACTGTATATTTTACATATAATAATGTATTTTTTACTAATATATGAAAGCTGAGTTTACAGTTCTGTAATAAAACTCACATGTATCCAAATCCAGTTTTGGATCACTTTAACCTATATATTGCACAAGAAACATGTTAGGAAATATATTGAGATTCATCCTCAGGGGAGCATGAATGCCTGTGCAATTCCATGACAACCCATCCAATAGCTGTTGAAACTATGGATGTCACGAGAACCAATATTTCCTTATCAAGTCAATACCAAAATTCTGAAAACCTGAAATTACTTGGTTTTCTATGATACTGAAAGTACTGAAGCCATCATGGACTCATACTTCAAAATTGCTTGCCTTAAAACAGAAGGATATATCTGTGCAGCTCTGTCTCCTCTAGGATGGATGGATCTACGCATGTGCACATTAATCCTCCACCTCCCTCAACCCTGCTTGCCTTTTCAATGTCAAACTACTCTATGCTACACAAAAGCAAGTTGCAATATTGGAGTGATTCAGCCTCTAAAGAAGGAAAAAATGTATAGGGTTGCCTACAAGCTGATTTATCAGAATGGTGATTTATTTTATTGCATTGCTTTCTACACACTCTATAACATGAGCCTTTGGCCTGACCAAGTTAGCAGACAGCTGATAATGTCTTGCTATTGTCCGGTGAGGCTCATAGTAACTCCTTTTGAAACTTTACGACCAAAAACAGAACTTATCTCTTCCTTTCTGCTTCTCCTCTGATACAGAAAGTTCCACCCTGCAAGTGGTCAGGAATAGTTCCTTAGGCTTGTCACTTATGAAACCCTGAATCTGTATTTTGAAACTACACTGGCACACTGCAGTTCCAAGAAATGCTCAGTAATAGCATTGAATGATTATTCTACCTATGAAAAAAACTCCATATGGTTATGTTGACAAGGTTAAAAACTTGATTTTTATTGCAGGGAATGTTTAAAATCAGATTTTATGTTCAAATACATTCGTGAGATTGCAGTATTCTTTATTTGGTATTGAATTTCATATCAAGAATGGTGAAATTTCAGTTCTATTAGTGTCGACTACCACAATTTCGGAATCATGACGTTCCTAGACTTCACCCTGGATGAAAGTGGTGAACCACCAGACCAACACTGCCATTTTTGGAACCACGTTGCTCTCATGGTCCCCTAAAAAAGACACTGTATTAAACAAGCACATTTGAGGGCTGGTGCCAGAATACATAAAGTCTGAGCTGAGCAAAGCGCTGCTGAGTCTTGTGTTTCAAAACCAGAGAAGGAAGGAAGGAAGGAAGAAAATTTTCATTGCATAATAGTTTTAGTCGTGTACATGATGTACATCAGAAGAAATATCAACATTTTTCTCATCATCTGCAAATCTTGCCCTCCACTGGAAAATATAAATGTGATCAGTGTAAACGCTTCTGCCCAGAGAACCAGAAAAACAGGAGTGTCTGTACAATGGAAGAAGTCCCGTCAGTCCCTTAATACCAGGAAGCAGCTCAGCGTAATTATTCTGCTCTAACCTTGTTTATTCTCCTTTATGACCATGGGCAGCCAGGAGATCTGCTTTTATTGAGGTGTCTTTCTTTGCGGCAATCCAGATTACTGCGGCACAGTGTCTGAGTTCTGCTTACACTGGCACCACGAGCCATAAACAGGCTGCAGTTTGACGGGAGCTTAGGCCGATAAAATAACAATGCGAGGAAGTGAAATAACAATCAGCAAGAGAGGTTATGCAGGATGCCAAGGATGGCTGTGCATGGGATCCAGCCAAAACCTGACACTTGGAAAGATCGCTGTTGTATCAAGAGCATGTGGAGGCAACTATTGCAAGGTGCAGAATGTAATTTAGGATATCTCTCTTCTAAACCTTTTTAATCAGATCAATTAAATTTTGTTACACTGAGTCTGAACATGTGGCTTGATTTACATTAAATGTACTCACTGGAACATTTAGGTTTAATACAGGGATAGTTTAACATTCCTAAAGTGCAGCAGAGGTACAGAGAAGAGGCTGAAGTAGATGGACGGTTGTACAAAGTGCTTACGTTAACAGAGGAGACCAGGGTTCATGTACTGTCTCATGCTTTAGGTTACCATTGAGTTTTTGAGTGCTTTTTAGTTGCCTTTGGATAACAATAGTTCCACTAATCAAGCTTAAGCTGTCATTAAGCATTTCTCATGCATTAATATCTAACAACCAGCAGTGTTTCGGCAAATGTCTAAAAAAACCTTGTTTTTTTGTGTGTGTTTGCATGACAAACACAAAAAGACAGAGTGATGTTGTTAGAAAACCACAAAAAATACTCAGAGGGAGGAGGTTGGTATGGATGGCTGGGTCAAGAAACATTAAACTTTAATACAGGAGCGCACTGTTTGTTTCTCATTTTCTTCTGAAAACCAGTCTTGGTTTCTTTTAACCGCAACCAAAATTCCCTAACCTTTACAAAGCAGAAATTTTAATGATGCAATAATCTTTCTCTTATCTTAACCAAGTCAATTTGTTCGTAGACCTAGACAAAAACTTAACCACAGCAGTGTCATATCTGTAATTGATTTATTTCAGTGATTTTTAACAGTGTAAATAATTATAGATCAGAAAATGTGCTACAATGCTGCTTACTGTTTTTACATTGCTTTTTATTAGTTTTTATATTTACTTTAGGTCATAGGCTACTATTTATCTTGCTATTCATTAGATTATTATTACTGTTTTCACTAGGGCTGATACCTGAGTACTGTATTTTGATCCTTATGTTTCATGCTCTGAATGACAATAAAGTATCATACCGTATTGTAAAATGCTAAAAAATGTCATTCTAGAGATCAATTACAGACAGTACATTTAGTTTTAAACTGTATAATTTGGTGCAGTGAACACTATTCATATTTTCTAAAATACTGTTTCAATATTACAACCAACGTGGTCTCAAATTTTCCCAAAAAATGCATGATATTACCACTGTGACACAGTGTGCACTATGAACACATTTCTCCTCAATATAAGCTTCAGCTGTTGCACAAGAGTATCTTTGTGAGGTGAGAAATCTCCACGTGGAAAGAGAAGCGGGATGTTGTGATACTTCTGACCTGTGCTAGAGGCTCATGGGATTTCACACACATCCTCACCTCTGCGGTGGGTCTCTGTGCTTTCTGACAGCCTCAGTAACAAGCTGCTGGAACTCTTTAGACATGGCACTCTTAGACACTTAGACATGCCTGTGTAGTATGTGTGTGTGAAGGCAAGAGACAGGAGGAAAAATATAGAGAGGCAAAAGAGAGACAGTGGAAGAACGGCTCAGGAACATGTCAAAGCAAAAGGCTGCGGCCACTTCAGCAGAACTGCGCTGAAAGTTAACCTTTCTTTCATTCTCACAGTAAATCTGAATCTGGATGATGTCCAGCGCATACCTTGTGCATGTTTCTACAACAAAAGTAAAGTTACTGTCACCGAAATAAGGCTTAGTTTTATGGTGGATGTCACACTGGAACTTGGGGAAAGAAAAAAAACAGCTTGTGCATTAAATTTGCCGCAGTGACAGCTGGTTCCTAACAATTCCTGCAATCCAAACTATGAAATACCACTCTTTGAGAAACAATGTTGTTGCGTGTGAAGCTAATTCCAGGTTTGACCCTTCGCCTCACTCCTCAGGCCTGCACTTACAATGCAGCCCTACACAGATGCTATACACATGTAACTAATAGGCTATTGCGATCAATCCTTAAAAGGAAGTGCAACCATCTGCCTATTGAACAGGCACTCGAAAGAGACGCAGAGGGAGAAAGAGCACACTCTCTCCTCTATGTAAACATGCTTCAGCAGGAGGAGAGGGGTCTTTAAATGCAGCAGGCAGCAATGTGGGGTTGTGCAGGGGGTACGGAAGAGTGAGGGAAGGATGTGAGACGATACTGTAGGGGGGCTTGGAATGTGCAAGGAGACGAAAGTAGCCGCAGCTCCTGCTGGGGGAGTGTAACTTATCCAGCAGTGGGATATTATATGTTTACGGGAGAGAGGCAGAACAAAACAGAGTTCTCATCTCAGGATGGAGGGCTGTCAGCTGATGGAGGCCAAGTCTGCCTCTACGCTGTGTGCACATATCATATGTGCTCTCCTCTTCGCAGATGTGCTTACATAAGGCTGACATACAGAAGGACTCACCTACAAAAGCACACCCTTAGAAGCGTTGACTCTATCACATGCCGCCTCTCTGTCACTAACACACTTGCAGGAATGCAAATACACACATCATCGACTGCCAGAGCTCAAACACTTGAAGGGGCAGCGAGTCAACAAGGTGATTACAAAGAAGTCTTGAAAGTGATCCAAGTGCTGTATCGCCACAAAGAGCGGCGCTTCTGACTGGACTGGTTATAATACAGTCCAAACACTTCTCCTGGCGGATGTAGACAGGCTTACACAGACAGTTAACAAAGCACTAAATGTATTACAAACATGACCGCTCACAGGGATGTGGAGGCACACAATCTCATGTCTCCGTCTGCCCTCCTGCCTCATTCACTCAAACACTGCAGCCACCTCACGCCTTCCCGCGCTCTTGACCCGCTTCTTCTCCTGCACATACACACTCACACATATGCACACAAACTTGGCACCGAGTGTATCCTGTTTCATCCAATGATATCAACCAAGGTGACGTGACCATACCTGGCACTAGAGCCTAAAAATAGCTTTTAAATTTGATTCCTTAAATTCTCCAGGGAAGTCTTAGTTGTCTTGTCTGTCTTTCTCAATATCAACAGCCTATTCTCTGTTAACCAGCTGCAGTCGAACCCAAAACCTGATATGCAGCTGCACCGAGACTTGTCTGATTAAAAAAAGATATTTCACCTCCTTAAACATGAATGCACACAGGCACCATGGGTGAGCGGGTACATATGGTTATTTTACACATGCATGCACAATCAGGGCAGAACATGCAGGTAAACAGAATGCAATTTCTTCTTCCTGTTGCTTTTTATCATGTCAGTGTTATAGAATACTACAATCTGAGCTGTCCTGGTGCAGAGTACAGTCATTTTGTAGATTTCATTTGAGAAAGCTGTCGTATATTCGCTGAGCTGGCTTCAGTTTACCTAAATTGATTGCATCTCACTGTCCTTTTATCAATATTTAATGGGCTTGCCAACACAGCGTCTTAAACAAACTTGCTTGGACTGCTGGAGAACTTTATTTCTGTATACATCTCTTGCATTATTAATTGCCACTACTTTGACCTTTCATCATGATGGTGTTATGTTTAATTAATTCAATTCAAAAACAAAATTATTCTGTGATTGCACGGAATAATGACTTTGCCTTATCGTGGGATCTGATTGGCTCAGAGACTCTATAAAGGACTTTCGGCACTAAGCAGTGGAAGATAAGGACAAAGACAGCCATTATAAAACACAAATTAGGCTTTAAACATGGTGGCCGAAAGTCAAAGTGTGTGTGGATGCCAATTAAGGCAAATTCACTGCAGATAGTCAGAACAGCATAAAGATGTGTCAGCGTGGGTCAAAAATGTTTTAAATTGAGGAGGAAAAATGCATTTATACTGAGGCTTTCATTCATCAACATCTGAAGAGGAAGGAAATAAAAGGTCTGGAGTGTAAGACAAGAAAAAGTTTTGAAAGGAGCCAAAGTCTGACCTATTGCAAAAGCCTGGGCCAAATAAAAACACACTGTACAAATTGTTAGCCAAGGAAAAAAATGCTTTATGTTCGGTCTGATCTCAACATAAAGCAACAACGAAAGTGCACAGATCGGTTATTTTATTTAGCTATCAATCAGAGACAGCACATAACAATTCAATGCAATGAAAACGTGGCAGATTTAGATAAAACACAGGCTGATGTGACACATTAGAGGAAACAAAGCAGGGTAAAAATGACATAAAACAACACCGACATGTTTAGAGAGATAGACGGACGGACGGACGGACGGACGGACGGACGGACGGACGGACGGACGGACGGACGGACGGACGGACGGACGGACGGACGGACGGACAGACAGACAGACAGACAGACAGACAGACAGACAGACAGACAGACAGACAGACAGATAGATAGATAGATAGATAGATAGATAGATAGATAGATAGATAGATAGATAGACAGATAGGTAGATAGGGTTCCCTCAGGAAATTGTGCGGCCCCCCCCCCCGTGCAGAGTTGTACAGTTTGATGGCTCGGGGGACAAAGGAGTCTTTGAGTCGGCTGGTTTTGCTTATGGGGAGAAGCAGCCTATAACCGATCAGACTTTTCTGTGCTTTGATGACAGTGTGCAGAGGGTGACTGGCATTATCCATGATGGCCAGTAGTTTGTTCAGGGATCTCCTCTCTGCAACTGTCACCAGGGAGTCCAGCTTCATGCCAACCGCAGAGCCAGCTCGCCTGATCACAGTATGATTTAAAAAACTGCAGTCCACATACTGAGAAGAGGCACTTTGAAAACCTTAATTCTGAAACATGTAGAGTGGGTGCCATTGGCCGAATGTGACAACAAAGTTTATAGCCTACAATTACATTTTAGATTGGGTGCTTGCTGGCTAATGAACCATGAATGCTAATGGCGACACGGACGAGAGATGGATCAGCCACACAGACGGCTGGCTTTTGCCACTGAGCCTCGCTGCTACTGGTCTGTCAGTAAACACAGGGAAACTGCACTACCTAGGCAAGATTACGGTGAGTTAATTTGAGAAGAAAATATAAACTGGTGTGATGAATACATATGAGTGCTGTAATCCCTTCGACAGGAGCTTCTTGTCTTCTCCATCCATAGAACTAACCACAAAGCACATTCTGAAATTAGCATAACGAGGCAAACTACTGCACTAATACGCAAATGGGCTAATAGCTTGCATAATAAAAACACCAGCGTTTATGGGGGGGGGCTCCTGCATCTAGTGAATGATGATCTGTGGGATGTAATAGTTCCCATCCGGCACACTGACAGGAACATTATGAGGATGGAGAGTGATGAGATTCTCATAAGCCTCTGGTACTGGATGGAGCCACGCTGAGTGGGAAAAGACTCTCTTTGACTCCTAGTGCACTTACAGCACGGCTAATATGAGTGCGAGCCCTCACTGCGAGAGACAACACAGACTACAACACAATACCATGTGGGTGGTTGAGCCATAAAAATCATTCTCAGGCTATAAAGGAGTCGTACAACTAAATTACATTTTGGCTGGGATGACTACGTGAGCGCTTACCTGCTCTTGATTCATTTCTTCAGGTGTCATCGAGTGTTTTAGCGCTGTTTGCGAAACGTTCTCAGGGCTCACAGAAGACACTGAGTTAAATAACACCTATACTGCATGTAATAACATCAAGAACACTTCGGTAATCCCCCGCTATTTATCAAAAATTAGCTGAACAACTTGAGAACTGTCATTTGTCATAATTACAGTAGACCTGCAGCACTGTTTAATTCCCAACACTTCCTGCCAGAGTGCTCACTGCGTAAATCACAGTGTTTTTTTTTTTTTTTTTCTGATACTCTCACTGCTGGACCCAACATAATACGCACTAAAAGCAGCAAAAACATCATTAACTGTGTTGATTTTCTGCAGAAGCCAGTGCAGAACGTCGAAGGTTTTACATTTCCATTAAATTAGTCTATTACTCCTGTGAAAGAAACCGCTTTGTGTCCTGGAATCTGCTGCCAGAATATAACACTTGATCCTTCCTCTCCTCCTGCAAAACCAAGAATGAAGTTTTCTGCTTTGAACTATTCCTTTTTTAATCAACTGGGCAATTTTCGCTCACCCCACAGGCTCTTGTGTGTCTCCCTTTTCAGATGCTTTGAGGCCCTTAAACTTATTTAAACAGTGCTGAGAGTGAGTATATTACTCGGTGCTGGGGTTAGTGGATGAAGATAAACACCATAACCACTCAAGTGTCTCAGTAATTCCTGAGGGCTGTGATAAAAAAGGTTGGAGGCATTTTTGTAGCCTTGAAACTTTAATATATAATCACACCAATCAGAAAAAAAACCCCTCCTGCCACACAGTCCGTCTCTTTATCTCATTCGCTTTACAGAATTTCCTCCTATAGGCAAGTGCCTTTATCTCCTGTACTTCAATGAGCTCATAAGTGTTTAGATTGAGTGAAATAGACAGACAAGAGGACATGGAGTGAAGACAGAGGAAAGCAGAAGCTAAAAAAGATACAGCAGGATGGAAAAATCCCCCAGTGGCCTGGATTCAACTGATATTATTCGATTATCTGTCTTTCTATTATTTTTCCCTCGAAGACCTTAACCTATACTGTGGGAAATGAAGTCCCACGTGGCTGTCATCCATGAAAAAGCTGACTCTACTTCATCCTACTTCCACTGTATCTCTCCAAGATTTATTTCCTACGAGAGTCTCTGAATTATTTTGTAAATGATGACCTTCTATGCTGGCTGATTATTACTTCTGCATTTAAGATGAAAGGTCACAACTGTAGTACCAAAGGGGAGCCTTATTAATAAATGAAGGTCACCGTGCTCTTTAGACAAATATTGAACAAACGCCTACAATAAAGATCAGTTTGATGACGCACAAGAGGAGATTTGCACGTAAACGCGCTGTCATTAATCTCGTGTCAGAATGAAAAGGTTGGACCTCAGCCAGAATCTTTTAAAACCCTTATCAGAGAGCGATGTCAGGAGATTGTTTTGGCATTTTAAAGCTTCCAGGTAACAACATCTACAGCTGCTTTATCAATAAATCTGCAAGGGTGAACATGATGTTCCAGATAAATAAGTAATTTGTGCAGAGAAGAAGTCGCTTTTCTCCGAGGAAGTCTGGCGTGAATGATTTAGTAATGCTGAGTAAAATGTGTTTTCTATCACCCATGAGAGAGATGTGAGCTGCAGGGATGAATGAAGGGCTGACAGCTTGAGTAGACGGCTGTCGGCGGATGATCAGCTGCTATGTGCACATGACTTCGACTGCGGGTCCTGCCTGAACTAACACAATGCTTCATTAACTTACTTCACCTATTCTGCTTTCAAGTCCCAAAATGGTTCGATTCATTCACTTCTACAACTCAAAGTCCCACTGAATCGCTGCACTCCCCTCATGTGCAAAAAACAAATTCCAAATAAGCCCTGATGTCAAATACTTTCATCTGTTTCGTAAGAAACACTGGAGGGAGGATGTGCCACTTTTTTTAGAATGAGTTATCTGGACAGAGCAGAAATCCCATCAGCGGAGGTAAATAAAAAAGAAGTTTGTCAGAGGAAGATGAAGTGAATTTCCTATTTTCCAAGCTCATGTAAAGACTCAATTCAAAACAGTCCAAAAAACTCAGTGAGCATTAGATTGAATTAGATTGCTTGTTTCACTCTGTTTTTTTGGTGACCGAGTTGCTGTACACCACGATCAATAAATGATTTAGGTGTTAGCAAACAGTACTTTCTATTGTTTTTAGGTCACACAAAGCGTTTGAACCAAGGATTTCATGGTAAATCCACATCCGGGACCTGTCATTTTAATGGATGCACAGTTACCCACAGAGCTGTTTGTCTGTGTGACTTAATGCCGGTCTGCCTTTTGTGCCTCATGAATCGAGGGCAACCCTCCCTGAGAGCACAGCTTCAACTTACAATACAGTGAGAATCACATTTCCGAATCACATGGAACTACTGCATCACAAATGGTTCTTTTTTTTTTGTTCCCCAGCTAAAAAACATCTCAAACTGTCTTCTCTTGATCTGGTAAAAAAAAAAAGGAAAAAAAAAAGTAATCCATGCCTTTATTTCATCACGCTTGGATTACCGCAGCTCTGTATTTTTCCTACTTGAGCTCTGTCAGCCCAGAGGCAGGACCACACAAAATAACACCAGCTTCCCGGTAACAGCTTCCCCGTAATTTTTGAATTGATTTTTAAGATCAAACTGCTTTGTAAAGCCAAACGAGGCCTGAGCACAAATTACATAATTGACATATGACCTCACTTGAGCAGCAGATTTGCACCTAGATCTGTTGTTTAACCTAAAAAAATTCCCTTTAAGAGCCTTGTTCTTTGTAGATAAAGGCCTAGATGCAGCATTTATTCTGTTTTGTGTTGTCTCTGCCTTTATCTTTTACCCTTTGAGAAGCTTTCTGTTAACAGAACCACAGAACAACAGTTCCTTTTAAGACATTTATGAAAGAGCAAGTCAGATGTTCGGATCTCTCTTGTTATTTTGGTGAGAATGATTCATAGTATGCCGGGATGACTTTCTATTACCAACAGTTTTTGCTTCTAGTGTTACCTTGAAATGAAACTTTTAACTTGACTCATTGCTGTTTTTCCTCCTTTGCCATTAAGAACATAAGCAAATACATATAGTTGGCAGACAGGCAGATTCATTTCCCACTGTTATGGTGGTGTTAAATTTAGAGCCTGCTAATGTACCTTTACCAAAAATACCTTATTTGGCTCACGATGTCTGTCAGCCCTGTGGAAATTTAATGAATACTTTTTTAAGAAGTGCTCTCTCCCCCGGGGGTGGACAGAATGAGAGCATTTTGGAAAATGCAGTGTACGTGTTGGCTGACGCATGCCAGACCCACACTGAAATTAATGCTCTGATTTGCCACCTGTATGCACCGTGTATGGTGTGTTTTGAACCCAAGAGGTTTCCAGATGGTAGCTGCTTGGTGGAGACCAAATGTACCATTATTCCATCTGTGTGTGTGTGTGTGTGTGTGTGTGTGTGTGTGTGTGTGTGCAGTTAATAGATTCTGCAGAACACTACGCATTTGGAGAGCTGTCTGTGCAAACAGGCAAACACTCTATTTTCAACAAATCTAAGATTATACACATAGTTAGACAGACAATACAGTTATTTTAAAGTGGATTTAATGTTTCTTTACTACATTATTAACATGGCAAGTCTGGGGTCAAAATTTACACCAGAAGAAGAAGGACAGCAGTGATTACTCATTGCTATTGAGAACACAGTCGTTGGTCTTTAACTTCCAATTTGTCAATTCCGGGGTGGAGAAAGAGACCAGACCCCAGAATTCAATTTGAGCAAGATGGAAACGTAGAACAAAATGCAGCATAAATAAGGGACAACTGTGTAGTCTTTGCAGTTTTTCATTTAGGATTTGTAATCAAAGCATCTTTAAGCTTTAGAATATCAGTAACATTTTCTTAATTCAGTTTCCTGACATTAACAGAACTGAACAGGCTGTGTTGACTGTGTGGAATAGAAAGGGGACTGGTGACAGGTTGCTTCGGTGGACAACAAAAGAGACGTAGGCTGGTGTGAAGTGACAATAACGCTGTTATTTACACTTTCTCGTGTCTCTCCTTCACTTGAACACACATATTATTAATATTAGACTTAATCTAAGCGCCTCGTTCTTTGTCTTGCCACGTAACATCTGAAATATATAATTATTATCATAGCAGGCAGTTTCTTTCTTCAGAAAAAAAAATGAAGTGACCTTACTTCGGGCTTCATGCAGACGGTGCTAAGTATGCTGAGAGAGCAACATGACCCAACTTTGTGCAAACTGGCTGTGAAACAAGCACAAAAGCAGTTACAACAGCTTTTCCCAGCGCAGGTCCCTGTACTTCCCAAAGGTCTTTTTGTTTTTAAAAAAAAATGCAATAATTAATGCTTAGAAGCCGCCCTAGGAGAGGAAAGCACTTAGTAGAAGAAATTCCGCGATAATTAAGCACTTCTTCTACAGGTGGTGTTTCTCTTTCATGTGGGAAGCTGTCACCTCTGCACACAGCCGGCACTGATAGTCAAGGACACGACTCACAGGCCGCTACTTTTCCTGCAGACATTTCATAAAAATTAATTGTCACTAAGAACATTTGAGTAACACAGTTTTCTACATTAACAAATCTGATAATTCAGGTTGCTATATGTGTATTTTTGATCCAGAAGACCTATAATAAATCCATGAAAGAACAAAAAAAACCTAATTCTTCATTGAGACTTTTGTGTCTGTTTCTGTCAGAGAAGTCAGAGTTATAAGAGTCATTGGATACTCAAGGCTGCTATGACAAGTACAAGTGTATGTAAACTGTTGTTCACGACTGTATATATGAACCCCTTTTGCATTACTATAGTCAAAAGAAGAAAAACTGTCAGAAATTGTTTCAAATTGTTCTATATAACTTCTATTTATTCAGTAAATGACAGTGGAATGAGGTGCAATGCAGTGAAAATATACAACAATCAGGTATAACATTATGACCACCTTCCTAATATTGTATTCATCACCCTTATGTGGTCAAAAATGCTCTGAACCATTGGGCATGGACAAGAGGACCTCTCTGGGTGTCCTAGGGGGTCTGGAACCAGGACTTTGGCAGTGGATCCTTTGGGTACTCTGGCTTGTGCAGTGGGGCCTCTGTCAATCAAATTTGTTCCATTGCATCTTGTTGATGCTTGATCACAGTGGGATGTAGGAAGTTTGAGGGTCAAATCAACATGTTGGGCCATTGTCATGTTCTTCAACATGTTCCTGATTGGTTGATGTTTTTTCCATGTTGTGGGGTGCATTTTCCTGTAGGAGTAGGCCAGTGACATTTGGGATTTTCATTTGCATGAGGGAGTGTGCTTGTTGTGAGACAGTGTTTATTTAGGTGTCTAAGTCTCATCAACACAGATGTCAAAATCCAAGGTTTTCCATCAGAACAGCACATAGTACCAATATGATCAATGTTATTCACTTTTACCTGTCAGTGGTCATAATGTTGTGGCTGATCGGTGTAAGCTTCAATGCAACAAAGTTTGGAGATCTATGCTTTCCTCAGGCATGAAGCACTATAAGATGCATCCAATATAAATTCATTACATTAACTCAGAGAGACCCATTTATGATGCTGGCTTTTCCATTTGCTTCATATTTTTGTCGAGTCCAAAGTGTGAGGACTGTAATGTCGTGTTTAGGCATGCTACTGTGGCTTTGCTTTTCTTGGACCATTTCCATAATAATGTGGAACACTAAAAAAAAAAACTTTGGTCCCCAGTGGATGAAGACTCATCCATCAAACAGGCATCATATTAGCCCGTGGGCAATGTACGTGCATTACAGCTGATGTGAAAGTTAGCATTGAAATATGAACACACTCAGGGGGTTGATGGATGCGGTTGCAGACTCGCGGGATGTTATGTAATTAGAGGTCGACCGGCACAACTACTGTAGCCTTTAGGTGGTCTTCTGCCATGTCAGCCTATCCGTGCTTGGAGGCCTCATGGGCTCACTGAGTTACAGAACTAGTGAAATTCGTGAGATCTCATCTTTTGTGTTTTGCCAAGCGTAACCTAACTCAGTGGCGGTTAAGTTCAGTTAAAACTGGCTTCTTTATGTGTTTGCCAGAGATGAAACCGTTTCACTCTGAGTGGAATTTAATGGGGTGTTTTTTTCGGAGAGGAAGCAAACTAGGGAAGATTTTGAAGTAAAAATACGTATTAAATATTCCTTTTTAATGTTTTTAATCTTATTCTCTCCTCTGGTTGATGCAGTTTCTCAGTGCCGTTGGCACTGACTGTATTTCTAACAGTACATGCAAAGATATGCTAGAAATTCACAACCAAATGACTTAACATGAGGGATTCAGCCAACTTTATGTTGTCATTGTGATACATGTTAAACACAAATATTCTGTATGCTGTTTTGCACTAATGATCCCATTACTTAATCAAATTACTTTATTAATTAGATAATATTCCTAAGTAAAGAGACTCGTCTCCAAATTGGATGTTGCATGTGTATTTATCACATTTTATTAATTTATTTTTTAGCTTTACGGAGTACATTAATATCAACAAAATTGGTTTTACCTCATTTATATGCAAATTTAAGCAGCAATGTCTCTGAAATCTAATGAGAGCTTATATTTAGGAGTCAGCACGGACGCATAAGAGGAAGTATCTTTAAGAAAGCACTTTTTTGTTAAGAGTTATTTTCCTCAATTGCTGAAGAAGAAAAATCCTTCACATTGCTGTGATTCAAAGAGATCACAACATAAGCAGCCATCCAGGCAGTTTCAAAGGGAGTGTTTTTCACCACAAGTTATCTATAGCACACTTTATGGCTCTGTACTGACACTAAGCGATATGATGAGCCTCTAAATGTGGGGAAAAGAAACATTTAAACAAGCCTTAAGGGAATTTAGTAAAAGTGTAGTGAATGAAAACAGGATTTGTGAAACTGTAATTGTGACAAAACCCCAACAAATTACATTTATCTATTGGTTCACTAGTGCAGCATTTACTGTATTTTGGGTCTTAGTTTGTCTAAAATTCATCCCTGCTCAAAGGATACTGTGCTCACTCTGAAACAGTGTAAAGCGGAGAGAAACTCGATGCTTTACTCCGATTTCAACTCCACTCAAGTTGTAATACCACTGTGTACTCATGGAACGATGACAAGATTTTTACCAGACTTTCACTTCCTCTTTCCAGTCCTTTACACGGTGACATGTTGTTTACACTGCAAATCTTAGTCAAACATTCCAAATAAAACATACATATTTACTTAGTGATCGCTGCTGGAGTGGAAAAGGAAGCCCCATGTCTGTTATGACAGTATAGTCTTTTCATGTTGCTGCCAAGCTTTAACATTGGACCTACAGTGTCTTTATTCCCAAAGAGAATTTTCCAAAAAGAAATCCATGTTTTTACTTTATTCTGTATCTCATTATCTCACATGTATCCTACCGAGTTTAGCATTTTTGTTAGTACTCACCCTCTTAGCTCAGTCTCCCCTCAAAGACCTCTAAAATATTAATATCTCTCACTAATTGGCAACACAACTGAAAGGACGAACCTCTTTCACACAGGCATTACACACTGTTTATTTAATCCTTTCATAGCTTTTCTCCCGCTTCTCCCTCAATCACCCTTTTCCTGTCTCTCCACGTCACTCCTCAGACTTCGCCTGTCCGTCGCCTTCAGTAGCTGAGGGATCTGCCCGGCGATATCTCTGCTCTTACGGGAGGTTCAAACGAAGGAGAGACAAGGCTGGGTAAGATTTCACTGATCAGATGCGAGCGACTGGAGTGGATTGCTTTGACTGGGCGTGTGCTTCAGCTATGGGCAGTATCAGCTCATCTCACACTATCGCATTCCAAATTACAATTTTAAAAGCACAGCTCTCTGCCTAAGCTCCTCAGTTATCACAAGCTGTGTTTGTTTTGAGCAAAAAACGGGCCACAAAGAGTGATCTCAGATGTCCTGTGCGGACGCGGTAAGCATTGCTCAACATTTCCAGGATTTATTGTTCTCAGGAACTATTTATTGGGCGCTCTTTACGGTCTGAAGGACAAACTCTGTGTCCAAGTGTCAATCTTCCTGTGTGTTTGTTTGGTATAAATAATAATTCCTGTCTTGATAAAGAATGATGGAACTTTATTTCAGTGCACATAAAGCTCAGGAGAAGGTCCCTTTTATGGTTTGCGGCTTCAATCTCAAAATACCCAACAAAGCTTAGTCCTACAGCAAAAGTCTAATCTATTTTTGTGCAACATAATGGGTACACTCTCTCACTTAAATGTTTTGTATTTACCCTATAAATTCAAAGTATTTCAGTAGATGCTCCTTTAGTATGCATTGCATTGCCATGCAGATAAAAGACACTGGAAGCTGTTTGAAGTTTAAAAAGTATTATCTGCAGAGAGCCACGCCTAAAGGTGTCTGTGTGGTGGCGATAAAATCATGAGAAAGGGGAAATTAATTAACTTCCCCTGACCCAAACCAGAAAATTAAATGAGAAAAGCAAAGTAAGACAAATGTGTTCAGTGGGCCACAGTTCCAATGTTTGTTCAGTGTTCAATCACTCTCATCATCATCTTGTTTATCTGGTCAATCAATCCAGGTTTGCCAGGTTTCCTTGTACAGAATTTCGCCACGGATGATAGAATCCCCTTTTTGATTGACCTCACCCCATCTTCATCATCCACAACTGAGTGACGGAAAACTCAATGGACCATAGTAGCTCTCTCCTGTAGAAAGATTTTTAACCCTAAATCCAATCTCAGATATGTTTTGTGCACTCTTATCTGTGCAGGAACAACATGTCTTAAATGCTGCTCGCTCAGTCTTTTGAAGGAAAAGAAGACAAACAGTATCCTGTTGTCTTATTTCTTTTGAGAAATTCAATACTGCATTTGTCCCCTTGTGTTCCAGTATATAGTAGAGGAATAGTCGCAAACCTTTACAGTACATTTCGTCTCTCTTTTAGGAACACATATAAGAGATTTTTTACACCATGTTGTCATTCGGATAGCTGAGACAGTACAGTGTGTCATAACTGCACGAAATGCTTTTATGACACTTTGCTCTGGCCCTCAGGTATGAAGCTGAAGCATCAAACAGCATCTGCAGCGACTCTAATGGTACACTCAGTGTCCAAGTAAAATTTTTAGAACGCTTTTAAAAGCACAAAAAAGAACACCACGCGCTTTGAATACCACTAGCCTCTGTTTTCTGTGTCCCTGTGTCCGTCACCCACCAACACACAACCAGACAGACAAATCACAGCTTTGCCACAAAGCTCAGTCAGATGAAACGTCAAACATTGCAGGCCAAAATCAGATGTAGCTTGTTAACCAAGATAATTAAGTGATAATTATTGGTACGAGATGTTCTGCTCTGATGTGGAAAATAACACCAAGCAGAAATCAGATTCTCTGATATTGCTTTGCTTTTGAAGGCGTCCAATGGCAACATACCCTTTTACAAAGTGCAACTTCACAGAGCTGTCAAACAAGATTTGTCCACAAAGGTTCTTTGAGCCAAATCAGCATAACGTGCACATGTATAAAGCTTCTATCATCACCGCCTTAGAGTGCTGATTTCCACTAAACACAAAGTTCAACTGAGACTGATAGGAATATCATTCATTCAGCAGGTAAGTGCTCATAAACCACAATATAGAAGAAATCAATATGATCATCCTGAGGAGATCATTTCAACCTAATTGCATTCCTTACATTGCAGAGTTGAAGAGATATTTCAAAGCAGTAGACTGACCAAACAATCAACCAAACATCTTAACCGACCACAGTACTTCCACAAAACCTTTAAACCATCTGCTAAACGAAGACGCAATCGCCGTGCACAAGAGAGATATCTGAAAAACAAACAGACATGTGATGTCATCGAAAGCATGAGATGTTATTGTACCTTTTAGAGAAGAAACAGTTTGAGCTGCGTGAGTCAGAGCTGCGACTCCCACTGAGGACACTGCCTTCGTGGCCTCTACATTCTTCTGGAAATTTGTCAAACCTAACTGCAGGTTACTGTACGTTCAATGCAAAAGTTAAACAGAGAGGAGGCACAGTGAAAGCAAGTGTTTTTGGGAAGGTGAGACATGCTGCACATTTACAATGTGATCGTAGGATGTTTATCATTACATGTGTTCATACAGTGTGTTGTTAAACTTCAATAGTGCTGGGAAGTCCATCAGTACTCACTAGATGACATTACAGTTATATCGACTTTTACTCCTCTTTGAAAACACATTAATCTGACAGCCATGCACTTCTGGGGGTGAAATCGAATGTTCCTAAATGTGGTCTTCTTTCAAAGGATGGATGAGAAACATTTGATTCCCACATCACCTACAATTCCTACTTTTATTTCTCCTCTTAGTTTACTTTTATTGCTGAGTTGTTGAGAACTGTAAACAGCACTTTAAACTCCTGGAAAGGTTCAGACAAGCCTCTAATTTGAGGTGGATGCATGTTGGCTTGTTACTGAATGAAAGCAGCAATGCCTGTCTTTTTCAATATCCCTCTGCAGCTGAATGTTAAATGCTAAGACTGAATGTGGAAATGGACATGCAGACATGAATAAAGGATACGCTGGTAAAAGAAAAAAAGCTAATCTGATGATGCCTTCAAGATGATGCAATCTGGATGCAATTCATAGAATGTTTTAAGCAAACTGCATGGGAGTAAAATTAAGACGGAGAGGAAATTATTATCTTTGGCTGCGAGTCTCTTTCTCATACACCGATCAGGCATAACATTATGACCACCTTCCTAATATTGTGTTGGTCCCCCTTATGTGCTCAAAAATGCTCTGAACCATTGGGCATAGACAAGAGGACCTCTCAGGGTGTCCTATGGGGTCTGGAACCAGGACGTTGGCACTGGATCCTTTGGGTACTCTGGCTTGTGCAGTGGGGCCTCTGTCAATCAAACTTGTTCCACTGCATCCTGTTGATGCTTGATCACGATGGGGTGTAGGAAGTTTGGAGGTCTAATCAGCTTCTTGGGCCACTGTCATGTTCCTGAACGTGTTCCTGATTGTTTTACATTGTTGCCATGTGGTGGGGTGCATTTTCCTGCAGGGGTAGACCAGTGACATTTGGGATTTCCATTTGCATGAGGGAGTGTGGTTGTTATGGGACAATGTTTATTTGAGTGTCTAAGTCTCATCAACACGGATGTCAAAATCCAAGGTTTTCCAGCAGAACAGCACATAGTACCAATATTATCAATGTTATTCACTTCACCTGTCAGTGGTCATGATGTTGTGGCTGATCGGTGTATATTAGACAAAGGGTATCAGTTAAGTAGGACAAAAATACAGTAAGTCTCCACTTCTCTTCCCAGAATGTCAGAGTCAGAGTGCTTTCTTTTAAACCAAACGGCAACATCAGCACAGTAATTTCCAGTTGGATAACAAATCACCTCCACCCTGGAGACAGACAAACACGGCATGCGTGATGGATAGCCGTGCTGTTAAAATGTGAAAAGGCACTGTTCAGAGAGAGACAATTCAGTGCCAGGGTGTTCGCCAGGAGGCATTTTGCCAATATGAAACTACCCATTATCATGAAAAATAATCTTTAGAGAAATAGGTGATTTAAAACTATGTTGCTCAGGGTGATGACGACGCAAGAGCGGAAAAAGAAGTCGCTGGGACTCAGTGTTTGATATAAACACAGAAGAAGCAAACTATGAGTGAACTGAATCTGTTAAACTGAGAGGAAAAGAAACAATAAAACAAGAAAGTGCAAAGAGGTAGCAGCAGCTGGAGACTACAGTAATATTAGGAAAGAGATGATGCTTGGGAGAACAAGCAGGAAACAAGGCTTGATATTATGATGTGAGAGGCAGGTCAAGGTAAGAAGAAAAAATACGAGCACATAAAAAAATAGTTATGACCTATAATGGAGTGATGTGATTATGTGGTTGTAACATTTCACTGGGCCGGTGGACTCGTGGGAGCCAGATGGGGTGTTGGTGCGGAAAAAAGCAGGGAATGTATCTTCTCTTCTGTGGTAAATTGTCTGTGACTGCTTTGCGTGTCCATCATTTTTTTCCCTCCGCGGTCTAATTACAGTTGGTTCCACCTGGCTACACCGCTCCTTCCTCCTCAGCGCAGAGTGATGGTAAACCACAGCAAGGTTCAAAGATGAGACGCTAAAGCTGGGAATAATTGCTGCTGTTTGGAATGTGGCTTCATTTTTATTTATTTTTTCCTTTTAGACTCACACTGACCTGCATCAAACAAAATAAGTGGGCTGTATCTTTGTGCTTTTCAATTACAGCTAAATCTACAAAAGGCAGGTTTTTCAAATTAAATTCAGTGGCATGAATGATAGAGTGAAAAAAAAATTAATTCATGGCTCAGAGTTTGAACTAGACACAGCAAGACCGCCAAGCTTATATTTCTCCACATGATGAAGTGGTGTGCATGGAGCTGTGTATTAAAAGGAAATAGTCTTTTTTTCTGTCTTTCCAAAACCAAAAACACCAGTGCATCAAGAGTAAGGAACAGATTAATCAGTTCTACTTCATACGCTGTAATTCTGGCTAACTGGCTTGTTATGTACAGTAGTAATTAGGCATTACTTCAAAACCTGCAGCACATCATTAACCCTCCACTGTATGAAACTGCATAAATTCAGTAAATCCAGATAGAATCAAACCAAGAGATATACTTTTTATGAACAACCTGAGCTATTTAAACATGAGTTCTGCTGCAATGCCACATTATATTCTAAATAATTTAAAAGTAAACATTTTTATTAATTTATAAGAAACAGAAAAGCTATACAGTTGTGTTTGATTTCTTCACACTTGCAGCCCAGTGCCTCAGGTAACACAAGCGCATCAACTGAGTGTTCTTGCAACAGGAAACACCCCAGAGGGTTAGCGATGACATTCTGTGGGTTTATAGATTATAAAAAGTCCCATTCACAATAGTGTTTCTCCACTGGAAGCTGGAGTCAGCAGCTCTGTCCTGCTCTTTATTGGGTTTGGGGAAGTTTACACTACAGCAGCTCCTGCCAAAGTTGTTATCCAAGATAGTGTCACATCTGCCAAACAGACAGATCAGTCCTCACCCCAAAAACCTTCTCTTATAAACATCTTTAAACCTCTTGCCTCTCCTTACATTGCCTAAAATCTCATATTGCTTATAAGTCAGGACAAACTGCAGTATGAGACCCATTCTGCTTATCTATTATATGGATCACCAGCTGGTAAGGAAGCTTTATACACAAACAGGATTAGCCTTAGATTTGTAGTTTAGAACCACAAACGTAGAAATCAAATGCAAATAAAAAGCAGGCCCAGTTTAACAGGATATTTGTCTGAAAACAGGTGCACCAGAAACATTCAACAGTCAGCCAGAGACAGTATTTTAAAACAGTTTATCAAACCAATATTTAGTGTAATACCTAAGATGAGTTTGGTTCTGCTGGAAGTCTCCTCCTGTTTAAAGGAAGTTCTTCCTCTCCAGTGTCGTTGATGTAGAAGGGAACATGTGGATTCCTTGAGTTTCTCTTTACAGCACTGTCGGGTCTCAACCTTTATTTCTTAAATAGTCATATCAATTTGTGTAGTTTACAATGTTGCAGGGTCTTATGTTTAATGATTAAATTAGTCAGGTCCTTTTGCATTAAAATATAATATAATACGTTCTTAATCTCATTACTACAATTAGTGAAGTAAATTTGTCAATTAGTATTTAAAATTGAATAGAATCTTAATCTTGACAATAAAATTAGTTAGGTAAAGTTATAAACAATCTTAATATTCACATTATAGACTCTGTTAGAACTCTGTGCAGTTTTAATAGTATGTGCACTATCAGTATTTTAATCATCAGATTTTCTCTACTAATGGAAGAATCTATGGAATACCAACATCTTTCTATATCTGAATTTCTATGTATAAGTGGATTGTACAGTTTTTTTTATTTTTTCTACCTATGCCCTCATTTTGTTTGCATTATCTCCTTAGCTGTTTTTTTTCCACTGCAGAGTAATTAACATAGGCTTATCTTATCTTAGTCAGACATATTTGTATTACATATAATGTCATAGAGGCTTAACATTAATATTTTAATTAGTCGTCTAAATGTGTTTACATTAGAACCCTGGAGGCTTTAACCGCAATATTTCAAATAAATAATTTTCTAGGGCCCTAACCTTATTTTTATTCAGGTGCATTTGCAACATTAACATCATTTCTCTATTGGAAAGCCCTTTGGCTCATCATCTGTTGTTCTTAACATGCCATATTATTAACCGAGACTTGACGTACATAGCTTGGTAGATGCAGCTGGCAGACAATTTGGAGGAGTGAATCTGCCATCGTTATTACTGTAAACGACATGTGGGCTGTGTGAGAATAAAAAGCTTCACATGTATAGCAGTGGGGCCTAGCCAACTGTCAGTTCAGTAAAATGGCAGCCTCTGCTGTTTTATCTGGTAACTTCTGTCAATGAGAATCATTATCTATCAGCTCGTGTGCAGAAGAGGCCTCCAAGTGCGGAACCTTTTTCAAACATTGCCAGCTCCCTTTAAAAACTTCTTGAGATCTAACTGAGCCACTACTAAGATGTGTCATGATGAAAAGTCCCTGACTTTTCCATCTGATAAAAAAGAATGCTCTTTTCTTCTTTTATCAAAATAATGATGAAGACGGAACCTGAATAATAGAAGTGTGAGACACACGTTTTCTCTGCCGTTAACTCTTACTTTCTGCCATCATTACCCCTGAAACTCATTTTAAAGCTGTCATTCACACTAATTCAAAATGACTTTAAAAAAAATCATCACAAGCGAAGAAAGAAGTAGCCCTGATCGGGGTATGAAGATGATGTCTTTGAAGTATCAGGGCAAACCAAGAACAACAACAAAAAAAATCAATGCTTTTCTTTGCACAATATGGTAACATATTCATAAAGGTTGAGCCGAGAAAATACGGTCCTACAGAGCCATCCAGACAGCAAGTGAGAAACACTGGCACACATTTGCACACACAATTATGACGGCAAATAATTAGTCATTACAATAGCTTATTATTTTCAGACTTAAGTCTAATTGCACAACAGGGGACGATACTGAGAATTACCTTGTCTTTTGTGGGCTCATTAGTAATGGAAGGTGTTCATTTTAGTCATCTCTAAAACCCCTAAAACCTCGGCTGAATGACAAGTGGTCCACCTCTAAATGCACAGTGAGCATTTGCTTGACATTACGGAGGCACACGACACAATAATAATCAGCTTATTCCAAATCCTGACAGTTATGACTGATTGTGCCGATTAAAACAGTGGCAGCTGACAGCCTTTTAAAATTAACCATAAGCACTAATTTAACATGACAAGTACAGCATGCATACTTCATAATCTGTTGAAATCGCTTTGTCAGTTATCATTTGCGGGATAAAATATGAACGAAGCCGCTTTTTGTACAGGGACAAGAGACAACGTGCAGCGCCATGGAAAAGTATTTGCCCCCCATTTCTCCAAGAGCGCATTGACATCTAACCCAGCAGGTCACAAAAGTACCCAGACGAGCATCAAAAGATCTGCAGACCTCACTGACCTCAATTAAGGTCAGTCTACATGATTCCACAATAAGGAAGACACTGGGAGAAAATGGCATCCATGGGAGAGTTGCAAGGCGCAAAACACTCCTGACCAAAACAAACATAAAGGTTCGTCCAACATTTGCAAAAAAATATCTGGACGAGCCGCAAGACTTTTAAGGCAACATCATGTGGACTGATGAGTCAAAGGTGGAACTTTCTGGAAATGCATTCCACAAGAAGTACAACCTACCAACAGTGAAACATGGAGGTGGTAGTGTGATAGTTTGGTGCTGCTTTGTTTCCACAGGACCTGGACTCGTCATAACTGATGGAGCCATGAATTCTGCTCTCTATCAGAAAATCCTCCTGGAGAATATCCACCCATCAGTTCATGACCTGAAGCTCAAGCATAAATGCATCATGCAGCATGACAATGACCCAAAGCACTCAAGCAAGTCTACCTCTCTGGGGTTCAAAAAGAACTAAATTAAGGTTTTGGAGTGGCCAAATCAAAGTCCAGACTTCAATCCAGTTTAGATGCTGTGGAAGACCTTAAAAGGGCAGTTCATGCTGGAAAACCACCTAATGTGACCGATTTAAAACTATTTTGCAGAGAGGAGTGGTCCAGAGTTCCTCCATGGCGCTGTAAAAGACCGATCACAAGCTATCGCAAACATTTATCTGCAGTTGTTGCTGCCAGTGGTGGTCTAACGAGTTATTAGGTTTTTTTGTTTTGTTTTTGTTTTGTTTTTTTTTTGTTTTTTTTTTTGGGGGGGGGGGGCATTTATTGGAACATTTAAGGGTAACAAATATCCAGAACTAGAAGATTTATAATACTTTTTCACAGCACTGTAAATGAAGAATGACAAGCATTAAGCCTTCTGACTGTAGCCACCACCTGTGTCTATCATAGGAGGCACATGACAATAAATTAAACAGCAGCCTCTTCATGTCTCAGAGAGGTGTTCAGTGAGGAGACAGATTTAGTAGCGGTGCAGAGCTACATCCATCTGCCTACAGACACTTCCGTGACAGAAAACTTTTTAGCTGTCTTCCAGAGTTGGGCGTTCAGGTTATCTTACCGGGAGTGACAGCTAAGGAGTGAGCACCGCAACACCCGGCGCCACATTTCAGCAATCCCAGTCACTCAGGGAGAACAAGGGAGGGCTTTCCCCATAAGTGAGCCAGCCTCAACAGCACGGTGTCACTTCAAATTCAGATTGAGACTGTTCTAAAGCCACTTCTATGAAAGAGAAAATCCATTAAGAAAGCCAGACTTACTCTGAGGATAAAGCAGTCGGCCCAGGCAGAGCTGCAGGGGAGTCGGAAGACACCGTGCACTGTATCTGGAAGAATACCACTTAATACCACTGTACAGGTCATATTATGCCTCTTTAATGCTTTTCTTACAGTGCTGACAATCGCAAACCACAGCAAGGAGACTCAGCAGATGGTTCCTGTGTAGTGCTGTTTCTTTGTTTTTCTGCTGATTCATTATAATAAAATCAGTGTGAGGTGAACATGCATTCAAGGCGTCAGGGACACGCTTAGATAACGTTTCATGTGAGCGGTGAAATAGAGTTCTAACTGTGGGAGGTGAGACAACAGAATCAAGTAAGCGTTTTATAACCCGAGCGCCTCCACTAATGAAATACTGCCATGTGAGACATTTATTGCTGTGAACCTTAAATTATCCATGGAGCCATTTGGAAGTCAGATTTCCGGCCTGCGTGAGTAAGGACATATTTTATGGCGCTCTCCTCCACTTAGCCCACTTGGGAATTGAATTTGGTAATATTACACAGCACATGTGATCTGTATTAAGTTTGCGAACAAACAAATGGCATGCTATTTCTGGCCACTAGGTCAGGTGTCTGCTGTTCCACTGTCCCGGTGCTGTGATTGCATTAGCGCACGGAGTGACTTCTCTGTGTAACGGATCACTTCGTGTGCCGACTACAGAGCCACTTACTGATCGCAGCAAACCTCAGTTTGTTATGAGACATGTCTTGGCTTAGTCACGTCTGAGTTATGCCAAGCGCTGGCCACCCAAACAGTGAGCAAAAGTGTGGCTTCTGCTGGAATCATATGGGACTGGAGAAGTAATAAACAAAAACAAACTAATTAATGTAATTGCTGTGGAAAAGACCATCCGAGGATCACGAAAGAACCAATTCACTGCACCGGGAGATACAAAGAAGTCGACTATTAGCATAAACAACGAGCTAACAGGTCACATTTGTAGCCGTTTGAATCTCATTTGAATCCTGGCATTTGAATTATGTAAAACGTCATGCTCTGTGTCGCAGGTCACAGTTTTATACATTTATATATGACGTCAATGTTATGACCTCCAAGTTAGAAGGAGATGAGGGGGGAGGGGTGTCACCGTGACAGTAAAACTGACCTGTCAGACGTGTCACTCTGCAGTAATGGCGAGCTGCAACTATCTCCTCAAGTCCCATTAATTCCAAGCAGATGTGCGGCAGCTAAATAGGATTCCATTTTCGGTGTCATCTTTCCTCTTCCCCACCCTGTCACAGCACTTTTGTCACAGAAAGACTATAACTCAAAGAGAGATGGCCGTAGATTTTATTAACTATGCATACTTTATCAATTAGTCTGACTCCGCAGCAGTCACTCAGAGTGACGACAGCTGCATCTCTTCCAGAAGTACTGAATTCTCCTCCTCTTAGCTCTCTTCTGATGAACCCGCACAGTCTCTTGCTTTATCTCCACTTCCCTTTGCTTGCTTTTTTTCCTTCTCCTTTTTAACCACCATCAATCTCAATCTCTCAACTTCAGTTCTCTCTTGATCTGCCCCTGCTTTTCCACATCCTCATTCTGTCTCTGCCTTTTATTCTGCCTTACGCACAGAAACTAGTGAAATCCCACAGCTTTTAATGACTTCTGCTGTTCTCCACTGTAGATGCCCCGACAGTTTTGGTATGGTCTATCACAGCAAATTAAAAAAAAACATTCCTAATGTAAGAGGAGGAGGAAGAAAAGTGCATTTTATTCCAGGGTTGCTGAAATGATTATTATGAAAACCTCAGATTGCAGTTGTCGGGGAATACTTCTGAATATCAGTTACACAATTCTGCAGCTTCATGTTGTGGGTTTGGATATGAAACATGCATTAACATACATCAATATGGGATGAGTATTAAATACAGGAAAGTGTTTGTCAGTTTCCTCTGGGCTGCATCTAAGCAAGGACAAATTCATTAACATGGTCCAGCCTGAAGGCACTGGCTCTTGCATTATGTTGTTCTAGTCAAAGTCATTAACACCATGTCACTGGGATGCTTTTCTGTCAGTGGCTACACGCAGAGGTGGCTACCAGACTTCACATCAGATCAAAGCTCATTGTCTCCACTTTTGTCTCGATCAGCGGCAGGTGCAGCTGCAGAACCAGCAAGACATTATTCATTGCTGCAGGTCTTTGCCGAAAAAAGAGATTTTCAATCTTATTGCGTTCACTTGTGAGAAGAGACACGCCACAGTGGAAGTGAGGTGAATGCAAAAAGAAAAACCAATGCCACCTGGAAACTGGGCGAGACCAGCAAACCAAGACAGAAATTCATTAGACAGTTAGTTGCACGGGTTGTTTCTTTGATAGTATATTGGATTGAGTGCATCGGACAAGTCAATATGTTTTGCTGCTGTGGCGTTAGAAAGGTAAAACTGTTGTTGCTCTTCAGCTGTAACAAGGTTATTTTACAAGAGGTAAAAGGAGAAACATTCCGGTTACATTTACACCTGGAAAGGAGCAACACGCGTCTTGTCATTACAGATAAAATGTGCAAAAAGGTCAAATTAAGCTTAAGGAAATTAAAGCAAATTGACCCTCTGTTTACACAGAACGCAACATGATCAACAAAGCAATCATTATTACAGCACTGAGAAACCAGGGAAGCTCAGCACACAAGCGGATACCCACCAAGTTCGTCAGCTGTGAAAAGTGAGTCATTCGCCATCTCAACCGAAAATCTCATCCTTCCTGCATAGATCAAGGCTTTTTCTTGTTTTAGAAAATAAAAATACAATTATTATTTGTAGGTAACCATGACAGCATGTAATAAAATACACTGGTGGAACAGTAATCCAATCTTGTGCGCACTAGAATCAAAGTTTTTCTTTTATTAAAAACTGTACTCAAGTGAAGTTGCACAGACAGTATTATCAGCAAGATGTACTTCGAATATCAAAGCAGCCATTGTGCAACAGAACTGACCCCCATCGGTGTAATTTTATTATGTAATTTCATGATTATTACAGATGCATTAACATGTACACTGTATTTTAATGCTGTACCTGTCAGAAAGGGAGCACATTTCAGTTTCAACACACCATCATCCAAAATGGCCATATGCTTTGTTTGGAAAGTAACATAAATGCAATACAGTAAACAGTACTGTAGTGAAGCAGAAGTATAAAGATGCATACAGTAATTTTTTTCAGTCATGAGCTACTACCGTTAAAATAATACAAATCTTATGAAAAATAAAAGCAACACCAGGGTGCAAAAACATATTATGCTGAATATTTTTTTATTATTATTATTTAGATTTTACAGCTGCATGAGACCTTGCAATCATATCCTCTCACAGTATGCACACATCGACCCATCATGAAGGTCACAGAGGTGAAAAAAATCTATTTGGGGCTCATTCAAGGTAAATCTTTTATGTTTCATGCCGCAACTTTTAAAATAGCAGATAAACTGCATTTCACTCAAAACTGTCCTACCTCTCTCCTTTATCACCTTCCATACATTTGAAGGGTCTTACTTTGCTCTCAATAGCCTTTTGCCTCTGCCTCATACTGCAGGATTCTTTGTCCCTGAGTATTGGATGCTGACCAATAGCACACTCCCTGGCCCTATAATGCTGATGGAAAGCTTTCTGTGCCATCTGCCAGCCATGTGAATGTGCGAGTGTGGATGCAAGTGCATCTGTAAGGTTGTTTCTGACTAAATAGGGCGTACAGTATGCTGTGTAAAGGCAGGGGGAGGACCAAAACAGAAGGGGAACAGTAACAGGCAGAGACTGTGAGCTGGCCGAGGATAACGATCTTTGTTTTCAACTGCTGCCAGTAAAAGAGAAAAGGGATATCATGAGACGTCACAGGCTGGTCTGAGCTTTCTTCCTGAAATCCACCGGGATGAGAAATAATCCTCACTACTACTATTAAATCATATAACTACTTTCAAATGAGCTGGATTCCGCTAGTTAAAATGAATTTTTATCCAATCCCAACAGCACTTTGAACTGATCATGAATATTCAGACCTCAGCCAGCTTGAACTGACCTCAGTCTCACTGGGTGTAGTGAAACGCTGAAAAACAGACGTGTTTGACTGGGCATAAAAATCCACTTTAACACAACGTTAGCTTTCGCAAATAAACATCACTCCCCTGCAAATCAAATGTTGAGTCAACTCTTGATTTCCCATCTGTTATGGTTAATATATTGGTAAAGTTCTGCTGGTTATGTCCCTGGAGGAAAATTTAAACTAAGAGCATTAACCTAAACAAACCTGTGACTACCATGAGATCCCCCGGGAAGAACAGCCCTTCTACTAAGATTTTTTTTTACATTGCTGAAGGGGAATGGGTTGAATCAATGGAGTGTCATTAATTGCAGGACAGGGTGGTATTCTTGGCTCCAATAATTCACAGAGGAAATGGCCGTGAGCGTTACTGCACCGCACAAATCACACTGCCGGTTATCTTAGCTGATGGACAAGGAGCAGCCGGGCTTGAATGTTCCCAAGAAATGAACAAGATAGTATACATTAGAAGTGAAGGTCCATCTAAGTCATACTGTCTGAACATAATCGAAGATAACTGACAAGTGCTTCCCAGCTATTATCCACCCTATGTTGTATAATATAGGTTCAGGCCAAAGACACCAGCAAGGGCAGAATGATGGAACAGCCCACCAACAGAAAGGAAGTGAAAGTATTTAATAAAAGTACTGGTTAACATAAATAAACAGGTGGAGACTCTATATACTGTAGAATTTTTCAGCACTGTGTCTCTGTCTGTCTGCAAGATTACACAAAAAAATCCCCAGCCAGGTTTCATGAAACTTGTCGGAGAGGTGGAGCATGGCCGGAGGAAGAAGCCATTAAATTTTGGTGGGGATCCAGACAGGGCATTTCCTGGGCAGAGGACCGAGCTCTCTGAATGCTCTTCAAGTTTGTATTGCAGTATCAGTTCGCAATGTGAATATTTTCACCAAATCCACTGGTTTCCATCCACTGATCCACTTGTTTCGGGATAAATCAATTTATTGTTCGGTCCATAAAATACAAGTAAATTGTGAAAAATGTTTCTTACAGCCCTAAAGATCCATTTTCAAAACTGCACATTGTGTATAGCTAACAGTTCAATATTCAGTTTGCTTTCACAGCAGATAGAGAAAAGTTGAAAATTGTCACTTTTGAGAGGCTCGATTTTCCGTTTCTGATTAATTCAGCATTTCAGCATCACTGAATGCAACAGCTGATGTATGGGCAGGAAATAAAATCACCACACAATGAATGGTAAGTTCCGGCTAGTCCCACTGTCTAAATGCCTGACAAAAAGCTTTGCTAATTTCATTGACACAAAAGGAAATCAAAATTTCTCATGAACGTCTGCTCATTAAATCAACATTGCCTACAATGGCAAAAAATATCCAGTTTTTAAAGCCACAGATGCAAAAACAAACTCTAGTTATCAAACTTGTATAATTATGTATTGTCACATCACCTATTTCCACAACATTAGTGTGTTTAATTGCTAAAAATCTGTCTGTGTAAGCATCAGCATACAGATTTCTTGCAAATGCAAATAATACACAAAAAATAAATAAAATATATGTACATAAACAACAATCTGTCAAACACAGAAGGATAAAATATGCTCCTTAGTGCAGAATCTAGCCTCTCTACCTCCAGGAACCACAGTTTAGTTTCTCTTAAACTAGCAAATTACTAGAATTCCAATTACTTATCATGTGTTTTCTGCAAATGAAAAGTGCACATTGAACTTGTGTTATGGTTTTTTTTTTTTTTTTGGCCTCGGGCTATGATGCAAAGTAGAGAAATTCTCCCTCTAAGCGCCTTATCAATGTTTGGAGACACAGGAGGGAGATGCTCAGCATGTGCGATGGCTCATGCACCCACACGCATAGCGGGTGCCTCATAAACCAAAGGCAGCTTAAGAGCCTATAGCTGCTCAGGCATAACACTTTCCATGCATACAGTTTGGAGAGAGAGGTAATGAGTTGAATTACTTTGCTAAATGGAGGGGCCTGGTGCTCTGGTGTATAACACTGTGGAGAGGTGACCTCGCGAAGCCCTGCATTTTACTTCCTGCCTCTCTGCTGAAGGGTAAGATTCAGCTGGGATTTTATCGGCAAGGTTAAGCGGGGCCTATCACTGACGTGTGGATTACAGGTAACAAAGTGAGGAGGTAATTATAGTAGAAAAACGTCAATAGTGTCCAGAAAATGCAAGCTATGAAAATATTACAAAGGTGTATCTTTAAGTATGGCAATTTTATACCTATTATAGACATTAGAAAATGAGACATTACAGTATGAGCGCCTATTTGGAGGGAATAATTTGTATTCATTTTTAAAATTAATGCAATTACCAAGAAAACTCAGGACGTTCAGTCTATTGATAAGACGACTGAGGAGACAAAAGACAGACAGGGTTAAAAGCCTGACTGGGGATAGATAATTGGGAGCATTAACTTTATAAGGTCTGAGTTGATGTAAAGGGAGGGAGTAATGCAATCATTGGCTTTCTGTAAAGTCAAATGCTTTGTGGGTCTGATTTAAACAGCCACATTAGGGTCTAAAATGCAGCTGGACAAGATGGATGTAATCCTCAACCTGCGAGTTAATTGCCGTTAGGCCAGAAAGACCGACGATTCATCAACATGGACGTTAGGTTACATGACACAGTGGGCAGTGGACTAATACACCGAAATCAATCACTCTGAGTCTCAAGCATGTTGTAGATTTCAGAGTAAATTGTGTGTGAGAGGGAGAGAGGTGGAGAGAACTGTGGAACTTAATCACGTCCATCACGAGAGCTAAATAATGACTAATGGCAAATTACTTAAAACATTGAGTTTTATAGATTGTACATGAGAAAAAAAACTCGAGGGGTGATTTTGTTAATGAGAGCACATTTCCTCTCTCAACTGCTTCAAAGTGAAGCCTGCACAGGTGGATTGATAGTCCTTCTCAGAGTGAGACAAAGACCCAAAGAGGGCTGGAGGGATTGTGCGAGGTTCATGTGTTTATTGCTCAGTTTTGTGTCTGTGTGTGTGTGAGTGGATTTTTTTTTATCAGGGTCTGATCCAAGTGCCTCCAGATGCTGGTGCCATTTGCTCCCCTGCCAATCAAAGGCCACAGCAGAATGCCAGCTCCTCAGAGTCCTGGTTTACAGGCGCTTTACCTGTATGTCAGGATTACTCAAATGCTTTATCCCTGTAGCAGCAAATTAACACAAAGGGACCATTTTTCCACAGTTGAAGCATTTATCAGCTGTGAGCGAAGGACATGAAATATTCTACACACACATACACACACAGACAAAAAGCAGAAAAACAACAACTCATAATATCCCAGCAGCTGGGGCGCCAAAAAATACAGCAAATTAATAGAAAATAGCCATCTCATAAAAATGCAGTCATTTTCCATAATAAAATACAGTTTCATCACAACGTGATGTGTTTTATTAGGGGCTTTTCAATGTTTAATGAAGGACACTGCATGCACAAAAACAACTAAACTACCTGTAGACATAGTCAAATAATGCTATGATACAATTTTAACACTGCAGAAAGGTGCCGTCATTAGTTGGGTTTTAGTATAGAAATTTATTTTTAAAAATGTCAAAATGCTGCTCTTAAAGAAGTAATTTGGTTTAAAATTGCAAGAATGTACTGGCAATGTTAGATCATATCAAGAATAATAAGACTTTTTGGACATAATTATACATATAAATCATGTGAACTTGTCAGATATTTAAAAAACACTAGAAATACATATATCTCAGATTTTGTGGGGCATTTCCCATTCCCCACAGGCCACATGTCTACAGGAATAAAGTCAATTTCAGCACGGACCTATCACTTGAATGTGAACACTGCCTGGAAGCCATTAACTGCTACAGAAGTCTCTGTCATGGTGGCCTGTTGCTAGCTAACCCCCCACAACGCTCTTGGCTACAAAAACACCAAAAAACAGTTCTTTAAAATTTTTGTTATAACAATATAATAAAATATCTCTGATTTTACAAATAAATTTATGTAAAATCACAGAACTAATATTTCTTTCTCTGTCTCTGTTAATTGTCACTAACCGTATTTAATTTTAAAAATATATATTTACAGTATTAAACTTGAATTTACCAGTTTTATCTATTAAATAAAAATGTCAAATTCTAAATAAATGTAAATAAATGTATTTTAAGTCTTTTCACATATTTAATGCATTTTCTGTAAAATGAAACAGATATTTTTATTATTATTATTATTATTATTTTTTTTTTACAAAAGTCTGTTTTGTTTGGTAATAAATGTGTAAACAAGACGGTTTGTAATAAGAGCACCCAGGAGTAAACCATGTAAAGTTATAATCCTTAAGATTTCAGTCTTGAAATTCTTCAATTTGAAGACTTCAAATACAAATCCCAGTTAATTTCCACTGGCTTTGTAGAAAATTCAGTGTCGTCTTTACATATTACGTGACATATGTGCATGCACACAAATAACTCGCAATGACTGAAGGCACCACCTCTTGTTTTCCACATTATGTCTCCTGTGAATCTGTGCACATGTTTGCTATTTGAATTCAGTGCAGAGATGGCAGACTTTGCCCATCGCAATGTAAACTAGTGTAAAGAAAAGAAAAAATGAGCGCAAATGCTGGGTTAAAACTGGATTTCATTATAATGATTATAACCTTAAACAGATTAATCAAAAATAAAATAAATCATAAAATTGATAGTGACATGATAGAGTGAAGCTTTATCAATCTTTCTACATTCTCCAAATGCGCATTTACGAATTGACACCGCATTATACATTTATCGTTACAGGGGTCAGATGAGCTTCTGCAGAGATAATGGCTTTTTTAAAGGACTGGCATGCTGTTAAATTAAGTGTCTACAGGTTAGGCGCCTCTCACGCACCAGGTTAATGGAAAAAACACTAGGAGAATGTGGTAACAGCGTCTGGAGCTAGTATTGCCTATACTTCTTCACACCAATGATCCACCTTTCCTAAGGAGGTTGAGTTACTGACATCATCTTTGACATTTACACTCATCAAGTTTCTGCCCAATGCATGTCTGAGGAAAGGCCACTTGATTGCAGCACATAAGACACATAGGTGACCTGGTATTTTTTCATTCTGGTTATTACAAATTGTGTCTTGTCTGCAGACACACACCTTGACAGAAGGTCTTTACCAAGATCCATCCATCTTGAGCTGCTATTTTGTTGCGCTGTTACAGTTCAAAGCACCGACTCAAAACTTGCAATAAAAAAAAAAGAGAAAAATAAGGGAATGACAACAGAGCAACAAACTGCCTACATGTACGTCATGGAGAAATACATCCGTCCCAATAGCATTGCTGATTCTGGCACAGATTAGCATAGCCTGTAAAGAATTGCTGATATCACTAAAACAGGCTATACTAATTAAAGCCAGAATCATCAATTCAGATCTTCGGACACCTTGGCCCCTAAAAATGGAAGAGAGTTTATGGTTCCAAGTGAAGTTGAAGTTGGAAACAAATCAGACGTTAGTATCAGAATGTGAGAGGATGAAAGAGGAGCACATGAGGAATTGGATGCTTCCGTTGTATGAAAATCTTAAAAATAGGAAAACTTTAGTTAAATGTGACAATTTGCAGTCATTACATAATACAAAAAACATTCTTTTTCTATCCTGTTCGGGGAAAAAGGGAATTAAACAGTGTTGTTTTCACATCACTTAAATGGGGTGATGAAAATGCTTTGAGTTTGCAAATCCTTTTGACACTGAGTGTTCAACACATGGTTCATTTCACTTCAGAGCAGCACAGAAGGGGAAAAAGGATCCACAGGACAGATGTCCCCTTGTTCTATATGCAGTCTTTATCAAAAAAAGAAGAAGTCATAGCTAGGAATTATACCACACACAAAGCACCACATCAGGACTGGCTTCTCAGTGACATCCTGCATACAATGGACAGCTTGGTGAAAGAGAAATGAAGGGAGCAGAAGTAAGAAAAAGAGGGGAGAGGGGTGGCTGCACAAGTGAGAAAGAAATCGAGCATCCAAGGATGGTTAGGAAGGTACACTATGACAGGAAACAAATGAATAGAGAACTGTGTTTTGCGATAAGGAAAATATACATTCTGTTTTAGACCTCAGCTCAGCTCAATACGAATTGCCCAGTGCAGCCAAAGCAAAAACACTGCAGAATTTCCCACACAGACAGAGGTGCAGAGCAACGACAGACAGATGAGTCAAAAGCCCCAATAGTGAAGATACTTTACTGGCTTTGACTCTCAGACTTATATGTCAAAGAAATGACGTTTCCTGTGTTTGCTTTGGTTTGCTCTTTGAAACCTTTGTGAATAAAACACCGGAGAGTATGCATGTTTGACAGAATTGTCCGACAAAAAAATTGGCACTCGAGATGCTCAGCTCAGAAGTCTCAATCCGTTACCATCTACCAGCGGCTTCGCGATTTTGGAAGCTGCAATAATTCATCATCATCATAATGATAAAGACCTAAAATACGGTGTTCAGCAGATACGGTTTACTGATGCATCATTGTGACGCATGCCTGGATTTGTATCACTGACTTTGAAAAGGAAAAAATTCCTGAGGGGTTGTATAAACCAAATAACTAATACGCGATGACAGGAGGTCAAAAGACAAAAGGACGAAAGACTGTTCGCTCATTTTCGAGCTTCTTGTTCAAGTATTACTGGTTAATTCGTTGAGTAATTTGGGAGATTCTGGAAGAAATTCTTATTTGGAAAGATGAGAAGCATACCTGTCTGAAACATGTTCTTTTAAGGTCTTCTGCCATTGAACTGGTGATGATTTAAAGATTACGATCAAACTACCAACTCAGATACACATACACTTAAATTGTGGGTGCTACTTGTCTTTATTTGTGTCTGTTTAGTTCAGCACTAGACACTGTAGATAAGAACTTGGGTTTTCTTTGTCTTACAAAAAAATTAGTTTGATGATCTGAAACATTTAAGTGTGACAAATATGCAAAAACAGAAGATTTCTGTAGGGGGGCAAATACTTTTGGCCAGCACTGTAAGCATCTACTTTCATACTAACTGCTAAGTGAGACTGTACTTAGCCGCAGCATGCTAACTCATGACTTAAGATGTTGGTAATATCATTAGTTTTGCAGGTTCTTTACCATAAAACAAAGCATTGGACAAAAAAAGAACCATATTGCGGTGCTGGATGAAAATTTCACCCAAATTACCTGGAATCATCCTTGGGGGCATATGAACATCTGAAATTTCATGGCAATGCATCCAAAAGTTGTTGTGTCAAAAAGAGACATTTCTTTTAAAACTAAAACTGTTATCAAGTCGTCATCAATCAAGTCATTAGGGTTCATCCTATGGAGACCATGAATCTCGGAACAAGATTTCACAAAAGGTATAGAAATGTTCAAGTCTGGACTGAAGTGGTACACAACCCAAAGATCAAACATTGCCATCCTTAGAAGTGCAAATGTTGTTTCCAGGACTAAATTTCAACCCTCCTACATGACAGTTTTACTGATCTAGAAAGGATACACCAGCAATATAATCCTGTTAGATACCTTGGATGCATACTTTATGCATAGCATGTGTTTAACACTGTAAAACAAAAGAAGAGTGACTGGCTCATAAAAAAAATAAGGACTGCAATACAGAAATTTTCAAATGCATTTAGGAAAAACTCTACATTATAGCCAAAACACCATTAGAGAAACATTTTTCCTTACTCACATAATAAGCTTTTGCCTGACAGTGTGCAATAAAAACTTGTATTGCCTTGTTGCAGTCAGTAACTTTTACTGCTAAAAAAACATTGGTGGAGTCATTCTGAGCTACTAAAGTTTAACTGTCCTGATTATACTACACTCTTGTCTTAAAACTTCTTTAAGCATATATCTGTATACACCAATCAGGCATAACATTATGACCACCTGCCTAATATTGTGTTGGTCCCTTTTACATGTTTAAAAATGCTCTGAACCATTGAACATGGACAAGAGGACCTCTCTGGGTGTCCTGTGGGGTCTGACACCAGGGCGCTGGCACTGGATCCTTTGGGTACTCTGGCTTGTGCAGTGGGGCCTCTGTCAATCAGACTTGTTCCACTGCATCCTGTTGATGCTTGATCACAATGGGGTGTAGGAAGTTTGAAGGTCAAATAAACATTTTGGGCAATTGTCATGTTCCTCAACATGTTCCTAAAAGATTGATGTTTTTGCCATTGGGTGGGGTGGGGTGTATTTTCCTGCCAGTGACATTTGGGATTTCCATTTGCATGATGGAGTGTGCTTGTTCTGGTACAATGTTTATTTGGGTGTTTAAGTGTCATCAACACGGATGGCAAAATCCAAGGTTTTCAAGCAGAACACCACACAGTACAGGGGTGCCCAGTCCTGGTCTTCAAGAGCCCCTATCCAGCATGTTTTAGATATTTCCCTCTTCCAACACACCTTATTAAATGATAAGGATTGTTATCAGGCTTCTGCGGAGCCTGATGATGAGCTAGTCATTTGAATAAGACGTGTTGGAAGAGGGAAACATCTAAAACATGCTGGATAGGGGCTCTCGAGGACCAGGACTGGGCACCCCTGACATAGTACCAATATGATCAATACTATTCACTTCCCCTTGTGGGCAGTGGTGGTGCAACAGGTTAAGCCCCTGGCTACTGATGAGAAGGTCAGAGGACCGAAGCCCCACTGTGACCACTGTTGGGCCCCTGAGCAAGGCCCTTGTGCTGTGGCAGCCCACTGCTCCCAGTATGTGTAGCTGAGGTCAACTGTGAATGGGATGGGTCAAATGCAGAAAAGGAATTTCCCCAAGGGGACCAAAAAAGTATAGATTATTGGAATACCTGTCAGTGGTTATAATGTGGCTGATCAGTGTATGTGTATATTTGAGGGCTATGATCTAATCAAGTATTTCTGAAATGGGTCATTCACACTTAAATTAAATCATGTGCTGTATTATAGTTGTTTCTAGTTTCCAAATTATGTTGCCAGCTAAGAAATATTTCCTGTAGCCTGTATATAACCTGTAAAAACAACGTTTCCAAGTTAGCTAAAGTCACTAAGGCCAACAAAGCTCCAGTGTGTAGAGGGTATACATTAAAATTCTTGGAGTGTCTAGTGAGTGTGTAGGTTATACTAAATATTGCAAACATGTTGCAGACGTTTGGTGTTGTTTCCACGGATGCATTCTGCATCTGCAGAATAATATGTCTACAGGCTAACTGAAGAGCTGCATGAATCAACACCACCACATAAAAATATATTTATGTCACAGGAGAGACGATGGGGAGATGCATCTGGACACTGTCTCCAGCAGGTATGGGACTGTGTGTTCTGGCAGCTCAAATAAGAATGACAATAAAAGCAGGGAATTTTGTGGAGGGAGGGGAAAAGAAAAAAACAGAAAAGAGTGTTTTGCAAAACAAAAAAAAAAAAGTTTGTTTCCCAAGTTTCCTTCCGATTAGAGAGTTCATCATTTTTCCTTTAGCTTTTACTGTGGGCCTTACTTAATGAAGTGGATGTAATAATCAGAGCAGAAAAAGTGGCTGGGAGTGGAGAAGGACAACTGTGCCACACTTCCATTTACTAAAAGGGCTATATCTCACATAAAGTTTTCTCAAAAGTGATGTAAATCCACTTGAGTTAAAGCTAAATCTTGGCACTTTAATGTGATTATTTTATTCCAAACTGAATGAGCTGAAGCAACAAAACTATGTAACTGTCCACATACTTATGGTCGGAACTGCACTGAACATTCTGAGGGAGAACATAATTTATGTGCTCATGATTCTTTAGAGAAATGTGTGGTGATAAAAACGTCTCATACAGCCATTTGCAGTGTAAGAGATAACAAATAACATATTTAAAATGTTGTAACTGCAAGTAAAATGGTCCCACTGAGTCTCACTGCAATAGCTTTGTATAAGAAAACACTGTGAAACTGCCTATATCACGTCTACTGCTTCAAGGGCAGGAGTATAGAGCTTACAGTACCAACAAGGTGATAATAACATTTTTGAAAAAGTAAGTGACTAGTAAATGCATAATAAGTTCTCAGACACAATAGGACAGGAGACCAGTGGTACAGAAGATTAGCGCTGGGCATAGTGCTTCTTCTTCTTGCAGCAGGAATAATCCATCATGGAAAAGACAGCTCGCTATGGAGCAAACATATTGACAGAAAGAGGAAACAATTTAAGCCAAGGCAGCCCTTGGACAAAGCAGTTAGTGGATGATCTGGTAAAGTGCAGGAATGGGACTTGGCTAAAGGGCTGTGCAATATGGCTGGAAACCAAATTAGACTCATTACGTGCAACATATTATGTGCCTTCATCCCCTGAAGCCTCAGCGGGTGAGTTACTGAGTGAGGAAAGACTACAGAGGACTGGAGAGGAGCAACAGCAATTATTACTAAATATTAGAAACACCTTTTGCATGACACCAACAACAGCCACTACTGAAACATCACAGCGTGTTACAACTGTTTACCGCATAGAGGGTGGACAGCACACTTTAGTGGAAATGACACCGCATCCAGTCTTGACATGACAGCACCTCTAAGTCCCGACTCCAGAATAAAAAGCCATCAGACACAATGTCACGGGCACAGCTGTGGCTCTGCACCATCCCAGCTGCGGTGCTTTTTCTTTCTTTAATACCCATGACTTCTTCGATCTGTCTCCAGAGGCTTCACCTCAAACCCTCAGGGCCACTCCATCTCGGCACCGCTATGTTTTTGAGGTTCACCAGAGTCCCCTAGCAGCTAATACACACGACACCTACATACAAAAGCTCGACACTGCAGAGAAAAAAAATGGACTGAAAAAGAGACAGCACTTGCAGAATGTTTTTTTTAAGTACGCTGTGGTCAGACTTAGTACATTCTATAATGTATCCAAAAGATGACGTGTATTAAAGTCATCCTTTGAGAAACATCATCAAAAGAAATAAGGTTTAAACACTGTTTGATCACTGAAAATCCAATTATTAGTGCAAGAATCCTACATATTCTCGGATCTACGTGATCCTTCAATATACAGAATGAAATGCACACTGCAACAAATGAACTCTTCAGAGGAGTGAAATGTCCCCAGCCGATCAGCAAGATTATCAAAAAGTCCTGGCAAAACAGCTATGTAAAGGCAGATCCAAATCAGATCCTTTATTCAGCGCAACCCGTTGTGTGACAGTTACACCAGCTGTCACGAAAAAAAGGGTTTGACTCAGATAACAAGCGAAGAGAGAGTTGCACAAAAAATATCTACAGCAGCCAGATATTTCAGTGAAGACGCAAACAAACTGACAGCATAGAGAGTCGAGGTTAGAAAAGAGTCGCTACACGTCTGTTGCATCAACACTTAGCACGAGCTTTTCTAGTGCTGCAGCTGGCTAAACACTGTGTTTGATCTGTAGTGCGAGGGACTAAAACTGACTTGCCGGGTTGGGTCCAAACTTCCCAACAGACACATTAAAAAACATATCAATGCAGAAACTACCATATGCACTATAAAATACCAGTTTCTTATTCACATATTTTGGACAAACAAGTGTTGAGTAAATGTGCTGCTGTGCTGCTGGGATATGTAAACATAAAAGCTGGAATTTGGAATTGATGGATACTAAATAATAAATAACTTGGATCAGGATTTGGGCCAAAACTTCTGATTTGTGCATTCCTAGAAAACAAACACACTTAACGCTGCTTAAGCAGAAGTGGAAAAACTATTAATGATGACTGAGATGCCCACTTGGCAAAGCGGAGGAGTTTTTAAGGAGAGTGAAAGCAAACATCGGAGAACTTTAGATATGCCTATTCCTGCCAAAGTTTGATCTGAGTGAACGGTTCAGCAAAGTCAGCTTAGTGTGTGTGTGTGTGTGTGTGTGTGTGTGCATCCATGTGTGTGTTAATGGACTTAGATTTCTTAACTTAGTCAAAGATTATTCTTTAATTGCAAGTATGAGCTCCTGGGAACTGCAGCTGAATACCAAATAGGTTTTTAAAAAGCTTTGCGTATTATAATACAGAATCCCACTGGCGAACCAAGTCCCACTGGACTGGTTTTCCTCACTATAACTCACCTTTTGTTCTTGCAATCACTTCATTGGTTCAACTTTGACAGACACGGTTAGGATATCCAGCAAAAAGTGGCAGGCAGTTTATAACAGAATCTACGAATACTGAGGCTTAAACATCAGACAAAATGCAAAAACTCAGCGTGCAATTACGATTAAATAGCAAGTTCTGCAGCTAATCTACAGAAGGAAGCAAAGAATAAGGAGGCCATTCAATCAAATTGAGGATTTTCTTGACTGAGAGTCTGTAAGATGCAGCACAAATCAGTGTTGCAGATTTCAGCAAACAAGTTTCCTTAATCACTGTGGAAAATTAGAGAGTTTCCAGGACTGAATAAATTCTGCTTCTACAAAATTACAGAATAAGTTGTAACAGTGAGAAAATTTCTTCTATTGTCATTTCCTACTAGAAAATAGGCTTTATTAAAGTACCCATATTATACTTTTTTCAACAGTGAGTCTCACATGTCCCCACAATGTGTATTTGAAGTCTCAGCTCAAAGTACAGCACAGATCATTAATTCTGCAATGACTGTGACACTCCTGGTTTTTAGCCCTGATCCAAATGAACTGTTTCAGTGTCCGTAGCTTTAAATCCAACTGGGCTACTGCTGCTTACCCACCTTTGAGGAAGAGAAATGCAGGTACACCTTAATCTACAGCTGCATTCCAAAATCCATATGAAAATACTACACCAATTAGCCACAACATTATGACCACTGACAGGTGAAGTGAATAACATTGATCATATTTGTACTATGTGATGTTCTGCAGGAAAACCTTGGATATTTGCATCCATGTTGATGAGACTTAGACCCAGATAAACACTGTCCCACAGCAAGCACACTCCATCATGCAAATGGAAATACCAAATGTCACTGGCAGGAAAATGCACCCCACCACAAGGAAAAAACATCAAACAATCAGGAACATGTTGAGGAACATGACAATAGCTCAACATGTATATTTGACCTCCAGACTTCCTACACCCCATTGTGATCAAACATCAACAGGATGCAGTGGAACAAGTTTGATGGACAGAGACCCCACTGCACAAGCCAGAGTACCCACAGGATCCAGTGCCAACGTCCTGGTTCCAGACTCCATAGGACACCCACAGAGGTCCTCTTGTCCATTCCCAATGGCTCAGAGCATTTTTGAGCACATAACGGAGGCCAACACAATATTAGGAAGGTGGTCATAATGTTATGCCTGATCGGTGTATGTGTCGCAGTGTCACGAATGAGTATAAACAAGCTCAAGTTGTGACAGCGCACAAAAAAATGACGGGTCATTTTGTACTACAGATGGCAACAGTCAAAGTTTAAAGCACATTATTATGTCCCAATTGTACACATACTTAATGAAACAGTACGTACTTTGTGAGGCCACCTGTAGTACACACAGAAGGTAAAAAGTAAGCTATTCGGAATGCAGTGTGCTTTGTTTTCTCTGTTGTGCATCAAAACAGTCTGCCAACCTGAACACCTCATTCAAAAACACATTACAGAGACATTATCTACAGAGAAAGGAAAGCTATAAGAGGCTTTTCTCATATATTGTAGGTCTCAAGGGATACATAATTGTGTTCAAAAACAATTTAAAAAAAAGATTTTGCATAATACGGCTCCTTTAAATAATAAATAAACCTAAAGCATATGTCCTAAAGTTTAATGGAACATCACTAAACCCAGTGTTTAAATATCCTCCAGCGACCTCTTCAAATGTCGCTTTTAGGTAAACAAAATTGCTGAAAGCATTTCGAGCCTTAAATCAGTGATTACAATCTGCCACTAAACATTGTCCAACACAAAGAAACTAATGGCTGAAACAAATAAGACAAAGCAAACCCAGCACAAACACATTACTTCAGACAGGTAATTCTCTTCTAAGAAATGAGGTGACAGAAATGCTTTTCTGTGCCTTCCTACTCACAAACTAATGTTTTTTGTCCATATCTCTTGTATAACCACCTCCTGTTGCCGAAAACTCAAATTAAATGCACGCTGGCTGAATTCTATCCGATGCTTGAATGCTTTTAACCACTTTGGCTGTTACCCACACTCACAGATATGCCGGGTGACAAAGTGTAAACCCACTGAACTCCTTACAGATTAATAGCATCTACACTGTTCATATGCACCATTTCTTTAATGACAAATGAGCTTTGCCTTTGGCCAGTTAATGAAATTTGTTTTAATGTTTTTCTTGATTGTATTTTTTTTCTTTTTCTGTGTGTGTGTATGTTTCACTTACAGAGATTGCATTGATTACAGCCCGAGGTTCTCTGCTTTCAAATGAATGCAAGTCTGATATCAATCATTGCTTCAGTGCAGGACCTGATTTCCATAAAGACATGATTTTGCCCAAGGCTAAGTCATTTGGTGCCAAAATGACATGAAGAAGCTTTACAACACCACACACCACGTATAATGTAAATCGTGCCATGTGATCCCTAAGCATGTAACACTCAGGGATCTAATATATTAATTTGAAACAAGATTATACTGTCATAATCATTCATTCACAAAACAGATGCTAATATGAATGCAAACTTTCTGTCATGACCACTTGTAATTTAAAAGTTCTAGACTAAAATAAAAATTTGAAAAAGCATAAGAAATCTTATATTAAAGCAACTCTTTTTAATATTTGGTCACTATGAATTCACCCCAGTTGAAATCAGACCTTTTCGTTGTCTGTAAAGTTACTATTGTTGCCACACTAGAGAGTAAATTGCAGAAACACTGAACCTGGATTCAGCAAAGTCACGAGTATAATGTCAGACCAAACAAACCAATATCCTAAACTCTTCAACTGTGGATCCAACACACTTAGGGGTCTATTCCAGTTGCTAAGAAACTGTCTTTCGCTCTCGTCATGACTCTAATATGTTGCCTTCAACAGCATTTCTAGGGTGCTTATTGTAATCAAACCACTTGTTTCAATCAGACCACACATATGCTGCTGTTTCCAGGCTGCCTATTTCTCTGGGAGCCTAATTACATTACACATTATTACACATCACATTTATTATTATAAGTGGAAGTAGTGGTAGTAGTATGAGTGTTTTGCTGCTGTGCTTGTTGTTGTCAGGCTAACATTATTATTATTATTGCGCCTGTTTGTTTTTCCCAGTCATGTGTGCGCTGATATTTAGTTTCCACAGGTAATAACTTACAGATGGTTTGCAGCCGCCACTGAGGACTGCTGCCCTACATGGGCCTTGGCTCATGCTAATAACAAACTGAATGGAATGTGCATCCAAATTAAGATCAAGCATGATTCACAAACACATGGGTACTTAGTGTTTAGTGGTCCGCAGAGGTTTTAAGGACAAGACATATGGTTTTTATTTTTTCTTCTTCTTCAGATCTGACAAGTAAATTTAGGAAATAGTGATGTTTTTATATTTTTCAACAGCTAACAAGTGTTGCCTGTGTGTATTTCAGGCTTAATATGTCTTGTTCCTCTCCCGTGTTGCCCAGAAAACACCCTGCTCACACAAAAACTCATTAGAAGACCAAATGTGTATTAATACCCAGCTGAAAATAGTCCACAGCAGGGTAGGGTGGTGAGACATGAACTACAACATTGCTGGCTTTTGGACTTTTTCATGGGATTTGTTGACAGTTACAAACAGACTCTTGCCAGCTTTATTCTCAGTGAGAACACCAATCTGCCAAAACATTAAAACCACCGGCTAATATAATGAAGTCCCCATCCTGTTGCCGAAATGTTTTTGACATTGGAGCTTGGACACGGGACCTCTGGGGATGCTCTGTGGCTTCCACCAGATCTTTTGGTCCTTGTGGGTTGTGAGTTGGAGCCTCCATGGATCGGGCTTGTTCTGCAGCATCATATGGATACTGGGGATTTTGGAGGTCTTGGGCCCTTTGTTTGTGTTTCTCGAGCTGTTCCTGAGCAATTTTTATGGTGTAGAAGGCTGCATTGTCCTACTGGGGGATGCTGCTGGCATCAGTGTGTACCATGGGGGATCTGCTTGGCCTGAAATTGTGTTTAGGTGGGTGGTACGTGTAAAAGTAACATCTTCACGAATGCCAGGACCCAAGGTTTCCCAGCAGGACATTGCATTAAAACGAGATGATCCCTGTTATTCCCTCCAGCTCCTAGTGGTTTTAATGTTTTGGCTGATCGGTGTATATGTAGTGTAGGTACAGCCACCACAGTGGGAATATCAGAGTAGGTGGACATGTCATGGAACACAAACATGCAAAGAGATAATTGTAGTCTTCAACAACTGATCATTATCTAAAACCATTCCTTTTTCCGCACACAGGTATAGTTTGTACAAATCTCACTTATACTATTGAAGGCAATTTCTGATGAAGCACCAGCACATACTGTGATCGCTGAAGACGTTACCCTTAATTAAGGAATAAAGATTTTTTTTTTTGTTCGCATGAAAGCTTATCTCCACTTAGACTAAAGGGGAAATGATAACTTTAGGCATGGTCGAGTAAATCAATGCTTTAGGGAGGAAAAGAATACAAAACAATCAATCAACATTGAACACTCTTTTCACTAAGGCAGCAATGATAAAAGCCGACATTAGATAATGTGTCCTGTTCTAAAGGACTTCATTTGAAACGTCTCACATGAACATTAACAAATGGCCTGGAGCTGCAGACAGCTGACAGCGGGAGAGATAGTGTCATTTACGAAGACGAGGGATTATCTCACTCTTAACTCACCAAAAGTTGTGTGGAGGTGAAATGTCTGGAAGGTCACCTTTCAGCGCAGTGCCCTTTGGTGTCCATGCTGTCTACTAGGGGTGCGCGATTATCCTCCTCCAGCCGGATCATAGCGTCTGGGAGGCAGACAGGGAGCAAGCAGGGCAGAAGGAGAGGAAAGGAGATAATGTGTTAAAAGAGGATGTGTCCAAATTAGGAAGTGGAATATCTATAGCATCCCTGCTTTTTTAACATTTGCAATAAAGGTCAAGCTTCATCAAGTGGCAATGACCGTAACACTTACGTCACTACAGCCACTTTGAGCCATAATTATTGCTGATTCTTGCCAGAAATTTTACATTTCGCCTCTCAAGGTAAAGTCAAAGGTCCTCACTCAGACGCCAAAGTTTTCTATTTTTCATGTATGCCACTGCCAAATATCTCAAATTGCGGTCTGTAATATACCTTGACATCTGCAGCAAAGTTACAATCCTTCTTTATGCTTTATTTATGCAATATGTTTTAATCAAGGATCTACTCGAGTTATGTAGCCACCATTCCCCACTGGATAGTATCTGTCAAAGGGAAGAATGGCATGTCTTCATGTCTAGGGAAGTGTTCATGCCTTATATAGTCTTGGTCTAGCAGAGTTGCCTGCTGCACAAAGCTGGATCTAGCCGGGGGCTAAGGAAGCAGACCTTCGGAGAGCTCATTAAAACAGTCTTCAAGTCTTAAGAGACAAATATGAATGTACTACAAAAGAATGAGCTTGCCATTAAAAACAATCGGATGTAATGGAGCAGTTCCCAGACTGAAAAAACATTTATTAAAAGTGGAAGTCGTAGCTGACACGATTGGTTAAATGAAAAAGGGTGACAAAGTGGAAGACGGTCAAAGCAGGGGCTTGATACTAATACTCCAACAGTTCACAAACCCCTCCAGTATTAAGACACAAATGAGCACGGCACACTCCGCTCTGTGTTGCATTTACACCTCAAAGGTCAATCGAGGAAACGTTTCTTTTCTAATGGGAAGTCGCATGACATTTCTAAACAAGGGCGATTCTCTTTGCAGTAACAGCTTTTTTTAGCCGCGCTGACATTTTCGCTGGCCGCATTAGGCCTGAAAGTGAAAAACACACAAATTTAAATAAAAATCAGCAACTGTTTTGTAGCATTTTAACAAGGTATTCTAACAAGATGGAGCACTTCATCCTAATATCACCGACCTCGCTCGGCCCCGCTGCTCCACAGTTTAGCTGAGTCTGCAGGGGTGTTCTCAAGTGATGCATAAAGAGGACTGAACGAGACAATTACCATTTTCAAGTTTCCATTTTAAATCTGTAACAAGACTTGATCTGAGTCTCAATTTGCATGAAATACCCTGTGAATGAAGGGTTTTTTCCCCCCACAATAATATGAAATGGTAATTATCCAGATAGAGAATGTGAATGTACAATAGCTCATTACCAATCTGTAACAGAAATGTGTCATGAAGTACATGTGAAGGGCACTCCTTTAAAGTAACAGATAAAAGGTCAAGTAATTATATAAGCTCGAGTTCTCAAGTCTCACACTGACTTATTCCGAAGGAGAAAACTGTGAAGCGCTCTTTTCAAAATGCAACTGTGAGGAAAAGACACTCATGTTTAATCAGCAGTCTTTTGTTACATGAGACAATATGCATCCGTACACCAACATTTGGAACCACGGGGATGGAAAAAGAGAACAACAAATCTATACCTACACATGCAAAGAGGTGCATGTTTGTTTGTTTTAAATTGTTTTACACCAGAAATTTGCATATCGGTTGCTAAGTTTGGTCATAAACTACTGGTATATTCAACATCATTGCACCATTAACCTTTGACAAACACAATATCACCAAGAGTCATGCAGATGCAAATAAACCCCTGTAGCACCACATAATCAAAACAACAAAAATTACCATTCATGTCTGTCCAGACTCTACCTTTAGAAAAACAAAATATCATCATCATCTTCATCATTTTATCCTATTAGACATTTGTTTGACCATGATTAGCGCATAAATTGTCATAGCCAAAAAAGGCACATTTGAGCTTGACCTTTGATGACCAAACTCTAGTCAATTCATTCTTTAATCCAAGTGAACGTTTCTGCCAAATCTGAACAAATTTCCAACAGGTGTTTGAGAGACATGGTCCTCACGTGAATTGGATAATCATTAAGTGTCAGGTTGGATGTGTTGACCATTTTTGAAATTTTATCTCTAACCAAACACTCGATAGCAAGCTAATGTCAGTTTGTCAGTTATTTACATAATAATTACTGGCTGTAAATCTACAACAACTAATCTCATAATGACTTGTTTCCATTGTGCAGCAAAGGCTCAATTTAGTAAGCAGCTCCATAACTAGCCTAAGTATGAGCGTCCAAAGAGCTGACATAACTCTGTATGCATTATGTAACATTAAGACTTGCTGGTGCCATTTGAAGAGAACCACCTGTGCACTGCATGTGTATTAAAGGAGGCACGTACTGGATGAGTCTACATCCTCCTTAAGCCAACAGAAGGGAATTGACAATTGCGGCACACAGCCACTGTGGCGCACACAGAAACCACAACGGCAACAACTTGCGACATGATCGACCGGATTGTGCAGATTAAACACAAAACCAGTGCAAATCTCATGATGCTTTCACTCACAGTCCCTCATCTCTCTTCCTCCTAAACGGAGCTCCTTATCTCACCCAGCTCGGGTTCCAATATAAATCCACTAGCAAAGCTCTTCAAATTTATTGGCCGACAATCCCCTGATATCACCTTTCAACGACTGTTTATCCTACCTTGTGAGTGCAGAAAAGCGATCTACACAGACCTTAAAAAACTGCTCTTGATTAATGCATTTTGGGATTTATGTTATACGAGTCAAATACCCAGCGTCTGGTTGATTTAGGAGCTGCGAGTTCTGCCGGGGCGTGATAGAAATGGGGCTCAAACTTCATTGAATGCTGAGGCAAAAAGGGAAGAATGTTGACTGAGCCTGCTGCTGATATTAACTATGGTGCAACATCTTAACCTTGCAGCATATACTTCATCCAAGCTGCTGTAAATGCTGCAAAATGACTCAGTATCTAATCACCTGTTTGTAAGGACTTTGCAAGAGCCTCTGCGCCTCAGTCAGTGTCTTACAAATGGCTTTTTTTTGATAAAGTGAAGTGCGGAGGAGTGTATATTGTCTCCAGCTGTAACTCTGCATACAGGAATGTGTAGGAGAGCGGCAGCTTGAGTGTGTATATGTGACAGAGAGGGAAAAAGCATCGACACGTACAGAGAGAGAGAGACGGAAAAGAAAAGGACTGAAAGTGTGTTTCTGAGGGTTGAACTGTAGAGATTCAGCCAAGGTCATCCTCTTACTTATGACATACATGGAGCCAGACTGAGCCTCTCACTTGGACGCTCTCCATCTGCTCCCACTGATAAGACTGGCTACTTCATGAGCGGCAGACAGACACAACGGCTCTGTATTGTGTATTATATAGTGTGATTAAACTACATTAAGATTCTCTCGGTTTGCAAGAACGGAAGCAGCGCTCTCACACAAGTCGTGTTACAAGATCTAGCAGGCAACACGACTAAAATGAACATGTTCTTTGGTGCAAAACTTTATTATTTGCAGTTTTTTAAACATGTAATAATGTACTTGGGTAAAATCAGCATATGTGCAAGGTACTGTAAAGCTGAGGCAGCACACTGAAGTCACACCTCTGTTGAAAGAGCTTTCACAGCCACAAAGGTGGACAGGGATATTCTATTAATTGGTTTATGCATATAAACTGGGAAACTCATTTGCAGGCAATCAAAGAGGCCTGAAACAGCTCAACCGAAATAATAAGACCTTAATCAGAGTGTCTGGACTGCCAGCATTCCACATGCTTTTCCTCGGTATCTTCTGATGTAAAAAGGGAGAGGTTAATATGTGTGCAGATGGCTAACTGGTAGGGCTGCTCTTCTTCTTCCTTTCTGATCAACACTCAGTCACCACCTTGTGAGTAAAAACGTGCTTTAAAATTTATGAGAGAAAAAAAAGCACATCTGCCTGGCACCATGGTGAGGACACTGAGGATTTTGTCGGTGAGCCCCCTGTTTTGTCAGAAAACCACAAGAGATTTTCAAGGGCAGCAGCTCTAAGAGAAAGAGAAATGTGTGTGATAAACACTGTAGGTGTGACATTATTGCTCAAAGACATTACAGAGGCGCCATGTTTGTGTCAGTCTCAAACAAATGCATGTATGCAGATGATGTTAATTGACAACAGTGCAGAGGAAAGTGGCAATAAAGTAATGAAGAGTCATGTTAACTGTACTGGGAGGATGGTTTGTCTTACACGCGATCCTGCACTTAAAAATGCGCCGTCGGTTGTCTGTTACACGGCGCATCAGACAAATTGTGTATTTTTTCATCGTGCTAACAAAACTAGTTCCTAGATCAATAAACCGCTTTGACAGCAACCTGCCCACAGGCATAATGTTTCCTTCATTAAACTTTCATGCTGTTAAAATGAGTAAAATTGTGAGCCATCTGCTGAAACAACGCCACTTACACACACACACACATAGTGGTCGTGTAAAGGGCTACATCCACAACTTCTAACAAATAACCGCCGAGAGGTTCACGGTCTGATCACCATAACTACATCTGATGATCTCAACATGCAATGCTTCCTGTTAAATGAGCCCTAGCCCATGGAGGTGGACCAATTGGCAGGAAATGAGACCAAATTGATTGGGAAACAGATGGAAGAGAGGCAGCGACTATAAAGCCCATGAGGTTGTAAAGGAAGGAAAGAGATGAGGGGTAAAGATGAAAATGAGGCACAGAGAGTGTGAGCAGACAGCATAAAATAAAGGTCAGATAAAATGAACTGAGGGATGTAACTTTTAAAGGCTTATAAGCGAATGAAGCCCTCTTTAAAATCAATGGACTCAAAACTGAAGTCTGTTTTTGTCACTACAATAAAAAGCACAACTTTAAACAATGAACATTTGCCTTTTTTTGTCAGTGACACATTTGAACGAAACGTACTTGCTTTGCATGTGCTTCAAGCCTTTAAAAATATTGAAAGTCATCTGCAGCGCTGCTATTTACTGTGTATCCTTATGTAATCTTTCCAAGAAGAAGAAAAAAAACACATAGAGAGAGGCCTTGAAAACATGCCAAAAGCAAAGCATTCTCGACCTCTCACATTTGCTAGAAGTCATCTCTCTAAAGTTCCACACAGAGACAATATCCCCGCTGTCACAGCCAATTTCAAGACAGATTTAAGATTCATTCAGTCTTTGTTTTCAGATATAGCAACACTGATGGCAGGACAGGTCTTTGTGACCTTCCAAAAAAAAACTGCATGGATGTCAGATAGCTGAGCTCTTTAAAGCACAATCTGGGATCCAAACATGAACACAAGGGTCGGCCAACTACTAAAATTCAAAAGGAACCTGCTGTGTCTGCTGTGATTAACAGATTTTCTAAAAAAATACTCACTCTAAACATGGAAATCAAAGTTACTAATGTTATCTGATGCTGTCAACATGAAGATAAATCCTGTTATATAAAGTTACATATGTGAATTTAGCATGAATATGTTATGTGTGAAAAGAGCCTAAAAGTAAAGAAAAACTGTGGATGTTTCTTCCCCACTAGGGCTACAGAGTCTGTTCAGTTTGTTTCATGCATGCATATGGAAGCACATATGCTCTTGCGTGACCTTTATGCTATTCCAGTGATTTGCATTTAATGTTGCAGCATAAGGAAAGAAAAAGCTAACTTGGATGTAAACAGTGCAGGATTTAAAGTTCACCTCGAGTCATTGATTTAACAACTAAAAACTCATCCCTGTGTTACATATTTAGAAGTTTTGTCTATGTAAAAAAATCTTTCCTGCTTTAAAATTGCTTAGATGCAAGTTTGCATTGTTGCTTCCTCTAGAATGTGCAGATCTGTGGAGTTTAAACATCCACCTTTCCTATGACTTTGGTCAAACATTGTAAAACCAGTCTACACTACACAATAAGTTGTAATACTGGTGTAGTTCAGCCACACATGTTTAATGCTGAAACAGATTCTGAGGAAAAAGAATGGAAGGCCCCACCCTTACTAGTTGACAGGATTGGTTCCTTAGAATTATGTATGAAATCCTGGAAGTCTGAATCCTTGTTGTTGAGACTGTCATCAGAACACTGCAGCTTCAAAGGTGGCTTCGTGCCTTCTAGCATATTTAAAAAAAAACACCTTATGAACAGGTTAACAAGGTGGAAAACATGATTTTACCCAGAGGCGGTCTTGAAAATATTCAAATAATTAGAGGAAAACATATAAGGCCTCAAGAAAAATACATTTTGATGAGCAACACCATATAGTTATTTACACCACATGAGTTTACTTTGAACTTTCTCAGGCTTTTGCATTCTAGGCACAGTTTTCATGCAATAAACTGCTTTTGTAATGCAATAGAATACCTGCTGCATTGATAAAACTCCTGGGCCTAATGGGCCGGTCAGATAAATATCTTTTTGTCATCTCTGCAAATGACTCATGGCCACATTAATGAATCTTGTGTGCTGATGGCTGCTGACGGACTAACACACAGACACATGTACTTTCCCTCTGTTTATCTAGCTGACTTCACTCAGTCGAGGTCAGCGGATTACAATCTGTCTTGTAAGGCCGGATATGAAAGCTTCATATAAATCTTTATATTATGTATGAAGGTAAAGTGGCAAACTTTAAAATACCCCAAGTAAGAGCATAGATGTTTTTACATACGCTTAGAGAAATGTGTTTTTTCATTATGAGAGCTGGAAATGATGAAAAAAAATGGAAAAATAATTTCAGGAATGTGGCACTTCACTGTGAATTATCTCCAACTTCAAGTCTCTGTACTACAGGATCCTTCATGTCACTGCTGAATTTAGATGTGCTGTCTACTGCATGTCTGCTGCCATTAACAGCCTATTGATCCTGGTGAAGGAGTCAGTGTCAGATAATAACAGGTCTAAGCCAAGCCAAGTCAAATTACAGTCAGCGTAGTCGTATAAAGTGCTTTAAATAAACAGGTTGTTTGCAAAGTGCAAAGTGCATGAGTCATCAGTGGAGGGATGAGACTCGCATTGGTGGGGGGGTAGTTATCTGCCCAGAGTGTGAATTAAAAATCCAGGCGCGGTCTCCACATCATTAACCCTTCTTGGCTACGCTGACCTTAGATGTTCATTTGATCTCGTCGTGTTTCGGTTGAGTGTGGAAGTGGAACGGGGTGAGGGCGCCCCTTTGATGTCGAAATGCAAAATTTCTTTTATCTCTCGTGGAGCGTTTGAGACCGGGCCGCCCGTCCTAAAACTCAATTAGAGATACTCCGAGTGTGAGCTGACAGCATAAGAGGAGGCGTGAGGCACAGAGGTGTGAACTGCACAGGGGAAAAGAAGAAATAAACGAAACTATTAGGACCGACGGGATGACGAGAGCAAACAAGAAGGGCAGGTTTTTAAAGATGAAATCGGTGCTCTTTAACGGCAGGAAGGGAGGGGAAGTCGTGAAAACGAACAGAAAAAATTGCATCAGCTCTGCGTCTGGTGGGAAGATGACCAAAGAAGAACCCAATTTCAGTTTATGAGTGGCTCCGAATGTTCGACATCCACCTGGTGCACAAATAAACTTTTCATTGAAGTTCATGACAAACGGTTGGTCTTGCGTTTGATGATCGAAGGCAGCCTTTCTGAGAAACGATGCGTGGTTTGCACAAGATTCCTCAGCCATCATCCAGGGCTTCATCATTACAAATACACCAAAGTAGGCATAAAAGAATTCACAATCCCAAAAGCTCAAAGCTCTTAGCGTGTTCACTCGGCCAAAACTGCGTGGGTTGTTGTACTTCCCTCATGTAATACATTGCACCTTGGCAACAAGGTGGGAAGAAGAAAAAAGGGGGAACGGGTAGACGTGCGGGGATGGAAGGGATGACAGGAGGAAGAGGCGGAATATGTGGCTGCATGTTTTTGCATTTATTTGCTCTGTATATGAACAGGACTGGCAGAAACCCCCACTGGCAACACCACCAGCACCACCACCCGCCTCTCTGCATTCTTTGATGACATTGAAAAGATGCACTGCAGCTTAGGTGAGGAGGGGAGGGAAGAGGAGAGGAGGCAGAGGCTTTTTTACATCAGGCCTTTCATCTCTCTTCTGCCATCGGTCATCAGAAATTGGAGAACACCAACTCCCAAACAATGTGCTTCGTTCCAATTCCATTGAGTCTGGGACTGTTTGAGAAAGAGGGCTATATTACAGCATCCCAAAAGGCGCGAGAAGAATTATTCATGCACAAAGGAATTTAACTGCTTTGTCCCAGCGCCAGCACCAACAAAAGAATATTCTAGGTTTTCAAATAAAGATGGGCTTCCTCTGTCAGGCAAAAGCTATTTCTAACCTTCATCTTGCGAGACCACTAATAGTCATGAAATGCTTCCTGTGGGCTAAAAAAAAAGAAGTGAAAAATATAGGCAAAAAGTTTACAGTAACATCAGGAGAATGAACTTTTTTGAATCTAGTTATCTCTTAAATCAGAGCACACTGTACGTCTCACACAAACAAAAATACAGATGAGAAGCCTTTTCTCACACATCAGCGGGTGTTTTTTTTTTTTAAAATGCCACGGCCATAACTGAGCATGCATAATGCAGGAAAGTGTTTGTATTTTCAAAGAATAACCTCAAAGAGAATCATGTGTTTACCAGTGTTATGAAAACTTGCCTTTTGAGATCCTTGGGAACAACAGTTCTGGGCTATTTATTTGCCTTTTTCACAAGTTATTTGTCCGGTTTGACCTTTTAATGCTGCACAAACAGTAAGTCATAAACAGTAAGGGGGAAGACCCGGGATCGAGTACACATGTTGAAGAATGAGCAATAATGGAGAGGAGATACGAGCTGTATTTGCGTAGCGTTTTTGAAAGTGAAAGTGCAATATTTAAGTTGGAAAGCGTGCAGAGAGAAGCTGCTCAATGATAAACTGCAAAACACACAACTCTCCGGTAATCCTAAAGCAAAAAAAAAGGTAAACGCTACCACCAGATTCAAAGCCATACACTAACTTAAAACAGTGAGAAATCAACAAGAAGGTATGTAAAGAAGATTTAAGAATTTAGGAAGTGAGCTCTGCAACTGCTAGAAATACAACCATGGAATAAGCTACCTGCTGGCTTGTTTGAACTAGAGCAGTCATCCTCGGAAATTGTGCATTTTCCTTTTTAAAAAAAATCAGTGGAGTGAGTTTTAAACATCAGCGGTGAGCAGAACTGATTCCTTCAGTGGGTCTTTGACGAGGCTATGACGTGTTTCATTTTGCAGCTGTCTCACTGTCTAGTGGGATGCCAGTGACCTTATCTGTGGGACACAATATATTATCCAGTCAAGAGGTAATGATGCTGAGGACCATGCTAATTTTCCCACCATAACTACACTGATTTCAACTGGGAATTATTATGAGATTTTAGGATAACAATCCGGACTCATTAAAACACACTCTCCATCATCAGAGAGACACTTTTGCTTAAGTTCTTGGTGGTTTGTCTGAAAATGTCTCTCTTATACCAGCTATTCCACTGTAACAAGACAGTAGTTTTTCATCTGCGTCGCCAAAATAAAAAAAATAAAACAAACAAAAAAACAATTAGCACCTACATTAATGTGCTATCGCCCACTGCAGAACAGAAAATCATTCAGGTCTGACAATACCTGCAGCAGAGATGAACAGGAGGTTGGGGAATAATGACAGACAATAAAAATTATAGGAATACAAAACACAATCAAAACAACATGCATCAGTGAGAGCGGCGTCAAGGCCTTATTAGCTCAGCACATAAACGCATTCACAGTTTTAGAGCCAAACAAAAACACAAAGGCTCACGCTCCTGCACTTCTTTGTTCCTTTCCTGCTCCGCCGGATCAAGAGTTAATTCTGCTCCGAGTGACTGAGGGCTGCGAGTGACAGCAGTGAATTAATGATTCATTATGCCCAGTGTAAGCAAATAGTGAGCCGGTGATGTAGCAAAATGGATTTACGCACACACATCCACCAGCGCCAACCATGACATTTTTTCTGCTATTAAGAAATATTCAGACACCCGTTTAGCAGAATCTAAAAGCAGCACAGGCTTGCAAAACCACAGGATGTTATTTTTTTTAAAGCACATTCCGAATGTTCTGTTTCGATGTAAAGACTTTTTTCTTAAACCTACTTCTTAAGAATGTGAAACCCAAAAACTTTACCGCTCATAATCACTCATGTTAATTGTGATGTATTGCCTGCTCAGCCTGCGGCTAAGTGAATTTTCCATTTTCTTCTCATTCAGGCCAGGCACTTGAAACCTCGGTACGTTTCAGCTTCACCACACAATGATCAGCCACAACATTAAAACCACTGACAGGGGGGCGCAAATATCGCTGATGATTTCATTACTATAGCACCTATCAAGGGTGGGGATATGTTAGGGAGCAAGTGAAGAGTCAGGTCTTGAAGCTGATGTGTTGGAAGCAGGAAAAAATGAACAAGCGGGAACATCAGAGGGACTTTGATCTTCACCAAATGGCTGGATGACAGGATCAGAGCATCTCCAAAACGACAGGTCTTGTCGGATGTTTTTAGTATGCAGCGGTTTGTTCCTACCAAATGTGGTACAAGGAAGGACAATGTGTAACCTACAGAAGAGCTAGTGTAGCACAGACTGTTGAAAACGTCAAAGCTGGCTGTGATAGAAAGGCGTCAGAACTATGGATAGAATGATATTTAGCATGTTTATCATTAATTATCAGAAATGGCTGGGGCTAAGTTAGAGGACAGTCACAGATTAACCTAAAACAGAGTCTGAAAAACAAAAATGAATAATGCTTTGAGATATGGATCTTAGTGGGCAAGAAAAGTAATAAAACAGCGAACGATTATGAAAACAGAAAAGAAGAGCGGAAGAAAAACTGATCAATCTCAGTCGATTCCTCATAAACAGAGAAGAGCATCCCAATTTAATCACTCCTATTTGTATATGACATATTCAGTTATAGTCAACCTGATTAATGAAGAAGTCTAGTTATGAATGACAGATTCTCTGCTATCACATGCTGTTAAAATATTACATGTTTTATACACCGATCAGGCATAACATTATGATTACCTGCCTAATATTGTGTTGGTCCCCCTTATGTGCTCAAAAATGCTCTGAATCATTGGGCATGGACAAGAGGACCTCTCAGTGTGTCCTATGGGGTCTGGAACCAGGACGTTGACACTGGATCCTTTCGCTACTCTGGCTTGTGCAGTGGGGCCTCTGTCAATCAAACTTGTTCCACTGCATCCTGTTGATGCTTGATCACAATGGGGAGTATGAAGTTTGGAGGTCAAATCAACATGTTGGGCCATTGTCATGTCCCTCAACATGTTCCTGATTGGTTGATGTTTTTTCCATGTGGTGGGGTGCATTTTCCTGTGTGGGTAGACCAGTGACATTTGGTATTACCATTTGCATGAGGGAGTGTGTTTGTTGTGGGACAATGTTTATTTGGGTGTCTAAGTCTCATCAATAGGGATGACAAAATCCAAGGTTTTCCAGCAGAACACCACATAGTACCAATATGATCAATGTTATTCACTTCACCTGTCAGTGGTCAGAATGTTGTGGCTGATCAGTGTATATCGGTTCCAAGTATCGGTTATCAGCCGCTCTTGATTACTAATATTCAGCATCAGCCTTAAAAAAAACCATATTGGTCCATCCCTAGTCAGAATACATAGTGCATCTTATCTTGTTCTCAATGGGGCAGTGCAGCTTCAGATTGCTCAGACCGCCCATGCTGGCTCCTGTCCATTAACAGAAAGTGCCTTCAATGGACAGGTAAGTGCCAGAATTAGACAACAGAGCAATTAAAGAAGCTGTCCTGCCCTGATAAATCACATTTTCTTTTTCATCATGTGGATATTTGGGTTGTCATTTAACATGTGAAAGTGATCGCAGCAGGAAGAAGGTAAACACTCGATCCATGGAGGCCCCACTGTGGAACTTGCAGGATCTGCTGCTTCATTGTTGGTGTCTCAGGTGGTTTAAACGTCGTGGCTGCTCAGTGTGCATTCAAAGGTATAAAATATAGTCCAACTGTAAAAAAAAGCTAAGATTCTGTTGAGTCTGCCGGATGCTTGATGCTGCAGAGGACATCATAAAATTTTGATAGACCTTGTCAAAAATATTTCTCCAGCTTGGGATTAATACAGAGAAAACTGCACAACTGCAGAACATGTTGTACATGCATATTCCATTAAGAGACAAGCTGCTGGTTTTACTGATGATGTGTTTTGGGACGGTTTGTGTCTGACATATCAGACTATTTTCTCTGGTTCAGAAGTCGCAGCATAGCTATAATGCGAAAGCTTTTTTTTCTTTCTTGAGGTTCACACATGTGAGTCTACAAAACTCTTAATCTCTTGTGTCCACAGATCACCTCAAAGCTGTAAATTCAGCAGAGCATCACAGATTAGAGTCTCGCTCCTCCAGTTTCTATTTCAGGGAGCGTGCTGTTCAAGTTCACAAATGTTATATCATTCATTCCTCCTACTTTTTTCCCCATTCCGCCTTTCCTGTCTATCTTGACCCAGGAAGAGCATGCGTGAAATATTGAATTAGGCAAAGGTAATATAGGATGCTGGAAACTTGTGTATACAGACTTTTTTTATTCCATATGCACTTGTGAATCAAAAGGCTTAATGTCAGTAGTGATAACAGCAAAATTGAATTAAAAGAACATATCAACAGATGTTTCAATCTCTCCAGGGATATGAGGTTTAAAATGGATTGTTGAATTCAGAGCGGACTTTTGAGCAGAAGCCACAGGCATCTAGAGGTCTTATGGATGTACAGCAAGCTATCTGCATATGTCACTCTGACGGATGAGGCATGAGCAGAGATCGAACGACCTCGCTGTTTAGACAAGCGTTGTGTTAGGCTGGGCCACATCCTGACACATCCACTGACTGATGGCTGCATTGAACGTGAACATACCCGTACAATCACGCCAACGAGGGCCCCGTTAATGGCACTGAGGGATATTGTCTGTTGGGTGAGGAAGGCTAAAAGCTAATCAATGCAAAGTGTGCAAGCAGGATGAAGTAGAAGAAAAAGTGAATGGTGTTGCACTAGACTAAATTTAAAAAAAAAAAAACACACACACACACACACACAGGAAAAGGATGCCCCAGCACCACGAGTAAATAAATTCAATGCATATTAAGAGGACGAGGGATTTCTCATTTCATTCCCCTGCAGTCTTCAGAATGATGTTACTATGAAGAAATTGATTTCCTCTCAGACAACTGGCCCTCTGAAGACTGAACAAGTCGCAACAGAAGTAAATACAATAACAAGGGGAGGAATTTACGAAAAAAAAAACACCTCCTATAAAAATCTCCCAATATCGACACACATCCAAAACAGTGACTCAGTAACAATATGACATAATTAAACATTTCTTTTCATACTCGAACATTCGCTCATACCATTTCCACAAGAATGAAAATGACATGTTAACAGTGACAGAAACGCAGTAATTATTTTCTTTGAGGTAATACATTGTCGCCGCTCTGAATGGTGGGGAAGTCATGATAACAAACTTGGATAACTAAGCTGAAAATGTTTATGCTCTGGCAGCGGCCACATTTTCAAATTTGTTCTGCAAAACAAAGAAAAGTGACAGCAGCTCCGGCGGGGGAATGTCTGGATGAAAACATCTGCACCGTTTTTTGTGGCTCTTTGAACCATTTCACAAAGAGACAAAGGGATTCTAATTCAAGCTCACAGTCTATGAAACACCCAGTTAAAGGAAGATTCCAAGAAGTTGTTTGGTTTGGACATTGTAGGGAGTAATACCAACTTGCAAACATGTCTTTTCTGCAAGACATGTAGAAAAGACATGTTTGCATCACAAATTAGGGGTTGAGAGGAGAGTTCAACACACTATGAAAAAACAAACAAGTATGTTGCAGGTTGGCACGTTTCTGCAAGGTTTAAATCAGCATATCCTCTTAAAATTCCAGGGAAGCACATCTGAAATATCCAGTAAACAGCTGCATCTGAAACATCTGTCTTGCCGATTTGTTCTAATTAGAAAACCAGATAAGAACACAACTCCGATTCAAGCATTTCTAACACATTTCTCGTTCCACCCTTCTGCTACTCTTGGACATATTCAGCAGGCAGACAAATTAATCTTGGTCTGGACACCCGGCGCTGCAAAGCCTGAAAAGAGTCAAAACATATGAGTTGAGGAATTTCAAATGTCTGGAGTCTCTTGCTCTCATCAGTATTCCTGCCTTGTTAATGTCACTGTTCACTGACAAAGCATTTCATGCGACAGTCCAAGTCCCAACTTCACCAAGCCACTAGCAATTAAAACACATAGGCTTGGCAGTAATGTGATGAACTTTCTTCAAATTAGTACAAGTTAGCCCTTGGAAGCAAAGCATGGAATTAAGACGGAGCCCAAAAACTGGATTGTGAGCAATGTAAATAACCTCTGCCACATCCTGATTATGATATATGGAGAGCAAAGTGCTGGGCTTTAACTTGCTGCCAAAGCTGAGAAACAATAAAAGCAGTCATTATCAAAGTAAGGAAATGACTCAGACTGAGTTTCACTTGCTCTCCAAAGAACGGTCGATCATTGTTAGCTCATTATATCACCTCAGATCCTGATATCTAATGTACAAATAATAAACAGTGAGGCAGCAGAGAGGTCACGGGGTTATTCCTCTCCCCTGGTGGTTCTCACCAGCTCAGGATTAAGCAGGATGTGACTGATGTAATGATAGGAGCTTAAGGAAAATGAGGCAGATGACTACAAACTGTAACTGCCCCTCCGTGCCTCTGTTGAAAATGAGATTAATTTAAAGAGCTTTAGTGAGATTAATCTGGCTTTTAAAAAAAAAAAAGACTGGTTAAATAAACACGAACAGCAAGGAAGGAACAAGGAGGTGGCAGAGCCTGAGAGAAAACTTCAGGAGTTTACTCGGGGTCATCGGCAACATGTAGCCTTTTTAATGGAGTAGCACTGTGAGCACAAGTGTGTGAGAGAGAAGAGGTGGAGCAATGCTAACTCAGAGCCTTCTGTTGTCACACTCCCACTGTTTGCCAGTACTTATTGCGTTTCCTCGATCTCAGTGTATTCTTGGAAGTTTAAATTAGGTAAAGCAAAGATGTGTCAACTTTTATGTAATTATAGCGTTTGAGAAATTGTTCTGGAGGCAGAAGCTTTTGTTTGTAGAGAAACTAAACAAAGGGGAAACATATGGTTCGTATTTGCAGTCATTCATCTCAGTAGCTACACGTAAAAGTATCTTATTCTGTAAAAGCATCCTGTAGCTCAAGCTCTAGATGAAGGCTAGCACATCTCAACAACTACTGGACTGAATGTCATGACATTAAACTTAGTAGGGTTATTATAATCATCAGGGATCTTCTGCTCAACCATCTCTGATTTGCTTGAAACTTTCTATTCAAAACTATGGATTTTTCAAATGGTATATGGGGTCCGAAAATAAAAAAATATGTCCATATTAAAAATCTCCATATATATTTGGAGAAGCCTTTTGATACTGTCTGTTCTACTTGGATCAGGCTATGTTTTGCTTTTGTGGTACAACTTGATCAAGTACTTCATATTAAAAAGTATTAATATATGTTCTGTTTTGTATTACTGTGAGATGCAACTCCATTTGGTTCAGAAAATATCAATAGTCTACTTCTGTTTTTATCTTTTTTTTGTCAGTGTGTGCTCAAAGATGAGTGTTTTCTTGATGGCTTCAATTTTTAAAAAATACATATTTTAAATTTCAACCCAGTCGTAACCAGAGATTATTTGATCTGCTTGTGCAGTATCGGACAAACAGATCAAATAGCTCTGAATCAAAGGCATGCTGAGAAATAACAGTGGGAAATTTCAGGCTTTTATCTTTAATAGTTCCTGAGAAATTAACATTCAAACATAGCCACACATTTCAATACATGAAAAAACCTGCTGACATTGGGTCGACAGGCAATTAAAGAAAAATCTTGAAAAGTATTTGATATATCAATGCAAACTTTCACTGATATCTTACAAAATACAAATATTTTATACTATAAACTTGTTAGGCAAATCAGAGATGGACAAGCAGTTGATAATTTGAGATGGAATGACCCTGTACAGACATTCAGGCTCCCTAGAAGATGACTCCTACTGACTTTCACACCGCCCTGAGGTCAACTTTGATGAAATGTTTTGGCAACTATTGACCATCAAATTTGATTTCCATATTCACATATTAATGTCAACATCAGGGTGATTTGTAATCAATTTCATGATCTCCTCACTGTCTTCAAGAGGTATTTGGTCACTCTTATGACCAAATACCTTTAAAATAAAGGACTTTGCCATCAACTTCAGCTTGTGTACAATATGGATGTGGTTAATGATAAACATTTGTTCAAATCTGTTTAATTTTACACCCAGTAAGTTTAACTTATGCAGCTTGTAATTCTTTATTTTTTTCTTCTTATGTCTATGCAGTAATTGTTTACGGATGGATTGCATGTGATTACTGCTGCCATTCATTTGGAGGCCATGTTTTTGGTGGTATTACCTCCTGTATTCAAAAGTGCTATCACTTTCTTTTTGAATAATCTAATTAAAATGGAGTTTCACGTGAATTTGAACTACTTCTACAAAAAAAAGCAATAATACCACCCATTGCGCACGCACTCGATTTCATGCAAATCCGCTAATCTATAGGAACACAACATCAGCCGTCTGCTCCTTCGTCCTCCTCGGTGCAAGCAGGTTTGTTTGAAGCAAGTAAAATTCCCAAAGCAAAACTAAAATGGTGCTTCGCTTTGTGCGTCTGCCAGCAATTTCTGCTGCTCCTAAAACAAGAGCCCATAGTGTCCTTTGTCTTCCTTGTTTGCCACTTTCATTTGAAGCGATTCAGACTGGGCTGGCGCCAAAAATCCAGACTTATAAATCAAGCTGATTTAACCATTGTATTTTCATGTTTACGCTGTATTTTTAGCTGACTAAATATTGATAAATAATAAGCTCTGCAACTGCAGTGTATAGCCAGCCTGTATATGCAATAAATATGTCCAGCCTGGGTTATGATTACATTTCAAAGAAACACTGAGGGTACCAAGCCAATAAACAGTTTCCCTTTTTTTTTTTCTACCAACGTTACTCTGCCAAAAACTTTTGTATGGAGACATGCCAGGCAATTCCATCCATCCTCTCCTGCTTCTGGCCTGCTCATCATCGCAACGACACCACTGAAGTTAATGTACTCTGGCTGTCTGGTCCGCCACCACATCCCGCCATTTCTGTAAAACCTCAGAAGTCTGTCGAGCTTGTTCTACACTGATTTGAAAATGGACTGAAGGCTACAAAAAAACCCACCTCTACAACTTGTCTTCCACAAAGCCATTTGATAAGGCTCGTGTCCGATGTTGCCAGAGGGTTTACGCAGCTGATAAGGACAAACACAAAACATACGACTGATTCTAAAACCCAGGCCAGTCATTCATGTCATTGCACTTCTCCAACAAAAGCTTTCATGTCATGCCAAGTTACACACATTCCTGCGATGAGCTCCAGATTATTATCACTTTGCTAAGTGGATGTAATCCCTGGGGAGGCGTTAAAGGTTTACACTGCTCCATCCACAAAACACGGAGGAGTGAAAACACCAGCGAGGGGGAGAAAAGCTGGCATTCCCCGATCCAGACAGGGAGAGACGACTCCAGAGACCGAACCCAAATTGTAATTTGCTTTACTTTTACCGGCTGTGGCACAAGCTGATGCCGAAGCTTTAATTGTCATTACTTTCATTGAACTGCTGGGGGTTGGAAATCACACAACATGCCGCTTGGTTGATGTTCATTTTATGTATTGGAGCCTGTCTTCAGACTCAGGTGCAGCAGAGGGCTACGAATCACAGTACATTATTCACAGTGGAGAAAAGTAGCAGTACATTTTACATTTTTTCAAACTTCATTACATTTAGGAGGGAAATAATGCAGACACCTAATTTATCTGGTTGCTAGTCTTAACGGTTACTTCTCAGATATTTGAAAACATGAGATTAACTTATAAAAGCTTATAAAATACATTATGCATGTATAGTTAAACATTAAACCACCTCTTAGCTTGTGATCCCTTAAAAAAGAGCAGTACTTGGGGCAACTTGTCGTGTCTCAGATTTTTCAGGGTTGTCACTTTCATCAAATAAAGATTTCATCTCTAAACTAAGGATAGACCGATTTTTGGCCTGACCGATCATCGTGGTCAATATTTGTCATTTTTGCCGATTATTGGTATCGGTAAATTATTGACTGATTATCAATAAATTAAATGTACTACTTCAGGTCTGATGCAGCCTTCTCTCTGTCTGTAGTCTCAAAAACGTCTCTCAAGCAGCAAAACTAAACAAAACACATAAGCCATTGCCACAAACCAGGAAATTAGGTGCACTCACATTGACTAAGGCTATGCTAACCGCTAGTGGCTAAGTTAGAGGGCAGCCACAGATTAACCTGAAACAGAGTTTGAAAAACAGTAATTAAAAATGCTTCAAGATCTGAACCTTAGTAGGCAAATAAAGTGATAAAACAGTGAAAGATTAAGAAAAGCAGATGTAAGTACAGGAGACAAACTGATTAGTCTCAGTCGATCCCACATAAACAGAGGGGAGCATCCTAATTTAATACCTCCTATTTCAGTTTTACATATTCAGTCGTAGTCACCCTTCATAATTAAGAAGCCCATATGAATGACAGGTTTCCTGCTATCACTTGCTCCTTAAACATTACTGTAATGTTCACCGAACACGCATTACATTATGAACACCTGCCTAATATTGTGTTGGTCCCCCTTATGTGCTCAAAAATGCTCTGAAACATTGGACACGGACAAGAGGACCTCTGTCCAGTGGGGCCTCTGTCAATCAAACTTGTCCACTGCATCCTGTTGATGCTTGATCACAATGGGGTGTAGGAAGTTTGGAGGTCAAATCAACATGTTGGGCCACTGTCATGTTCCTGAACATGTTTCTGATTGGTTGATGTTGTTTCCATGTGGTGGGGTGCATTTTCCTGTGTGGGTAGACCAGTGACATTTGGGATTTCCATTTGCACGAGGGAGTGTGCTTGTTCTGGGAGAATGTTCATTGGGATGTCAAAGTCTCATCAACACAGATGGCAAAATCCAAGGTTTTCCAGCAGAACACCACATAGTACCAATATGATCAATGTTATTCACTTCACCTGTCAGTGGTCATAATGTTGTGACTGATCGGTGTATATTGGCCCTGTATATCGAACATCAGCCTTTCTCAAGCACAAATAACTGGTATCAGCCCTGGAAAACCCGTATTGGTTGATCCCTTCTCTAAACTTATCAGATGGTTTCATTTAAATAACTATTTACCGTTTTATTTATTAGGCTATCTCAATTAAAGTATTACTAAAATATCACTACGATCAACACTTTGATTTTCCTGAGATTTATTTTGTGGCCTTTTGGAAGTAGCTCTTCCAGGACTCGTGTTACCCTCCAGAGTTATTTGACAGTGTCTGGTCCTTTAACATTCTTATTGTGGCTCCCATTTATCTGTGGGATACTCAGGTACTTGTATCTGGCCTGTATGTCTGCTTTCCTGCCTTCTATATACTGAATACTGAACTAAAGTCAAAACACGAAACCTCCCCACAATGGAAAGAGGATTCCACCCAAAGTCCACCATCCTGAGATTCGTCTTGAGATGCGGAATGAAAAGAAGGAGGGCGAGGATTAGTTAGTGCCAGAACCACTATCCGGGATGAAACAAGGAAAATCCATGAATACGTAAAGAAGAAGATCCCCGGGGATGAACTGCTAGACAAGTCTCTCAGCAGAAGACAGAGGGTGATGAGCAGGAAGGAAAAAAAATACTGTGAAGCCCCGGCCTCTCTGTGGGTTGTATCATGGGCAGACGGATGGAGTCTCAGACATGAAGAAATCCTACCAGTGGCTAGTAAAGGCCAGTCTGAAGGACAGCACAGAGGGTCTGATCATGGCAACAACAACAACAGGCCCTAAGCACCAGATCCACAGAGGCAGGGGTCTACCACAGCAGGCAGGACCCAAGGTGCAGGCTGTGCAAAGATGCCCCTGAGGCAAACTCAGCTCACAGGGTGTCAGATGCAAGCTGGAAAAAATGTACACTGAGAGGCACAACCAACTGGCAGAGACTGTTTGCGGGAACATCTGTGACGAGTATGGGTTAGATGTCCCTGAGTCCCAGTAGGACACAACACGACTCAAAGTGGCAGAGAGCAGCAGATTAGATTTAAGATCCGGTGGGACTTCAAGTTCCAGACTGACAAGCAGCTGCCGACTAACCAGGAGAGGGTAAAACAGATCCATGTATATGTACTTGTATTTCATCAGCATTATAGTTTGTACCGTTGTTTATTATACAGACCTCTGCATGAAAACAGTAAAGAGCTGTTAACCCCCCATTTTCAATTTGTTTCAATTTGGTTAATAGACCAAGAGTGTTTCACTTACTCCCTATCTTGTAATCAGTTGTTTGCTTGCTTCTATTAACAAACACTTCAAATCCACAAAGGAACAGAGCACATCTGTGTCCCTCTTGTCTAATTTTGGTCTCAGCTTTCAAACCATAGAAGTACCCTACAATAAAGTACAAAATAAATGAATAAAAGTATTGAACCAAACACTTTTTTCACTGACAGGAGAACAAATTGGAGTAAAATCATTTCCACACCCTTCTGTTGCTTTAGACTCATGTAAATGTCATACGCCTGGAGGCTGAGGGTCTTGTTGGCTTGGATAATTTTCCACTACAGAGTTTTGCCAGAGGGCTCGCTGTACATCTTGCCCGAGCCTGGTACAAGTTCTACAACTGGCTGTTTCTTTCTGAGCTGTCAGTCAAACTGAGGAAAGAGGAAGAATAAAACACAGGTGCTGGGTTGAAATCCCCTGAAGAATAGTGCAAACTGTTACTCTTACACCTGCCTCAGGGGAATAATTAAGAAATTGGAATCTCAAGCAGGGTTGTTCGTTCGACTTTACTACGAGCATGTCATTCAAACTTTGACGTTTGGTGGGAACTCTGGAGGGTGATGATACTGATGCAGGCTTAAAGCTGCACCGGAGGCAACCTTCAAGCATCACTGAGGGTTCTGGGAGAACAAAGAAAGCTTGGTAAGGTGGATTAATCAGGTGAACTGGTGTGATGAGAACCAGCTGTGCAAACAACTGACTGCATCCTAACAGTAACTTTAAAGATCAATATTTGATCTCCAAAGTATGACAGCAACATCTGTTCAAATTCTTAATGATGCTGTTCAGGAGGGGGAAATAAAAGCAGATGTTTTCCTGAAGGGCTTCATAAGTAGTACTAATATGCTCAAGCAGTAGTGAATGGGGCTTCCACCTGGAGATTTGTGTGTCATGCAGACACCCAAGACACTCAAATAGCATCGGAACGGAAGTAAAAACCTAGAATGCAGTAAATAAGCATGGACCAACACAAACAACTTCCAGCACAAAATCAGAACAAAACCAGATGTTGGGGCGTGTATGCAGATTGACACTACTTATGAAAAGAACGGCACACCAGACTTTAAGCTGAAAAACAAGGGTGAGAGATTCGAAACCACAGGACTCGCTGTGCGGTAAGCTTATAGACATGCTGCTGTTTTGCACAGAAGCTCAGGCCAAATCTTATCAAAAACACAGTTGGCAGCAACTCAGCATAGATATTAGCCCCAACAGGTTGGCACAGCGGCCAATCAGCAACTCCAAATCCCCTTGGAAAAATCACTCACTCACCTTTTTAAAACTCCCCGGCATTGTGAAATTATCTTTAACTGTGGCCTTCGTCTCCATCCAGAGCTGTGATCATCACTTTTCTCTGTCTCTGTTGTGCCACATGCTGCTCTTCAAGTAGTTTTTGATGAGTGGTGGTTTGGAATGAGATCACTCACCCTATTATAATCGTGTAACAGGTGTTAAATGAAAGTGTGGAACAAAAAAGGCCTGTATTTCATGCATCTAAAGCAACAGAAGCAGACAAAGGTGATCCATGAAAGACATTTTTGCAAACTATATTAAAAAGTTTAATCTGATATGGCTCTAAAAAGCCGCAAAGATGGCAGAAAGCTGCAAAGGCACAATGATTTATCTTAGAGAGATCTTCCCCTCACCCCAACCTCTGACATGATTTGGAGATGGACCATTACAAATCCCAAAAATGTGATTCAGTCAGGATATGCATTCAAGCTGAATGCCTGGTGTACAATTTGCCTCACTTGAAACGTGCTTGATGAGCTGAATTACAAAAGCGAGAGGGAGTCAAGCAGAAACACACAACAAAGAAGAAGATTTTTCACTCGTAATGTGCCAAACATTTCACGGCAGGATCCTAAAAAGTGTTTTTTTTAACTGATAAATTCTGAAAAATTAATTTTGACAAGAACCTAATCACACAGCAGCATCTAATCTAACTGTATGTTGGAATGATTTGGCTTCAGACACTTTCAATTTAGTTTCAAACCAAACGATTCACGCTGTGACATTATAAAATAGGATTCATCTGTCTTCATATCACACAGATAATAAAAACATATCCTTACTAATCCCTAAAATGCATGTGCCTGAACACATTAAGTGATGTGTGACCTGATTGTGATGTATTCTCACTGGAATGTGCATGCAATAGTAAAAAAATAGATGTTTCAACATCTGTCACAAGAAATCCTCATCTCAAACTATAAATTATCTTTATTGCGCCACTTTTGATACCGAGCACAAGCAATCTTACCTCTAATGTCTACGTATAGCAGTGCTGCTTCAACACCACCATGCCATTATATGCTATGCCACAGTATGTGGCACGCTCTGGATTCCTGCAGTTTGAAAAATTCTGTGAAATATCCCGCTGCTTTGCAATCAAACCCCATAACTGCAAATTGCGTGGTCCATAGTGTTGCTTTAATGTTGAGAAATAGCTGTCTTTGGCGTGCGAGACAATGCATTTAATGAGCCCAAGTATTTCATTTCATTGTGAGCACTTTACCCCATTGTGCATAAAATGTGTCTATGTCTTTTTTGTTGAAATAAAAAAGGACAATGAGCGCTGCATTGTCCGAAGAGTTTAAGTAGGCGTGGTCTTTGGAGGATTCGACAAAGTGGAAAGCAGAAAGGAGTAATTTCCAAAGAAAGTCTTACTTTTACGACATCAAGACACAATTTACAAAGGAATCTAAACGCAGAGTGAAGCAGCATCCTTCTGCTATTGTACTTTTAACATTTTTCTTTGAATTTAGTTTTGTTGTATCTGCTTTTTTCCAGGTAGCTGAAGATCAGTGCCCTTCTTTCTTCTTTCCTACTTGAAGTTTGTCTTCATCCGCAGTCTCAAAACTTACAGGCATCCAGCCACGTCTTTTACTCGCTATTTTCAGGATTATTATAACACTAAAGCCAATACAAGCGTGTCAGCAGAAGGTATTTGCTTTCTTATTAACACTTCAGACCGCAGCCACTATTTTCTGAACAAAATTAAAGGCCAACCGCACAGCTTAGTACTAAACATTCGGCTCACGCTTCAGGAAAATGTTATGAAGAGCTCGTTAGTTTTACATAACCTTCAATGCTCCGAGGCTACTGTGGATTCTGTTTTTGATACGTTATTATATGTTAGAGTTTCATTTACAGAGCAATCTTTAATGCAATCAATACGATTTGAAACTACATTAACTCAGAATAATAAACAAGCAATCAATGACGAAAAATTAATCGGAACAAAGGAACATATGGCTGAATATTGAGGGTTTGAGGCTGGTTCAAGACATCCATCATCATCATGGTTTTTCCTTCTTGTACCAGAAGCTGATGACGAGTGCTCCATAACACTATGCCGTTCCTTGTCTATTTTTTCAACTCACCATGTGTACAGTACAGCCCCATTACCTTGAACCCATCCCTCTGGATCTGTACTAAAGAGAAATCGCTGTGTAATATCTTGTTATCGACTTATTTGCTAAGAACAGACAGAATGCAGACATAAGAGAGCAGTCATATATTAAGCATGAATCTGAATTCCCTCAAGTGAGGTTCAAGAGAGCAGGAGTAAAGACTGTGAGCCAGTGTGAGGGAGGCAGTGACACATGGCAGAGGGGAGCAAGACAAAAAGAGAGAGAGCCTAAAAATCCAGACAGAAGAAAGGGAAAAGGATACACAGGCAGCACAACAGAGAGCGTTAAATGAGGCAAAAAGGAAAGAAAAAACAACCCACAACAAAGATTACTTGTGCAGCGGAGTGTACCACGGCTTGCTAGACATTTGCAAACTGTATGGAAACACTGGTTTTGTGTAGCAGCACTGCGGGTTGTTTCTGTGCAGCATTTACAATATTCAAATGTGCAGAGTTGATTCACCTAGAAGACCTGTGTGAACCTATGTGCATAAAACCGCTGACCTCCGCCCCACCTCACTATAAATCACTATTCATTTCCTCCCCGATGCCTGACCTTTGAACTATAACTCACATGCATTATCTTGATTCGAGTGCAGATTGTTGTGTGCCGAACACGCACAATATCCTAAGGTAAACATGGAGTGGTGTTGCTAACAGCCCCGAAGTGAGCGACTTATTGCCACCAATAAGGGACAGCCCCAGCTGAGCTTATGACAACTAGTAAAGGTCAGTGAGTGACGAGTGGCAGTTTAACAGGCGGTATGTTTGCTATAAAAAAAAATTCGATTGTATCCACAGGGCACCATATGAATGAAACACTGAGTAAATACCGTGTCGTTTGCATTGGGCGCCAATGTATTTGCGATCAAACCGCCTTGTATGTATTGCAACAGTTGTAAAATATACTTCTACTTAAAAAAGATGTCAAACTGCACTGAAGTTTGTGACTTCCCAGCAGCACCACGTCCCTGAAACAAAGCAGGCGCTGAGAACGCAGGACGACAACAACAGCAGCCATCCAGGGAAAGGAGACAAAGACAAATATTCAAAACGCTCACCTCATAAGGCTTTACTGTAATCACACCCTCTGGCAGCATGTCTACTTACTGGAGCAACGAGGGGAGATACGAGAAGGAGAGCGAGGCTGCATAAACACAGCTGCGTATGGACAAGTTAATTGAGGAGACACTGATTGACGGCCTTCTATCTGAAGCCCGAAAACACCTCTCCCATCATTGTGGAGATTACCGGCAGCGCAAAACTTTGCACAGAGAGCCCCCCGCCCGTTCAGCTGAGACATTTAAAGGCCAACTGCAGGGAATTTGTGTTATTGTTTTAATAATTGAACTGAGATGGAAAAGTTGCTGCCCATGTGCCGTCTAAAGATAGACACTGTGCTTTTGCTCTGTTGTGGTCTGCATGGCTGTGAAAGTGGATTAAACAGGCTTTAACATCAAGACGAGCTCTAATGAAACCCAATGGGGGAGTTAGCCCGTCTGTTTGGCCAGCTGACTCCTGTAAAATACCTATCACTGTCTCCTATTGCCTGCTCTAAAAGTAGCCTGGTGGTGCCAGTGAGTGTACACCGCAGCCTTGGGGTTGTACTGCTGTACTGATGTCGTTGTCTGCATCATGCATCAGTTATTTCACCTCATGTTTTTTTCATAAACTGTCTGTTTTTTTTTTTCTTTAAATGATCGCACACCTCTGTCAGTCTGTGCTCGAGACATCTGTCACGCTTCCATTAAAAATTCAAATAGACAAGGTGCATGTGGAACTCCTGGCTGAGAGCACTGATTTCCTCATCGTCGAGAGCTTTACATTCTCAAAGCTTTAGTTTTTGTATGGATTTTTCATAAACAGCATTGTCACAAATGCCAATAATGAGAGTCTGGCTGCTTCCTTGTTTCCATTCTTGATGCTGAGCCGAGCTGATCAGCTGCTGCCTCTATAACCATGCAGGAAAAAGAGCAGCGCTGATCATTGCATCCGACTCTCAGTATGAAAGCGATGAAGGTACTTCCCAAAAATGTCAAACTGTTCCTTCTAATTACTGCACTGGATTTTAAGAAAACAGCTCGACTTCAAGTTCCAGGAAGAGTATAGAGGAATCACATCCCACACATCATCCATAAGCAGAAGCTTACAAATGGAAACCTTAACCTTGCACTTCTCAGCGGAACAATTATTCTTTTAGCAGCATCAGTACATATTTACAAGCTTGGGACTAATAAACCAAAAGCATCTGTGCAATCTGTCAAGGCAGCACCCACGCAGAACAACAGGTAGAGCAGAAGGCACAAAAAAGCAAAGACATTTTCATCCTACTTGGAGCCATCCAGACCTTCTGTCACCAGGTCAGTACTATCAATGTACTATCCTCCACCCACAGCCCATTTGGGAAAGTCATAACGGGTGATCAATAAGGCAGGAGCATTGTGCACAACAAAAGCATCAATCAAAAGGAGAAAGCCTGAAAAAATATTAGTCACACAGTATTGACCGTGGCTCAAACAATACATCAAGGCGTGAAAGCTCTATTGCGGCTCACCTTTCTCCCTCATGTGTCTTCTTCTTCTCTCTCCTCCCTCCCTGAATGTCGTCCACTGCACCTCTCCAACAGTGGAAAGTCACAATCATCCAAACACATTCCTGCCCTACCTTTAGCAGACCAGTTTGCAGACCGGGCATTCACAATAACACACAACTTGACTGCCCTGTTCCCTAACAATGGCTCTGTTGATATATTGATATGAAAACACCGCCAGCCGTGTTGATACATGCAACATATTAAAATGTTAAACGATCGAGGTTTACAGTCAGGGTGAATAGATTGTGATTCATGTACGGCTACTGTATTGTCAAACTCACACTCTGGCTCGTGTGATGAATAACTGCAGCCGTAGACTAAAAGGAAAATATTTGCACCATGGCACAGATGCCATTCCCTCTGCTTTTACTCATTATCCAGCACAATGTCAAAGTACCCCCAGGTCACTGAGAGGGAACATTCCTTCACATGGCCATCTATGGGCATCACAAATAAACAGTCACCCCAATTCATGAAAGCCTTGCACTTGCCATGTAAGGACACAATTAATTTGCTCCCCTGTCCAGAGCTAATACAGGACTGAAATTCTCTCTATGTGGCCACCAAAACGGAGGATGGATGTGCCACAAGAGGGAGATTACGCACCAAGGACCGCCATTTCTGGTCATAATCTTATTTTTGATTAACTTTTACAACATCTGAAAACACATATTTCTCTTGTTTTTAATCAACTTTGAGTGAATATAACTGCTTGAGAACCGGCTTCTTTGTGTTTTGGGAGGGGGAGAGGCGTCTAAGGAGAGCTGATGGTTGGGCAGGGATGCTGAGCAGCAGCAGGGAAACAGCAGCAGCACTTTTATTTTGCAAAAAAAAAAAAAAACAACTTACAGTTAAACAAAAAACACATCCAATACAAGCTTGTAATAATATCTTGGATATAGTAAATTCGCTTTGGAGACATGCAGGTGAAATTAGTAGTCTGATTTCCCTGCAACTTCAAAGTGAAGCGACGAAAAAACGTGGCACATTAAAGCAGCTGTGAATCGGCTCGAGGAGTAGACCAAATGCTCAACTTTGATTTAAAAATATATATTTAAAACTTCCAGTAATCCTCATGTTCACCTACCTCATATCATTCCCTGATGCGCGCAGTCACAAGCGGTACAAGTAGGATGAGGAAAAGGAGGCAATCCAGTCAAACTTGTCGCGGCTCCATGTTTGGCACAGCAGCAGTACGCAGTCCAATCTAGTCGCATCTGAAGCGCTATCGGTCCTCAGCCAGCGGGGATCGCCACCTTCCGCCGCCACCGAGCCGTAGATTGGGGCGGCGATGTGAGGAGCACCGCGGGATCTCCAAGGGCGCACGGAGAGTCGCTGCGTCAGGATTGGCCAGAGGAGCCGTGACGCACCGGCAGGTGGCACACCCGTCGACGGGAAAAGGGTCCACATTCATTCATAGGCGAGCTCTGGGGAAACAGAGGAGTTCACAGCACACACCGGGAGATTAAACACTTATAAGAGTCACACTAGATAGAAAAAAAAACTGCCAGGATCCTCCTTGTTCCAGATTTGTTTGACATTGTTTGATTCTCTGCTTGGCTTTCTCGTTTGTTTTTAGTGTCATTGCCAAAGCTTCAAGTTACTGACATATCACATTTGAAACAAGAGCAATGTCCTGCATTTTCTAAAGCTTTCGAGAAGTGACGCTGGTGCAATTTTGCAACAAGCGTTTTTTTAGATTTTACACAGAATAATACAGCCAAAGGGCAGGTTATACTTTTTTTCGATAAGTTGTTGGTATCACACATGTAGCAAGAGCCCGAGAAACTACACATTATTTATATAAATAGAAAAAAACGTGTGAAGATCTTAATTGGAGCTGAAAAATCACCGCTTCACTCATTGTTTCACCCAATGTAGGAAGAAAAAATAAGGCAAAAGGGAAACTGTGTGTTTTGACAGTTGTCTGAGTGTAATTCAGGCAGCCAAAGCAAATGTTTTAATTTTTTTATATATAAACACAAATAGGGAGTTAGTGGTAATCCTTGGAGGAATGTGGAAGCCAATTATGGCTGGTTGCAGGGACTTGTGGAATGAAACCTCAGAGGCTCCTGCTCGGATTCACTACAGACCCTCAGACCATGTTTCCCTTTTTGCCCTATAGAACATGTAGAATGAGTAGAGACATGAATTACATTATTATCGGGGCTACTTCCTCCAACATTTACAGCATTCTCATCATGCTAATGCCTGGTAGGCTATCTGACACTGTGTCTGTGTGTATCTTCCTATCAGCAGCCTGTTTGAATCCTCTGAATAAAGAGCCAGTTCTTTCCATCTGGATGCTATACATGTGTGTGGAGGCTTATATAATACCGTGTCTGTTATAGATGGGAAGGAAAGCTTAGATAGTTGCTGATCTAGTTAGTTCATGCACTGGAGTTCATGCTGGGTGTGCTGTGTACTCTCTTATCATGGCCTAATTGATATTTGCTAATCTGCAGCATTAAAATAATATGGAATAATTTTAAAAAATGTTAATCAGAGAAGTGAAAGACAGATAATTGAGGTAAAATGAAGGAAATTATTGACATAAAAGCTTATTTATTTTTATTTTAATGCTGACTACACCTACATTGAGAGAGCAAACACTGCAAATGAAGGCTGCAAATAACACTGGAGACAGCCTAGAGTAGTGATCACTACAATTCATACACCAGACCTGAGGTGTAAACAGCGTGTAAATAGAAAAAAGGTAAAATGGAATGAAATAAGTGTCAGACACCTTATATATAGATACATAGATATATATATATGGCTGGTCTTGTGTCAGGATTTATTTTTCAATTCATAAATAATAAAAAGGTAAAGAGAACCCGGTCTGCGGTTCTACTCGAGCACACCTGCTATGTGGGCCACGATAAACACAAACTCGAAGCTGAGCCTCACCATTCACCGTCCTGCAATTTCACACTGTCTGGTTCCTCAAGAACTGCATGAACACACCGATAACAAAGTTACTGTAGGCCACTGGTCTAGCGAGACAGTTTTCACTTAATAATGGTCTCTTCCATCTACCTCCTCCTCTCAAAAGTGTCAACAAAATACATGATTACACAGAAATAATGTGGAAACACTGAAATAACTTACCTACGTAATGCCCGAACAAATCTGCTGAAAAATTAAACGCTCTACAGATAATCTGAGTTAGTTTCTCACAAAAAGATAAAGTCTTCTGAAGATAGATGCTTCTTTTATATTCCAATTTCTTCTATGGGAAAAAACAACATTTGGTGAAAAAGAGTAAAAAGTTTTGCTCACAAGGTGCATTGCAGGGCAAGAGGTGCTATAAAATGCAAGTAGAACCTGTAGTCAGAGGAGAAATAAACCACAAGTGTTTGTGGTAGCGTCTGCACACTCAGCTCATTAAAAAAACATGTGACGAACGCAGAATCTCAAAGGCGACCACAAGTGCTTGTCGCTTGTTTTTCCTGAAATAAAATTAGAAGCATACAAATCTTGTTTGGATGAACATTTTAAATAAACACATCAGATTTAACAGCTGTCAGTAAATACAAATTGATTTCATAGTGTATCAAAGGTTTTCTAAGTGCCTCTAATCTAGAACTAAACAAAGTTAATACAGCAAACCTAATTTCTTTATTGCCGAGTGTCGAGATAGAAAACGCTCACAGCTGCTTGGACGTAAAGGCTGCACCTAAGTTGATAATTAAAGTATGAAAATAGCATGAAAAATCAATTTGAATGATGAAACTGCTTTCCCCCACAAGGCATCCTGGGAAAAATACCTCAGGGGCCTCAGCGCTGAAGACGAAAGCTCTCACATGCAGTCATTCAAGCTCAAGGTCAATAAATACAATATAGAGTGATTCCTCTATTACAGTGTTCTCAGGTAAATCTACAGTCAGCACCGGCCATTGGCTTCTTTATGCTCTATGTGTGAGGTCCAGGGCTTTTGAGGGGTTCCCAGGTCGGCAGTTTTGGTTCTGTCCCAAAGGTAATTAAGTGCTACTCTGACATACAATGACATGAAATTCACTCCAGGTCAAGAAACTGCAGTTTTAGGCCGATCGCCAAAATCAGCAGGCTGCAGTTTCTGAACCACTGCAACAGTCAAAACAGTTTAGTAAAAGATAACCAGGAGGAAATTTTGAGTGTGCCAATGCAGCTTTTCTATAATTATAAAAAACAGATTAATTATCTAAGTACATTTTATTCTGAAAAGCCAACGTTTCACAAACCATAACTAAACAGACTGGGAGTGAAAGTCAGTGTCTGAAACTGGTTTCTGGCTTCTTTTTTTTATTCTTGAGGGTAGCAAAAAAATGTGTGTTGAATTCAAATGTGTATACAGCTGAGTGTATTTCACCTTCTTTGTTGTTGCTTGCTTTTGTGTGCGTGAATGTGGGTGGATATGAAGGTCTGGACTTGGAGGTTTGGTTTGTTGTGTTCTTTTGTTTATGTGATATGCGCCACATCTGAAACATTATAAATGAAAGATATTTTTAAAAATCAATACAAAAGACGATGAAAAAGTTTCAGAAATTGTGGAAAAAAACTGCAAAAAATCCTGTAGTTCTTATTTGTGTGTGTCAACCAACCAGCAAACCAACGATTCGATGGGGACGAAACCAAAGGAGAGAGTCTGACCACACAAAAAACCCAATCCTTAAGGATGCACTAGAATCTATTTCATTTTAATTTGTTTTTGTCTTTGATTAGAAGACAAAAGAAGAGAGGAAGTGGGGGCATGAAAACATTATGCATCGCTGCTTTAAATTGTGCAAAGTTTCATCGGCACCGCAGTGGGGGTTATTTGGGGTTATGCTCAGAAAAAATAAGCATTGCCTGTGAGATCTTGTGTTTCTGCCTTCACAGCACGAGTAATTTCCACTGACGATTACAGCTCAGACATACTGTTTTGATGCTTTTAAAAAGCTCATGTTGGCAAATATTCCTGGAAAACACATCTGAGCTGATTAACAAATTACTACCTCTAAGAACTAATTATCATATTTTACATGACTTTTCTTTTTGATATGTACCCGAGAAGCACTTAGAGAAAAAACTAACTGTGTTCTCATGTTTTGATGACGGCTGGGCACTGGTGCTGATGACATGATGAAAACCAGCAGTTTTTGATTTTCTAGAGGGCTTTTCAATTTAGAATGCATGTTTTTTTAGTGAGAAATAATTAGAAGCTAACACCCTCAGGATGGTTTCTCAGTGTGTGTGTCTGTGAGCACGTCCTTTCTTGACATGTGCAATGAGATATGAGCATCTGAATATCAATGAAGTGTTGAATTATCAAGTGATCCCAGCTTCCCGACTTTATTTCTTTCCCTCAAGTTTTACTTTTGTCTAGTTTTTCTTACCTCAACCATAGACATTCAGTCCAACAGTTTCCCTTTTATAGGCATCTCTTCATTCCTCTCCTCACATGAATAAAAAAACCTAATCCTCTCACTATGCCCAGAGAATTCTGCATCTTCGAAGACAATTTTAGCGCTGACCTTGATCATAGCCTGACTTGTCATCTCCACTGTCATCCCTGTCCTTTAGCAAGTTGTTAGTAGAATATACAAGTAGGCCCAGTCTCTCAACATCTCCCCGAAGAACTTATTTGCCGTACGGCCTGTCAGCAGGATTCGCAGTCCGTCACCATGAAAGCTCTTCAAAGTGAAAATTGCTCCACAAAATATCTGGCCGCATTTTTCTCATGCGCGCTTTCAGACTCCTCACACGAACTCAGACAAGCAGAAATCATCGGAAACGCAACCAGCGATTGCAGCGCATCCCAATGTTTGTGTCTCAGTGATTCATTAATGGGGGAAACCACGGGGAGGGCAATCAGTCGGTAATCGCTTAGAGGTCAACAGCCCGTGGTTGGAGCTTGTGCCATATTGTGACAAAGAGTACTCACAATCAAATAGAAGTAAGTACAGACAAAGTGCTTCTTTCAGACTGAAGAGGTGATGGTGACTAATGGTTGGAGCCAATCAACTTCCCATTCAGCTCTGATTCAGTAGTTGGTTAGTTTCGATCCTGATTTGAAACCAAGGATGGTAGCACCACTTATATTTTGTCTTATAAAACTTGGATGTCAGTATCTTTACATACAAAGTGACAAATTTATACTTATACTAATTTATACTACACACTTACTTGTTAGGAAAAGTACACAAAAATAATAATCTTATTGAAGAGATATATTGGAGCAGATTTAACTAACAGTTGATTTTCATCTACCACCACTGGTCAGGTAGAGACAAAGGCAAATATAAAATACATGTACATTTCAGTATAGACAGTCAATACAAGTAAGATGATGTGATCAAACAGCCTCAACAACTTCATATACATTCCCATTCAATCCTAGCCTATGCCATTGTCATAAACTGGCTCAAAGAAATTAACAACTAGGGACTAAACACAAGAGATTTACTTAAAACTAACACAAAATCAGCAATATCAGTGATATGAGCAGTGGATGGATGAGTGTCTTGTGTTCTATGGAGGTGCTGGAGGTGCAAACATGAAAGAATGTTGATGGAAGCGGGAGACAAAGTGAACATATGCCAGCTATTATAGTCTGAAAGGTCCAAGCGAGCTGCATTACCCTATACAACTCTCACATGTCTGCCGTCTCAGACAGGCTAAAACCGCCCCCATTACAGTAGGTAGGGCGTCACACCCCTCCTCTTAAAACCAGTTCCCCCTCGACATTTTCAACAAGCCAAAATACAAGTCATAACACCACAGCATAAAACTCTTCCACAAAAATATTCCCCATTACACTAAATTGGCTTCTTTACAAATTAGCTTTCCAGATTTGATTTCCCCACTCAGCATCTTTGGATCCAGCGGCAAATTAATGTTAATTAAACCAGTAATAAAAACCAGGTGAATTAGCAGGGATGGCAGCATGACAAGACAAAACTGGTGCTTTTCTGAACCTAGACCTGTTATCTGGAAGCCTGTAAAGTACTACTTTATTGCATTTTTGTTTTTGCAAATACACTGAGGAGTGTGCTTAGCAGGAGATGAAGTTCACCATTTGACCACCACAAAAAAAAAAACTAAGTCTAATCAAAATCCAAAAATGAGAGTTAATCAGCAGTGTCCCACAATGTACGCCCTGCAGCCAGAAAACAAATCAGCACACACTCCACTTTGACCAATTCCAGCAAACAAACACAAAGCTGGAATCAACACATGAGCACTAAATCAGAGTAGCACACCCAAAGGTTCCTCCAAACAAAGGCTCTCACCAAAACATCCCAAGATGTGAGACAAAGAGGAGACCAAGCTACAACAAAAACCCAAAACTAAGCCAAACTTCCAAGTAATAGGACACAATACAACACTAGCTTAATGTGTACTTACTGCATTTTTTGATCTCCACTTATAAATTATACTATGTCTTAGCATAGAGTTTCACCATATACAAGCAAGAGCAACCTACAAACACCAATGGCTGCACCAGAAAAACTGCAAGGGTGCACTCAACCTTAGTCATTGGGCAGATACTGGAACTGCTGGTGTCAACACACTAGAAACCACCATGTTGAAGGTATAAACACAAAGTAAAGTTCATGCCAGACGGATGCAAGTGACACGAGCTGCATTCCCTGATGACCCATACATCAGCCATTGCCATCTCAGGTAGGCTAGGGCCGTCTTCAAGACAAGGGGCCGTCACCCATCAGTACCACCTGAAATTCTCATTAATTTTGTTGACATGTTGACAAAAAGTAGCCTCTCACTTCTAGCTGGCAGCTGTCAGATTTTCTTTCGGAAATGACAGCTGTTGCTGCCAGATTTCTCAGCAAGCTAGCTAGCTAATTAAACTAACATTAATTCCATGGGTTGGTTGACTACTTAATGTTTCCATCTGGCTTGGAATAAAATGAGAATGTAGTAAAGGGGTCTTCAATAAAGGCCTGGTGCATGCTTTGCATCATTAGTTTAATATTTGTACTCTAGGTTGACATTTGAATAATCAGTGTGTCATCTTTTAATTGTAAGTGTTGAGTGCTAATTGAATAGTTAGTCTAATCCTCATGCATAATGGTGTGACACTGCGATCAAAATTTAGTTCCAGAACAGGTCTGCAGCATCATGTTGGTCTATATAGATGCAGTTGGATCACTCTGACCACTGCTGGTCAACCTCAGCCTACAGTGTTTACAAACTGTCCAAATATATGCATTTTAAAATGGTTGGGGAGTTCAAAATGAAACACCAGCAGCTACAAAGTCTCCACAGCTGCGGACACCGAGGCAGGTCATGGAAACAACAGTAAAGTTACCAGCAGCAAAGTCGTTATAAAGTTTTCAGCCATATTTAACCTAGCTGCTTTGAAAAATGTGCTTCTACGACCACCAGCTCATTCTCTCAACCTGACTTGCCCCTAGGAACGCAGCTTCCATAAGTGACAATTGAACTCAGTAAAAAAGAGCATAAGCAGGGCTGAAAATGCCCAACTCATGTGTCCAGTGGGGTGAGGTGTGCCTTTGTAGCCTGTGATTTAAAACAGAAAATTGCTGAAATATTCCTGCAAAATAATGTCATATTTTGCTATACCTGCAAAAGTTTCAGGTCAAACGGAAATGCAGACATTGTTTCAAATTTTGAGAAAGACATACCTTTGATTTGCCATGGACCGACATGAAATTAAGTACATTTGCACAACATGACTCTTTTATCCATATAAAAGCAGCTGTAGATGTACTGTACATAAACTGGGCTATAATTGCCTTTTGGTGGATGACGTTCAAATTTACGTTCCTAATTTCAGATACACCCAAAGTCATTTTGTTCTGGAACTGGCCTACTTAAATATGAAATGAATGATGTTAATCTAAAGGACTGTGTAAGCAACAAGTGTGTGATATAAAAATAAGGAATATTATTCCAGCACAACCCTATATACCATTGTTGTCTTCATTTTAAAAAGTTTGATTTCAATAGAAATGTCTGAACCAACCTCAATATGTCCTAACAAATCACTTATTTCCACTGAAAGGCAAGTCAGCCTCTTCAATCCTGACACACTGTTCACTGACAAACATATGCCCTTTTACTAAAGGCCAGCAATGGCAATTTAGCACTGTAGTCCAATAAAGTTTTCCGAGAAACACATTTAAAAATGAATGTCATGCTGACACACCAGAGGATGAGACATTATGATTTTAGCCTCCAAAATCCTGGATGCTTGACTGACAAATGTTTGCATTTCTCCAAGACTCAAATTTGTTCATATGAGCCCTTTAGTAAATGGTCTGCACTTATATAGCACTTTATAACTTAGTGGTACTCAGAGTGCCTCACAATGATTTTCTTTGAGATATTCACACATACTCACACAAGGTGTTTGCCTGCCATCAGGAGCAACTCTAGGTTCAGTGTCTTTACCAAGGCTACTTTTGCATGTGGTCAAACTGAGGATCAAGCTGCCAGCCCTGCGATTAGTGGACAACCTGAGTTGGAGTCATAACCACCATAGTGACAACCCAACAGTATCATTAGGGTTATTTTTGTCAGGTGTTATAGAGCAAACCACCGAAGACTGGAGTGTTTTCATGAGTTTAGCAGCGCTTTTTATGACACATAAACGTATCTTTATGTTGTGACAGCTCTGTCCAGTGGGGCATATTGGGGTATTTCATTTTCTGTTTTCAGGTCACTGAGGTGCTGGAAGCCTGAATGCGGGGTCCTGCCAGTCTGGAGTGTTTGGACTCAAGGACAGAAAAGACCAAATCCACAGTCACATCACTGATTCTACTGATGAACACACAAGCTTTAGTTAAATAAATATTATTTTGCTGGCATCTTGAGTGTCCCTTCCCTTTTTTGTTACAGTTTGTAAGCCAGGTTATGACCATTGAGCTCCTTTCCACTTCAAAAAAGTAAATAAATAAAATCACATGATCCACAGCCACTAGATAATTGGAAGTCTTTCTGATATCCACATGTTTTGCCAGACACCATCAGTGTCAGACTCAAGGTGAAGAAGCTGTCACTGCTGGCTCATTGAAATGCACGTTACATGGCGCCCTTCAGAAAATCCCACGCATTCTTCGCAGTGCAATCAGATAAATCTAAAATTACCGCTAAAGTGAACTGAGGAACATGTCTGCTCCTGAAAACATTAACGAGAAGCCGTAAACTCTGCAAGTTGACAAACACACTTTGTCACCCAGCACCTTCCTGTTTCTCCCCGTTTCTCCACGTCCCATCTGTCTCTAGTCAGAAGCTATTCAGTTAGAACAAAAGTCAGATTATCGAGGGTTTTAATTACACTGAAGGAATAAGCTAATTAATTATCACTATCAGTGGTATGGAACATCCCTTTAGATAAAGAACCCGAATCTAATTATCCTTTGACCTCTCTCTCTCTCTTCCCTTAGTAAGCTCCACAGCAAGTGTACAGTCAACACACGACACGCATGAACTTGAAAGTCAGCCGTTAATATTCTGCTAATTTCACTGCAGAATTCGGCAACAAATCACATTTGTTGGCATCATTTGTCTTGCAGGCACACGGGGGATAGACTGAAGCTTTTCCATGCTTGAGATAACTTACCGGCATGGCTCGGAGCTTTGACAGACCCAGTTGGACTAATTCCTCCTTGAGCCACAAAACAGGGCTTTCCCCACATCCGACAACACGATGCAGAAGTGCATGAATCCCTTATTTGTATCAGTATGCCACGGACACTCCACTTGCTCACCATATGCTGCTTTGTTTCTCCTCCCCGAGTCCCAGTTCTGCTCCTTTCCTAATGATTTACCCACTGTGCACCTGGTTAGTCAAATACTGATCTTGCAATATTCATAAAAGAAAGAGACCCAGTGGGGGGTTTTACTGGGTGCAGTTCAAAATCCAGTCACTCATGGGGTGTGTGTGTGCGTGTGTGATAAGGAATGAGACTACAACAGCGAGAAAACAAGCGATAGAAAAAAAACAAGAAGCGGATGGATGAATTGCAACAGAGCACAATTTCTGCTTTTTGAACCCTTATATGTACTGGATAACAGCTGAACCTCAAAGACCAAAGCAAAAGGTGCTCATCCTTTTAGTCTACCGAGCAGATTCTTGGCTTGGCATCTCTAAGTCTGAACTGGACATCCAGACGCCCAGATGTTAAAAAAAATCCCAGAGAGATCCCAGGGATGGGAGCAAAAATCAAGATAACCAAAGGAAAATAAAGAGATACAATGCAATAACGAATTAATGTGTGTTGCCTGCCCACACATGCAGCACAGCTCTGTCTGCATGTCTACATCTAAGCACCCTAATTTACTCTGTTTATCTCTTTGCACTTATACAATCAGGTTAAGTGCTGATAAATATCCTCCTCCCGCTCAGCCCTCAAAATAAAGACCACATCTGGTCTTGGTTGTTAGATTCATATTAGCTCTCCATGCAGGACTAATCAAAACCATCCCAGCTGAGCTTACAGGATAATACTGGCTCACACTGTTTTGATGGACTAGGAGGCAGAATTCTGCTACCAGTTCATTATGTCTCATTACTTCAAGAGGAGACACGTGCAGACATTGTAATTTCTGTAAACTAAAATCTACAAGAGGTTAATGTAAAAAAACACACACGCACACACACAACTGTACGACTGTAGGGTATTGCAGCAATACATGTTTGGCTACTTGTACAGCTTATGAACACATTAGAAATCGATTTAGCATTTCAGCATGAGTTGACAGCTAAACTAGCCACTATGGATGCATTTTTCACAATGACAATTCTACTGAGCTGATAACTGGTGGTTATAATATTGACCACAATCACCATTAGCATGCAAACATGCTCAGGGTATTGGTTTTCCATGCATTTAGTCATTATTGAAAATATTGAAAAATTTAGGGGATCCCCAAAATTATTACAATTCATTCTATATTAAAATCAAAGCAATACAGTACATTTCACACATGTTTGCACAAATAGGTAGTGTGTTAATTTCACTGCAATCAGTTCAATATTTGTTGAGATATTTCAGTCTGGATTATACGCCAATCAGACATAACATTATGACCACCTGCCTAATATTGTGTTGGTCCCCCTCATGTGCTCAAAAATGCTCTGAACCATTGGGCATGGACAAGTGGAACTCTCTGGGTGTCCTATGGGGTTGGCAGGGGATCCTTTGGGTACTCTGGCTTGTGCAGTGGGGCTTCTGTCAGTCAAACTTGTTCCACTGCATCCTGTTGATGCTTGATCACAATGGGGTGTAGGAAGTTTGGAGGTCAGATCAGCATCTTGGGTGATTGTCATGTTCCTCAACATGTTCCTGATTGTTTGATGTTGTTTCCATGTGGTGGGGTGCATTTTCCTGCAGGGGTAGGCCAGTGACATTTGGGATTTCCATTTGCATGAGGGAGTGTGCTTGTTGTTGGACAATGTTTATTTGTGTATCTAAGTCTTATTAACAAGGATGTTAAACTCCAAGGTTTTCCAGCAGAACACCACATAGTACCAACATGATCAATGCTATTCAGAGGTTTTATTGTTGTGGCTGATTGGTGTATAGTTAAAAATATTAAAACTCAAATTACAATGTGCAAAGCCACATTGTACTCACTGGGATAAACATACTGTATATCCTGCTGTAAACCATCTTTATAACCCAAGATTTCACCCTTTGAGTCAGTCCCAGTGACCCCCAACAGTATCTTAGTTTGATGAATTATTCATCGCTGCACGCTGATGTTTTCAGAATATATATATGTATCATGCATATACCACATCATTGTAAAAATGACTCAGACAAAAGCATGTCTTGTCGCTGAGCCAAGCCATCCCTTCCAGTTAAGCATCACAGACAACATAACACAATAAACACACATGTGCTTTCAGGTTATTAAAATTGACAGACTGTTTATCATATCCGCCTGGCTGATATACTGAGAGGGGCGAGTGGAGAAGACAGTGGAAAAAAAGGGAAAATAGCAGACAATGTAAGTTATTCTCACTCTACAATGTATTCAGCCTGTTTTTTTAAAATCTAGCGTAGATGGCATAAGTGCCACTTTCGCTTTATTTCCCAACAGTGTTGAGAAACTCAAAATTTCAACTTTACTGTTTATGTTTTTGAAGCATTTGAACATCTTAAGGGACAGGAGGTGTATCTTTCCTTCAATATCTGAAAAAAAGTTTCTAGCTCCATGCACTAAACATGCTTTGGATACAGAGATCTGATGAAAGAAAGGTTAAAAAAGCTCCAACCGAAGTTAATTAAGAAAATAGATTAGATACAAAATGTTCTAAGCAGATATATCTGTCTTCAGATTGCTTCTGAGCTTCAATATGGAATTAGAATTGCAGATTTTAATTTGCTTTTTAGCTAAATGAGGCACAAGTTTATATATATATAAAAGGTGCAGCAAATTCTCAGACTGGATCCAGAAATGATAGGCAGACAACATTCCCCATTGCCAATGATGTTGCATCAAGACCAGCAATACATCTCCAGTCAGCTGAAAGTTGCTCCCCAGTAGAACCTTAAAGGATAAAGATAAGGAAAGCTTCAATAGTTGCAACAGGACCTGGCGAAGGCCGAGGCCTCTACATAAGCAGAGTACTGAGAGTTTTCACATCTCTCAGATAACTATGTAAAAAACCTGCCCTTTGGCTGCCCCTTCCTCAGACACATCCTCCTGAATGGCAGTAAATACTGTGTGTGTTTGTTTTCATCGCTTGGTGGGGACTGTGGCGTGTCCTCGCAGCATGTCAGTGCGTGGGTACTGAAAATTTTGCGAGGACCAAACTCACCTCAAACCTCATAAAATGAGCTTGAAAAAGAAGCTGTAAGGATAAATTCTAGGTATGTGTGTGTGTCTGAGTTTGTGCATATTAGTACCACTTTGCCATCGTGCCAGGATCCTGATGTGTTTATGATCACACCTCCGTGTTATTGGTTCTGCATTGAGGACTGCCAAGATACTGCCACCACTGGGAGGACTGACATACCATGTGGCGCAGGTGCAAATAACATCTGGGAGGGCGAGTGGCCACAAAAAGAGGCAGAGACAGAAAGAAAGAGATGGAAAGACAAAAATAGACTCAGTCCCCCCACACAGTCACGCATGCATCTCAGTGTCCTTATATTCCGGATGTAACTTATAAATCAACTTCAATGTTTCATATAATAGTATAAATAGAAAACATCTATATCCTGTTGAGATTCATTCTCAACTGCAGAATCTGCAAATTACCAAAACAACCCAACACACACCTGATGTGTAATCTTTTGTTTTTATCAGAGTGTCAAACATCTGAGCATAAATTTCTACAACAGAACAAAAAAACAGTGTCCATGCTAAATTACAACCAGGTGACTCCTGACACCTGTCAGTACTTATGCAAAATGATGCTGATTATTAAATGCCTGAAATCTCAATTTACCACTAGCTACTGAGAAAAGTTACACCTATTATACAGAGAAGATGGCAGCGATCCCAGACACCTGATCCAACCCACCAGCAGTAGATGATCTGCTAACAGCTCTGCTTCTTTCTTCATTTGTGGCTTTGCTAAGGTATTCTGGACAGTCAAAGGCTATCTCTTGAAACAAACTCTTCTTAAGGATGGCCTTTTATCTACAGTTTACAACATAACTGCGTACAACCCTGTGCAGTATCAGTTGCATGTCAAATGATTTAAAACAGTATAACTTTATCATAACTGCATGATTTCAAGGTAAAGAGTAGGGAAAAAAAGTTTAAATTTATTATATTAAAAAATAAAGGCCTCACAGTAGGAACCTATTGCAGCTAAAGTCATTTCAGAAGTCCAAATCTTTATTTTTTTCAGTACTTTGAATGTCCATCTTTATTTTTGATGTCAGACTCTCCTTACCCTCCTCAGTATTAATGTTGCACAAGTTATTAGAAGCTGTTGAATAGATGTCCTGCATTTTTTCAGAGACATTTTTAGATGCTCTTTGCAAAAGTGGTCGTGTTGCTCTGCCTTTCTCCTTAAAACACCCCAAAGGTGTTTTTATTGGATTCAAGTCAGGGAACATACTTGGCCAGGTCTTACTTTTCAATTCTTCTTTCTTCTGTAGAAATGCTTGTGTAATGTTGGCACTGTGCTTTGGATAATTATCACGCTGGAATATTCCTCTTCTGCCAAATGTCTGGAGACTAGGAGGCATGTGTGTGTTATCTATAAATGTTGTCTTCCTAACACCTGGTGTACTCAAGCAGCTTCACATCATCACACTTCCACAGCGTGCTCCACTGCTGGGACTCTGTATTCACTGTGGTAGTGCTGGCCAAAGTACACGCCAAACATGCTGGACCCGAACTGAGCGGAACAAATTTAACCCGGTACCATCTGACCAAAAAATGTGCCTCCAGTGTTCATCAGGCTTGTTTTCATGTTGTTCAACAAAGTTTAATCTAGTAGTCTTGGGCTGAAGAGCAAGCAAAGGCTTTTGTCCTTGGGCACCATCCAACATAGCTGATGCCATGCATTGTCCTTTACACTGCCTAAACTGTTACCAGAACCCTGATTTCTATTGATAACCACTAGGCCAAGTATGTGGCAATTGCCTGTCGGATTTCCACAGCTAGTTTGTCCAAGTAGTGAAGTTTCTGTAACGTCATTGTAGTAGGACGACCACTGTGGTTCTGATTAGTGTTACTATGGCTCGTTCTGTACATATTGATTGCTAACTGTAACTGTTTTTCCACTTGTTTTATGTTTCTTATTTATGGTTTCCCATCTTTGTGAGGCCTCTCAATCAGAATTTTAAATCCCTCTCGCAACTCTTTTTAATACGGAGCCATGATGCAGGCATCCACAAAGATGTAGCCAAAATTAAGAAAGTTCTAGTGTTCATAGGTTATTTCTGACTAATGCAATTAGGCTAATTGGAAATCAACCAATTAACTTTTGTTACATTGAGTTTTTACTTTGTGGCCTTATGTAGTTTTCTCTAAAGTGTTATTTTTTGATTTTACAGAAGAAGAAATGCTCTACTTGTAAACTGAAAAATAATGCAACTATTCAGAGGTGATGCTGTTCCGAATCATTTGACATTTAATTGGTATTACAGGGGTGCAATACCAATACACAGTCACTTCTGTTGTATAAAGTAATCATGGGTTACAATCATAGTACAAAAAAACCCATTTCCATTGCTTACAGTATAATGCATCCAATAAAACATTACCATTAATTACAGTCTTAAAAATAGGGTTGAGTCATCAGTTGTACTGATTGAACTTGGTATTTACATTGATTGCTGTATCTTACCCAGGTGATCATGTCATTGTGTCCACAGATTTTTGAATCACATTTGAGCCAATAGTGTCGCACAACAGTTTGTGGTGTAGCTGACGTCCATTTCACAAATTCTAAGACATTCCTTTATGCTGAACTCTATGAGCAAATCCTTTTTTAGTCTCTCTTTAACAAGCAATGCATGCATGAGAGGGAAGTTTATTCTCCATTATTGTAAACAGCACTGAGCCAAGTTTCAAAAACATCAAATTATAAAGCTGCTTAATTGAACAACTCTCAAATAGATGTGTGTGTGTGTGCGCACCCCGCTGTGTGTTTGCGTGTGTGTGCCTTAAGTAAACAAAATGCCACAAACAAGCAGGGTGAAATGTTTGTGTTCCTTATTAGAAAGACGATGAAGGGTTGTGACGTGCTGGCTGCTCGCTCTAAATTGGGCTGGGTGAGGAACCAATTAGTGTGGCGTGGAACAGTTAACATCCTCGTCCCCTCCTGTGCCAATCATCATAATGCAATTTCAGCTGACAAATTAAGTCAAATTTATGGAGACAGTGAAAATAACTACACTCACAAACTAGGCTTGGGGCCCCCTTTTCCACCCTCAGGACTTCAGTGATAGTATGCGTTTTTCCTTTTATTTCTTTTTTAAAGGAGAAATCAAATGAATAAATCTTTATCTCAGCCACTCTCTGTGATAGGAGTCCTTGAACTATCCACTTACACAGACAGAGGAGCAAAAGGAGCAACGGGGAGGGAGACACAGTTGAGGAAATCACAATTGGATCCGGACTGGCCACATAGGAGATGAGCAACCACAGGTCAAGGTAACTGAACAATTCCGATCGCAAAGTAACTGTCCGTCTGCCCACTCTGAAGCTTATTTACACCACACAAAGGGTCTAGATAAGAGACACGGCGGAGTGAGTGTGTGTGAGTGAGAGAGAGAGAGACTTGGTAGAAGTGATAAAAGGAAGGGAGAAGGAAGGGAACAGATCCCATTAGAATGGAAAGCTGACAATGAAAGGCAAGTGTTCGGGACAGATAATAAGAGCAATCGATAAAAGCTTGAATGCCAGTGTGGAAAAGCTACAAACAGATGAAGAATCATTATCTGAAAGGACAACACGGCTAACCAGACCGAGTGACTACGGCTCCGCAGTCACTTTTGCACAGTTCAAAAAGGCAACTGCTCTAACTCAGAATGAGCGAATAGACCATTATAAAAATGCAGTACTGGTAGTAGTTGAATTTTCATAGTCATGCTAGCAGAGCACCCAGACTATCTGACTGACTTTGGCTGCTGCTTTTTGTAAAATGACTCAACAGCTATTGGATGGACTGGCAAGAAATTGACAACAATTGAACAGACATGTGTGCACGTGAGATGAATTTTAACCGGGGTGATTTTCTGACTATGTGTCGAGCTCCATCATCAGAACCAAACTGCTATTTGAGCAGTGCAGTGATGAAACACCTGCTGATGACGTTGCAATCAGCTTCAGCATTAATTATATATAAAAGGATGAACCGTGACCTTACCCGTTGGTTTGTGGACTACTGTTTTCGAAGTCTTGACTTTAGAATTAGGCCATAACCACCTGTTTCGTCATCCATTTTACTCTAAGTTGGACCATCATTTACAAAATATACACCATTCTGAATGGAAGGAGACTTGAAACTAGCAACTGAGACCATGAACTAATTTGGAAAATGTTTACTGAGGTAATAAATCAGGTGAGAAGTAGGGTCTTTTTCTCATGGACATCTATTAAATTGGACTTTGCCCCCTGCTGGCCATTAGAAAGAATGTAGGTTTAAGGTACTCCCCCACTGGATTTACTTTTTAGACCCATAGACAATGTCCTTCATTCATATACAGTCGACATACAGTCATTAAAACAAATAACCTACATTAGTATGTTGTCATTGTGGGCATATTAGCATGCTGAATATTTAGCTCAAAACACAAAGTGCAGTCTGACAGTCATCACACTGGCTGTAGATTCTGCATACAGTGGATCTAACTTGTCATTTATACTGAGCCTGCCTCAGTCTTTTCCTGCTGTAATCCACACGAACTGTATCTTCCACTTTAATCATCATTACTGCGTTAAAGATGGTGATATAACGACTCTAGTTTTGTTCTTTTCTGAATGAACAAGCTACAACACCCTGGATGTTTGTGAAGAAAACAAGCCAAACCTGAATAAATCAGCATCGCATCCCGCTGCTTTTCCAGGGGGTCAATTCAGGACAGAGCTCAACATGTTCACAATGCAAACTAAGTCCTCTTTGGCTTGATTTCGCTTTGAAATCAAAGGGGAAAAGTTGCATTTTTTACTGGACTAAATATGGCAAAAAGTCATCTCTTGCAGAAAGAGGGGAAAATGACCAGAATACAAAATTGGCAGTTGGCACCACACCATGTCTCTCCTAATCTACGGAGCCAAAGGGATTACAGGGGAGCAATGTCCCAGCATTTTAACCTGACATATTCACAGACTGCTACACTCTAGTCTATCTGTCTGACACACTCTCTTTCCTCTTCTCTGACTGTAGGCAACACCTCATTCCTCATGTCATGGGGGTGGGTAGAGACCGACAGAGAGACACACCGACGGACAGACAGACCAAACTAGCAGCCACGGTTATCTGAGAACACGACGTCCAATGATGGCAACGCCTTGTTATCATAACCACGCAACCTTCTGAGAACTGAACATCACATAACATCCCCGAAAAGGACCCGCGGGTCAAAAAATATTGAAACTCTTCCCTGCTTCCTTCCAAACTGCATTAGTATTGTGGAGCTGCAGTCTTACTCTCCATAACCATAAATCCCTCCGGAAAGTACAAATATTGAAAAAGAAGCAGCTTTGGGCAATTTGGGTTAAAAGAATGAGTAGCTGCTCAGTTTGAAAAATGGAACACCGTTTCTGTCACAGTCTGTCATCACAGAACCTTTCTAAAACTCAGAGTGCACAAGGGTACAAGCACAAAAAGGCAATTTGGATCTGCTGACGTGAAGATGAAATATTTCAACTGCTTGACTTTTTTTACTCAAATTAATTTAGAAACCCTTTAACATCTTGTGTCACATTCATTCCATGTTAAGAGATACTTTAGCTATTCATCAAAGAGAGACCACCACTATGAGTCACAATTTGCATGCCATCAGTGAAGCACACAGCCCTCCTTAATCCATATGCATTTTAGGCAACAACAAAAAAGACCAAGTGTGCCTGATGGACCCTTCTGCTGGATTTATTAGGGTTCACCCAATTTGCAAGGGTCAGTTTTCTAAGGGAAACGGCCTGCTTTCAAGGAAGTTGCTGATTTGTGCACAAACTGTATGTTCACGCAAGGTTGTAACAGAGAGGAGAGAAATTTAACTTTGTTCCAAGAAGTGTCAGAAAGGGGGCAGCACTAAATTAGCTCACAAACAAAATTCTTAGGAGAGAGCAGGAGTAATACATTAACACGGTGGCTGACTGTTAACCCAAACAAGGAGAAAAGTGAGAGTTGTGGCTGTGCGGTCAGAAAACCTGAACTTCACATGCCTGCTTGTTGTTTATTACAGCAATTATCAGTCATTCTTCTCCCATCCTTTCCTATCCGTTGCATTTTCTAAGGCATGAACTGCAGCCTTAGCGAGTGCAGTTGTTTTATTAAAATTTTTACACTTAGCATAATTACATTTATATGACTGTTAGTATTTTGCTTGATTTTGATCTATTAAAATACCTTTTGACCCACAAGCAATCAAAATATTTAAATTCTTAGCCAGTCTGCTGCCTGTCTGTCATATTATGCATCGCTGAATGGTTATCAAAGGGGACCTAAATATTTCAGTCACTCATTTACAATATTAATTATGGCAGCACTAAACACAAAGCTGCTGCTCAGCACTCCTAATGTGTCACCTTTGATTTAACATGGAGTTTATTGACTTTAATGACTCCCATCTGCCTCCCATTGACGGTTTCCCTCAGCATTCTTCCTATACAGCGACTTTCATGAATGCTTGATAACTCTGACACATGGCATACTGCTGCTGGATTATCACACTGATAGAAATCTGCCATTATTCCAACTGGCACACTCTCACATTCACCAAGTAACACCCAGCGAGTGAAGGACAGACTAAACTCGTCTAAAAAGGAACCAAATTAACATAAAAGACTACTACCACCTGATCAGAGCACCAAGCACAAAAGCTGTCCGCGATAACTGATATCAATCAATTTGGCACAGTGGAGGGAGAAGGCAGCTTAATGATTATAATGACAAAGATAAGCAACAAGGACAGACAGCAGTGGTAGTCATCCATCCGAATCACAAGGCGAAACAATGAGGCCCGTATTTATATTCAGAAACCTCCGCAGGCCAGACTCACACAGAGAGCTTAATCAAGGGGCAGATTTGATTGCAGGACTATTGAGAGAGGGACGAACGTGTGAAGCCGAGATCGACCGTGACGATGACTTGTGCTCAGTGTGTCGAACTGATGCGATGAGACTTTTGTTCTGTAGTTATACAAGCGGACACAAATGTTTGGAGTGATTGATGAAGCGTTTTCTTGATGCATTCTGCTTAATCTGTGAGCATCATGTAGCTACACTATCGTCAACAAAAAAAAAAAAAACAAGTTGTGATTACAGTTATTATTCAGCTATTGCACAACACATTGATGTTGTAAACGATATATACAGATCAATATAGGCACAAGAAGACAACCAAGAGCAATATTAATACCATTTGTTCGATGGATTAGAGGTTTAAGCGGCGATCGCTTATCAAAAACATCTGAAGGAAACCAGCCTGCACTCTGACCCCCTGAGGAAATCGTTGAAGATTAGCATCATTTCTTCATCAAGTTGGGTTTGTCTGTGATGAGTGATAATATCTTGTGATAACCTCTGTAGCCAGGCGCTTCTTTTGTCAAGTAAAGGGGTTCTCGGTGACCTTGACAGAGGAGCAGGCATGTTTTTTCTCTGTGACTTCATGCGAGAGAATATAAGATTGTTGACTTTCTGATTTACAGCAATCAGCTGTGGCAGGTATTCAGAGCTAACAGCTGCATGATGAAAGAAACCCGGACTGAGGCTTGTTTAGGTAAGTATCGCTTGGAGCTTTCATAGCCGAACTCAGAGCATTAACTAAGGCTTATAAAAGCTTTGTCATTCCCTTGAGTCATATTTATACACAGCGATCAGCCACAACATTATGACCACTGACAGGTGAAGTGAATAACATTGATCACATTGGTGTTCTGATGGAAAACATTGGATTTTGGCATCCATGTTGATGAGACTTGGACACCCAAATAAACATTGTCCCACAACAAGCACACTCCCTCATGCAAATGGAAATCCCAAATGTCACTGGCCTACCCCCGCAGGAAAATGCACCCCACCACATAGAAAAAACATCAAACAATCAGGAACATGTTGAAGAACATGACAATGGTCCAACATGTTGATTTGACCTCCAAACTTCCTACACCCCATTCTGATCAAGCATCAACAGGATGCAGTGGAACAACTTGGATCGACAGAGGCCCCACTGCACAACCCAAAGAACCCAAAGGATCCAGGGTTAGGACACCCTGAGAGGTCCACTTGTCCATGACCAGTGGTTTAGAGCATTTTTGATGGCACAAGGGAGACCAACACAATATTAGGCAGGTGGTCATAATGTTATGCCTCATCAGTGTATATATCAAAAGCAGTTTGCATTACTGTTCTATTAAATAACATGTTGTCAGAATTAAATGTTTCCATTGGTGCATCTAAACTTGACAGTATTTAAATGGTCCACTTGAGAGAAAAAATAAACCTGTCCGTGCAGTTCATTGTAACAGTTTGCTTAATTATGATTGTATGCACATGTGGGCTCCCCTTGGAATATCTGGGTCATTTTAGGAGACAAGAAACAAGCTCATTTGCCAGCAGCGAGGCTATTCACGCTCACCACATTTGCCCTCATTCAGCTGTCTTGCCATCAAAGCCAGCCAAAGCCATCTGCCAACCTGCGCTGTGTCGTGCCCAGGTAGGGGCAGAATCGGGGGAGGCTTATCATTTATTCCCAGACCACGAGGAAATTTCTGTTTTAAAATTTCTATTTCTGCAAACCCTTTTCTGTCAAATATATTTCTTTTATTCATAGGCCAAAAAAAGCATCATGTGTTGTGAAGGAGCTGCATAAAGACAGGGTTGGAAGCAAATGGTCACATTTCTATGCAAAACTGAAGCCCAGGACATAATGAACAGGATGACTTCTGCATCCATGTGCGTTATCAGGCAGGAACCCCGGTCTTGCAATACAATCAGCTACAAAACGCAGCAGTGCCAGAGTGTCGATTTCTGTTATTCCACTTGAAAAAACACAGACGATCTCAGATTATCCAAGTAGCATGATATCCTGCTATCCATCTTGATAGAGTGCCCCTTGGTTCTGATCCCCGTCATTTTGCTACCAACTTGATTGCTATCAATCAATGAAGTTTTGTGAGTGAAATCAGGGATTATCAAAGGTCTCATTTTTTGGCCGGACTATTACTGTATATGGTACCATAATAGACAAGAACCAGTGGGGACGGTTGAGGGTGAAGTATCAGAGAAGATGGAAAGCTAAAGAAGACCTTTATCCTATTATTTCAATGGGAGAATTATGTTAATTGTTGAGCTGAAACAATTAATTAATTAATCAGTTTGTTAGCCTAATAAAAAAGTAATCAACAGCAGCTCAAAAGCCATGGACATGACAGTGAGCTTTTTAAGAGTGAGTATTTGCTTGTGGTTTTAGTCAGCAAATTTTAAGTTACTCTCTGATATTTTATGGGCCAAACAGTTAATTGATCAGTCTAGAAAATAATAATCAAGTTTACTGATGATGAAATTAATTGTTCGTTAAAGCCGCGGTCTATTTCAGTTATAAAAAAAAGACGAACTAATAAGCTGAAATACATCACAGAGCACCACAACATTTCGACCAGAATCCAAAAATAGTGTCAACATTGCCGTGAGAAAAGCCAACATTATGAGGTTAGCGTTGGCAGGAAGGTAGGGATGGGTGAGTTTGCAATCAAAGGGAAATTAAAGCCAGCAGAGAAGAACAAATGGACATACAGTAGAGAATGAAGAATAGTTGATGAAAGAGAGAAAAGCTGTGCGGCAGTGTAGAAGAATGTGCAACAAACCATCTGAAGCAAATGTCCTGTTTTTCTTGGCTGATTTTATATAAAAACATTCCCTAAATGCCCTAAATTCAGGTTGTTAATAAGTCGAGCTACAGAACAACAAATCTGAGGTTTTTACCTTTTTAACACAAAAAAAGAAACATTTCAGACATTTTGCAACAAACATGATATAGAAAATGATGGCTTTCATTGCAGTTTTGTGTGGTAGACTTGGGTTCTGTGCAGTATTGAGCATTTAGAGATGTTTTTGGAGGCAAAAGCTACAGATTTTAAAAAAGAATTAAAACAAAATGTGCAAAATTACTCGTTTCTTGTGTGTATATGTACGTCTTCTCCACCGTCAAGGAGTACTCACACAGAAACACACCCACACATAGGCTAAGGATAACAGCTGAGCTGGCAGGTGTTCACACAGCTGTGGATACAAAAACAGTTTTTACGACTCTTTCTTTTAAAGCAAGCCAGGCTTGAGACTCAGGGTTAAAGTCTTTCGAAATTGAATACAATAATAATTAAGAATAATATTGACATTCATCTCTCTTGGCTTCAGGTTAATCTTCCCATTTCTGCGCGACAACAGAAACCAAATTGATGTAAAGTACCTCATAATTCCTGCCAATAAACAAGAGCTTCTCAAAGTTGAGTTTTTGAGATGCACATAATTCCACTTAGCTGAAAAATGGGTCATTTCCCCAACCGCTTGAGCTTACCTTTGAGTGAGCCAATTTGCCAGTTTCAATTATTAAAGGCAGCACCTGTCTCCTTTCAAATTTCAGGGGCTCAGATCAGCGTGCGAACAGCCCTGCAGAGACAAAAATTCCACGATGTCTGCAGATTTTAAAGTAAAGCCACTGAAATAAAATAAGATGTTGGTGTCATACAGCGTTTATAGAGGAGTGATACAAATAGAGCACATCTGCTGCGGTACATATATATATATACTCATCTCCAGCCCTCGCTATCCCCTTTCCTTACTAAACTGTCATTGAGTAATTGGCTTTCTCTTGGCATGGAGTTGTCCAATCTAAATGGTAATTTGGAAAGCCCGCCTCTCGTTGCTGGTGGTAATGCTCGTTTACTGAAAGACAGTTACTCAATACAAAAATTAGAGTTATAATGAGAAGGCAGGGGTCTGTCTGACTGTCATGAGACAATAGATGTCAGAACTGAGAATCACTTTATGTGATAAACTACATATTGCCTGAGGTGCAGCACCTGTAAACCCACAGAGTAAAGATGCAGTCCAAATTAAAATATCTGCTTGTTTTCCAGAAGGCTCACAGTCACGGATTGGCAGGCGGTAATCCCACCAGCAGCAGGATATGGTTCTCTCAGCCGGGTACTGTCAAGTTAAGTCACTGTTACTTATATGGCACATTTAAAACAACAGACAAGGAGCCAAAGTGCTTTCCAATAGAGAAAAAAGAAGCATGACAATTTAACCTTTCAAGTTTAAATATTAAGGTTAAGATCCTACAGTACAAATTTACCTGACTAACTAAAAAGAATATGCTTAACAGACCTACAATATTATACATACTGCAAATTCCCCTGCCAAAACAAACAAATAAACAAAAACTACATCATTACATATACACCAACAGCAACACATTATGACCACTGACAGGTGAAGTGAATAACATTAATCATATTGGTACTATGTGCTGTTCTGATGGAAAACCTTGGATTTTGTCATCCCTGTTGATGAGACTTATACACTCAAATAAACATTGTCCCACAACAAGCACACTCCCTCATGCTAATGGAAATCCCAAATGTCACTGGCCTACCCCTGCAGGAAAATGCACCCCACCACATGGAAAAAACATCAAACTATCAGGAACATGTTGAGGAACATGACAATGGTCCAACATGTTGATTTGACCTCCAAACTTCCTACACCCCATTGTGATCAAGCATCAACAGGATGCAGTGGAACAAGTTTGATTGACAGGGGCCCCACTGCACAAGCCAGAGTATGCAAAGGATCCAGTGTCAGCATCCTGGTTCCAGACCCCATAGGACACCCTGAGAGGTCCTCTTGTCCATGTCCAGTGGTTCAGAGCATTTTTGAGCACATAAGAGGGAACAACACAATATCAGGCAGGTGGTGATAATGTTATGCCTGATCGGTGTATATATAAAAAAGTCAGGTCTATCTCTAAAATTACTGTACGATTCTAGCCACAGTATCTATATTAGTTAGGTTAAGTACCTTAACTTACAAAACCGTAGCATCTAGCTTTAGTATTGCATTGATATATATAATAAAACTTGATGTTTAATAAAACTGTCTGGCCTTGATTTGTACTATAGTAAAGTACAGTAGTATTTTATGTCATTTTTGTAGAGATAATCCTTTATATGTAAATTAGTAAGATATAATCACAACTTAAATAACACTACAAGGTCTTAACTGCAATGTTTAGTCCAACCATAATTCATTTAGTAGAAGGCACTTTTGCGCTGCAGTTGAATAATATTGTCTTGACCTGACTAAATTTTTTTTTTTTTTGTTGCATGTTTTTGATATTGTCTAATTTGATGTTTGTTCTGCTGCAAAGCACTTCATAGATTTGTTGTTATGTGAAATTATATAAAATTTATTTTTTATTTTGTATTGTTTGTTATTATTGTTATTATATAAACATACCTGACAAGCTAAAAAAAAACCCAAATAGGATTAACAACGTACAATATTGTAAATAATGCAAATATACCCAGCAAAGTCAAGAATAAAAAAGGCTACCAACCTACAGTATATTATATATAGAAATGTACATGCCTAAAAAACTATGGTTAAAAACATTTAATATTACAATATATAAAATATCAAATTATCCGATTGTGGTTATTACAGATCCTGAGAACTTTGCATGTATGACAACAGATCGGCTCAAATCTCGAAGAATCATCTAGACCAGCAACAACTGACACAATATGACCTGCCTACTTTTCTATTTACTTTCTATGATTTTGAATGTTCCCTTCTTTAATCTCAGGCTCTGTGCTGTCTGCTGTTCAGCCATTCAACTTTTCTATTCCATGTGTCTCGGCTGTTGCATTGCCATGTGATGCATCTTATGTGTTGTCTTGAAAAACAATAATAAAAAAAAACACTAATTACAAAATATCTACTTGCTTGTCATTATCTTATATGCATCAATGAGTCTCTCTCTGTACTGACTGTGTGTTCTTACTTTGTTTACCTATGTTAGAATTTCCATTCTCCTTCTATTAGCTCTGATGGATGTGATCTGTTCACGTTGCTTCCCCTCCTTCCACTAAATAGATGCTGGGATAAGCTCCACATTAAACTAAATATAATTAATGGAACAAAGAATGACAATAAATCAATGTGTTGGATGGAAAATTAGGGCACACAAATAAGAAAAATTTCTCTTCAGCTTTGTTTTACTATGTAATAGTGTTTTATAAACGCTTTCCTTATGTGGTTTTAATGTTGAAAGAACAATAACTTGAATATACTGCCAATTAGGGCAACTTGAACAAAATGAAGCAAGTCAAATGACCTCAGTGCTGAGAAAATAAACAGCGGGTCTGAATTTCATTTGTCATTTTGACGTTAAAGTACTGAAGTCAAAGGCACAGGCATCTGGGAAAATAATCTTCTGTCGAGCCCTCTGCTCTATTATTTCTTGTTTTCTGACCTTGCAAGGCCCGAGCATCTCACACCATTTTTTAATCTTTAGTTTTGGAAAGCACGACAGCAGTGGATGAAAATCTGGGATGGAAAAAGTGCGCAAAGAGAGCGACGTTATTTCTGCAACACCTTCCACTGTTGTATGATGGTTTTCTGGTCAATTTAAGAAAGTAATCCTGTAAGTAAATGGCAGTTTAATAATGCTCCAAAGCCTGAAAAAAATGATTAATGGAGTTTGCAAGAGAGCCCGGGGGGAAATAAATTTGATCACATACAAATGGATGTTGCATGCAGGTACTTAATCTGTCACAATCACAACAGGATTTCATGGCGACTGCTACCTCGCTGCGTTTACTTAGTTGTATTTAACGAGGTTGCATTCAATTGCCTGTGACAAAAAATGTGACTGCTGCCAAAACTGTGAATACATTCTTTTAAGATGCTCACCACGGTTGCATAAACAGGCAATCCCCCATAATAATCCACTTAAGGAGACAGTCCAAGTAGTTTTTTTTTTTAATTTACAAAAATAAGTGGTTTTGGAATAACAGTATTAATTCAAACTAAATTGTTTGCAGAAAAAAAAGCTGTCTGGTGATTTAATCAATAAAACCACACTGGGCTGGGGCTGCATTTTTTTTCAATATGGCGGCTGTGCTGATGATTTCAAACAGCTGTAAATATTTAATCAACTGAAGGGGAAGCATTTCTACACAGTCGAGATGTGCATGGCAGATACCAGTAACAATATTACATTAAGGTCAGTGCAGAGTGTGTATTGGAGGGAGGGGAAAAACAGTAGAAAGGGTTATTTTTCTCCAGTAAATACTGAGTGTATATAGAAGAACTGTGCTTCTGGAAAGTCCCAATCCCAAAAACAACTTTCTGACTGAAGAACTAGACGTATTGTCAGTGCATGGCCAAGCCTCAACTCCCTGAGAAGCCCTCATAAACTACACAGTGGAAGATAGGCATCAAGTAATTTCCTGACAGGTCAGTGAAAAGCGACTGAAGAAATAAAAAGGCCTTTAAAAAAAGAAAAATGCCTCGGGATAACAGAAAGAATGAAAAACAGGACCATTCTAAAGTTAAATCTCACACAAACACTCATACAATATTTATACTTTGTACCAGAGATGATGAAATTAGTCATGTGTTCACCAAATGTGTCACTTTGTAATGAAACATTCAGCACATTTGGTACCAGCGCTCTAAATCAACAAAATTAATCCAATCTTTATTGAGGCTGCAAAGAGCAAGAAAACAAGAAAGGACTGCCGTGCATTAAAATGAAATCAATACACGACAATGGCAGAGCTGTAGCTCAGGGTCCAGAGGGTGCGAAGCCGTCACAGTATGAGGCAGACAAGAGCTCCCAAACTGAAATCAGAGGAAAAGGAACAACAACAAAAAAAAGAGTCACTGCTCATGTTTAATTCAGAATACTTGGTTGGCCTCAGGTAGGAGTAAATTCACAGCTGCGTTCTCTTCCCCCATTTTCTTTCCTCTTGTCATCTTTTATTGATTTATAACTCAACTTACATCTCCATGATACATCAGGGACCAGAGGCATTATCTCCCCAACAAGTGACTGAGGCAATATTCTGAATGATCAAACCACACGCCCCTATATCCATAATCATTTTACAATGCCCTGTATGCAAAACTAGCTGTTGCATGCTGACCTAAAGCTATCTAGAGAGGCATAATTCCTCGATTCCTTATTGCTGGCTGTGAATGGTGGTGTCTTTGAATAATGCTAACCTGAAGGCGACGCTTAATGGAATCACATCATTGATTTCCAGTTGAAGAATATGGAATAAGGGTGCATCCATTAGTCACTGCTTACATTTTGCTGATGTGTCATAAATTCAGATCAGTTTCTATGATTCCTATGTCAATGAAATGCCTGCTGGCTTTGTAAAAATGCTGCAACGACACCAGAGCACTCGAGCGAGATACGATCAGGGCAGCTCTCTGTTGTTTCCTGTTGTGCAGTAAGAGCATGTGTGATATCTACTTTCGCAAAGAGATGTAACATGCAAATGTAAGGCTCTGGTGGTTCAGATAAACGGTTAGAAGCTGCTGTGTAGGTTGACTCTCATGTTGACTACTGATAAAAACCGCAGAGACAGTAGTAGCAGTGACCTTGAGAAGCAATATAGTCAAGAATGTTGTCAAACTGAATGCATCCCCTCTGCAGGTGAATCTTGCTTTAATTCTGTTGTAATATAAAAGCTGTAACTTGATTAAAGATGTAAAAACTCTCACCACACTTGACCTGCTGTGCAGAAGTGTGGGGTAATACATATAATACTACATTACATCCAATAAACATATTATAGTACATAAAGATATATGATATAATGAGCACACTAATATGTTGTTTTCCGAAACAAATACCTGGATTTAGTTAAATTTTGAACTGCCCAAATAATGTTCAAAGCAAACAAGTTACTCCCTGATAACATGCAACAACTGTTCAGAAGCAACATTGGAACCTATGAATTAAGAAGAAATTGGATTTTAAAAAGCCATTTGTTCGTACCACCGTGAAAGGCAGATGTTAAACAGTTTGTGGGGTAAACTTATGAAACAGTCTGGATGATGACCTCCAAATGAGTGGAACTATAAAACAATTTTAAAAAGAATACAAAAAAGACTGATTGAGAAATATAACGATGTGGAACAGTAAATGTGTTCTTGGAGTTTCTAAAGAGGTATAAAAGTACAAGGTCAGACGCAAGCAGGAAACGGTAAGATATGAGATGTACAGATACACTAATCAGTCACAACATTATGACCACTGACAGGTGAAGTGAATAACATTGATTACATTGGTACTATGTGTTGTTCTGATTGAAAACCTTGGATTTTGCTATACTTGTTGATGACACTTACACACCCAAACAAATATTGTCCCACAAACAAGCACACTCCCTCATGCAAATGGAAATCCCAAATGTCACTGGTCTACCCCTGCAGGAAAATTCACCCCACCACATGGAAAAACATCAACCAATCAGGAACATGTTGAGGAACATGACAATGGTCCAACATGTTGATTTGACCTCCAAACTTCCTACACCCCATTGTGATCAAGCATCAACAGAACGCAGTGGAACAAGTTTGACTGACCAATGGTTCAGAGCATTTTTGAGCACATGAGGGAGACCAACACAATATTAGGCAGGTGGTCATAATGTTATGCCTGATCAGTGTATGTAGCAGGTAGGAACTAATAAGGTAAACTTCATCCTACTTGATTTAAGGTTTTATCTTAGGTTTTGGTTTGGTTGTTTTTCCTTTTGTGTATTTCTTTTATTTGCTCTAATGATACTGTGGCATGTCTGAAATAAATCACAAATAGAAACTCTGATGTAATTTGGTCTGACTGACCTTCATTAAGTTGCAAAAACTTAACTTTTAACTTCAGCACCGCTCCATGCCTTTACCCCCCTTATTTCTCTTTAAGTTTGCACTTTAAAGTCAGCACTACTGTGGAGAAGAAATAACCTTCTCTTGTGACATAAATCTCAGAAAAAGTATGTGTTTAATACAAGCGTCTGGCTGGGAGCCAGTTTGGGAAAGTTGTGACTGAGGAAAGAAGCAGTTAAACTAATGAATAGCTACAATATAGAAGTGGCTGTATTGCAGACAACACAGAAGAAGCTGACTGTCCTGCCAGAGAGAGACGCACACACATCTGCTGCAATTCAAATTATTACTTGTCAGACATGAGGGACCTGAGATATGTCACGTAGTGCTACTGTTCTGTTACACCACTGTTCGTTCTGTGAGCAGGCGGTGTAAATTCCACCACTGAGTTATGCTCCTCAATCTAAACTACATCCAGACCTTCTGGCCTTGGCATCCCTCAACCACGGGGACGGAAAAGATCATGGAGGCTAGAGGGGGAAGCTTGGCAGCTACAAATGAACATCCATCTTATCCACAATATCTTTTGATCCGGCAGATGTGGCAATTATACACTGAGTAGTCGGTGTATTTAATTTGGGCTGCTTCAGAGGAGTGAGGTCCCCTGGCTCAAATGCACGGTGTTCTAGTAAATTAACCGTAGAAAGGCTACTTCTGAAATCTTGCACTGTGTCTCCTGCACATCTGTGGTGTGAGAGAACTGCAAAGAGGAGTCTGTGGGTTAGATGTTATGACGGTATGATTGATTTTCAGACTCACTAGAAGGGGATAAATTTCCAAATGAAATAGGCTTTTGATGAGATGTTTTTTTCTCCAATCCTCAACCTCTGCTCTAAGACTGATGTGGCGACTGATCAACTATGTCCATTCTCCTGTAGCTCAGGAGCTGGCAGCTATGAACCTATGAATCTTAAGCAGGGGCACGGTCTCGAAGGCGAGTTTAGTTAAAGATAATACCAGTATGAAATGGCACTTTTGATGCTGCATAAAATCTTCTTTAGAAGTATTCATAATAACCTTTACACTCCTTTTATAAGCACTGAATCATGTAAAATGAATTTAAAACGGGCTGGAATGCCATAACAACCCCACGTTTTCCCAGCTTAGCCCCAACATCGAATCAAAAAGAAGAGCTTAGCGGAAAACTCAAACGCGGAAATGTGAAATGAACACAACTGTTGGAAGTCTGGCAGAGAATAGAAAGTTCATTGTACTCCCATTTGTCATAACAAGAAGCTAATTGAGAAAACAAGTTTTCAAAGCTTTTAAATCACATCAGCAGTACCTGTCACACATTGTAGATTTACAATTTAATCAAAGCATTTCTTAGTCTTAATTCTGACAATTAACACAATCATCTTTCAATAGGGAAAATGCAGCAATGTAGAGCCCCAATTGTTTACAAATTTAACTATTATACTAGCCACTCAGCAAATTCTTAAGATTTATGTTAATGCAAGCACAATCTAAAACGGGGTAGTGGTGGCGCAACGGTCTCTGGACTACTGATCAGAAGGTCAGAGGGTCAGACCCCAATGCGGCCATTGCTGGGCTTGTTAGAGCCCGATATGCAACAACGACCCGAACTGTTATAAAACAAAATGTAATAAAACCCAAAATGTAGCAACTGGTTGATAATATAACAAAAATTACATTTCAGGTCGCTGTTACATATCGAGCTCTGGGATGGCCGCTGGTGAGGGGTTAGTGTAATGGTAAATGATGAATTTACGGACGCATATGGTGGGTGGCTGTTCATGAGGGGGCCGCATGAGAAGGAGACCACTGTGTGTGTGTGTGGGTTTGTGTGTACGTGTATATATGTATATATATATATATATATATATATATAAATATATATATATATATGTATAAAGAAATTGCAATCCAGGATAATCACTAATTGTCCTACGACAGATTGCGATCAGGATCTGTCCGAAGACAATCAGCAATTATCCTGGATCGTGATTTCTACTGTGACACACACACACACACACACACACACATATATATATATATATATATATATATATGTGAGATAGGGGCATTTGTGTATGATACTACACTCTGTATTGAAGCAACAAGCCCTTTAAACCATAAATTATTGACTCACTCTATGATGTAATAAAATTGTTACACTATTGCGGGCAAAATATTTTGCCGGTCCCATAATGTAATAACGGACCCAAAATGTAGCAACTTGTTACATTTTGGGCAAAAAGTTTTAATGTTTTGGGCTCAGTATCTTGTTACATTATCGACCAGTTATCACATTTTGGGTTTTATTACATTTTTTTAATAACATTTCGGGCTCTTACAGGGCCCTTGAGCAACCCTTCCTGCTCCAGGGGCGCCGTACCATGGCTGACACTGTGCTCTGACAGCACGTGGGATATGCAAAAACAACATTTCACAATGCTGTAAAAATGTATTCGTGACAAATAAAGGTTTCTTCATCTAAAAACCCTTACTTTCACAGAAAAAGCAAAACCTCGTCATCTTTAACCTGAAGTCCTTTCACTATATTCTCACAGGTCATAACTCAAAAGCAACATGAATACATATCAGCAGCAGAATTGTGTAAGCTCAGTGTCTGACCTTTGCATAATGAGGACAATATCTGTGGGTGGTCCTCCCACGCTTGTCATCATGCTGCTGAAGTCAGCGCGTATCCAGAGTTTAACAAAACTGGCTGCACTCTTTTTAATCAATGAGTTAAACCCGAGAACTCTCCAAAGGCTTTACAGGCCATCAGAGGCAGCTGTCAATCACATGCTTAACCTCGATGATCTATTTCTTTGGCGTCTGCAGCAGTTGGGTGTGCTATACTGTAGCTGATAATGAGAAGTGAAAAGAGGTGAATATGAGGTATGACAGGGAGGAAAAAAAGAGAATAAGAAGCAAGACAGTAGGAGAAGAAGGATCCTGGAGAGATGAGCAGGACAGATAAGAAGAGACAACCTCAAGAAACAGAGGTGGGTAAAAGCGGAGCAAATGCCAGGGGGATGGTGTTTATCTGGATGTCACACAGGGGGAAAGGGATGGGAGGCTGTGATTAGAAAGACAAATCAATTTATTCAAAAAACATGACATATCCAGCCAGCAAAATGCTGCGGAATGGAGTTTGAAATGCTGGCTTTGACTGTGTGAGATAATGAAGCATAAAACAGTAAATACTTTTGTTGTAGACTTAAAAAAAAACACCCAAATGAGGAACTTGCTCCCCATAGGACTCCCAAAACAAACATTCATTTAGGACCAGAACACAAACACCTGGTCATCATTCTGTTTTTCCAAGTAATTTAATCAATATAATTTAGAAACAATGATGACTGAGGGTAAATAACACTCCAAAATCTAATATAAATATAGTGGAAACACACAAATTGAAGGTAATTTAGTGAGTCTAAGGGCATCAATCAAGACAGCTTCGATGTAATAACACTATCGAGGGAGGCTTTGGACCGTCTTAGATTTCTTTTTATCCCAGTTGATCCTCATATTGCTTACGGAAACAGTCTCCCACAGGAAAGAATTCCCAGCAACGCTCCTGGTACATTTTCCACACATAGGATTCCTGGCAAAATCAACAGAGTGATAATTTACCTTCAGGTCATTAACTGCATCAGATGTATACATTCTTTGACGAAGAGTCTAAACAGTGTTCACAGAGGACACAATTTAAATTTTAAAGGTCTTGCATTTTTGTGTGTCTAGCATGCCAGAGAAACATTTCACACATTCCACCTAGCAGCTCCTTTTAGACTTACACCTGAGAGGAATAAACTTCTGAAAGAATATAAACAGTCACCTAAAAATAAGTCCCAGGACCCAAGTTGTTTTGGAAGTACTACCTAATTGTACAAAATGTTTCAGCCTGATCAAACATCTCTGCCTTTTCCTCAATTCTGCAGCATTACATTGAGATACACTTTTTAAAACTGCCCTAAATTAGGATGAATTAATTATTTTTACATTCAACTGTAAGGATTTAGAACTACACATCCTTATCTATTCTGACACAAGTCCCTTTAAATAGACTTAAACACAAAATCTGTGAGACACAAGTGTGAAAGAGAAAATGCTGCTCTTAAAGTAAGTCTCTGTAAGAGGTCATGTGATGACAAAAAGATAGCAACAAGACAGATGAATTAAAATGCTTGCCCACTTCAATTCTGAAGCCCCCTCTTTAAATGCACAGTCCTGACTCTACAATGTTTTTGAGAGCAATTGTAATCATAAGAGGTATGGCTGGGATGCATATTATCATAAAATATGCATGCCAGGAGAGGTGATAAGGCTTTTGAGAGGCCATGCGAATGCAGATTCTGTCTTAGTCGAAAAGGTTACACTACAGCTTTGTCATTATCGTGCCAAATGCTAGAAATAATAGGTCACTGAGATGCGGAGGAAAGGTTGTGAAGGGGTGTACAGCGATGTGATGTTGTCACTGACAGTAAGATCGTTTAGGAGCTTTGAAATTACACACAGAGTTTTATTTGGACAATGTGACAAAACAGAAGAAATAACTATTATACCTGCCCCGTGTGCTCAGTCTCATCCTTGTTAATGAGGTACATGAGAAAAAATCTGCAAGGACACAGAAGAGGCAATCATGTAGCAAATTGGAAATCTGGCACACATACTTGGATCTGATATGGAGAGGAACACGTGCGAAGAAAAATTGAGCATTAAATTAAGTCTGGGCACAAATATGATCAATGTGTCGATAATAGATGCAGTAGTAACACTGTGTAGGTAACAGACAAAAAAAGATAAATATTTAGTAATATCTGATGCCTGACGAGGAGCAAGAGACGTCGACATTTACTAATCATTCAGTTTATTAAATTATCAATAGTGATGTTTCAGTCTGTAGACCTTTAACAGGTGAGCCAAAAATGTCACATGAAGCACCACCATACATAGTCATGAGCAGGGCAGAGTCCATCCGTCAGAGGATGCAAACACATCCTGTGGGATCCATACTAATTTGACTCAATAAGGTCTTGCCAGTGGCAATTATTGACGCAGCAACAGTGTGCAATGCAATAAGACCTTCAGGAGAAGCACTTTTACGAAAAGGTGTTAATTGACTCATTGGTATACGCCGATCAACATTATGACCACTAGCAGGTGAAGTGAATACACTGATCATATTGGTACTATGTGGTGTTCTGCTGGAAAACCTTGGATTTTTGCATCTGTGTTGATGAGACTTAGACATCCAAGTAAACGTTGTCCCAGAACAAGAATACTCCCTCATGCAAATGGAAATCTCAAATGTCACATGGCAAAAACATCAACCAGGAACATGTTGAGGAACATGACAATGGCCTAACATGTTGATTTGACCTCCAAACTTCCTACACCCCATTGTGATCAAGCATCAACAGGATGCAGTGGAACAAGTTTGATTGACAGAGGCCCCACTGCACAGCACAGAGTACCGGAAGGATTCACTTCCAACATCCTGGTTCCCTGAAAGGTCCTCTTGTCCATGCTAATGGTTCAGAGCACTTTTGACCACGTAAGGAGGCTTAACACGATATTAGGCAGGTGGTCATAATGTTATGCCTGATCGGTGTACGGTAAAGAGAAATGATAATCACTTTGTTTTTTCTCCATTATATTTTTAATATGACTGACTGGGGTAATTATTTTTTACCGTTAATGCCACAGACTAACTTTTCCTGGTATTTTAACGGAACTTTTTCTCAACAAAGCATACAGTTTGTTTGTCATAATATTTTTTCTCAATATAGTACACAGGCACAGTTCAACAGTCCCATCCTATGCCTCCTATTTGTTAATTTCTATATCAGGTTTTTCCATGTCATATCATCCAAATTTTAGAATAATTTCTGCTCGGCGGTCTCTGATTTGCATTCATATTAAAAAATGAATCTATTCTCATGACCACTGTGGAAAGTGTTTGATAGGATCAAATAGGTTATCTTGCTCTGTGTTCCACTGGGAAGAAACCAGTGTCACAATCTGAACTGTGTGCAGAAAGTGTAAGTACAAGAATATTTATAGTAACTGCTTAAGAATTTACCCTTAAGCATCCCTTCCAATAAGCACATGAATTCATTAAGTATACTCGAAGGTAAGGTAACATTCACTCTAGTCTGAAAATGAATATTAAAAATGAAAAGAAATCTTGTTTATATTTGGAGAAACATGTTGAAACTCCACAACTCTGCTCTATGTGGATTAGACTGTTCAGCAATAGTTTAGTTTTTTGTGGTATAACTTGTCAATCGGCTCAATCAGTTATGAAAGTTAATTGAAAATAGCTTTTGTTTAATTTTTGTGACCACATATTTCATATTAAGAAATATTCTACATGTGTTGTTTTGTATTATTATGACATGTAACATATAGTTTAGAAAGACGAGTTGAGTTCGGCACCATAATTTTTCTGTAAATGTGTGCTCAAAGATGGAACTTGTCAAGACAGCCTCATTTCGTTTTTTCATATTTCAACTCACCCATATTCTGAGATTATTTGATGTACTTCTTCAGTATTTCAGAACAGAAGGCCATTGATGAGTTGAGATCAAATAACCCTGTTTGTATGGTGTTGGAGCTTGTTGGCATTTTAACTGCGAACCAATGCAGGACTTCTTGCTTCCCCTCTGCCTACAGAGTTTGGTCTCATACATATGTCAATATTCTATGAGATGTTCAGCATTTTACTGGATCGTTATTACAAATCTCACGATAAAATGATGTTAGTTGATGCAAATTGGTGAAAAATTATTAAACAAGACAGTCACTACACCAAGAACTGGTTTGAACAAACTAAAACACATACTGTATCAGTTATGGCAGTAGTGCTTTATAGGGATATACCGTTCTTCAGCCAAGTCAATGAATGATTGACTGATGGAGGTGTGACTGTGGGTTTTAATGTTTGCTTTTTGTTAGGTTTACTGACGGTAAAGCATGCATATTATATTATATATTTACACAAGTTACACATGACAAACGACTTGTGTTTAAGTCACATTTTCAGAAATTAGCTTTAGTATTTGCAAAATTATTTGGTTTAGTTGATGACAAACCAATATAAAAGTAGCGAGGATGAATCAACTCACAGATAGTTGGCCAAGTTGTGCTCCTGCAGAGTGTGAGTCTCAAAGCCATGAGGGATTGTATCAAAGTATTCACTCCCTATTCCACATATAAAACATTTGGTCTGCAGGAGGAGAGATGTAAGACATGTAATGATTCATGAAAGGTTTGAACAAACATGATGCGCTCCACAGTACATTTGAAAACACACCACTGAAATCCAAACCTGAAGACCCGGGGCATCTTGTTTTAGTGCTCTGTGACTCAAACATGGCATTTAGTCTTCTGGCACAACAATATGACACCTCATATTTTCCCACTAAGGCACTTTCACGCCCACGAAAGCAAAAAGACTGTAAATGACAACAACCTCATACTCCCTTCATAGCACACAGAGGGGCACTTTGCAGAGGGTTTTCAACATTTTTGGGATGCTAAGCAGCCTAATTACTTTCCCCCCCCCCATTTTTTTTTGCTGGAATGGTGACAGAAAAGAAGCAGTGCTGAAATGTGTGTTTTGGGGTTAATGCAATATGTATTTCAGGGATAAAAAATATGAGAGAATAGAAGCGGCAACTGAACCTGATTTATTGTGTAACTGAGCATAATGCATCTGAAATTTAATATCTGGAAAAGCAGGTGTAAAATGTGCTGCACTGGTGTATTTTTTGGGACACACAGTGCAAAAGACATTTTATAGAGACTACATGAAAGCACATACTAATGGCTAATGTCAGAAAAACAATGAAAATACTGTACAATATATTAACATAATATAGTACTATTCATAATCCCTACACATCCCCTGCTTGCTTCTGTTCTCTTTAGCCTTCAGCCGTCTCTAAAACATATTGCTTTTGCTTGAATTCCTTCTGAATCCGTTCTGCAGTCGACTGAACCGCAGCTCTCTACTATTATTCATTCGTTATTGTTTTCTCCGTGGACGCAGAAGAGCAGATGCTGACTATTGTGCATTTGCCAAATGTCAGTGACCATAACAACTATGCATTCAGTGAAATCACATGAGCAGTCTTCATTTTCAGAGGGTGGTTCACCATTGTTTGTAAGGCCATCTGTGCTGCCTTGTTTCCTCAGTTTGGTAATCAAAGGTCTAACCTTCGATTAGTTGCCTGCCTCTACTGCTCCTTCGGGCTTTTTCGTCTGTTCCTGCCTGCTGCTAAATTTCAGCCTGTCTCTCTGCTTTAATATTACTTGTTTGATTCAGGAAAGTTTTATTCACTCCAGTTGAAGCCTTTACTGTTATAGCACAGACGATTCTCCATATTGTGGCAGCCTGGTCCACAGACTCTAAGAGAACAAACCTCACATGTAACTCTGGAGAAAAACTGTGAGAAATACAGTTTGTTGAATAATATTTAGGAGAAAAGACGTCTTCATTTGTATTCTATTGCATCTAGCCTTTAGTTATTGAACTCCAAATAAATTTACATTCTTCAGCTTCAAACAAACCTCAGTGCATTTTTATGCAAACACGAATGAAGCAAGATTTATAGACTGCAAGTTCAGAGCAAATAATGACTGAAACAGTCTACAGAAAATGTTTTATTTAGAATGCACATTCTATGCATTCCAATTACATTGGATGATTGATTTCGAATGCCAGGGATTTGTTTTTCTCAGAATAAACTTTCTGTAATGACTCACCACTAATTATCCATGAGAAGGCGATAATGCTTTCCTCTCATTAATGCTAATGATAAGATTGTTTCCTGTGACATGAGCTGACTTAATCTGCATCTGCTCTTCACATGCACTTAAGTTCCAGCTAGTCTCAAACATACAGAAAAACTGACCACAAGTGAACCTCCTGCTAAATCAGCATGGCTGCAGTGTTTCGTAGGATTGCACTTAAGAGGATCGGATACCTTCAGGATATTTTTACTTATTGTACAACCTTCATACGTAATTTATTCAAATTGCTCGAATAGTATAAACAACTGCAATGCTTGTCTGTGTTTAGACACATGAGCACACAAGAGACAGTGTTTGTGTGTGTGACGGAGAGAGTCAAATCTCACCTCCATATCCTCTTTCACCTGTTCCTGCTGGTCCCGCAGCTCTCCAAAGGCATCAATTATCAAGCCTGGAAAAAAAGACAGAATAGCGTGTGTTGGACATGTGCTCGGCTGTGCTTGCGTGTGAATGACAGGTGTCAGTGAAACTTAGGCACTCGGTGGAATAAACATACAATTGGCCCATTTCCCAAACCCACATGAAAAATTCATCAAACAAATTACAGTTGAAGGCTGTGAATAAATTCTACTTGTGTGTCTTGGTAAAGACGTGCAGTATACATGTTAATGCATGTGAGCATTTCTTCAAGCTTAACTGAACTTGCAAAACAAATTGAGTCTGTGTTTACCCTGGATGATGGCCAGGAGGATGACAATGACGAAAAAGAAAAATGTGATGTCAAAGACGATCCGTTCCACCTCAAACTCATCTCCAGCAGGATCCTCGATCTCGTCGCCGATGCCGCCACCCGCACGCACTCCCACATACATGTGGAATATGTAACACTAAAAGAGAACACATTTTCATTCAGTAAACAGTATGAATTCCACTTGAGGATTTATTCAATACATTCCTGCCAGACAAAGATTTTCTATGCATATCTTTAACATGGTTGCAACGTAGTGTTTTTGAGTATTTTTTAATAAATGTCTGAGGGTAACACTGTATGGTGCAAATGTAAGCTGCAAAAACTATGTGAATACAACTAAGGTATTTTCATGCCTGTTTCCATGGGGGTTGCTTTTTGGGAGCATTTAAAAGTTTGAGAGAGGCAGCGTTTTTATTCAGAATATAACAAGGTTTTTGTAATCAATATTCTCCACTACAGAAAGTATTTCCCCACAAGGAATTGCATGTAAGAGCATGAGGCAAGAAGAATTAACAATCAAGTTGTCTAGCCTGGACTCTACCGTGCTTTTATGTGCCGAAGATGATATTTTCCACAAGGAACTTGAACAGAAACAAAGTAAAAATTGACAGGTAAACTTTCAAGGAACATTCAGATTTTGAAAATGTTCTCTTTTTCACACAAGTGCAACACAGTAGACAGAGAGATGTTTTCTGGTGATCTTTGGATTCTGATTTTTGTCAGGTTGCACTGCACTTGTCTAAAAAAATATTGTGGTATTGTAACGATGAGAAAGGGATTATAAATTAGTGTTGCAAAAGTGCAGCTAAAAGTCGAGCATAAACAACAACGAGGATTTAATGTAATATTCCCTGCCTCATATAATAGTAGGGTTTTATTCAAATGCTATCGCTGCCCATCCGCCTGCGTATGTGAGTGACAGTGGAGTCCATATTAGAATAGAGCAGACGGTGGGGTGTTAATGTTGCGAATGGCCAAACAAAGAGCTATGAGGAGGCTTTAGGGGCTGTTTTTCTATCCATGTGTCCATCATTTTATGGAAAAGTAGTGGAAGGACTGAGACAAGAAGCTGCTCTCCATTCGACAGCAAGGATCACTGTGAGAATCCTCCTCTACCTCTTTCAATCTGGAGGAAGAAAACAACATGTGTGGCTGTGTTTGTATTACAAAGATGGAAAGATAAAGAGAGAGAGCGGGTAGTTCAAGGTTGGTATATGTTGAAAAACTAATTGTACAAGTCTGTGTGTCAATATGCACGTGTAACTCACAGTGAGCATGTCATTACACTTCATGTCTTGGGTGTCATCATCACTCTTGTTGTAAAACTTCCTGAAGAAGTTAAAGGCTACAACGGTGTAGAGATACACCACGACCGCCAGCAGGCCCACAGTCAGGACCAACTGCCACACACACACACACACACACACACACACACACACACAAACAAAATCACAAAAGAAAAGACAGAGGCAGATGGGCTTTATTGCGCTTCTTCATCTTGGAAAAGCCCCAATATAGCCCTACGCTGTGAAAGCAAACATTCTAACTGCACGTATGAACACACATAGAAACAGATGACAGAGAGTCAAAGACAGGCCGACAGACACATACAAAAAACGGACACACACACCTGTTTCCCATTGTGTGTGACAGAGGAGAGGATGGTACGAAGTGTCTTGAAGCCCATGGCGATGTCCAAAAGGTGGGCAGCAAAGAAGAAGTTGTTATAATGGCCCAGAACAGACATGATCATGTACCAGGCCAAGTACAAGAAGGACTGTGAGCACACACACAAGGAGAAAACACACAGGCAATATAGATTACCAGGACAGATAGAGACAAATGTGTATTTTAGATAAGGTAGAATCACAGGATATTACCACCGTCACCTCTGCAGCATGTGCATTTGTATCAAACAAAATCTTTGCACAATAAGACAAAAGATTAAACAAATGAGGAATAAGTCATAAAATATCAGATATGTTTTACACCCACTGCTCACTCATATATTACATTATCAGTTAACATTAATTGCAGGATGCGACACCTTTATCTTTGCTTTGTAGGAACAAGTGGGCATAAACAAGCCATAAAATATGAGACACGATCAAACTTACGTTGTCAGTGAACACAACTCCCAGTTTCCAGATCTGGTACTTGATGTCAATGGAGCTGAATCTGAAATAAATAGCATTACCACAACGATACATAATGATAAGAACCCTAAAAAATAAGGTCAACATGTCCATAGCTAAAATCAGACCCTTGAGCTACGCTGTCTTTTCTAAAAGAGCCTGTTAAGTGCCTTCTTCACAGAATGTCCTGTTCTTCCTCAAGTACAAACTAATGTCATACAGCCCACTTTGTCCGGCAATGCAAGACACACATACACACATCCTCACAAACACATACGTAATATGAGCATAATAGTCGTAAATAAAGACATACGCGATTAATAATAATTTATCTGACATCTCATTTTAAGGTGTTATTAGCAAGGCCCACACAAGAGCTGGACATAACAGTAAATAAGCCAATGGTGTTGGTGTATATCAGCACAGTCCCATTCACCTCTACAGTAAAATGCATTAGAGAACGGGCTGTATCGATTTTCACATTTGACTCTCTATTTTTTTATGACAGTACCAGGCTGTGTGTTTACAAACATACTTGCAGATATCCTCCAGAGAAGTGACACATTGCTGCCACCACTGCAAGCTACTTTGGGTACAGCTGCTTAGATCACAGTGCACTGTGATATAATATCTGTCATAGGCCAGAATTATTTGCAATGCATATACTATACAGATATAAAAATACAATTTCTGACTATTCAAAGCTCCCGTCTTTTTGTACATAAAAAGGGAAAAAAATATATTATAATTCTATCTTTTTTAAATAATCCAGCCTTAATTTTGTCTGAAACTGCACAGAATGTAAAATAAATGACAAGCTAGATATCTGCAGTTTCCCATGGATCTTTTTAGGGACAGAGATATGCAAAGGCTGGCAATTCTTAATGCTTTCTCTACTCACAGAGCACTCCAGGCAGTGTCTCTCTTGAGCCTCTTCTTCTCTTTTCTCTCAGAGCTGAAGTCTAAAGCAGCTTGGTCCAGACCCAGGAGTTCATTGATCTTCTCACAGCCGTAAAAGTCTCCATACTTATCCATCACCTGACGGGGCAAGAAGACAGGTTAACATAGTGACTAAAACAAACTTCTCTTTGGTGTAGTTTCATCTGAATAGAGGATGTCAAGAGATAACAATGCATGTGTGATTGACTAAACACAGTCTGTGCTATGATGAGATGGCAGCTTAGATGACAGTGCTGCTGCTAAGAACTGCTGAACAAAAAAAGTAAGAATTTTGTGACACCTGCATTGCAGTTACACCATTTAAGTGGTTGTGCTCCCTCCCTGTAGCGCAATGGTGGTTGTGTGACAGACTGATGGCAACGCTGATCTCACAGTATATAAATAATTAGTATTGATCTAGGCTCATATTTTACCCCTTACCTATCTACTACGATGTGTGCGCACAATGTATCTTGGCTAGAAAATATTTACTTAACTTAATCATATGATAGATGCTTCTCCTTATTGTGCTGTCATAATTCCATGAAACTTTGTCTTAATTTATTTACATAAAACAAGAGTCCATTTTAGTATTAGCAACACAAGCACTTTTAAGTATGGTAAGCAATATTGCAAACTTCCAAACTCGAATGTGGATTACCAGAAGTTCTTGAGCATACACTTTATTGCAGGCTCTTACAATGACGCAATACTGGACGTTAAATGCAATGTGGGAGGACGAACTATATATTATATAGGCCAAGTGTCCACCCCAGTGGCAAAAAGCCAAAGCCAAAGTGAAAGTGCCTCAAGTTGCCAATCTCATAAAATTCAAAGTCAAAACATTTCTTACATAAAACATTATGAGCTAAATTGTTACTTTCACCTTTTTTAATGTAGGTGTTTTTGGAATAGAAAGCTCTTTTACTGTTTACTTATAGACTGCAGCTTACAGGAGAAGCCTCAGTCCTCCACAATCAGCTGTGGTGATCGCCATTTCTTTATACCACATGAGCCCCATTCAGGCCACCTGCCTTTTGTCCAGATTTGCATTGCTAGGAGAAGCCAATACATTGCTGAGTAATAAAATCAAGCATAAAACAAGATGTTACATAGAAGTGGAAAATCAAAAAAGAATAAAAAAGATTATTTGAAATAATCTGAATTTAAAAGTAGCGGCTGTGATCTTCCCAGCCATTATTTTCCGAAAAGGGCAGTAGAGGAGGGCTCCTCCTTCTGCAAACCTTTTGAAAGATTTTGACATTTTAGTAACTGGTTCTCTTGATTTAATGATAAGTGAACGAGTAAAACAAGCCATTGTCATTTGGTTTAGTTCACCTACAGTGTTCTTTTCAAGCAGTACAATACTGGACAATTGATATTCTCAAAGTTATCTAAAATGTTCATAAGGAACAAAAAATAAAAAGAAAAATATTTTTTAAAAAAAGAACAAAATAGGTTTGCTTAAAACAAATAACGTTAGCCCTCTTTGTAACACAAGAGGCTATGTGAAGGAGAAGGCAAAAATGTTGCACTGTCTCTAGAGACAACAAAACCATTTTCTTGACAGGGGAATAATTAAACCTGCCATTAAATGGTTCATTAAATTTCATTTAGTTCCTTGATGCACTGTCACTGCGTGAAATATGCACACAATTACATACATGCATAAGCACATTCAGAATAGAATATTGTCATTTATAATTTTCTGTACAGAATCAAAGCTGCAGTCCTCTGAAGATCTTACCTTCCTCTTTACAAATTTATCCCAGTAATTGCTAGGAAATGACCTAAAAAGATAAAGAAATAGTATTGCAAATACTCATAGGGACAAATTTGAAACATCACTGAGTGAAGCATTTCTGTCACAGTAAAACTTGTCAGATGATTATAAATAGATGCCAACAGCAGGTTTGTCAAATTTAAAGTAAAAAACAAAACAGGTTTTATTTCATATTAATATGACATCAGATATTAATATGACATCACATAATAAGGCTATGAACATACGGTGTGTTAATGACCAGTCGGTCCCATTGCCCTTTGATGTCTTCCTCAGGGGGCTGCGCCGTCACGTACAGCCCATCAAACTCCAACCTTCGCGCCACCTCCTTCTCACGTTTGAAGATCACCAGTGGTACCTTTCAATCAAAAGCTCCAGAGTAATCACTTGTCTCTTTGAACAAACACATCACTGTTAAGCTGGCAAAACTTAAAATCTCAGAACAGTAAAAACTTGCTTTTGATACAAAAATGTGCCAACTTTCAGTTCCCCTCTGGTTTCAAAATATACTCTATGTCTGGGTGATGGAAAGAAACTGATTTAATAAACTGAAAGCAGTTCATTTCAAATGTGCAAAAGTGCATTGTTGAACCGGTTTACCTTCAGGCAATAGTAACCAATAATGCAACAGAAGGAGATGATTGTGTGTGCAACAGCCAGGAAATGGAGAGAAGGCTCCATGTATCCACTGCTCTCTTCCAACACAAAATAAAGTCTGTCCTCGCTGTCATCTTTACAAGCAGAGTTCAGTTCTTCACTATTAACAGATGTGATCACTTCTTCCTCTTCTTTCAGTGCAGGGAAAGATGCCACCTGGGAGAGAGCGAAAGAAAGAGTATCTTGACTGAACATAGAGAAAATGTTTTTAATAAAATATTATTGGAAACTTTTTTGCAATACAATTCAGCAGTGTTAAACTATAGCATCAATAGAGACTACAGATTTAGACTGACTCCTTTCTGGTTTAGTCTCTGGTGTTCATTTGATCTTATCTAAGAATTCTCTCGATTTAATTAAAACCTTTACTTGTGAATTATTCAACTGGGTCTAACAAACCGAAGCAGAAGTTTATGATTGTGGAAATTACCCTTTTAACCCACAATAAAGCCTTTAAGATCTTCAAGTAAAAATAGTTTCACTGGGTTCTTCAATTGCTTTAAAAATAGACAGGATAATTAGCAAGGCACTACTATAAATAATTAAAATATTACACATTTGCAGTTGTGGTAGAAGCACTTAAAAGCATTACCAAGTATAAGTTGCGATACTATATTACTATGTTAAAATGTTAACACTAGTAATGCATGACTTTGATTTGTAATTTACTTAATTAAAAGTACAAAACTATTAGTAGAAAATGTTGTTTGAATATCAAAAGTAGAAGAACTTGTTATGCAGAAAAATGGCCCCTGCATGTGATTAGTAAATTAGATTATTAAACAAAAACATTCTTGTGCATCTAGCATTTCCTGTTTCAGTTGATCCAAGAGCTGCTAACTTTGACTACTGTGGCACATTTAACAAAAAATATTTTATGTAATAAACCCATGTTTTCTATATAAAATTTCTAGTAACTACAATTCCTTTGCATACCTACAGCTGTTGGATAAATGTAGTAAAGAAGTGAAACATCTTTGAGTACTGATCTTTGAAATGTAGTGTTGATGTAGTATAAAACAGCAGGAAACGGAAACACAGAAGTACAAACACTTGTAATATACACTTATAATTATGATATAGCACACTCTCACCTTGTAGAAGAGCAGGATGAAGTTGATTCCAAAGGCGACAAAAAGAGCCAGCAAGCGCATGTTATAAAAATTCCTTGCAAAGCAGTTCTGGGGAAATAAAGGGAGAAACATTCAGGTGTCTCCTGCATGTGTTTATGCAGATTTAAGTGGATGAAAATAAGCATCCTTATCTGTGTGTATGTGTATGCATACATGCACAAACATGTTGAGTGTGCTTGTATATTACCAGCAGGCTCTTGTTATGAGTGCTTATCACGTCCCAGAGGGCAGAATGTTGGTTCTGTGGATCCTTTGACCTATAAGGGCACTTCTTAGCTCTCCATCTTGCCTCTGCTTTCTCATTCCCAGGTTTATTCTCAGATTTTCTCCCTCTGCAAGCAATCCATACACAAACAGAGGGAAGGCCAAAGAGCTTTATTTTGATATGGAAAAATCTTGAATGACGACATCAGACTTTTACCTGTCCAGATTTCCAAGGTGTTTTATGTCCAAATGTGATATTACCTTTACCTAATTTGATAAAATACTTTTTAGTGGTTTTAAACCCACTATCCACTAACTTCAGTACATTTTCCTCCTTGAATGACTTAGGATCCAATAATTAATATATGATTTAATGGGGAAGCAAGAGACTTACTCTGTGTTGTCCAATTCAGGCATTGTCTCATCTTCAGCTTTTTCCTCTGTGGCCATGCGGTCTTTCAACTGATGTTAAGAAATTCAAATTAAAAACAAACATTCAAGCATTAATATCAATCAGTAGAGTATCAAAACAGTATAAGCAAAGAGCTGCGCTGAGGCTGAACACAAAAACTAACAAAAACAAGAACAAAAAAACCTTGTGAGAAATCCAACACAAAGAGCATTAAAGAAAAAAACATGACAAATATCCCAGTTCATACCGATGTCAGATGCTTGTCAGAAATATCAGCGGTGGCGATTGTTCTGGAGGTTGTGTTGAACAGATCAGTGAGACTGGCAGTGAGGTCTTGTGTCATAAATCTATATTGACCTCCCTCCTTCCTCAGTTTGAGGCCAAATATGTCTGACAGTACATCCACCTCTCTGGGGGAGGTCACAGCTGCCATCTGCCCAATCTCCCTCAATTCTCTCTGGGACGAGGAACTGGCAGAGCACTTCCTCAGCCGATCCACACCACTTGGCACCTCCATGACCTCATCAAGAGTTGGTTCCAGGATCCCACCAAGCAAGTCCGATATCCTCGTCCTTTTGGCTCCCTCTATGAGCCCACCACTAACAAAGACCATGTACAGCACATATATGATGCTGCGAGTTACAACACAAATGCACTTGACTTGAGCCACACAAATCAATCTGAGGAATAAAACAACTGACATGAGGTAATCCTTCAGAGTCATCTTCATCAGAGTCTTCAAGTTTTTCACAGAAAGCAGAGATGTTAGCCATAGCCACCAATAATGCAAGAAAAACATTCCTTTATTGTCCAGAGTTTCTTCTTCACTCTTTTCCTCCACTTGTTTTCCAGCACACTTCTCTCCAGGGTTGGAGCCAGATATCTGAGCAGCAAGCTGCATCTCAAAGATAGTGTCCTCACAGAAATTGACAAACATCTCCATTTTTTCTTTCTCTCCACCCTCATTGACCACATCAAAAATGAACTGCCTTTTGGACTCTTTGACCTGTGGTTTCTCCCACTGTGTGCGGCTATATTCACTGATCTCAAAGTAAACACGTTCGAAGCGCTTCCCACTGCCAAGGATTTCAATGCGTCCTAAACAGGGTTGAAAGTACGTCAATACACACGCTGCCAGTTCCAAGAACGTTCTCAGTCTTGAATCATTGGGCATGTGCTCGGACAAATTGGTGAGAAGGACAGCGATGCTGAAGCCGATGTCTTTTGCTGGTTCATGGAAGCGATCTACAAATGCCTCATAGTCCACAATGTCGCTATCATTAGTCTCTATACAGGAGAGCAGGAAGTGAGTCTCAGATTGGGAGAATCGCTTGCAGTTCTCCATGGCTTTCTGGAAGTCCTTCCTGGACATGCTGCCTTTACGATCAGGGTCATACTCTCTGAAGGCATCTGAGGAGGTGAGGTCTTTAAGCTTGAGGAACATGTCAAAAAACTTAAGAATCATCTCCACATTTCCCGATGATTCCACCAACATATCCACCATCTGCTTCCCAATAGTTCCATTGACGACATTACCTGCAAGACAGAGACAACTTCAGATAACTGATAACTAAACCTTTTGTTGTCATAAACGGCAAAACAACGGCAAAACAAGAGCTGTTTACCTTCTAACATGGAAAGCAAAAACACAACCATGTCCTTCTGTAAATCCATGAGGTCCTTCAGAAGTTCAATTTGCCTTGAATCCTGTATACAAGAAAATATATTAACAGTTACATTTTTAGCAAACTGTACTATTCATGTCTTCATTTTATAGTGTATATATGGATGGCAGTATGCACAAGTGGGAAACATTTTGCTGTTTTGTAATAACGGCGTAAAATGGATCTTTGTGTTACCATTAAATCTGTCAGGTTCAGAATGCTTGTAGTTTAGCATGGCGTGTTAGGAGTTTGTGGGCCTAACCGATGTGACCAAACGTGGGTTAGCCACTTGTGCATACTGCGATCCATATTAGGACAGCACATTGCCAGAGGTTTTATATTGACATTGCACACAGACAGAAATGAGGACTGCAGGGGTAAAGCCCTACAGTATCACCTAAAGCATCATCAATTTTATGCCAATTTAATTTTAGAGAGAAAAAAGCTACTTAAATCTCAGTGTCAGGGGATCAGTGAGCTATACCTGAGAGAGCTTCATCTGCAGGTGGGCAAAGACATGGAGGAACCCCACAACAGCATCCCAGAGTCGACTGTGAGCTAGACTCTGTTGGTTCCCAGTACATGGGCCCTGGATGAACACACTGATAATGTGAGCTGCTAGTGGAAATACGGTGGGAAAGTCACTTCAGATGCCCATATATAAACATTTAACATTCTCAGCCATTCTTAAGACTGTACTATGAGGGAGGCATCTAACTGTAAGAGAGTCATTGTCCAGCATGACAATGACCCCAAATGTACAGCCAGAGTCCTAAACAACCGTTTTCAGTGATAAGAATTACAAGTAGTCCTGCAACAAATGGTATGGCCACCTCAGAGCCCAGATCTCAACATTACTGAGTCAGTCAAGCACTGAGTTGATTTCGGTTACTCAGTTTGCTGCAGTTTGTATGAAGTTAAGAGGAAGCATTTCTGAAAGGATCATCACTTTACTTTTGGTGCCTAAAACTTTTGACCAGTACTGTATATATTTACGCAGCTATTACACTTAAGAACTTACAGAATAATACAAAAAAACAACTAGAGCATGTAAGGGAAATTGACAGACCTGTATGTACTCAGTGAGTGTGTTGAAGACCTGTTTGGCCACTTCGATGGCCTTGGAGAAGTTGTGTTGACCTTGTTCATCAATTACATCCTTCCCTGAGTAGTACCAGTAGAAGTCACTGATTGACTCCTGTAGTGTGGCAAAGAGAAAAAATGGTCCATTAAGATAAATAAACTGTTTTTTAAAGTAAATTCATTGTGACTAAACATCACAATGAATTTATGTTTACAGTATTTCTGATCTGTCAACAGATGAACCTGTATATATTTATATTATATGTATATATATTACACTGTAAGCAAAAAGTTACAGGAATCATGAAATCATTATGGTCCTACAGATCTCTCAGCAATAAATGGAAATCAGGATAGTTTAGTTTATTTATGTAGTCCAACATCACAGCGGAAAACCAATCACAGTAGGCTTACCTGTACTCTTAGTAAATAGTCCACAGTGGATATGACGATGTTGACAGTGGTGTTGTTGCCTGTTTGTGTTCTCAAGTAATTCTGGAAATCTTACACAGAAATAAATATAAGCATGCTGAGCTTCTGAAAAGAGAATTTGACTGTAATAATCTATGATAATATGATTTGAGAATGGACAATGGAAAACCAATGGGTCACATCAGAGCAGTAGTCAGTGCTTAGTTACCATAATTGTAATTTGACCAAGAAACCCCGTTTCCTCTTTTCCTATTTTCTTTAACACATTGCAGTATGTGGTCTTTTATTTAAGATTTCATACTTTTCGTGAGCTTTGGAACAGTGTGTACATTGATAAAAAAAAGGACAAATAACCTGAGTTGTGTCCTTCACAGAGCAGCTGCAGGAAACGGAATAGGTCACAGGTTATGTCTTTGTCAGGCATCACCTTCTCTCCTGGGGAAACAATAAAAAAGGCAACAAATGAAAAGGATAAAGTGGAAGGATTAAAGTAACACTACAGTGAGGGTTCAACAGAATTAATGAAAGAATTCAGAAAGAGGCAAGTGATGCAAAAATCTAGCGACAATGGAGTGAAGGGAGGTAACTGTTTATTATTCAAGACAAAGAAAACAGGAATTTGGAGTGTGAATGTAGGGTATGTTCGAGGCCAGAGATCTCACAGCTGGCTTTTGTGCTGTGACATGGATTCACAGTAATGGATTTTTTTATTTCCATCTGAATACAGTACCTGAGCTCTCGTCCGTGGCCATGCCTAATCCCTCTGCTTTGTTCTGCCTCTCAAATGCATTCAGATCCAGAACACTGGACAAAAAAATAAAGCACACACACATACAAAAGGATGAGCAGCGCTTTTGCACTCTTACCATTTTTATCACTCGGCATAGAAAGCCTGCCAAGCCTCTGTGGCATCTGACAGGACTTCCTTCCACATTCACTCACCTACAGGACCACATGAGTCCAGCCATGCTATGAAAGAAGCCAACATCTCGCTTCTCCCTCAGATAATCCAGCATTTTCTGTCAAACAAAAGAATCAAAGACAAGGTCTGATAAATGGAGGGGCCTCCGACCTGAAGCAATGAAGATTACCTGAAAATGATCTTTTATGTTCCTGCAAGCTGCAGTGACTCTTTCTCAAGACACCATCTTGTAATAGAACACAGAATTTTAAAGTGATACGATCTGAAAATGCTGAAGAGGGCCCTTCATTTGAACAAAAATATTATTGTAGGAAGAGTCAAGGTCCTCTAAGCAAATATAGGTCTGCAGTGACTCATGACTTGGAAAGCTTCACTTTTTAATCACTAAAAGTTCATCAGTGAGCCAAAATATTATAACCACTCAGAGATGAAATGAAAAGCGACAACATAACAAAAGCGCAGGTGATCAGGTCAGTGTTGGATGCAGGAGAAATGGACAGATTTAAAGACTCCAACAAGAGCTAAATCATAATGACTAGAAGTCTGGGTCAGAGCGTCTCTAAAACAGCAACGCTTATGAGGTGTTCCTTGTGTAGCGACAGCAGGCAAGAAGGGGTGAACCTTTAACCAGTGATAGGATGTTTGTTAGGGAAAGTCCAGAAACAAGTCTGATCCGAATTGCAACTTGCATGACTTAGATCTGTTGCCTTGGTACCAAAAACCACAAGGCACTTTCTGGGGACTTGTAGAGTTTATGCCTCAGCAACATGTATAGTTTTAGAGAGAGGCTAATGCATCATCATACCTGTTGAACAGTGGCATTCCCTCCGTTGAGAATAGCAATACCTAGCTTCATCGTAGGGGCAATCATGGAGCCCATGACACCTGAAATAATTAAAAAAAAAAAGGACATGGAGTACTGACTCTAAAGATTATTTCTAATTTTACATCTAAAAAAGTGGGCGATGCACACTAAATGGCTAATTCACCAATGGTTCTTCAGGTCAATCTGGAAATTTAACATTTACAAAGAAACATAAAGTCTTTGGTTTACTACTGGTTTATCCAAAGGAACAATTTACTGCAAGTTGAAACAACAACTAAATATGAGCGATTTATTTCAGTTGTTAACCGTTCTTACCTTTGCTGGCACTGATGGTTTGCAGGACCATCTCAGAGGCTCCACGGCAGTGTAACCTGGCCTGCTGGTAAAGCAACTTCTGCTTTTCCATCTCCTTCTCCTGAGCCACAGAAACATCCATTGATGTTTTTCTACATGTACTTATTGAACAAAATAAACCTAATTTAAAATGTTAAATAATAATGTATTTTAGTGCCACAATAGAAAACAAATAGGATAAAAAAAGTTAAGCCATTATAATTAAACACTGTAAGAAAAGGACATCAAACATGTTTTTTTTTAAAGTCCATTCACTCACTTCAAAGCTTTCCACCTCCTCTTCTTCACTGTCATCACCCTCTCTGCAACAACTCTGGATAAACAAACATACAAAGCAGGGTGGTGATTTAGGAAGAGGTAGAGAATACAGTAAATAAACATAGAATAAATTAAAAATTTACAAATTCACTGCACCTTGTTTCTGACTAAGACTTTTTGTTATATTGCATATTGATTTTTTCTAACCTGCAGAACCAAGAAAATTATTTAATACTACATTACTGCACAACTTCATGACAGTGTATTGTCATACAGATAACGCTGCACATCGTCAATCGAGTCAAATAATGCATAATTTGCTATGCACTGTACCACACTAACAAACATTTAGTTTTTACTGATGTAAATAACTCTACATTTTCTTACCTTGGCCATAATAGCAGCATAGGACTTATAGAGACTGTCATTTCCATGCTTACTGTGAACAAGGAAAAGAAATGAGACGGTATTACTGTATGTCCAGTTATGGACAGATGCAGCATTCTGGAAACACCTGGTCAGTTGATTACATTGTTGAATGCTGCAATGCATCAAAACACTGCAGTATTTAGACACAGAATGCAACCACTTTACGTAGTATGTTACAAAATATATACTATTTGCAAACATTTCTGCAGGGTGGGCCTAGCTCTGAGGTCCAGAAAGAACGGAAAAGAGAATGATAGCGACAGATGTCGCACAAAAGAAAATCACGCTTCTGGCCAGCTTAGTATTGACGTTCCTAGTGATGGGTTTGACCAGTAATAAAAGAAGACTGGATTTTTTTTACTGCATGTGATCTTTTATAACGACCACACACACCTGCTTTCCGTCAGAGCGCTTCGACCGAAGAGTGTAATGAGTTGGAGAAGGGGATCGATTGGTTTGGCACCTTCTTCCGCATCCTTTTCTTCCCCTTTGTCACCTCCACACAGCTTCATCACTCCCCCCTTCTGCAATCCAGAGATTGAGAGAGTAAAGCAACTACCGTGTGGCTGTAAATAGTGTCACACGCTGACCATCCACAGCCCCTCGAGCTGACTAAAGTTTACACACTGCAGGTTTGCTTTCTTGCAAGCACACACAAACATACAGTGCATGACCATGTTAATATGCACAAAGAAAGAGAGCATAATATTTGAACTTAGAAGATCTGCCTCACAGAAACATACTCAAAAAGTCTTGATGTTTTAATGTTTTCAATAAAATTTTAAATGTTTTAAGTGTTAATAAGATGAAAACATAATAATGCATGCAAAATGTCACATCCCACCATCAACTTGACAACAGTCTGCTCTATAGCCAACATGTACTGAATCCTTCTGCCATTGCTGCCTAAAGTTTGTACAATATGTTCTTCTAACCAGAATGTGTAGTGTGTTCACCCTGAAAACCCAGCAAAATAAAGGATACTCAAATATACATATTCTATTTACTTGGGTGTATGTGGTGCTGAGAAGGCTCTAATGTTAGAATAGAAAAAAAACAAAAAGACAAATTTCTTCATGCTTCAAAAACTGGACAGTAACAGTGGCTTCCCAAATACATGGTTTGGCTGACAACAATTTGCATAATACTATACGCAGTTATTGAATAAGTATTAAGAGCAACAACGTAGATGGAATTTGTATGCAACTCAACAGTTTCAGGCTAATTTTAGGCCAAAAAAGAGTCATATATGCATAATATGTGTGTTATTAGTAAAATCTTTCATATTCCAAGAGCAGTCTATGGTATTATAGGTAAAAAACAACATAAGGCTTTTGTTTATTTAATTTAAATGAGTAAAAATTTACGATAGATTTCCTGGACAAGAACTCAGTGTGACTGAATTTAATGTTTCCTATCTATAAACAATTCAAAATATAAGACTGTTTTGTTTGTATATATTACAGAAATGTTTTGACTGATTCCAACACAGCTTCCTTTTAGACTCACAGCTAAATCCTCCACAAGCATCTCCTCGAAGCTGTAGTCCTCAGTTAATATCCAGGACTTATTGTAGCCTTGGAGGAACAGGTTGACAGCTCGGTGCCTAGAGAAGAAGGAAACAACAAGAGATTTGCCTCATTGAAAAAATGCAAATAGAACACTAAAAAAAAAAACGGGGAGCACAGGCGAAAATTATAAAATTTTAAAAGAACTCTCATTAGATCCATTATTTCCTTCATCAAGGGCTCTTGTAAATATCCAAGGTGATGGATGCTATCTCCACCAGAGAGCAAAGAGCGCTATCACTACAGCCATAATTCACAAGGTACAAACACCAAAATAATATTCCTATATCACCTGCAAAGCACACAGAGCCACATGGTTTTCATATGCTAATGGTAGTTCCCTTTGGACCTGACATGGCTGTATGTGGCTCTGAAGCCTAATTAGGTTTTACATTACCTCTCCATCACAGTGGCACCTTCCACACTGGGCAGAGCTATGATTTACACACCCATAAAAGTCTGTGGTTGCATGGCGTTACTCTACAAATTCATACAGCATATTTGCTGTTCTATGGACTGGACTTTAAAAAAAGGCTAAAGAAAGGAATCTGACACTTGACTCCAAAACAGTATCACTCAAGACTAACTTTACCCTTCACTGTATTATATTTCCTACCTCCTTCTCACTTTTGAAGTTAAAATTTGAATTAATCCTTTCAGAAGCTCTGACAGCACTAGTCACAAAAAAGAGAAAATAAAACCTCCAAGACTATAATTAATATCATCTTCCTCTGTCAAGGCTTATGTAGTGAAAAATATTCTCTAATACTTAATAAGTAATTAAACTGACAATTAAGAGCAATTTTGTGGGTGCAAAGCATTTGTGTATACTGAGGTGTTTTTACCTGGGTAGATTGTACAGGGGAGTCATCCTTAGGCAGGCCACGACTGCACGTTTCCTCTGTTTGGACAAGACTTTGTGCCATGTAGGTTTTTTACTTCTCTGCGGGTGTTCCACCTGAACACAAAACCAGAGACATCTAAATTAGTATTATTATTATTCACATGCTAGTGGATAGAAATTAGCTTTTAGAAGTGATTTAAATTAACATCCTGATTTGGTGAGTTCCTTTGGCAGCTCATTACAGAGTTTCGGTGAACAGGCATCAAGGGCACAGTCTTCCCCTCTCATCTTAAATGTAAGCACTGGATAAGCAAGCAGGTTTTCACTTGTGGACCTTAGGCTCATATATGGCTTAATCTGCATGTGCAAGCTTTTTGGACCAACAAAAACAACCTCAGTTTTGTCAGAATTTAACAAAAAAAAAGGTATTCAGTCCTTCAAGTCAACATTTAACAAGACAGGGGAGACCAGAGGTATTATTGGGCTGTATTAAAAACAACAGCTCTTGGAAATTACTCTAAAGTGCAGCTCTGTGCTACTTGTACTTAAAGATAAAAAACATGTCCATAAAAGATAATCCTCTCGGCAGAACTGAAAGATGAAAAAGACACCTCAGCAACACAAACTCCCACCAGGGGAGTCTTCACTTTACTGAACAAACACAGTTCTCTGCATGTGGATGTGCTCAATGTCCTGGTATTTACAGTGGACAAGAAGGCAAAGAAAGGGGACTCTGCTCAGAGTCAATCAGGGACTTTTTCCTATAGAACAGAATAAGTCACCTGGTTCAGGTAATAAAGGACTCGACCAATTTCCAGAATCCTGTCCACAGTCCTTTGTGCATCATCGATGGCCCTAAGGTGCGTGGGATGTTCTGCAAGGATCTCCTGCCACAAGCTATGTGACGCCTATAAAAACAAAATAATAAAAAAAAGACATATTATTTTCTTTTGTACCAAGATGCTGGTCCAGTATTTTAACCCTTTCGTTGAAATATTTTACAAGGATGCTGAAAAAGGTCCTTAATTCAGCAAAATAAGGTTTATTGTAATGAGAAAAAAAGAAGTAGTAAGCACCTTTAACACAGCAAAATGCATAAAAGAATAACTGAATAGGATTAGTGGGTGAATAAACATGATTGAGGAATCAAGTTGTCCTGAATCGTGTTTTCTCTATTGCTTTTAATTTCCTTGGTTGAATTATCATACAATGAACAACAATGAAGTCTGACTGGCCACCATTTCACAGCAAAAAAAAAAAAAATACACCAACAAAGGAGGGTTCAAGGGCTATGCAAAAATAGGATCAATTTTCTTTTTAAAAAGTTTGCTTATGCTAATGACAAATTTGAAATTTTCATCACTGACTTATGAATAAACATAGTTATCTCTGACTTATGAATAAGGAAATGCTGCATGCATATTTCATACAGTGTGGTGAGTATGTCACATTCATGTCTCTGATGAACAATGAGTCTTTGACTGAGATTATTAAAAATACAGCTTTGGATTTTACAGGCTACGAGAGCATTCTCCATTTTAATTTATCAGACACTTGTTGCACAAATTAAAAGTTACATGTACTCGAGCATGTCAGTGAATATGCAGAATGTCTACAGAACGCATAAAAGATATGCACTGTATTTGTTCTCTAAGGACAGACCAAAAGAGGAAATCAAACAACCACTATGCAAGTCAAAGAAGTAACCCTCAATAATATTCTGTAACACAGAGGTATGTATTTATACTTCTATTTAAATGAAAATACTTGGTCACATACTGTACAGTTGTTTATAACATCCAATGTAGAGACAACCCTTACCTGACTCTGAAGTTGTATGAGGCAATTGAAAATATGCTCTCGAATCTCATCTTCAGTATTCTTCTGTGGAAAGCAATGAATTGCCAATATTAAATATTCTTGGCAGCAAAATGTGTATGTGCTTTGTAGTGTGCAGTGAATATCAAACATCCAAGAGAAGTAACATCAATTTGAAGGGAGAGTGTCTTTAGTATTGATATTGTTCATATTTCCAACTGACCTGAGAGAAGCTGTTCTTAGCCAACATGATCAGGCTCTGGTCGCTTGGAAAACAAACCCTGAGTCCCACAGGTACCAGCCTCTTTACAGCAGCCAAAATGAGAGAGGTTTGTGTGGAATAGCGATCCCCCTTCCGCTTTATCCTCCTCTTGTCATGGTCAAACTGAATATTGGAAAGCCATGAAGGTAATTAACTTTTTGACAGTTGCAATATTTTTGTGATTTCCATACAACTGTTGTAGCAGATACAGTTCTTGCCTATCACTGCATGCATAATCATGAGATGAAATTATAAATATGGCTGACCTTGGACATTTTGTCACTGTTGACTAAGAAAGCCAAGTTGTTGATTTCATTCTGAACCACATAATTCTGCTCCTCCCATTTGAAATTCTGTTGTAGAAAACACAGGTGAAAAAATTGTACATGGTTTTTGTGGTCCAATATTTACCTGTATAGTGCTGACGTGAAAAGAATAATTTAAAAACATTATGTGTCATTCTCACATGAGATTTGGCCCAGAACATAAAGACCTCTGCCACCATGCTGAACAGCTGCTCAGCCTCCGGGTTCGGCTCTTTCAGCCATCTGGCTCTGAAACAAGACAGAACAAAACACATTAACATCACAGAGTTTACTACTGTAAAGTTAAACACAGGACTTAAGTAAGAACTAAGATAAGCATGTAATGAAATAAGATTTGTTCTTTTTATGCCTTCAAAAAATGTGTTATTTTTCTTTATTTTGTACTGTTACAATTTACCAGTGGCTGTTGAAATCAATCCTTGAGGTGTTTTATCATCCTGACAAATATTAAAATAGGACATTTGGGGCTCAAAAGGTTTTTAAGGGACTTTCTGTGGAGTTTGTGTCCATATAAAATATAGAAAAACAAGTTCCACTTTCAACTGAGCCTATAAACACTTTAAGTTACTACTGGAGTTTCTGGCCTCAGAACATGAGCTTACTTCTTCACACCTAAGTTCCATTGGTTGATGCCCTACCGATTAGAATCCACAAAAGGGATGAGGAGGGGATAGAAGGCATAGAGGTCTCTGGCCAGCACAGAAAACTTCTCCTGTATCTGCAGCTCTGCTTCAGAGGTACAACACCCCTCTGCTTTCATCTGTTCCTCCTCTAGCGACACACATTCCACTCTCTTTCTCAGCTTCTCCATCAGTGGCAGGAAGTGGCTCTTTAACAGCTCAGTGCGGGCTTTGCATAGGATGGGCTGAGAGAATACTGACAGATATGAACGACAGATGTTAAGAGCATTTGCTACTGATGTGAAATAAATATATATTCACAACACTTGTGCAGGACTGTGCATGACCACAATACCTGCCAGCTGTTTCATCCAGTCAGCCTGGCTAGCACCCACATGGTTGTGGATGATATGGAGGATGTGGCCAAGTAGGTCACTAGCATGCTGAGGAATGACACAGGTGCAGATGGAGCTGCTTAGGTGGCCCTCGGGGCCACAGTGGCACCAATGGGAAATGTAGCTGCACAACATGGGCAAGGTGACCTCTGTGACATGGATGTAGTGGGTCTGGCGAGCTCCAGCACCAGCACCTGCCAACTCCTCCACTTCCCAGAGTGCCTGTCCCAGAGAGGGCAGGAGAGGACACATGTCCTCCACCTGATCTGGTAGTCCCTGGTCTGACAGAGGTAAAAGTCATTGAATGTGCCCAAGAATTATTGGACAAATCTGAAAAGTATCAGTGTGCATGCACTGTGTTTATTACCTTTTTTCTCAGTTGCAGTCATGGTATTGTAGATGGAGTGAGGGTTATTTTGGTTTAGCATGGGCTCCAGGAAGCATACTGGAAAAGCCCCAGTTAGGGCTGCCAAACAAGCACCTGCTGCTGACCTATACCTGTATGGAAATGCAGTGTTAGAACATGGAAAAGGGCATGACTGACTGATGTTCAAATTAAATTCTTATCAAATTCTTAAGGTGAGATCATGAATTGTAAGTGTAGTACAAAAAAGCTGTTTAGTAAACTTTTATGGAAGATGTACAATTTGTTAAATAAAAGTTGTAAAGAAAACAAGCAAACACATATTAAATGCTTAGCAGTAGCAAAGTAGCAATATAAGAAATACCTGTCCATGTAAATGCTGCTACTGGTTCCAAGAGAGTAGAGACTGTTCAAGATCCTGTAACAGGACACCTGAATACCACCAACTGGAAAGACAAGGTAAGACTTAAACATGACATCCTTCTCTGTTTTCTCTCAGAAACAGCCAATGACACCAAGTACGAAAGCTGATAGCATTCAATCACTCAGAGATGGACTAGCTGGATGCCTGCTGATTCAGTTAATTAATGATTCGTGGAAGGTCAGGATATTAGTGAGGGAGACAATATGGTCCTGCTGTTCTGTGGCCATGACTAAGACACTTAATGAGAGCTTGTTTCAAAGATGTGGAAGGTAAGGAGTTGAGGGGAGGGAGTCCCTGAGTGATTTCCCAGCTGTTCCTCCAACTCCTAAGCATATGGAAGTAAACAAATGAGACTACTTAAAATGCACATGGCATCTGTATGTTTACTATGGTGACATGATAAGGAAGCTATCTCAACAAGTTACATTTGTAACTGTGTGTTTTAGGGATTGAACAACAATATGACACATTCCTCCTTCACCAAGGCCTTCACAAAATTATCCCTTACCCAGGAGATCAAGTCCATAGTTTTGGTTGCCAAGATGACGGAAGAGAGAAGTGAGAGTGGGGATCAGAATGGAGATGGTGTAGTTGAGAATCTTGAGTACTCCTCTGGTCAGTTGATTCTTACTCTGAGGCAAGCAGACCAAAGTCTCAGAAAGCTTTTCCACAGTCATCTCCAAATCAGCTGCAGCTGCCTCGAAATATGAATGCAGAGATGTGTAGATAGACTCTGGGGCTGACTTCACCAATGTCCTAGAATGAGGGGTTGACCAAAAAAATAAAAACACAATTTCTTTGATTTGCAAACATTTCTTAATATGCAGTACATGCAATTGAAAAAGTATTGACAGACTTGTTTTCTACAAAAATAGATATTGTAAAAGGAACACTATTAATGAAAAGTGTTGAATATTACTCTTAGCTGGCTATAATAAATGGACTAAATCAGTTGCTAATCTGTCCATCAGACAAGTCTAAATGGCATCAATCTCTTCTGAGCCAAAAATCGTACTAGCGTCATGCTTCAGAGGCATTGTCCTGAGGGAGTAAAAGTGATATCAGCCACAATTAGATAGCATCAGTGTATCAGTGGCTCAATTACACCAGTCATCTCATCCTTAGACATGGTGGTGCAACACTGATGTGACTGCAGGCAGAGCGAGAAGATCGATTTAAGCAGAGTGTGACAGTAGTGCCATCTAGCTACCTGGCATCAAGGGCTTGAGCCAGAACATGAAGGCAACTTGCAACCGAAGAGGCTTCATTTCCTGAGGAAATACGTGTACACACCGTATTTAAATTATGAGCATAAACACACCGGGAAAACAAATGCAACAAAAGAACAAACATAACAAAACACGAGTTAGATGATCTTAACAATTACGTTGTAATTGAAGCACACACAAAAAATCGAATAATAAATAGACACAATTGTGGACAACCAAAGATCAACCCAAGCAAGTGACGAACAAAAGAACAAGTAGAATAAATTAATGTCTGAATAAGCTTCATTTCCACACCTTCCTTACCAAAGACTGAGATCCTGTGTCTTACTAGAGCTGCAAGCTTACAAAAGAGGCTGGATGTGAGCAGAAAATACAAGTGAAATAATGAGGAGAGAGGAGAGGGAAAGTAATTGCAGGACACAAAATCAGAAGTAATGACAGCACAGAATGATGAGGCTTAGTTTTTTTTATAAAATGTAAAACTGTTCATTTATCATGCAAAACAAGGGACTCAGAACAATCTGACGTACAAGAACATAAACAATGTAAATAAATTACGAAAAAGGAGTATGTTTTGTTTGGCATGACACATACCACGCAACCAGTTCCTTTTCCTTTTTTGATGCATGGCTTTTATTATCAGTTGAGGAGAGAGAAGTGGACAGGAAATACAGATGATGGATTTTCATATATTGTTCCAAAAGAGGAAGGATAACCTGATGAAAGAAGTAACAAACAAAGGTCACTTTATAAACCAGCATGTATTACCTACATTCCCCTTAAATTTCCAAAATAGCTTCAAAGGTTAATTAAAAAATAATGCTACATTTGACAACATCACAAACATAGTGTCTGTGCTCATCCCACTGCTTCATTAAAGCTATATAACACTCACAACACTTGCTGAGAGGAATAATTCTAACTGATTTTTTTTATGCACCGAGCACCATTAGATCAAATATACGGTAGAACTCTTGCTCAACACTTCGATTCCCCAGTTCAGCTTGAAAGTTCGAACTCAGTTGGTCATGACTAGAATTTTTCTTAAAGTTCCCAGACATTGTGCTTTGCCTGCTACCTCTTTAACATGAATTCAATGATGAACCCAACATGAAGCACTGCCAATTCACAGACAGATGAACAGCCAGACAGACACAGGCGTACGTGGCCATGTAAGAGTGCGGTTGAGTGGGAGGAACGGGGTGTAGAGATGTGAGGCTTCACTGTTCACGGTCTTGGCTGACTGGGTCTGACTCAGGGGGTCCCATCAATGAAAAATAAACCCTTTTTATTCGCTGCCTCCTTAGAGGCAGAGCAGTGTGGGAAGCTTTAATCAATGTCCTGATGGCAATCGACACGCCCACATGGATTTCCAAAATGGTTAAATAAATTACACAGCCACAACGGGTTTTACTTAGAGGGGTTGCCCATGGCAACCATTCAACAAAACTAATTAGTTGACGTAAATGAAATAAGAAAAAAGGGAAATGAGAAGAAATAAAATGGCACTGGTAAAATGAAATTGGAAAGAGGCTAAATCAATGTCAGAGATTTCTTATCGGAGGGTAGACTTCGACTGTGTGCAGACATGTATTTCAGCTGAGGCAAACCTTGTGAAAAAACATTATTGGTTGCTGGTGTGGAGCCTTCTCTCCTTTAGGCATCTGTCCTCTGGCTTGCATCACTTCTGGAAAGAAAAACACTGATTATTCAACCATATGCAATCAAACACTAAAATGTGTTATTACTATGAAGTATATGTATTGTATAATACATAACAAATGTGTTTCTACATAACATTCACATACAAAAGTCCAGCTTGGAGAAGAATGGGTAGAATGGGTATTAAATATCCTATGATAGTACTAATCTAAGCTACCTGGGGCAGACTACCTGACAGTAGACTTAAGTGGCTGTAATCAGTATTCAAAAAATAATTTGAGAAGACTCAAGGTCCACTTACAAGGCCTACTGATGTTTAAATCCTTACAGTATCACTCTAAGTACGCATGTGTTTGTGGTTTGCAAAAGTCTTGCATGTGTTTTTATTTTTTATCTACTATTTTTTGTCATTGCACTTATATACACTATTATTTTACCAAGTTTCAGCACATTCTCCTGGGCCTCCTCAGTGTGAGACAGCAGTCGCTGAAGCAGAGTGTAGCCAAAGCAGCTGGCCATAGCTGGAAAGTCCATTTCCACTGTCTTTCGATCCCTAGAGAGTGAAATCAAATTAAAAAAACACAGTGTAATCTGAACTACGTATTTTATTGCAAAAATTTCAAAGCAATGTTGCAACAGGAAGACAAAGAGGCAATGCAATTATCCCATTCAGTGGTGATGTATTTCAGGTGTGACCTGTACTAGAGGTTATTACAAAAAGAGACTGGGTTGTGATTGTTATGATGCCTTCTAAACAATGTTAAGATAGCAATATCCCCATGACCTGAAAATGGAGCACCTTATTGCTTTCAAACTAATACATACTGTATCACACTGACATTGTACAATTATGATCTTATTCTTTACTCACCTCCACACAGTATAACCATTGAGCTGAAGGAACTTGAGGACATCTTGTGCTCTTTCTCTGAATTTGGTCTTCTCCTTGGCAGTCAGTGTATCATAGGGTACAAGCATTGAATGGCCACCCCCTCCTGAGAGTAAAAATGGGTCAAATGGGGCAATTTTGTTTGCTGTTCTGAGAGGAGGGGAGGGGAGGGGAGAGGACAGGAGAAGAGAGCAAAATAATAGAAAGTAGTTGTTGTCACCTTTACTCTCCAGTTCTAATTTCTTCTTCTTAGCCCAGCAATTGTGGTAGTTTTCTGCCAACTGTTCAGCCATGGCCTAAAGAAAAGAAAACAAAGAAAAAAAGAGCATTAATGTAAGTCACTGGCAAAATTGCATAATATAACAACTCTCAAAACAAATGCGCAATACTTGTTTACATGCAAGAAAATATTATTTGAATTGGGGTACTACACAATGTGAATACATCTTTGCTTTACACAAAAAAGTAACATAAGTCAATAAAAATCAAATTTTTGCCATAATTTAACATTGTACACAGAATTTTATAACTTACATACTGGTCCCATGATAAGGTGATGCTGCTCATGTCCATAGGTTTGGGGCTAAAAGTTGATGCTCCTTCAAAAGACAGCTAGTGCAGACAACAAATATCTGGTTACTTAAAAGAAAAAAACACTAGCTCTGAATATGACTACTTTTAGAAGAACAAATATGTTCAGTTCCCAAAGGCTAAGTGAATGTGGTCTATGAGTGCATTTACCTGTCCAGACTGAGAGACCTTGGGTGCACAGGCATATATGCCAAATGCATCCCCAGCTTTAGTTCTCTCAATGGTCCAGCCAAAGGCCAGCATACACTTCACTGTCTCTTTAATGGCCCAGCGGTATGCATCCTTCTCCTGGAAACCCCCCAAATATATATAAACTGTCATCTCAAACTGAACTTAGTAGTTCATCAAAGGACAGCAGAAGAGCAAAACTTGCTTGAACTATGTTGCCATTTCAAAAACTTGGAACAAACTGTGCCCACTCAACGTGGCAAGTTTTGTAATGAAGGCAGTGGGATAACAATTCAAGAACCACAAACTGAAGCATTTTAATCTTTCATACTACATACACCACATTTGGTATGCAAGTGCCTCTGGGATCCGTCAGTTCACCACTTTCATTATTGAAGAACATTTGTACACACACTATAAAAAAATGACTCTTCACTCTACCTTCTCAGCCAGAGCCCTGTATGGCTTGAGGAGAGGGTGAACCTTGGTATTCTCACAAAGCTGCTCCCCATGAACCCAGCCGTTGGCAAACTGACAGCAATAATACAGAGATTCACTAAAAATCATGTATTAGGAAGTATGAAGACATCAACATATTAACTCAAGCACAGCACACAGACTTATGTTTGGCATTGTCACAGAGAGAAATTGTCTCGAGATGTATTCTTAAGTGGTTTAGTCTAGGCCAGGACAGCAGTTATCAACTCTACTCTGTCAACATTCAGATGTAAAGTATAATTACAGAGACATTACCTTGTCTAGTGACCACTTCTCATGAGTATGCTCTGCATACTTGTTAACTACAAGTTCGAGTCTCTCTGGCACTGACACACTAGTACAGGGAGAGAAATACAAGATGATTTTTCCTTATAGCACAGTAACACATCTGATTGCAACTGCACATTATTGTTCATATTTACATTTCTTTGAACATGGTACTCTGTGTCAAAGCTAATTCTTCCTACCAAATAAGAGCTTACTGCTCTTTTAGCAGTACAGAAAATTTTCAAGATATACACACAAAACACAGTATTTTCTTGTCAATAACTGATCAATAAAAAACTCCCTGGTCAGTTTTCTACCTGGAGGTTTCTACAGGTTGGGGGTCAAAGTGTCCGTCTGTGTCCACTAAGTTTTTTCTCTCCATCTGAGAAAGACAGCTTGGGTCCATGTGGTCAGGAGGCAGGGCTTTGGCCACAGCAGCCAGACACTGCACACACAGCCTAAATAACTGAGGTTCATAAGGCTTCAAAGTTGGAGATGGAAGGGGGTGTTGGACACAAAGTAAGGAAAGAAAGGAAGAAAAGACAGCATACAATAAGGGTAAGACTGAGGAAGATGGACAGTTACATCAGACAAAAAAGTAAAAATGTAGAGAGAACAAAATGTAGGACTATTCAATGGATTTCAAAGTCTAATGGATCCCGCCTGTCATCTTACTCCAAAATCTGTGAAACTTGGAGAAATTGTCTCTATCCTTCACAGTCTGTGTAGGTCTTTGTACGTCGCGGCCATTCATTTTCTTCGTTCACATTATTCTGACTGCCATAAAAGGAAACAGCACTTGGGAGATCAGGTTAAGTCAGGACATTTAGGAACTATCTTTATATGAACTGCATTAACTCAGTTACACAGACACCCCTGTAAAAAGCTGGTCAGTGATCATCCGATTTCTTTCAGCCTACTTTTACTTCTGTTCGAATAATGTTTGGCATATTGCAGAACTGACATTCAGTTGCAGATTTGCAATTGCAGACCGAGCGATCAGTTTATTTAATTCAAATTATCACTTTAATTATTTTGAAAATAAACATATAAACACATACCCCACTGCAAAAATACTTCTTTCTATGAAGTCTGTTCAATTCACATATGCAAAAACATGTCATGTAAGTGGTAAGTGGTTAAGAAATCCCATTTCTCAAACTGAAATTTAAATGACAAGTTTCAGTTGCAGCAAAAGGGCAATAACAATGTTTTTTTGCATGTAAATGCAAGTTAGGGGACAAACAATGTAATCCCTTGTGCAGTCCTTAACATACACTACAATTGAGATATCTTTAAGGGTTTAACAAAAATATTGCATTACCAGTTTAGAAATAACAGCCCGATTTCTGTAGTCTGTTTATTTTCACAGGCTCAAAAGTAATTTGACAACCTATTGCGGAGGCATAAAGAAGCAAAATAACACAAATTGTGTCACTTTCCAAAAAACTATGGTTCTGACGGTGTACTGTATCCCACAATGTATTAACGATATTTCGTACTAGTTAAAAATTCAGCAGCTATCAAATTTTGCTTACATAGCCAGTTTTCTTTTATACAGTTTGACTCCAGCATGTTTCCACCTTAGGTTCTGCTATAGCCAAACTACAATAAGTATAATAAAAAGGTCAATTGAAAACAGAACAGTGCAACGAGACTGCAGTCCATACATTTAGTTGTTCTATGTACTGTGGGCTCAGCTTGTGCTGTTAATGTGTTTGATGAGGGTCACATGAAGCTGGAATGACCTCATGAACTTATTTCTTTGATGTTTTCCCGTTCTGAATCACTCAGGCAAGTGTTTGTTAGAGATATTTTGGTGCGTGCTAAAAGTGAACTGAGAGAAGATTGACTTGTTGATTCCGTCTCTCACATTTCCAACAAGTCTGCTCAGGAGTGGGAGGTTTCATACCATGATATGAAAAATTTACACTTAATCTCAAATGTGGTACATCTCCCTCCACTCAGGTTCTTGCAGCACATTTGAAGGAGAACATCAAAAATGCATTTTGCCATTTCTCCTGAAATAGACTTTGAGGAGGATGGAATAAGAAGAGGTGAGAAATCAATGGGAGGATTACTGTCAAGAAAACAGACACTTTCTTTCATTTCCTGCTACCACTTTGGTGCTGGAGGAAAATTATATTCCAATTTTAAAGGATGTTAGCATCATATCAAGATTCAGACAGGTATTCAGCGTGGCTTACCTTCTTAGCCACGGCCTTAAACACCCCCCAGAACAACTTTCTAGACAAGTGCAGTTCTTCTTCAGAGGCCAAACTCTGGTCACCCTGCCCGGCAGATTGGGAGTAGTACCTGCACCTCTGCTCATAGTGACTGGTGAGTAGCTGGTACATTTAAGTAATAATCAGTCAACAAAGTTAACATTTTTGGACTGCAGTTTTAATATATATTCATCTATACTTGGTAAACAGCAATTTATGTGTCTACCTTCAGTGACATTTTGCTGTCGTCTGAGAGATGGAGAACATCAAACACAAGCCGTCGGAGAAGAGGCTGCATCATGGATGGTTGGAGTTTACTGAGGACACCCAATGGGTGCAGAATTAGTCACAGAAGCAGTTACACTTCACATCCAACAAAACCACAAACACACGCGCACACACACACACACACACACACACAAAGAATGTTTTGACTGATTATCACATCTTGGAAGAATGACACATATTATTCAGCAGATGCCATGGGCAAGATGTTAATTAATTTGTTAGTATGTTGATTAAATTTGGTAAATTATGTCTGAATTGGGAAAAACAGGCTTCACAGTGATTCATTAAATATAATGAGTGGGAATAAGAGTGCACTGTTGTGTCTGGATCAGTTAATTTGTTGGAGTTTCTAATTTGTCTTGTCAACATAAGATTTTGTCAAACAGCAGAATGAGAATGAGTTCAGTAGATTTAGGAAAGTAAGAGTAAATCATGAATTAAGAGCAAAATACAGATAATGCAGCAACCAAAAACAACACTGTATCACAAAGATTTGCTCTGATAGTGGGTTCCATTTTGGACGTTGTTGTAAATAAATGTGGTGGACCAAACAACTGCAAAAAAAAAGTATTTGAACAATTCTCAAAGGAGAAACAACATATCCCTTGTTTAAATATCTAACATTTAATACTAAGACAGCTGGAGAAGTACAAACACTTGTCTCCTACAGCGTTACGCTATGCTAAGTTAAAGTGTTATTCTGTGACATATCAGTTTCTGGGACGCGATGCCCTTGAACTCTAACACTATTCATTGATCCATCACACTAGTTAAAGACCTTACCTGCACAAAGCCAACAAACAATCTTCAGTCGTGTCTCTCTGAGCCTTGGTCAAGCTAAGAGCCCTTGAGAGGTGGTAGATTGCCTGGAGGAGAGAATCTACCAGCATGATATGATCTTCTAAGCCAAGGAAGAGAGATGAACACTTGGTAAGCAGGGGAAGAACGGCTGTGCACAAGTATCTATTGAGTGCCAGAGCCATATCAGTGGATCCAAAGTCTGCCTGCAATGGAAAAAAAGATTGTATTTCAAACAGGAGATACAGTTAAAATAAATTTACAGGGACCACAAAGAGGAATTTCCCCATATTAGATATACATTATGCATATTTAATACATACACATTTAGAAAATTGAAAACATTACTTTAATACTTTTGTGAAGATAAGCTGAAGCTGCAGTTGATCACTACTGCCATAGAAGGATATTTCAACAATCATAGTAATGTTATAACATAGTTTAGATGAAGCTAGGGACACGGAGAGAAGCAGGTGGATATTTTTCATTGGTTCCTGAGCACCGCTTCGATCAATTCCCCAGTCACCAGTCACTCTTGCAATCTTACGCTGAATCTCTCAAGCAGGTGAGGTCAATAAAAAAAAGAAACAAACGTGCTTACAGTGTCAAGCGAGACAGCTGCCTGAAGGTCATGCAGAAAACCAACTTCTAGAAGGTGAAGAAGAAAACTCTGGTCCTCAATGCCATAAACCCGATCCAGGAACAGAACCATAGCTGCCTTGTGGTCTGGGCAGAACACTGTAGACAGGTCAGGCTCAACCAACTGACCATCTAGACAAACAAAAGGAAAGTTTAGGTCCTATGACCAAAATCATATTAATCTATAATGGATTGTACATCTGTGTGTGATATGTGGATCCATCTCTCTGTGTGAGACAGTGATTTAGAGCTTTCATGTGTAATCTCTTGTGGATGCCTGAAACAGACTCCACCATTTCTCTACTGTAGCGACAATAACAGAGAAAAAGGAGCACTTTTATTAAAGAACAAAGCCTCAGAGGGCAAATGCTTTATACAAACTGAATTTATTGCAGTGAAGAAATATCAGCTGATTTGTAACATTTAACCTTTTGACACTGAAGGGATTTGAAACGAGATGCTGATGACTCCCTCAAGATCCTGAATAGGGATGAGTGATCTGAGAATGGCCCTGATGCGGATGGCTTCTCCTTTGCCTCCTTGAATCAGCTGGATTACAATTCAGGAAAAAAAAAACATTGGTCAGCCATTTACAGTTAAATAAAAATAATAAGACAGAACAGTGGAGAAATTAGAGAGGATCTGATATTTACAGTGTTACATACATACAGGGAAATATATTCTATCTTCAGTGTTACAGCATATACTAACTAAATAAAATATCACGGACATCTTCCTAATGCTGAGTTGTATTCTATTAACAATTCTGTTTTTTAACCAAAATCAAAATGTCTTTTATTTACCATAATTTCTGTAGCATCTTCATAATCTTTGAAATATTGTCATGCATTTTATGTTAATGAAATCTCAACTGCCTTTGTGTTAAAATAAGAATAATATACAATATTAAATATATCTCTTTTCTCGTTCTGACCTATTCTTTAAACAGGAGCTTGCAGACTCTTTTCATTTGACTTTCTTCTTTAAGACATCAATGACTATTGATAGGTAAAGGCTGCTGAAAAGTGAGAAAAAAACAAAACACTTACATGCATCTCTGGAGCACAGCGCCCCAGCAAGTCAATAAGGGCAGAATAGAAGGTCATGATGGCGTGCCCCATGTGAATGAGGTCATCATCACTGTCTTGAACAACATCTCTGTTACAGAAAACAATCACAACAGTCAAGCAAGTCATGACCTATATAACCTATATAACCATCAAGGATTTTAAACAGAATGAAGCAACTGACTATCCCTAAACAAAGAAGCTTACCTGTGCTGTGTAGTCACAAGATAGCTTTTCATACACTGGACTTTGTGTGTGCATATGTGTGTGTGTGTCTTTTTATATCAACTATAGAACTGGTGTTATCCAATTTAGTTCCAAAAATCGTATTTTTTTTTGTCTGCACATGCGTAATACTGACAGTGTTCTGCTGGACTGGTAAGTGGTGCAAGGTCCGTCCATAGATGGGTCTTCAGAGATCCTGATGGCTTCCTCCATTGCTGCTAGGAGACCATTTCCTCCGTCACCTTGCAATGCTGGACCAAAACACTCAGGCCGGCGAATCAACAATCTCAACACCACATAAGCATTCTCCTCGACACTCTCACCTGTGGTTGGAGAAAGCAGACAAGGTAAAGAAAAAAACCACGGGATTGTGTGCGGAAGATAGGGGTCACCTGTTATGTATTTTTCATGGCTGATACCTATCATTACAAATTAAGAAGACTTTTCTTATATTTTGGAACCAATAAACTGTATAGTTGCTGTAAAAATTACAATCTTTTTGTCAAAATATAGAATAACACATACTCTAACACAAAACCTCATTGAAATTCCTTTGTTTATTTATGTTTTACATTCTGAATTTAAAGATATTTTTTAACATTTATCCTTCAGTGTTGATTGGGTATTACTCATGATGTATAACAAGTCTAATGCTGCAATGTGTGGAATATTGCTCACAACGATAAAATAATCATTACATAGAGAGATAAGCAGCTGCATCAGAACCAAAGTACTGCAATTTATTTTACTACAAAAGCAATACCTATAATATCAGATCTGACAATCAGCCAGGCCAATAATCAGTCAACCCTAAGGGTGAGGGCACTGGACATTTCAAAGAAGCAACATTTTTGATTTTTATTCTATTTCTTCCAAATCTACCAAAAGAAAAAATAGTGAAACACTCTCAGAATTTACAGGATATGAAACTAATCAACTGAGAGCAGAGGGAAATCAAAAGTAATATCTTAATAATAAATACTATTGAATAATATGACACAACTATGTGCATTAGTTTTTTTAGAGGAGAAATGAAGCTGAAATAACTGAGGGGCATGTGGAACATGTGAACAGCCAATGCCATTTGGATGTACTGTCACCACCCTCAAGGGCAATTTGAACAGATGACTTTTGGGCACTGCTTCAGTGTAAGGAAAATCAATAGCAGAGTGAATTGCCTATATTGCAAATAGCTTACTTAATTGGGAGCATCAAACTATGCAGCCTCTTGTACCTTCGTAAATTTGTATTTTGCTCCAGCTCTAGAACAGATATTCTACAAGCCCTCGAAGCAATAAATGCCCTGAATATTTTACAAGTCAGAAGCATAACCAAATACATAAAGAAATAAACAGTGCATTTAGTTTAACAATTAAAAGTGACAGTTTAACACTAAAGGGTGCACTTTAAAACAACTAACTTTTTGTACTGGATATAATTGTATGCAACTTGGATGCAAAATCATTACATTTAGTAGATGTATGTCTATAAAGATCTAAAGCGGAGTTTATATTTTTCAAAAAAAACATCATTAAATGTTCTGTGATGTATGTTATTTATAAATTCTTTAAATTTACCATTGCAGAAAACGGCAAAACGCAGAAAGTCCAGGTAACGTTCGCCCTCCACAGGATTCCATCCAATATCAGAATAGCCTTTTGCCACCAGCATCGAACAGCTCTGGAGACCACAGCCAGCAAGGTACTGAACCACCTAGATAGTGTATTTAATTAGATTATCAGAAACTAAGACACTGCATCTACTAGAAAAACGTTTTTTCATCAAGATGAATGTCTGTTGTCTTTACATTCCTTTCTTAGAAACTGAACTTGTAAATAAGCTTTCAGTTTTTCCTTCTATGTTAGCTATGAAGAGGAGCACGTCATCTGCGCCCTGTTTGATATTACACAGCATTACTGACATTAAAAAGATATTTCAAATATACTCTGACTGCTTTGTTCAAGATTTCACATCAGTTTAGAGACTCTTACTTTCTCCAAGTCAGGTTCCCTCAATGCTAAGGCCAGTTCGTTATTATCCATAACAGATGCTGCTGCCACATCTAGAGGAGTGGCCCCACGCATGGATGGTGAAGCTAAGGGACAAAGGCATAAAAAAAAAAACTAAACATCAGCTCAATCTATAAACAGTGTCACTTACTGGATATTTTCTTAATTATATGGACAGGATACCACCTTCACAAGGTTATTTTAGCCCTAAAATTGGTCTTGTTCACATTAAAAGTGAGCCTGACTAGTTCTTCGTTTCATTAATTTTATGGGAGCAATATTAGCATTCAAGAAACCACTAAAAATACAATGACACGTTAAAACATCTATCTGCGTAATTCAATGTAACAGTGATGCAATCTCTTCTTACTTGGTAAACTGCCTTTAAGAAACCTTCAGTGTTGCACATTTTAAATGTAATGCCATCACTGCAAAAGCACTAGAAACTATGAACTTCAAAACTGCCAGAAAGTTGAATCAACACCTCCCAAAAACCGAGTTATAAGTTTGCCAAGTGGATCCTCCAAAAGTTTCTGTCAGCCCTCCTACATAGATACAATCCAGAGAAGTGACAGAATTTACCGAGCCCAACACTGCTGTTCTCCAATAAGTAGCTGAGGTGGTCAAACAGGGCTCCCTGATTGTGACGACTGATGCGGCAAAAGTAGCACAGGAACCGACAGCAGCTCGCCACCATCTTGGGAAAGGTAATTTCCTAACAGAAGTAAATTCATGGATGGATATAGGAGAGACCAAAATGTGAGGCAACATGTGGAGAATTAATGATTTACAACAGTCTGAACTTGTTTTGTAAACTTTGCCTTTTCTTAACCTCAACCTTTGAGATATGGAATGCCAAGACTGTTTAAATAACCAGCAAATTAAAAAAACATCTGATGACACATTGTCTCAAAAAAATTCAGTTCATTTCTCACCTTTGATTGTCCTTCTCCTAAAACATTGACCATCACCTCCATCACAGTCTCATGCATCCCCAATGCCCTTATTAGGTTGGGGTGTTGGTAGAAAACTTTATTATTCATGATGTCTCTTTACATATTTCAAAAAGACAGACAAAAACTATAAGAATAATTTCCACAACACAGAGTATACTATGATGAATATGTGTCAGAAATTAATCAATACTTGTAATTACACAAGAACACAATGGTCAAGAGATGTCCAGAGAAGCAATTGTTGCACTGAAAATCTCTCCCTACCCTAGTCTTCTGATCATCAGCCTCTCTTCTTCTTTCCCCATCCGGACACTGAGGAGAGAACGGATTTGGCCCAGGGAGGACAAGAGTGCCATGGTATCCTCCACTGAAGACTGGCTGATTGTGTAGGCCTTGCAGAGGGCTTCTCCCATTTGGCCCCCAAGGCCCTGATACTGGCGGTGCAGCAATGAGAAGATGGCCCTAACTAGTTCTGGGTCCTCCATCTCGCTCTCTTGAGCCCAGCGCACCATCGTTTCAGAGATCAGCTTCTTTAGGGACTCTTGAGAAGAACCATACAGTGAGATGTGGTGGCAAAAATAAAGGAATGGAACCCTACAACCCCTTTTTTTCCAATAAAGAATGTATTGATGATATTAGACGTATTTCATGTTATTTTTGTCGAGGTAATTATTCAAACAAAAACATTTGTGAGTCTGTTACAGTAGATGCACTGGTGTAACTCAACATAACATCTCTGATGACAGGTTTATACTTTTCATTTACATAACCACTTTCCCTGACATCTTTAATTACAAAACAGCTGTGCTTGTATATATTACTGACCCTGAAATACTTCTAAAATACCTGTAAGTTGAATGATCCCAGATGCAAATAAAAATGAGACAAAAAAACTAAATAATCTTACACTTACTCTCACTGTTTGATCGACACTCCTCCTTTTCTGTGGGTGTCTTATTAAGTCCAATAACTCTCGCCACTAGACTGCAAAGTCGATCTTTTACAGACATCTCAACATGCTCTTCATCCTCTGAGTCACTGTCCAATTCAAAGCCTGTACAATGACAGCAAAGTAAGATGAGATTTCCTCAGTGGCAATTATGGTAAGTACCTCCTCAGAGTTTTTTTTCACAGTTCCCTGACTCAATGAAAATTAATATTGAATCAATCAAGATGAGCAATGTTCTAACCACAGTGTGTGTTGAGGAGCTGATGGAAGTCCAGCAGGAGCTCTTGGATTTCCACTGGACATGGACAGCTGTCTTGCTGCTCATCCTCTCTGAAGCTCAGCAGCATATTGATCTGTGGACAGGTTTTAGATCAATGCAAAAATATGGACAATATTGTAACAAATGCCAAAGTTACATTGTGAACCGTGATGTTTCAGCATGTTTCTGTGTTATACGCATTTTCTTAGCTCCAGGAACATTGCACAAAATTACAACTCAGTGTTTCTATACTTCCTTTTCCCTTTAGCTAACACTGATAACACCATTTATGTCCACTCAACCTGCTCCTGTGGAGGCAAGCGAAACTCCTTCGTTATGCGAGCAGTGAGGGCGGCAGACATGTTGAGTGCTTGCATGACTTGGTTATAGCGAAACTGTTGGTTCTCCTGCAGTTGGCCCACAAAGTTATCAGAGAAGGCAATCACAGCTTCCACCCTGTGTCGCAACTGGCAGTCACACAGGTAGGATAGCAGATGGCAGAGCTGCACAAAAAAAGAGTAAAATATTCCATTATGAGTCTTTTTAAACTACTTGTACAAATCTAATAACACAGCATCAGAAACAAATCTAAAATTACATCCAATAGAAAGTAAAAAGAAGCATTCATTCACCTCAAGTTTGACAGCTTCTGGAAGCTTCATTTTAAGAAGTCCTTGTTTAACAGTGTCATCTTCTATTTTGTTGCCCCCTTTGCAATCATTTTCATCATCACTAGATTCTTCTTCTTCCTCCTCCTCGTCATCCTCCTCCTCTTTGGCAGTTTCAGTATTTGTAGAGAAAACACCTGGCTCCATCAGTCTAAGAACCTTCCCTAGGTCCTCATCCCCAAATAACCCCATGACCAATAGGCTATAGAACAGTCTTAACGGTGGAACAAGCAGAAGCTCAATATTGCCTCCTGCAGGATCCCTCACAGCCTGACTTACAGCCCAAACTCCAGCAGTCAGCATCTCCACAGTCAAATTTTTCAATACGTCCAGAGGGATTTCTGGGCTGTCTGAGCAGGCTATTTCAACCGTGCCATCTCCGTCCATCCCATCAATTCTGACAAAACAAGGAGATGAAAAATGCATCTGCGGTTTAAGGCAAGGGCTGCGACTTGTGCTGGGAATTCCCTCTGGAGGCTGACTATTCCCTCCATTAACAGCATTAACAGGACTGGGATAGAGGGTGATTTCCCTGGTTTGGTCAGTCATAGGAACAATGTATTCATGGTTCATCATGAGACATGCTGTGCTGTGGCAGCTGAGGTAAACCTGGGGAACAAAAACAATATTTGTTAATTCGATCATTCTCCAAAGGCCAACATTATTATATTTTTTCATAATGCCGACAGGAATAAGCACCTGAGTAAGCAGCTGATAAAAAGCAGAGCGGAGTGGGCCAGGAAGGTGGGGACTCTGAATAGCATGAAACACCTGCGACTGGTCCACGTGACTGCAGAGGGCGTGGCAAACTCGGGTGTTGCCAAGGGCACATAAAGAGCAGTAGAGTAGGAGGGTATGGTGGTAAAATGTCAAAAGGTCATCAAGTTCTGACAGTTCCAAAATGTCAACACACCTAAAAGAAAGTTAGTGGGAGGTAAAGACAAATTTGGTGATGATATTTTTTAAATGATATTATACACAAAACAAGTATGTGCTGCCTTGTGCTTACAGATCACAGTGGAACAGGAAACATGTACGATGATGTATGATACAAACAAGACATACATCATCTCCTGTATACTTTTATTTGAAAGCCCATCTCCAGAAACATTATTAAATTCCGACTCTAACCTGTTTTCATCAGGGATCTGAAGAGTCATGACTTGCAGAGGTTCACAGCACTGGACTCTCCAGCCATGCTGCTCATCTGGACGATCCACTAACACCTTTAGTGGACAGTCTGGTACTCTGGTCCATGAAACAGGGCTGAGATGCTGGACCTGAAACCTTGGAGGGCACTGAGGAGTGGCATTCCTTCTTTGGCTTCGTAGCAAACCTGATGACAGTGGCATCACATTCTGGATTGAGAAGAAAACAAATACAGAGAAATGTTTCATAGATCATTAACCTTTTATCGGCAAAAGAACATGCTGAAAGATAGATTGAAAAACAGGAGTCAACAAAGTGGAATCCTCCAAACACAGAACTTGAAGGTGTTTACTAACGTACCACTCTGCATCGTAAATACTCACTAATCTAATCTGGCCACAACAAATTATCTAAATTTCTTAAAGGGGTTCCGTTTTTCCTAGAAATAATGTTGGCAAGCAGACAAGAATCTTAGAAAAAACATCTTAGACGGATTAATAATTAAATGTTTCATTACCTTGATGCGTCCCAGTTCAAACTGAAACATGTTGCTGGTAGTGGGTTTGACAAACACGGCAGGAAACAGCTTTGTACTTGCCTCCACCTGGTTTGTGGTGAAACAGTTTTATCTTCAGTTTTAAAATGACGTTACTGGCCATAATAACTTTAATAGGTTATAGTTCAGTGTTGAGTTTATTGTATTAAACTCAAAGAACTAGTCAGAGGAAAATACTTCCAATCAGATCAGTCTGGTGTGTGACCTACTTGGTAGAAAGTGGCCATCTCCACTCCACTAGAAGTAAAGGTGAGCAGCCCAGTGGCTGAGTCAATTAAACAGCCAATTTCCAGCCCTGCACTTCTCCGACTCTGAGACAGGCCTGTTGCCTCTCCAGCACACACCATGTAACAGTTACACCGCTTCACACTTTGCAAAAAGATAGGAATATGTTTAATTATCAGTTTCATGCAAATTTGCAGCACACCAGAATAAAAAAATTAAGTTCTTCAGTAGTTCAGTAAACAAATCTCATGATACAGTCTAGTGACTACGGTGTAGGAAAGATAGTCATGACAACATCTCAGACTGCAATTACTATTTAAAATTCTTGTCTCGCATACTAATACTGTAATTTTCTCTGTGCATACTAACCTTTCCTGGACTTTGCCACTGTCATCTCCGAGGGTAACCGTCACAGTGTGGACGCTATCAGGGTCAAATTCTGTGTCATACTCATGAAAGTCAGCAGCCACCCAGCCAACCCACACATTGAGCGGCTCCTGGCCTGGAAGAACCCTCACTGAGTAGTAATACTGAAACAGAGAAGTCAGTTGGTGAGACTGTTTAGTATTTGTAACTTGCATTCTAAATTTTTATTGTGGCCGGTATTTGTATCTACCAGCAAATGCCTGAAGCAAACACCATGTACGTAAGCCTTGCATTCCAATTTGTTTCATTTTTGTGCACTCTGAGGTTGAAGAATGCCCAAATCATTTTACCTTTCCCTTCATTATTTGTGTATATAAATGAGGAAATTTCACAGCACAAAAGTTTTTGTTTTTCTTAAGACTACAGATTTATTTTGTGTAATTACATTGGTATGATGACATAAACCAATAGGAAAATCAAAGTCTTACTCTGGAGCTCTGGATCAGGTGATCATAGTTGTCTTTGTCAACTACAACATCTTCAAGAAGCCGTGCAGATGAGTTGCTGCTGACTAGTCCTGGTTTAGTCCTCTTCAGCATGAACCTTACAGATCAGAAACGCATACTAATTCCTACAAAGCATTTTGTACATGAAAAATGTACTTTCACAGAAATTTACAACAATTTATGCCCTCATAACTTCATTTAAAAAACATGCTTTTGTTATTTTAAATCAAAGCAGACTAGCAAACACAAAAGCTCTGAATAACTGGTGCATTATTATTCCACATTAAGCAAAATGAATGAAGTAAATGTTCATGCCTGTGTGAGTAGTGTTCTATATTTCAAATGGTATACAATTCAAAGCACATGGTCCTAATTTTAGTTTCTCTATAATCTACCGTTGTTTCAATCTTGATGTTTTGTCTTGGCTATGATCCTTATGGTTCAGCTCATCTCTTGAGCCAGCAAAGCTGTGGGCTGACTTCATCAGTACTTCAAAGTCAGAGTCAACCTCCTCTTGCTCTTTCTTTCCTAAAAGGACAACAGGCATTAATTACAGAAGGGCCTTGGGGAGCTTAAGCAGAGCAACTCATCAAGGTCATAATGGTAGAGTACCAGTAATCTAGACAGTAATCGAGACACACATTAATTATTCTATCCAGTGGTTTAATAATTGCTATTTGTTGGATCAGGTGTACTGACAATTGTTGTTTGAGCCTATTGTGAGCTAAACAAGTTCTTACTGTAGCCATTTGTAAAGTTTTCTCTGTGCTTAACTTGAACGTACTATATATAATATCACTTAACCTGGAGAGAGAGAGTTAGAGGCCACGGGAAGCACACCCCCTGCAGGGCTACGGAGGACGGCAGCACATTCAATGGACATGCTGAGCCGGTAAAAGCCCATGTCACTTCCTCCGCCGTGGTGGGCTACCAACCGCTGAGAGACCCTCAGGCTGGATAAGGAATCCTTAAAGCCACTGACTCGAGTGACCTTGAATAAGATATGAAGAAGGATCAGTGTTGTGAATTAACCATTGCTGTTATAAGAAACTCTCTGGGCCGATAAAGGCCTGCATATAAATAAAGGCAGAAAATATTGTATACTACGGTTAAAAATGCACATTACCAAGCTACTGGGGAAATTAAATCTTATAGACAAGGGAACTTACCTGCAAGTTGTGATCATGTGGTAGAATGGAGGTAAACTGAGGTCGTTTCCAGCTCATCCACAGAGCTGGGTCTCTGGCCATGTTGACAGCAAAAGGTTTATAGCCCTCCTGCAGGCCACACACAGTAAAGTACTGCAGAGAGCCCACTTGGCGGCCTAGGTTTAGTCTCCCTACTTGGTTGACCCCAACACTCACTACAGGTAACAGGCCTGGCAAAGACAGAGAAACAAGATGAAAGATAAAGTGATGTAACATACTTGTGTCTTTGATATAGGTTGAACTTCTTCCAAAAAGGGAAAAATCATCTCAGTGTATTATATTTCATTTTAACAGACAGTCTCAGTAGGCAATAAACTGTAGGTCAAAAACTCATCCAGACCATCACTGATATCAAAGTCCTTGGCAGCCAGCTCTGATCCTCTGTCATTAAATAGCACCTCTCCGTTGAGCGTGACCATCATGGTGCGTTCAGTCATGTCCACCAAGCAACCCACCACATCGCCTTTGAGCCACGGACGTCCCAGGAGTTCACCACCCTGATGGTGCCACTGAGCCTGAAAGCAACAATGAGTTAGAAAGTAGAGACAAGTGTAAAAAGCCTTGCACAGAGCAGGTAAAGTAATAGAAAAATCAATGCCATTCAGAGTATTTATTATGTGAGATTATTGTTTACACTGTCATTTCATAACTTAGGTAATCATGTACGATACAAAGCTTTCAATGCATGCCTCCTGTCAGATTAGAGGAAAGAAACATTCAAAATACACAGTTAAGTGTTGTTTTTACTTAAGTTTCTCCATTGTGTATACATGCAATTTGGTATACACTTGACATTACCTTATCTAGATATTTAAACACGAAATTTGAGAAAACTTGTAATACAAAAGAAATATTTGTCTTACTGTAGGTATTTATTTTAAGTGTTTATTTGATTTTTTTAACTACAAATATTGGTTCAAATAAAAAAGTATGGAATTTTACAATACATATCTTTAAAGGCTGCTTTCTCAGAATGATTTTTTGATCACACTCTGAGCCAGAAATCCCCACTTGAGTAACACAAACACTGAACTTTTCTAGTTCTACTCCCATCGATATTCTGAGCAGTTTTACAGAAGGGGTGTGTTCATATATCATTCACAGCATGATTTATAGAATATTTCTTTTTCTTTTTTATATAAAAGAGATATCTAAAATTCCCTCTGTGAAAACCTTTGGCTGTAATATGTCAACAAAATGAAAGAAGAATATTGATCCTGGCTATATCCAAAATTCAGACTTCTTTTCTGGAAATGTATGCAGATTACCAACTCGTGATACAAAACAGATAACCATTGCCGTCTGTGTTGGTCAATCGTCAAATTGCACTCGTATGTCCTGATGTGCAACTAATGTAAGGCAACTTGTTTATATTAGCTACTTAATTGGGAGTCACAAGTGTTTAATCTCACCTCCTTCCATTAGATGGTTATTTTATAGACAAGCCCAAGGCTACAGCTTTGCTTCTGTCTGCACTCCAAAGTATTTGTATGTTGTAAGAGTAAATCAAACAAACAAAAAGAAAGAGAAAGAAATATGGGCTCTGATAACACCATGTTTTAAATCATGTTCACATTTTAATATAACAAAAAGAAAATAATTACATTAGTGCTTTAACAAACTGTGATTTGGGCCGGGAAAGCTGCTTTAACAACAACAACATTCAGTGGCCATAGAAAGAACTGTCAAATTTGAATATCTCACCTCACATCCATCGAAGACATATGCCTGGTCATCTGAGCCGAGCTCTTTATCTGGGGTACAGCCTGGTCGGGCCCAACCCACTCTCATATTCCCTGCCGTCAGTATTTCATATTCAAAATACCACTTCCCCTGAGTCACAGCATATGATTTATCTGGCCTGAACACTCTGCACTTCTCAGCAGAGAAGAGACATGGTTTAGATAATGTGGCTGTAGAACCAAGAAACAGAGAAAACAAGGTTGTCTGCTGAAATATAAACTGTCTCTTTAAACACATTGAATCCTTGGAATTCAGTGTTGCAGCGCTGAAAATATGCTTTAAAATAGCACAACTAAGACTTTGCATTAGTTTTACTTGATAAGAAAGTAAGCTATATTGTCATTAAACTTATACTAATTACTTTACAGTAACTGCAAAAATAAATAAATAAATAAAATGAGCTATAATAGGGCTTTCACACATACTCTGTTCCTGGTTGAGGGGCTCCAGACTGTAACCATATGCCAGCAATGTGCAGACAGCCTCTCTGACACTCTCTCTGCCCATTCTCCTAGTCCTTTCATCAAGAAGGCTGTAGGGCACAAGGTAGGGGCTCCGCTTTCCTTTTACATCCTAAAAATACAGATGCAAAGAGCAAAATGGGCAACTATATTTATCAGAAAACAGCATCAATGCATGCCTGGACAGAGCACATTGCTACTCTGCAATTCTGTGTTGTGACTGAAAGACTGTTGGGTAGTTTTTCAGTCTATATTTATACTACCAGAAAATGCTAGATGTACAATTTGAATGTAGCAGCAATCCATATTATGACTCGAAACACATTAAATGCAATTCCTCCTCTGATCAATGCAGTAATGTAGAAAGAACATCAACCTGTTGAGCTCCATAGGTCCATCCCTGCTTGATACGCTCTCTTGCCCACACATTGTGTTCATTCTCTGCCAGCAAGTTAACTACTTCATCATGGGCTGAGGTCAGAAAAACCTGGCTGAAGTCTATGGGAGCAGGTCTGTAGCCACTGAGCTGCTCATACCTAACACAGGGAAGGAAAAACAGAGCATTGATGTGTCAAGATGTTAATAAAAGTCAAACAACTACTGAAGAGGTTATAAGTTTTGCTTTTACAGTACTCATAAAAAATGCAGTTGTGTTAGTAATTAAAACTAAGTGTTCTTTTGCAAACTTTTGATGTAAAATTGTGGTAACTGACAAGTGAATCCCCATATACAAAGACACTGAACATGTACGTGACTTACTTTGTGGAAAGTCTCTTGTATTTAACATGTTCCTCAGCATGGTCATCTGTCAAACCAATGTGAAAACCAAGGGCAAGGAGAGTCCTCCAGTGGAAAAACAGAAACATTCAATAATACAGCAAATGTCAAATCTGAATAGCAGAAGGTCCACTGACATGCATTTATGTATCACATTCATTCATTTTTAAAACTGTTTAATGAATTAATCAACATAATCAAGTGTAGTAATTTATTCTGCTCACCTGAGGGTGTCCTGAGCCATCTGAAGGTTCTGGTTTCTCTCCGGCTCTGGCAGCTTGGAGAACTCCACCACGCACGGATCATGTCTCTTACCTTCATCTTTCACCTGTTTGACAAAAACATGTTTTTTCTTGACAAAAAATTTTTTTTGCTGGACAACCAATGCAGATGACATGGTACCAATTTTGTATGTGCAACGTTAGCAAGTTACTTCAGGTATTCGATGTAATAATATTATTGCTGCTGTATCACTGCTGTATTTTCTTACTGGTCCATATGTCCATCCAAGATCAATCTTGTCCATTACCCAGAGCTCATGAATATTCTCAGCCATTTTTTCCCTGATGTTCTCAAGTTGTTGGGGCAATAACACCTATGAGGATAACATGAGTAACGTACAGGTAACCAAACTACTATGGTACAGTACGTTATGCATGCAAAAATGGTGAAGTGTATTTTAAAATATAAAATCTCTACTTGGCAATTAATTTTTTGCAAAATAAAATCCTATTGATCACTCTGATTATTACCTTACTGATGTCCACTGGTGTGGGAGTAAAGGTAACAGGAGTGGTGGGTACAAAGGGGCCAATAAGCTCTTGTTTTCCTTCTCCACGCTCCAACATGTATTTCTGACATGGCTCTACCTTAAGCTTGACTTTCGGGAGCAGAGCCTCAGAGCATGAAGCAAAACCTGGTGGTGGCAGGAAGCGAAAGTTTCCATGTCTTCCCCCAAACAGAAAACGAACCCTGATTTCCAGAAAAAGTACAAGAAAGGTAAAAACTGTTTTATAGTCATTACAGACACAAAACTGTAAACTCAGAAAAAATGCATACGGATGATGTTTAATTAGATTTGTGATTATGTTTTAACATCATTGTTAGGCATTACTAAAAAGATAGGATAGTTAAATGAAAGCTAGAGCACTACTGAATACAGAATGGTGAGTGAAGATTAAATAAAACCAAAAGCAATTGTGTAGCACAGCAAAACACAAGGACATTGTCACTACTGACTTGACTCCAGCAGAGAAGCTGACCACAGGATAGAGAAGCCCATTAGCACTGAAGTTCTCCAACATGCCCTGCACAGGGAGACCATTGACCCGGAAGGAGATGCTGGGAACAGTGAGGTCAAGGCAGCAACTAACCACATCGTCATCTCTCAGCAGGTGAGGGAAGGGAGAGCTGACTTTGCGAGCCACACAGCCTGAGATTCAATAAGCACAGTCACTGGTTAATTTCTTCTAAATGCATAATTGCAGCAAGCCAAGACTGAAGATTTACAATGCTTTATCAAGTTAAACACAAGCGGTTAAAGTAAAATGTTTTTGTGTTATTTATGTGTATGTATTTCTTTCATAACTATAATAAATGTGAAACTAATTGTAATGATTGGGGCTTCTGGGCCCACTGCCAGGCTAAGATTGATACATTGACAGTATTTTCTTGTGGCATTTACAGTAAGACTCTGCTTCACTTTCAGTGTTGTTACAGCATCCATACTGGACAAGACTAAAATGCAGTGAGTCTATTCTTTTTCACACTTCCTGAATTTAATTTAATGTAGCATAAAAAAAACAAAAGTTTTTTGCTGAATCACTTAGAGTAAGCATCACTGTTGCAACTTATAATGATAATTTACTGTCTCTCTGTTCATGCTTAAAAGAATAAACAGTAATATGTTAATGGATCTCTCTGGATAATTAAGTGCTGCTGAACAACAGCCTTCGTTGCAGTTATTCCAATAGCTAGAAAGATTTCAAGTTTCCTAAACAGGCTAATTAAAAAAGATCTATTTTATTGAATTTCTTTATTGCTCATTATAATGAGGTATGGTAAATCCTCCATACGTGGCCTTTATAGCACAAAATTAATGCACTAAGATGCACTTTCAATCATAATTTGTACCATTCTGCAACATGAACAGATACAGATATTTTCTTTAAAAGTATCTCTGTAGACACTTAGATTTGTCTGTGGAAATGTGGAGTAAATGAGCACGTCTAAATATACACTCTTTCTGGGTATTTAAATTATAATTAAACTCTAAAGATCAGTAACACCCGTGTGACTGCTCATTATTTTGCACCCTGACAAAACTGAATAAGACTGAGATAGGGTTATACAATAATGTTCCAGTGAGCAAGATCCCCATAAAAACTACACAACAAGTCTTATCTCTTGTTTGAGCTCATCCTCACCTGACCAGAGCTGAAGCCCATCAAAGCCGTATGAGCAGAGGTCGTCTCCCACTCCGTTGCACCCCCAGCCCTCTCCTCCTGTGGGCCTGGGCTGATAGCCTTTAGTGCAAGCCCAGCCAACACGCAGGTGTGTGGGCTCAGATGTGAGGAAGGGGCTCACATGATCCACAACCAACTCATAGTACCACTTCCGATGCTGGGCTGAATCTTCCCCCATATCCAGGAAGATGTTTGGTCTCATGCTGTGGTGGAATGGTGTCGCAGTCGGTACCAAAGAGGTGCAAAAAAGGGCAGAAAGGACAGAGGATTGTGGTGCATTACAGTTGTTGAGATTACAATATTTTTGGTACAATATTTTGAAAAACAACTTCTACAGCTCAAGCATTTTCCTTGAACACTTCAGTACAAGATTGTTGATAAAGTAAAAGACGCATCATTTCATTACGCCACTGTACAGCCAGAAGCAACCAGCTCCAACAGAGTGAGAAGGCGTCTCTACTAAAGCTAAGCTGATGGTTTCAAGTCAGCTTTAGTCAGAATCTCTCCAGTAAAATGTCATTCATATCACATGAAGAAATCAAGCATATCAACTTTTAGCTATAAATCAGAACCTTTAGTATTTGGAGGGAGTGACTATTAAAAAAGAGAGTGTAAAATGATACGTAGAACTACATAAAATGGATGAAACGAATGGATAGAGAAAAAAGAATAGACAAAAGAGCATCTGGGAGAATTGGCAAAATGCAGTGGGCGAGGAAAAAAAGATGGAGAGAAGAAAGAAAATTGATGAGATAAATGAAATCTGAATGAAAGCAGATGTACTAATGAAGCATTTAGATGAACAAAAAATAAAAGTGATAGAAAAAGAAATGCTTCAGGAGGAATAGAGAGCTGGGGAATGGACCGAGCAGGTGTGAGGAATATGAGACAAAATAAGCTATAAGGCCTGAGGAATAAAATGGATAGGGCTGATGGAGAAAAGCATGATAAAAGAAGGCAGCTGCTTACAGAGAAAGATTGAGAGAGAGAAAAAAACAAGCACAAAGGAAAAGGGGAAATGGAAACTGCCTCCAAGACAGACGGGCAAAGTGGGCCAAAATATTGAGAGACAGAAGAACATGAAGCATGATGAAACTGGCTAAAAAATGTCCAAAGATTAACTCAGTTCAGTCATACCACCTCAGGCAGTATGCAACTTTTCTACCATCTCACTGGAAGAGGCTGAGACGAAGACATCTGTGCTCCAACATCAACATTACTGGTCTGATCTATTCAGACAAAAAGAATTGGTGCAGCTGATGAAGAGATAGCAATGAAAGAGACAAGTAAGTCTTCAGTAATGTCCAGCAGAGAAAAGCTGAGTGCTGTGCTGGAGAGAAATCTAAAGCATTTCTTGTATCAAGGATGTGGACACATTACAGATGGAAAACAAATGCATGAACAAGCATGAGAACAGCCAGAGAAAGAGGGCTCCCATTCAGTGATTCTCCAAGAGTAAATAAAAGCAAGGATGGAATATTGGAAGATGCACTTCATCCAAAACATTAATAGACAAAAGGTCCCCTTAACAAAAAGAAAATAATTACATAAACATATATATTTTTTGTGTAACTTGTGTCTGGTTTTGCGTATAGTGAATGACACAAACTGAGAAAGTCAAGATGCAGAGGAATTCAGAAAAAATATTAAACAGAAAAAGAATAAGACAGAATGGAAGCAAGACGAATGACTGAGACAAAACAAAAAAGGCAGTCCTATTCAGAGGAAACATTCTGAATTACCTGGTGACCTGATTAACCAGACGTGTTTGGAGTAGCAAATCTCTGTCTGGCAGCAGGCTGTCACAGATTAGGTTCTGATTGGACCGCACAGCCACACCATGGCACACACACAGCGAGCACAGCATCTCCAGCACCTGGAACACAACCTGTCAGCACTTCAGGCAGCAATAGCTCAATAAACAAATGGAAATGATGCCCCGCAATAGGAAACAGCTCGTAAACCACTATTATAGCCGCTAACAGCTGCAATACTTGTCTCTGTGTTCTTGAAACATGTTGGAACTGCAAAAGCTCAAGGGCACATTTAGAGTCGTTTCCACTATGATGATAACGGATGTGTTTTTCATTACAAATCTAAATTTAAATTAGCTACCGCAGCCTGTAAATACATAACAATAATTCCAATAATTAGTCATTTTGCTATAATCATTTGTAAAATATGCACATTATGCATCAAGATTTTTATTCTGAACACACGCAAAACTCTTCCACACATTACCTTGTGGTTGCATCCATGCTTGTCTAGAAATGAGATGATTGACTGAATGTGTCTGTCTTTGATGACATTGAGCACTTCGGGACTTTCCACTAGGACACAGTGTAGAACCTCCAAGACTCCTGAAAATTCAATTGCTCATTACTGTATGAAAGACATCCTGTATTTAACCACTATAGTCCAATATTTGTCTATAAAGTTGATATGATGCACAGCAGATGAAATGAATCTGAAATATTTCCCAACAAAATCAGTGATGTGAAATAACTGAAATGTATTTTTAAATGTATCATAGCATGAATGTGTTTTGAATGCAATTTAAAAATGGGATTACAAATGAAATACCCGCAAATTAAACCTACCAGAAGAGGCCTCCAGCCGGTCCAGCCTGCTAATGAGCCAGTCGAGGGAACCCGAAAAATGTGCGCAGTTCATACGGTTTCCCCGGATCAGAGCGGCTGAAGGGGAAAAAAGAAGGCAACCTTGAACAAATTTTGCATTTGAAGGGGTTGAATCAATAGATGTTAAAGAGGAAAAATGTGTAGCCCTTTGATTATCTGTCAGAAAGTACCACTGAGCCATCTATACTCGCAAGATGTGTTAATTCTCACCCAGGAGCTCATAAGAACGGTTTAGGATGGCCTCCCACTCTTCTCCTGTGTCACTTTGAGCAGCTTCAGTAAAATGAGAAGGACTACTATATTGGTGGAGACGGTCAATACAATCTAGGACCAAATCTATCACACCCTGAGAAGAAAAGAAGGTATACTTATTGAATAGTGCAACAAATCACACGCAGGACCAAATTACTCATTAATGCATGTTAGATTCACCTCTTCTTGAAACATGTTCTGCCGATTCTTCAGCGCTGTCATGGTGTTCTGTTTAGCTTCATGGCTTTGCCCCTCAAGTGGAGGCTGGAAGTAGTTTATTAAATCCTGCAGACTGTATTTCACTATCTCCACTGGCAGGCTGACAGAGGGAAGGTTTCCTTCTTGATTAAAACCATCCAGTTTCCTAAAAAGACATGAGATCTGTTTTTAGATTTAAATAACCAGACTTCAAAATCTTCTTGCATTTTAATAATACTGGCTTTAACAGCTGGCTAGTATGATTTGCTGAGGCAATGTTATCCTCCTCTGAATTAAAGGCCTATGGACGGTATATGATGTACAGATTGTGAAACTCTTCGCGTCAACTTTACTATATATATATATATATATATATATACATATATATATATATATATATATATATATATGTATATATGTGTGTGTGTGTGTGTGTGTGTGTGTGTATGTAAAATGTTTTGTTTTGACAAAAATAAACCCACAAGTTTGAAATAGTACCAGTGTCACAAATTATCTCATCTCCCAGATTTCTCTCTTAATGCAGAAGAAAGAACACTTTTTGACATCCCTAACAGCCTCCCCACAGTACTCTGAAATATGCCTCAGACATTGCTGTTATGGACATTGTTCCATATCTCTTAACGCTAAATTTCTCCTCATAATTATGACATAGTAAGTCACAGTTACAAAAAAAGGCAAACACTATTTTGTTGTATAACCACACAATATTGTAGTGTGTGTTCATGCCACAAACACATGTACAAAATTTGTGCTGTAAACCTGCTCTCAGCTAGACATCTAGTTGTCATTTGATCTCAGTCACTATTATGAAGGAAACCTCTACAATATTCACTATGTTAGCGTAAGCATGTCTCTGTCAGTGAGCTGTCTTTGAATGACTGAAGGTCTTAATCCAGCATTTAGTACCTTATCAAGTGGGTGAAGAGGTGAGTAGCACTTCGGATCAGTCTGGCAGTGTGAGATTCTTCCCTCTGAGAACGAGACAGCGTCAGCCCATCGTCCATGTGACCTTCGCTGTGCAAAATGGCCTGAAAATGCATGATTTAAAATAATTTGTATCAGATTCTAGACACTGTGTTAAACTGCTGTAATATTAAATACATAAAATAAGTGTTAAAATTTAGGTTAATCAAAAGTGATTGTCCAGTAATAATGAATCTAAAGGTTTACCTTTCGCTGAGCACCTCCTGTACGAGACTTGGCATCAGCAGCTTGGTAGGTTAGCCAGAGCCCAGAGTCCACATGCTGAACATAACAAATGGAGTCTCCGTACTTGATCTCTGGGGTTCCCATGCCATCGCCATTAATCTTTGTGCCACCATCAAGCTTCTCCTATAGGCAAAAATCGCCAATCATGCATTATTACGTGCATCACAAACTAAAAATGCTCCTCTATTATTAAACTTTTCTGTTTATAAATTTTAATAATTGCACTGCACTTATAAATGTTCATACTGTAACTTGATCACAGCAGCCCTAAAAATGTCCAGTGTATTTCCCACATCACTCCTGACCTTTGATGATCGGAAGCAGAAGGAGGTTGTATTGATGTTGGCCTTGTCCCGATCAACCAGATGGAGACCTCTGTCCTCCGTGAGACCCAGGTACCTCCCAGTAGTCACATGGCACAGTCTAAACGGCTGGCCCCAGCATGTATGCCTACCACTCCAGCTACAGAATATCAAGAGCATTGTAATTTTTCTGGTGCTTTTGTTTTCCTTCGAAGATAACTGAATAGCCTACAACATGCAGTTTTTCTTCATTAAGTTTTACAAATGGCACATTAGGGGAAACAAACACATAATTCCATCCTGGGACCGTGATATCAAATGTGGTTCCAGCAACTCTGCACGGCCTTTGTGGGCATAAACAGCAGAAACAAAAATTCTGGGCACTGCTCTTGGGGGTAAGCAGGAGCACCATGTGCAACATGACAGTGAGCTCCCTCTATGATATTAACAACAATCAAATAATGTGGGCCAGTGGTATTTTCGCATTATGAACTTTAAAACTACAGAGTTTAATTAACATTGTACTTAAAAGTGCATGTGCAGCAAAAAACTGATCTAAAAAACAACATTACATATCTGTTGAAACAGCAAGTGAGTAGATCATCATATCCCCTGTGTACTTACACAACACGCAGAATCTCCAGCCTCCAGAGAGAGCGGGCATGGCTGGAGACTGATCCAATCTCATAATGCATTATCCTAGATTAAGGAAACAGACATGGTCACAAAAGTAGAGGACATTTTTCTCTAGCTGACATGGGAGGAGGCTGGGCTTTCCAACTGACCTTTGAAGCTCCTCTCCCTGCTCTGTAGAGGGAATAGTCAGACACGCGTCACTGTGGTTGTGGAGTAGTCGCAATGTTTCACCCCCCTTTAGGTAACCTAGAATTAGCATACAAATAAAAATGTAAACACTGTTCTGTACTGAATGAGACCATTCACTGTGTATATGAAACAGGATATAAAGGCTTTATAAGTGTTGCCTATAACTCATGTCCAAACAAGTACAATTGCAGAGAAATAGCACAGAGGGTATGTGTTATAATAATTTTATGTGCAGCTGTTACACTGACTAACTAGCATCATTAAAATCTGTGTTTGAGCATTTGCAACTTGATTTGACTCATCTCCAGCACTATTTAGTAAAACAGATGGACTCATAGCTATAATGCCTATTTAGCTTTTATAGCACACATTTGCTTCATATGAACTATACAGATCTATTTCACTTGTTTCCCTTTAATCACACCCATAATGACAAAATAAAACCATGTTTTTTTTTTTATTTCTGCCAATCTATTAAAAATTTACATTGAAACAAATGAATTTTTAAGTTTTAGGGTTTATTCTATAAGCCTTAATTGATCGCATGTGGGAGAAGCCACAAGTTGCAAAAAGATTTGATTGGACATTGTTTAGAAAGGGAGACACGTTTGTATGTAAAGATTCAACAATGCACACTACATGTCAAGACAAACACCAAGTTATAAAGTCCAAGAAATCCTGATTATTTCCACAACAAAAGCAGCACAGGTCATGGCAAGGGTAGGCACCTTTTTAAAAGCTTTGAATGTTGCCAAGTGCACAACGGCCTCAGTGATTATGAAATGGAAGTCTGGAACCTCCTCATCCTACAGTTTGCCATCCAGCCAAATTGAGTAAACTAGATGAGCACTCAGAGAGTACACAAGGCCAATGTCGTATCTCAAATTTTCAACAATAGTAGTCTTAATCTGCAGCAAAATTTAAAAGGTTCTTTCTGTTCCTATGATCCAAATCTCCAGAAGGATTTATGTGATTCAATATGGTAGTTTATGCCTAATCTTGCCAACAGACAAACAGCACTGACCACATACTTCAGTTACAGTAACCTAAGAGTTACTGTAACGGAGCTATAAAAGTCTTGTCCAAAGATGGGAGAACCTGCCAGAGAAATGACCATGTCAGTAGCACACCATTAATGGGGTCTTTATGGTAGAGCAGCTAAATTGAAGCCACTCTGAGTAAAAGACATGACAGCCCAATTGAAGTCAGTGAAATGCCATTTAAAGGACTCTGAAAGCACCAGGAAGTACATTTTGTGTTCTGATGACCCAAAACTTGCATTCGTTAGGCAGGACGCTAGGCACCTATGTCTGGTTAACAGACACAGAGAGCTGATCCAAAGTGCAGCAACATGGGCACTAGTTTACCTTTCAGCATGACAAGCCCAAAGCGTACAGCCAAGACAACACTGGAATGGCTTTGGGACAAGTTTCTAGCTGGCCTTGAGTGTCCCAGCCAAAGTCCAGATCTAAACCCCTCGAACATCTGTGGAGAGACCTGAAGATGGCAGTTCACAGATGTTTCCCATCCAATCTGTTGGAGGCTGGGAGAATCTGCCAGGAAGAATTGAATGGAACTGCCCAAATCCAGTGGTGCACAGCTTGTAGAGACTTACCCAAGAACACACGAAGCTCTGACAGCGACCAAAGGGATTTCTCCAAAATAATATTATAACTAAGAGGCTGCATACTTTGGTAAACCAGCGATTTCAGTATTTGATTTGGAATACATTCTCAAAACATGCTTTTAGACTGTCATTATGGGTTTTTATGTGTACATGGCAGGAAAGAGGTGTCGAAACGGCAACACAACAAACTGTGCAAAAAGTGCAGGGGTCTAAAAACTTTTTGAAACATCAGTATTTCTTGAACACAACACAATAATTTGAGGAATTAATCTTTTTTTTTTCAACATACTGAGAGAGAGCAAAAAGAAAGGAAACCTGCCTTGAGCAACTGCACCTCCAGAGCAGATGGGAGCAACACTCCAGAGAGTTTGCTGGAAGGCTGCATCGACAATCAGACTGTCACTCAAGCTTTTGTTGTCAAATACAGTGCCAAAGGACAGGTGCTGGGAAGAAACAAAACGGTAATAAGCAAAATGGGCTCATCAACAATAAATGCAACTTCTGATTTTTCAACCACAATAGCTGTTATCAGAAACTATTATGCTAAACAAGTCATCAGACACAGAGAGAATACAGAATGCCAAAGACTGCATGAAATCAAAGAAAATGAACGCAGTGAGCAAAATGGTACTTTCTGATGGAGAAAATGTTACCAAAAGTTGGAGAAAAAACATTGAAAGGATACACTTTTAAGTTTCCAACTTCAAATGTTCAATTAGTATTTAATCACTTCTTTAACCAAGTCAGGGTGTTTGACATTTGATGTAGTCTGAAATTATTCAAACCAGTTTCTTTGTCATTTATGATATTTTTTTAGATCACTTCCTTACTGACTCACCAGATATCTCTCTGAAGACACACTGACCAATATGAGGTCATCTCCAACACGCACCTTCTCACCCTCTGACCTTTGCCTGGATGCTGGGTGGACAGTCCACCAGCAAGCCTCACCTGAGACACACACACAAAATATATACAAAGGAAAAGTGTGAAACCAGAAAAGTGTACTCACAGTTAAGATCACAAAAAACAAAATTATAATTATAATTATATAGACACAAAGAATAAAAACAACTCTGATCTGATTAAAGAGGTCTAACACCAAACACGGGCTGGACAGTGGCTCGGAGGTCACAGCGTCGCCTCACAGCTAGAAGATCCCCGGTTAGGACGCCTGGGATCTCTCTGTGTGGAGTTTGCATGTTTTCCCTGTGCAGCGTGGGTTTTCACCAGGCTTTCTCCCACAGTCCAAAACCATGCTGAGGTTAACTGATTATTCTAAATTGGCCATAGGTGTGAATGAGAGTGTGTTTGTTTGTCTGTCTCTATGTGCAGCCCTGCGATAGACTGGCGACCTGTCCAGGGTGTTCTCTGCCTTCGCCATGAGTCGGCTGGGATAGGCTCCAGCCCCCCTGCAACCCTGCAGAAGATTAAGCGGTGTATAGATAATGGATGGATGGATAGATAACACCAAACACCTGCTTTATCCTCTTGCAGTCCAACATCAAAAGCCAGCTTGTCATTTGAAGACTGAGATGAGGGCAAGCAGCTGAGATACTGTGAATGAAATAAACAACAGTTATGTAGTTAGGTAAACACAATAAACAGATATGTTAAAAACAAGTTAACGAAATTGTTGAAAAAATAAAGACTAAAACCCTCTGTCTAATTTCTGCATTATATAAAGAGGACTGACCATGCCACTATATGAATGTAGGAACAGCACTGCCTGGCCATACAGTAGAGTGCGATGGTTACCTCCAGCTCCCACCTGTAAATCACCATCGGTACATATAAATTTAAAAAGGCATCAACAGAAACAAGAACAAAATTAAAAAGTGAAAAACATCATTCAATTCACAAACATTAAAGGCACAATAGATTTTGAAGAAAAAACTGCTGACATTTCTGTTTCCTCTCTACTTATCTCCCTTTTCCATCCTTTTACTCCTCACCTGTGCACAGGTGCAAATATGCATAAACATGTACGTGCACAGGACTTACAACAATAGTGTTGTGTGGTTAGTATGAACCACTTTGTTTGTTTCTCATTTACAGAGCCATGGCTGAGTGGAAATGCCAGATTTTGCAATCAAGCTGAACAGCCAGCAAGCTAACTGTGAGTGGATGCTTGCTGAATTCGACAGAAAGTGTAATGGACAGAACTGCATGCTTCACCTCATACAATGTGTCCCTTTTAACACCGTGTTTGTCCCTTTTAACACTGTGTTTGCTGGTTACTTTGCTAGTTACTTTGCTAGTTACAGTTTACCTGACTTAAACGCCTGCTGTTCCCTTTTTTTTAATGGCGTTTATGTTAATGTAAAAACTGTGCTTCCCCTGAACCAGACAAATAAATAAAGACCAAATCCCTTCCAAACAGCATGTCAGATAAACTCCCTCTTTCGAGGACTGTGGCAAACAGTTTACAGAGAGTACCTTTAAACAAAATAACATGCATTAATGTGGCAACATATATTGGTTACAGAATTTTGAAATTACAATAAATTATGCTCCACAAATGGCACAATAACATTAATAAAATAGAAAATTACAATTTGTTTTATAGGTATTAAGATGTGTGGCACAGTAGCACAGTGGTTAGCATAGTCGCCTACTGTCAATCTACTGGTCAGCTTGAGTTTGCATGTTCTCCCTGTGCCTGCCTGAATTATCTCTGGGTGCTCCAGCTTCTTCCAACAGCCCACAGACATACACATTAAGTTAATTTGTAAATTCTAAACTTGATGCAGATGTAATTGTAAGCATATGCGGTCCGTTTCTTTCAGTTAGCAAAGTGATAAACCGGTGTCGTGCCAAAGTAGTTACCCCCGACAGAAATTGTATCCCCTGCAGCGGGAGCGCGCATGCATTCAGAAGGGCGGAGCTACAATTCCGTGTTTAGATGTCAGTTTCGCTTATTAACCCCTTTAATAAAACTAAATGTGGATTGTTATGAGCATGCTTTCATTGTCAAAGATGTTTGGTAATGTAACACGTGACATTTCTACCTAAATAAATGCTTTTGCTATTCTGTACATTACGTGCTGCCCGAGTTAATAGCATTCATAGCGCTGCTTGACAATGTCATATTCTTCTCCCTTTTCTATTAAAGTGTAATATTGCTAGGCGATCAGCCTGCGAACTAAATGTAGGCTAAATACTCTCAGGGAACTAGATTCAAACACGCTGTAATTCAATCTTTAACATCAATCTGTCCAACTTCTGATACAGTAAAATCAACACCACAGTGAGCATTTTAACACACTGCCAGACTCGAATCCACCTTTTTTTGACTCAAGTTAGGCTCCGATGAACTTACTGCAGCACCGCCAACAATAGCTGTTGCTGTAATTCACTTTCCTTTCCACAGGGTATCTTATCTTTAGATATTGTAGTTTTAGTCTAAAAACAATTGTAATTGTGTTATTATTTATATACATTTTTGTAAGATAAGTAATTGTAAGTAAGTATAACTAAAGTTTCTTTTTATTGTTCTTGTATATGTTGAAGATTTTAAGAATTGCATTGTTGTTTTAACTGTATTGCATTAACGTGTATCACCTTTTTTCTGCATGATGTATATTTTTCAATACTAATACATTTATTGTTTTTTAAATTGAGCATTTTATTAAACAATTCTTGCAAAAAGAAAAAAGCAGACTATCCCCCATAACTTTAGTTGTATTTGATAAAACTAGTCCTAATTCACAAGTTTTGTCCTGCATGATCATCACATGTGTACAGAATGAGCCACATGATGTTAGTACATCACCTGAGGATGATAGAAGGGGGATACATTTTCTGGCAGGCGCAGTGAGGCAGGCTGAAATAATTTGTATCCCCCTGATAACATGTTCTGGTCGACAGTCCTGTATCGCCATTTGTCTGTGTTGAGAATTTCTGAATAAATGCTATGCAGTTATGATGATCAACAGAGGGCAAATTAAAAAAAATACACCAATATCTAAAGATAAGATACCCTGTGGAAAGGAAAGTGAGTTACAGCAACAGCTATTGTTGGCAGTGCTGCAGTAAGTTCATCGGAGCCTAACTTGAGTCAAAAAAGGTGGATTCGAGTCTGGCAGTGTGTTAAAATGCTCACTGTGGTGTTGATTTTACTGTATCAGAAGTTGGACAGATTGATGTTAAAGATTGAATTACAGCGTGTTTGAATCTAGTTCCCTGAGAGTATTTAGCCTACATTTAGTTCGCAGGCTGATCGCCTAGCAATATTACACTTTAATAGAAAAGGGAGAAGAATATGACATTGTCAAGCAGCGCTATGAATGCTATTAACTCGGGCAGCACGTAATGTACAGAATAGCAAAAGCATTTACTTAGGTAGAAATGTCACGTGTAACATTACCAAACATCTTTGACAATGAAAGCATGCTCATAACAATCCACATTTAGTTTTATTAAAGGGGTTAATAAGCGAAACTGACATCTAAACACGGAATTGTAGCTCCGCCCTTCTGAATGCATGCGCGCTCCCGCTGCAGGGGATACAATTTCTGTCGGGGGTAACTACTTTGGCACGACACCGGCAACCTGTAAAGGGCGTATCCTGCCTCCTACCATCGTCCCAACATCAGCTGGGATAACATCCAGCTTCCTCGTGACCCTCTACAGGATAAAGCAGATATAGCTAATGGATGGCTGGAATATTAAGATGCACGTAGAGAGAAAAGATGACAAGAGAATCTCACCTCTGCAGTCAAGTGCTCGCTGTGGGCCAGCATCTCCTGCAGGGCTCGGACAGAGAGGCACTGAGCCAGGACAAAGCCACATACAGACAAGTCTGGTGGAACATTCTGGTAGAAATGAAAAGACAAAACACTTAATGTTTGAGGTAATTTCATGTCTGTCTGCTCTTTTTACAAGCGAACATTGCAGTTTGAGACCAAAGCCACAGCAAACTGGGAATTGGGGAGTCTAAACTGGGAAGGAAAAGGGAGAAAATCTGGCACATAAAATGGAAACTTTGGAGAAAGAAGCTTCGAGATAATTTAGCACAACACAATAAGCACAAATTCATTAAAATTTATGGAGAGGAAAACATATGTCGACTTGTCCGACAATTTTATGTGAGGCTGGGCACAAGTTTCAAATATTACAGTCAGAATGTTCAACTGCTATATACTGTATCTTGGGGGGTTAAACATAAAGAATATGCATTACTTTGTACAGGTAACATATTCTGAAACTTTTCAGGGAATTTGCATCATTCCAGTCATCCCTCCACTGGGGTGGGAGCTTTTTACCTTACAGTTAGAGGTGGGCTCAAGCCTGCAAAGTCTGCTGCCAAATCCTTCAGCAGCAAGACAGAGCTTCATGTGTTCCTCCTGGGAGGTGAAGGTACTCTGCAAAACCACCTCATCTCCCTGAGAAAAACACACACAAAGATGACAACAGTAACTAAGCAAAAGTTGTCAAGTGGAAGAAAAAAATGCACAACACATTCACAATGTGAAACTCAGTTGGTTTGTTTGTGAAAACCTCAGATGATTAGGATCAACTAAAGACCTGCATTGTGCCAAAAACAATTCCAGCACTTGGAGCTCTTTTAGAAATATACTCTTGTTAATTATGAAAATGGCTCTGAAGCAGTTTTGGCCAAGGGACACTTTAAATCTCCACTGACTCTCATATCATATTAATGGATTTTTTAGAGGAGTAAACATCTCAGGGCACAGTGACCCAACAAAGTAATCCAGTTCTATTTTGCTTTTAAAATGAAACAATAAAACTATCTCAGGAATATGCGTGAGATATATTTGAGTGAATCCAACTGGCATGACTTGTATACACGCAGCATTTGTAAGTGCATGTACAGTAGATTTATGTCACTTTACATTTATCTTATCTCCATTTAAATGCCACATTCACCATGTCAAACGAATTAGGCTTCTCTGTCTATTTAAGGAACCGTAGAGAAGGACAACAGATGACAGGCCTCTAAAGTCCAGCCTGGACTACTGACACCTCTCTGTGCTCAGGCTGCAAACCTCCATATTGGGAAGCTCCTGCACTGTCTGACCCCTAGTTCACCCTTCTTTCCACTCTTCATATCTGCAGTTCTCTGCAATCAGTCAAACACACAGCCCAACACTGAGGCACTGTGGGGCATTCTGATTGCTACAGGACTTAGCTCTTCTTCAAGGTACATTTGGAAAGTGAAAATTCGCCATGCCGTAAAACTTAATCTGAATGTGAAAAGTATTTGGAATTGGAAATGCATGTTCATTCAGATCAAACAGGCTTTCATGTGTCTTGTTTTGAATTTGTGACACTGGTATATATTTCAATAGATTCATTTTAAGGATCCTTTTTTCAAAGTGATAGTGGACGATCGTGTCTAAAAGAAAGAACCCTTCTGATAACATCATAAAAAATGAATACATTTTTATGGCATAAATTAAGCAGCGGTGCTATTTTACAAATGCCATCAATTTAATCAGCGAGGCCATTAAAGTATGTTCCTCCTGTCATCTATTAACTAAACTGATCATGAGACAAGATTTGTCAGGATCTGGGGTGGCCTCCCACCTCTGCTGAAAAATTTCCCGGGGGGAAACCTCGCATTTGATGTAATTACGTCTGACAGGCATACCGTGGATCGATCTCGCCAAATGACTTTGCTCCAATCTGTGTGTTGGGTTCAGTAGCCATCTGCATCCCCCGCCTCATCTCCCGCCCGTGTAAGTGTGTGTCTCATATCCACACCAGACACTCTGCATGTGACGTGTCCTTATCAAAGGGCAAAGATTACAAGCTGTGAGAGGACAACTTGCAACTGGGGTACAATGATAGCATCTTGCAGTGAAGATGAGAAAAGCCATTTGTGGCATTTTTTTTTTAAGTTAGTGACTAACCCAAGTGATGAAGATGGCAAATCGTGCTGCTGGGAGCTGAACCTTAAAAGTTAAATTAATGGTTACTTCATATATTTTATATTATTTATACTTATACTTGAATAAAACATTACCATTTTAATAAAAACGAAAAGAGGAAACTTTTAACTGACAGCCTTGGCCATGTGTAATAAAGTTAAGCATGAACTTACATGAACTGTCTCCTTTAATCTTTAAAGTTAGTCAAGAAAATGTAGGCAATATTAAAACTGAGGTGATGCTGTTATGAAAAAAGAAAACTCTGGTGAGTTTGTGAAGATGCAGCAAAGATGGAATTCAACATTTTAATGAGCTGCTACCATAAAATTAAAGTTTTACATTTTAAACATCAATTAAGGCTGTTTTAAAACAAGAAATATGACACTCACTGGCTACTTTCCAAAGAGGAGAGTTAGCAACTAACTGTCCGCATCTCTTGGGCTAGCAAAGTTAGCTAAATGTTAGCAAATATTAGCAGTTACATTCAGTTTAAAAGGTGTTTGACTTACTGTTCGTAAAAACTGAAATTCATCGTCTCCCTCTCCGGTGTCCGCCATTATTTGAACCGAACAGGCCACATTTACGGGGCCGCCGTTTCACTTGTGTCAACCAGGGTGGAGGAGGCAGACTGGAGGCAGCAGGAAGAAGGTGCACAGCCGTTAGCAGTGTGGGCGGAGCTTCAGCGCCGGCCATGTTTTTTTTTATGACGGGTGTTTTTGCGGGACCTATGTTTGCGGCAGAACAGGCGGGTTTTTCAGGACCGCAGGTGTTGGTGTTGGTGTCACAGTCAGGTGTATCACTAGCATTTCCAGGACCGTCATTTTTTTTCCGACAGTGCCCCCTACTAAATTGGAAAACGAAAGGAGTAGTTATATTAAGGGATTAGCAGGTACTGAAGGAAGGACTGTAGTTCTGGCCATAATGGACGACAACCAAAGAGTGTGAGTACTGAATGTGAAAAAAGTACTTCAATAAAATGTTTTCTTTATTTAGTGTATTGTTTATAATATTGGTTGGACAGCAAAGTTGTCAATAGGTTGCCCAAGTAGTATATCCCCAGTCCTCCTGTCTTACGCTTCTCTCCTGTCTATCTATTATATATTTGTTTGAGACAGGTCTAGTGACTATAAACTTTATCTGACCTGATAATCTGACAGTTTGCCCAAAATGCAACTACTAGTAACCAAGTAAAACTGTAGGACAGACAGTAGTGTTTGAGTGGAATGAACCTTTGAAACTTTAAAAGTGCTTGGACAGAATGTAGTATTCGGGGTGGAAGAAACTGTTAAAACCATAAGTTGTTAGCTATAAAAGTACTATATGGAATGTGGAATAAACATTTTAAACCATCACTCATTATTTAGAAAGCACTATTTGAGTGAAGTAAACCTTTAAAACCATAACTTCTTAGTCAGAAAGTACTATTTGGGTGGAATAAATGATTAAAACTAAAAGTATGTAGACACAATATAGTGTTTTGGGCATGATGAACTTTTAAATCTATAGCTCTTGTAATTAAAAAGCAATATCTGGGTGAAATAAACCTTTAAAACTATGAGTAGTTTTATAGTAGGTAGTATTTTGAGGGGAAATACCTTTACAACCATAACTTGTTAGTTTGAAAGTACTATTCAGACCTAATAAACCTTTAAGTACTTGGACAGAAAGTACTGCTTGGGTGGAATAAACTTTAACGATCACCAGTTAGCTAGCTGTGCAAAAACAAAGGGCCCTAGCAATCCTGAAACTGCAGCCAAAGACTATCTACAGACTCCTAATATTGGAGTTGCTTTAGGCTATGCCAAATGAAGAAAAATCATAGACTGTACGTATAAAAATGTATTTCCAGTCTATTAGAAAAATGTAGGCTGCTGGCATCCACCCAAATGAGCTCACAGTTTGCAGCACCTAACAGGACGTTCACCTGTAAATATCACCTGACTAATGCTTCCAGTTGCAGTGCCCTTTTCTGTACCCGATAAAATGGTAAATGTATGAGCTTAAGTCTTTAAGAAGCTTTTTTAAAATATTTTCTTCATGTTCTTAATAGTTTCCTATACAGCATTCTGTACTTTGTTTCTGTTTATAAAGAAAATAGACATTTCCTGCCATTATTATTTGATAATTACAAGTTAGTGTTTCTCTATATATTGAGCTGTATGTATTAGTAGAAGGAGTTCACTGTTTTTTGCTTGCTGTAACTAAAAGACTCTCTGAGTTACTCTTGAAACTAACTGTCTTAGCTTAATTAATTAAAAGTACTTACTTGCACACTGTCTTCATTCTCCATAAGTACTACTGAATGCACAGTTCTCCCCAGGAAACAACTAGGAAACTATTAAATATTGTTATTTTTTGGTTATAATGGCTAGTTTAGCATCTGACCGAGGGACAATAGTTGAAACCTCCGCCACATTTACAGTGCTGTTGATTAATGTGTTTTGTCACTGAAAAAAAGAGAAAATATTCAATAATAATAGATCCACAAGATAAATTTGCTAGTAGGATATTCATTACACACCAGCAGGACTTCTGTTTTACTTTAATTACCCCAACCATTTTTTGAAAAACACTTGTCAGGTCACAGTTTTCACTTGACTAAAACTTTAGTCTCTGGAAAACTACCTGATGAATTTCCATGAAATTTGCTTTGAATATTTATGGTGTCAAGAGGACAAATGCTAATGGTTTTGGTGACCTTGTCACAAAACAACCTGAACTTTTGTCTAGTTAGCAAACCACCAGGACAAAAGTTGTACTTGCTCACAAAATTCAGCAAAAATGTAATGGCCTGAATACATTCAGTCTCTCCAGATGATTCTTATCCATTCTGGTGACATGACCTTTCCTCTATACCATCCTTGCACCAAAACTTGACGTCCACAGAACATATTGCATAATGTAACAGGTTTATTGGGCTGACATTTGCTGACCACATTCATGCTTCTCAAAGAGAGAATCCCTCTGAATTTTTACAGTCACTGACCCATTGTGTATTGATATCCTGGGAGAAACTCTGTATTTTTACCACTGTTATACAGTACTAAAGAAGAATGAAAAAAATCATTAATACATTTTTCTTTCCATCCAACAACTTCAAATGATAGGCTGGAAAGGATGGGATTGCAATTGCAGATTTTACTTTCTAAGCCTGAAATGCTTTACCAACAGGGGGAAAAAAATCTATATTTTTCATTAAGTTGGTTTTGCTCTCCAACCATATTGATATACTTCTTAGCTTGCAAAACACAACTTGAAACCTAACACCCCTAACGCTGCCAGTGAAATCCATGCAACCAAATCAGATTCACCACTATCTGTCTCTATTTCTGTCTATTCAATCCCCGACGTGGACCACATTAAAAGTATAATTTCATACATATATGAAGAATTTGAAAACAGAACTGTAATTTAAAATAAAGGATTGTTTACTTGTCATTTTTATAACTTCTACGGATGGAAACAAATCATCACTTAGAAGAAGTTGTCATTTACTACTGGTCCTTGAAATTATTGCTTATGGCTTCAAATACTTTTTGACAAATTGTAAATAAAAGACATGTTTCAAGCAATGATTTATCAGGCTGGAATAAAAGGTTCAATTAGTCACAAAGAGTTTATTTAATTAATCCATTATCCTGAAGTACTGAATGACATAACAGAGCCAGCATTTTTTTCAAAGCTTAAGTACTGCTTTAGAGCCTTCTTTTTCTACCAAAATAAAACAAATCAAAGTTTTTACCAAAAATGAGAACATTTCTCACGGTGTATTAGTTACAGAAATAATTGAATTTTCTATTAAAGGGCTTACTTGCATCAAGTAGAGTATTAAAATAATAGTGTGCTCCAGTGCACATCTGAGTTGAGGCTGTGTGAAGTGGCCAATGATCCCTACGGTGAAATCAACAACACAAAATGTTTAATTCCTCATTGCTTTTTGTTAAGAGCATCACAGAGATTGCTTTCACAAGTAATTTTCACAGTTGGTATCAAGGGCCATGAGTATGTACCAGCACATTTTTGTTAAATCATCACCACTACTTTATATTTAAGTATTTTGTGTATGATACTATGAAAATTCTTTACCATTTCTTCATTACATGCTCAAACAATGTTGTACATGAGTACAGTAACGGTAAATATGTAACCAAACAACTGTATGATGACTGACTGAATTCAGGATTCAGTCTGAAGGTACCTATTACTCTGCTAATAGGACTCCAAATGTGTCAACAAGGAAAACTGGGAAACAAAGTTAACATATTTAGCCAGCATACATATTAAAGAAATACATGACTTAATATGGGATTTACAATACATTTTTAAAATTTTCTTAAGCAGGAACAACTAAACAAGTGCCTTGATGTACCCAAAATATGTATGTAAAGGAAGCTACAGTTCAAAAAATGAGCAGATATTAAAGAGTACTCAAACATACATATCGAAGACATGCAACCATAACAGAGGTGGTTTTCTTACATGTACAAAATAAAAGTGCACAAATGAAGACAAGAAAATCCCTTGTCTCTACTGCAGCTTACCTCAGAACACAATAAATTAGAATAAAATGTAAATGAAGGCTTTACATGTACACCACTGCCACATACACATCTATTTTTAATCCAACATTTTCCATGACGACATCAATGAAGGCTCCTCTTGTTATGTTTGATTTTCATGTACTTGTGGATTTGTGCCCTGCTTTTTAGCACAAATACATATTTCTAGACACATGTAGGCATTGGCATATTTGTTCCTGCCCGAGAAAATGTTTCATTTTGCAATACTAATGAATAGGACACATTTAGTCTTCTGGGTTTTCTACCTTTTAAAGCACCGAGCAATTGTAAACATTTACTCCTGCATTCATGTGGTTTCCTAGTTTTTCTCTGTTGGTGTTGCATATTTTTGGCCATTTGGGGACCCACTGTTTATTGATGGATGATAGTGGGTCTGAAATTGCTTTTGCAAACTGTAATTCACTAACCATCTCAAAATGCCTTATCAGAACATTTTATTCCCAAAACAAAAGGCATTGTGAGGAAACATGAAAACAATACACAACTCTGCTAGACAAAACAGGACTGTTATCTTCAATTGATAAACTGCTGAAATACAATTATCCCTTTGATGTGCAAGTTGTACCAAGTGATCTGTGTCTTTGTCTCATCTCTTTACCTTTATTGCAGAATCCTACTTTCTGCTCAAATAACATAACACACAAGTTATAAGGTAAATTGCACTGTTTCTCCATATAATTTGATCAGGAAAGTTTCTTCTTTAGGGGGCACCTTTTATCCAAGAGGACACAGAAAGAATACCAAGTAACATGACAATGCTCAGCATAATTGCAGACAGACTACTGTGTAGGAAAACTAATCAATAAAAACTTTCATTTGATTCAACATGTTTGATCCACCTTGCATTGTTGATTCCTTAATTTCATCAAGAGATGGAGGGCAGGGTAGGGTGGGAGTGGGAAGGTAGGGGGACAGGTAAACGGTCAGTAGATTAAAGATGTTGTAGTCGGGTTAAAGGTCACTCTCTCCGTAAAGGGCAGTGGAGAAGGCAGTGTAGTCTAGCGCCCCTGGTGGTGCTCCAGGGCCGGCAGGTGGCATCCTCATGATGCAATATTCTGCTTGTTCAGGGGGAAGTTCTCTCCTCAGCTCATCCACAAGTATGTAGGGCTGTGATGGACAGAAAGTTGCCTTTCAGATTCATACTAATACCTCCACGTTTCCATTTTAAGCTCATGAACAAAATAGCAGATCATAAATCAGCAGAGCATGGCAAATACTTGGAAATAATGACAAGAATAGTGTGTGTTAAAGTAGGCTTAGAATATCTGCCCATATGCCAGAAAGTCACACTAGCTCAAAAACACGCATACCTTATCAGCTGCCAGGATCCGGAAGGATGCCACGACCTGTTCAGCAGTGTCTGTATCAGCAGTCTCTCTGGTCATAAAGTCAATGAAGGACTGGAAGGAGACAATCCCAGTGCCATTGGGATCCACCAGAATCATAATACGGGCAAACTCTACCTCTCCCTGAGAAAGGCATAAATAGACAATGATAAAATACATAAAACAAAAATTAGGTAAAAAATAGCATAGCCTCATTCATGCAGATCTGAAACAACATACCAAATCATAACCCATTGAGATGAGGCAGGCTCTGAAGTCATCCGTTTCCATTGCTCCGTTCTTCTTCTACATGTCAAATTTCAGGTTCACCACACAGAATGCAAAAGTCAGAAAAGATTACAAAGAAGACTGAAACACAATAAAGATTACGAGCCAAGTCCATCAGAAGCAACATTCTTGTGAATATAGCATCAAATATGGCGAGACTAAATCCTAAAGATGTGACATATTCAGTGTTTTCTAATGTTCCAAATCTGGCAGGTACTGTGGATAGGTTGCACCGTTTTTGGCTTTTGTGATTACTTAAATATGGGTAAAATATAGTTAGATGGGGCTCAACATTTAGTAGCATAATATAAGGTTCTGTTTAAAATGGATTATTTGTGATAATAATGGTGAAATATTCAATATTTATCTGCTCTCTCAATCAGGAGTCACTTAAGATCAAATGTAGAATCAGCGGCAGACCACCACTCTAAAGAGAACATGTGGGCAGTACAGTTAAAAGACCATTTCTGAACACTGGGGTTCTCTTACTTCTGATTTGCTGAGATTACTTTGGATTGGTCACTCAGGCAGACAAAGAAAGACACTTGTGATGTGACATGGTAGAGAGCAGTACCCTGTCAAAGTGGTTAAAAGAGGATCTGAACTCATTCATCTGCTGCTGGCTGATGCCCTTGGCGTCCCTGGTCAGGATCTGGGTCTCGATCTCATTGATGGTTCGGGCAATGGTTGTGAGGAGCAGCTCCCACCCAACACGGATGTGCTGTTGATGCAGTGACAGAGCAGACACATTAATACAAAAAACAACACACCTAAATCACTTTAATGAATACTGAATGTCTAAAAATTGGATATTAAATTTTAAAAAAAATTGTACATTTTGGAATTCAATATATATTATGCAGTGTATGTGTGTTTGTGTTGCATGCAGCTCCTATTCATTCGATCTATATATGTGCACATATTTGTATATAAGGTTTTCCCTTGAGCTGTACCTCCATAGTGTAGTTGGTATGCTTGTTATCAAACACAAGTGACTCTTGGATTAGCTGGTGGTCTCCCTCCAATTTGTCAATGTTAGGTTTGTAAGCAACAATGACATGTTCACATTGCTTCAGCTGGGTCATCTGGTCCTCCAAGGTGCCTCCTATCTCCAGGGAGCAGCGCCCAATTTCCTGTCAGGATAACATATGCAACAAGGTCAGCTTAATTCTTACACCAATTAGATCGTAAGATGTTAATCTGAAGATCTGATAGTTTGCTTACGGATACTGCAGTGAGTCATTTACATGTGGCTAAGGGTAAATTCTGCGAGGACATTTTTCAAAGAAAAATTTTGTGTGTATAATTAGAAATATTACGTCGCAATAATGAATCATAATCATCATCACCACCAACATCATCATCACCAGGAAAACCACTGTCATTGTAGCTCCATTATGTACAATACATTTGAAAATAATTATCTCCCAGTTTAGGTCTTTATTTGATTAGGTCTAAAATTGCTAATGAAGTCTGTATCAAACCTCCATCCTGGTCTGTATCCAGGGTCCAATGAGATTAGCCTGGGCAGCAAACTGCCGTCTCAGCCTTTCATTGGCATGCTGGCGTGCCATCTCCTCCTGGAGGGAACCATCTCTCTGAGGAACCAGTTTCTTAACCTACACACAAACAAAAAGGGGTTACATGGTACTGCAAGAAGCTCACTACCCCCAAAAAGATCCCTTACCAATAAACAAAATTATGCTAATCTATTTGGAATAGACACTTTAGATCCTTACTGGGTGTCGACTCCTAAAGCTCAGTGATAAAATGTTAGAGAAGCCCTTCTTTAATTTATCAGTAAAAGTAGACAAGGCTCTCCATGCTCCCTTTTTCATAATTAATGCTTTTTAAATGGGCAGACACCCACTGTCTGAATAATGTCTATTACCCAACATGTGTATGAATCTGTAAGTGAGTGTTAGTTAAAACTGTAGCTACCTTTTCCCACTTTATGAGAAGCTCTTCAGTTGTGATGGTGCTGTAAGGATTGACAATGTTGGCCTTGATCCCATAGCTCTGGGAAATTTTCAGCACCTCATTGTGGATTCCCAGGATGGCCTGTCTCTCTGCGTCCGCCTCGGGTAAAGTGGCTTTGAACTGCTCATGAGCTGCGATTAGACTCTGGAAGGAGAAACCGAAGAGGGAAGTCCTGCAATTTTATTTAAATTTCTATTTTGTCAAGAGTGATAACCATATGATTTTCCTTTAAGAGTGACAACTATAGCAACCTTACACATTACATAGCATTGACAAAATATAGATATTTACATTACACAGCAACGGTATATATGCTTCATATCAAACAACCAATCATGAGACATAATCATTTGAAAATTTTGAGCAGGTCATTGTTACCTGGACTATATATCAGCAGCAATACTGGAAAACACCACTTTAATCACACCAATAGCAGTAGGTATTTGAGTTTACTGTTCTGAAAGCTTACCTGGACCTCTTCAATAGTATGAACAATGAACATGTCCTGCAGATCCTCCATGGCTCCCTCCATCCAGTTGTTAAAAGGTGCTGACCTCTTGGAAAACTCCAGGAACAACTGATCAATAGTCTCCAGCAACTTATCTGTGCGCTGAGAGGATTACAGAATACAACATGCATGTTTATGTTTTTAAAACCTGAAAATGTCATAATATCCAACCATAACTCAACATTATGTTCACCATGTCCTAACAAGGAGTCATCCTCATATCTCACAAATCCCAAAAACAAACATGCCCTCACCTGTTTTGATGAATAATGCCAGGATGCATGGAGGGTGGTAGGGAGTGGGAGATGGTCGGGAACAGACCTCTGTCCCTGTCATTCAGACTTAATCCTTGGCCCTTTTCCCAGGCCCTCACACATTTGCAGGTCTGGAATGGCCAGCATGGATCAGAGGAAGTGGCTAGTGGGCTTAGAGCCAGCCACTTCCTGGGCAGGATTTCTACATCTATTCCTCCTTTATCCCCTCCAGCCTTCTATTTTACCCTTCTATGTGGGTCAGGATTTTTAAAAAGGATCCAGTTCTCTGCTCATCAATCAGTTGTCTCTTCATCATTCAAGTCATTGACAGACATCTAAATATGCTTCAGCTATCATTTTGATTGAATTGGTTTTGACTGCATTTTCATTCTGCATCAATATGGAACATTAGCACACTCTTGTGGGGACTTACCCAACATATACAAAGAATTCTTTGAACGTTTAGGATCTCACAAGCTATGATGAGTGAAGACTAAAGAATTACATATAAATGTCTTTCATTCATTTTCAGTTATACGTTTACATAGGTGAAATTTTGATTTCATCTTACCTCCAGGGACTCTCTCCTTTTCTGAGTCAGGGTTCCCAGCTTGTCCCACAAGTCGCAGATGCTCTGACAGCGTTGGTTCACAGCAGCAACATCATGGTAGTCAAGCTCACTGGAACAAAAAGGAAAAAAAAAAACAAAAAAAAAACAGCATGTGTCACTGTTATAGTTTTGGAAAAGGGCTTTAGTGTCATTTGTTCCGAGGCATTTGGTGCCTTTGTCCAAAAGAGTAGCCACTGATAACATAGTGAGTAATGTGTCATGGAGCACAGAGTGCTACAAAATTAAGTTAACATTAAACCCAATCACGTGTACAAACCCAGCTGTATTGACTTCAGTATTTAGGCAGATATTTTTGAGAAACCTGTATACTATTTTTACAAATAAAATGGACTATGTTGTTGCCACAAAGTAATTAAAACAAAAAAAGGGCCAACAAGTATTGTGAAGTCCAACATCACACCAAAACCAGCTCAACCTATGTTTACAGTTCTAGTTGGCCTAATAAGAATCCACAAGGGGTTTTGAAGATAAAAATATATTTGTAATCCTTTATGTAACCACACTAAGTGTTCAGTAAATTAATGTACTTACTGTCTGCTCAGGAAACTTCAGTTGAAGGCTTTCAGTTGACCTAAAATCAAACTAACGCAAAGTAAATGTGTTCATTTAGTTTTTTTTTTATTGAGTTTTAAACAAGCAACTTGAACAAAAGTCAAATGACACAACAGAGTAAACTGCAGGAATTAGTAGACCTGCCTTTACCCTGAACTGCTTCAAGTTGTTTGAAAAACCTAAAGCCTGGTTAAATCTGAAAACTTGGGAAACTTATGGGATTGCTGCAGGAATCCATCACTGGGAACCAGGGTTTGATCATCAGGGACGATTCTCTCATAGTGGACATCATTCTGGTGATCTCCTCCAGTCTCATACTCTGTCTCGAAGTGTGAAAGTGTGCCAGAAGGATGCTGACCAGCTAGAAAGAGGTTGAACAGGTTTGGCCCAAATGGTACCAGAGGCTGTGAACCTGGCATGAAGTCTCCTTCAGATGAGAAAGCACTTGACAGCTGAGCTGATGCATAAGGAAGACCTGGCATGAAACCTTGATCTTCTGTTTCCCTTTCCGTATTTCCATGTTCAAAGCTGGAGGCATAGTTGCTTAACTCACCACCCTTGACAGGTTCCGGATACAGAAGAGGTGGCACGAAACCCATCTCCTCAGTTTCTCTTTCTGAGTTACCGTGCTCAGCGCTTCCTTCAGAGCGATCAAGCTCACCCACCTGAAACACAGGTGGACGGGGAGGAAGGCCAATATGCGGCTGAGATGTTACGAACGTCAAGTAGGCATTTGTAGACTCTTCCACAGGACCCCAAGAAGAAGTCACACTGTACATGTGTGGAGTTGAAGTGAAGCTTGCTGGATAGTTTCCAGGAGGAGAATAGTCTCCCTCTGTTGGTGTATCATACAGGATTGAGACAGCAGGATCATTTGGATCATTGGACAAAGGAAAATTAGGGGGAGAGCTATATCCGAGGCTGGGATTTCCCTCCACGTTTAGGAAACTGCTCCCATCAGGATTATGCTGGCTCCAGCTCCAAGCTAGGGGCAAATAACATTTATAGTAAAGTTTATTAAGCGAAGAGAAAATTTGATAACATTTAAATCACTTAAGTTTAAGTAAGCATCTGAGAACATTTATAGTCTCAGCAAAGTTGTAGTCTTACCATTTGTAGCAGGAAAGCAATGGGCATTCCAGCTTAACAGTGCAATGAGGAGCAACTGGCTGGAAAAGAAAACAGCATCAAAATCAACTCAAAATAAACAAGCCACAAATAGAAAATGAACAAGCAAACATAATCATTCGACCATCACATACCTTACAAAACCCCAAGTAGCCATTTTGCTTGTCAGTTGAACCATTATCGTCCTCGCTCAGAGTGCTTGTTAAATATGAAAGAGGAAATACTCTGAAGCCAATCCCAGACTGAGAAGGTAATGACACACAGGTGTCTATCATTGCTGGCTGAAACCCTCAGCATGTCTGTGAACCACACTTTTCACCTTTCTGCTGATACTGTAGTGACAGATACTAAGAATACCCACCATGAATATCTAAAAAAATCATCTAACAGTGAGTGACTGAGAGAGAAATGATGAGTGATTTTGTTCCAAACTCCAAATGTTCCAATAAACTTTAGCATTTTCTATGTGAGCATTGTGCAGTGTTGTGCACGTCTTTTCTTGCTTGTCATCCATAATTTAGTCAGGCAATCACCCCTTTAGGTTATAATTTGTGTTTTGAGCCAGAATACAATTAAAATAATATTTATAAGAGAGAAAGGGAAAACAAGATTCCATTAGTTGACTTTGATATTATTTTCCCTCCTGGGTCTCCATGACACATGACTCAAACATCTGCTATAGGGAGTGCGTACTTTAGTTCCTGAGCAATGGCAGCAATCTGCTCCACTCTGTCCTGGTGGGCTGCCAAATCACTCTCAAAGGCCTCGTGTTTTCGAAGCAATGCTCTGATTTCTGTCAGGGTTGCTGTTTCATAGTCCTTCTGGGAGAGGATCAGTTCTTTACCTGAATATCGCAAGAGAACGAAACAACAAGGTAATTAGTGGGTTAGAGCTAAACACAGGCCTTATTTAGTCATTGCAGACAGAGAAAACGGCAACTCTGTCAACTGATTGCACTGGACAGAGTCTAAAACCTTCAATTAAATCTCATTAGAAACAAGTCTAAACAAATCCCTCAGTTAAATGAAACACTTGAACAATCAAAAGCAGGCTGAGTAGCAGGAATACTGATGACTGCAGATGGACAACTGATAAACATGCAGAGCTATAGACACAGCTAAGCTAAGACTCTTAGAAACAGAAAAGCAAGTATGGAGACAGTTGAAAAGCAAAATGTACTACTGCAACTGACCGCTGGCCCAGTTCTCATGATTGGTGGCTTTTTGGCGAAACTTTTCTGCCAGGTGGTCCAGCCTCTCGAGCCTACGGATCTCTGTAAGAAGCCACTCCTCGTAGCCTTTCTCTGCTTGCTCCAGGCCCTGCCATGCGCTGGCTATGTCCTATCAACACAATGAAAGGGAAGAATCCGTTTAAACTTACTCACTTGTTTGTAATTGTTTCTATATACAGAAATGTTATAAATAACAACTATCTACCTTCATTAGTGTAGCATGAGTGCTTGTTACTTCTAAGTCTAGTTTAAGACTGAACAACTAAAGCATTTGCCTTATGACTTGACATGAACAGTGGTGTACACAATCACAAACATGTCTGTGACCATTTAATTATAATCAGGGAAAGAATTTGAGCTGTGACTCACGGATACCATCTTCCCCTCAGAGGGCATAAAGGCAGGGCGATTGCTGATGCGCAATTTGGTCTGCAGGGTGTTGAAGTTAATTTCCAGCTGGCACTTCTCCTGCACCTTGGGGGGCTTGTGCTGGCGTCTGTAGTCTCTGAAGTCCTCCAGCTTCCTCTGCATCTCTGCCATGGTCTTCTCTGGGGTTCGGTTTTCCAGCCAGGGAGTGGTGCGACGGATCCACTCCAGCAGCTGGGAAACACAAGGACAACATGGGAATAAGTGAAGAGGCAAAAGAGCCTCATGTTAAGATAGACTGTGATGAATAATTCATTTTTTTACGCAGATGGGTCTCAGCTTATCGCAGCAAGAGGGTACATAAGTGGGGGAAAGAGAAAACTTAAGCTTGCACTTATACTTTGAACTACAGTAAAATGCAGAGGATCAACTTTACTGTATTTATTATTCACATAATGTTTCACTTTTAAAAAATAAATGGTTTGATCAGACAAAGTGTTGTTGTCAAATTTTTTTAAAGAAACTTTACCTCACTGGCCAGTCTCTCATACTCCTCCATTAGTTTCTCATTCTCTTGGTTTACGCCGAGCACCTTACAGATCCTGTTGGCAGCCGTCTCCGCCTGAGAGCACAGAGCATGAGAATATTTTAATTAAATCAGCCAAGTAATACAGCGGGCCGTGCTCCCATTGATCCTTTTTAATACGTCAAATGACATTATCCCCACAACACATTTGTTGATAGGCATGCCATTTCAAAATCACACTGACAATAGGTTTCTGCACCCGCCTGTGTTCTGAAAATACATTTGTTCTGTTACAAAGAGAGATGAATAGCTAAGTTGTCTAAAAATACAAACTGGTAAGGTGATAGTTTCTTCTATACCTGCTCGGCTCCAGCAAATGCATGGTAAAAGCAGGACACGTAGGTCATGATAGCTCTCTCGTCAGGTTTGGGGGTGTTGATGATATCTATAGCAATAAAAGGGAGGAAAAGTCAAGGTGGTAGAGAGAAAAAACAAGTGAAAACCACAACTAATCTGGAGACTTGAGGGAGAAATCCATTTGAAGTCTCTTTTGAACAGCTACCTACTTTGATTTGTTATTGTTTCAGTTCTTTACAGACAGATTGTTAGTCTTACACATAATATAACTTGTTATGACTGAAACACTTGTATGGTTGCTGGTTACACCTCTGTGAAGGAAAGTGGGGCAACCAACATACACATAGGAACAGTCATACTGTTCAAACAAATTTAAAGATCACCACACAAGAAAGCTGAACATTTTCATCAGAAATCTTATATTCAATGCTTCTACTTCATAAAACATTACCTTCTGCATCCAGCATTTTGGGAATGTCCAGGTGTTTCTCAGCTATGTCAAAAGCCAGGTTCAGGTTCCCCAGAGGATCATCCTAAATAAAGAAACACATTTCTACATCACTGCACACCAATGCTGGACTTAAAATGCCACTGCGCTGAGCTCCATGCTATGGAGGACCCACTAAACTCCCTGGCTACGTACTCTACATGCGCTTTTAACAGCACTCAAAAATCTATCATAAAGCTCTTCCTCACAAAAACTTTAATCTAGTTTCCACATGAGTCGAATGCTTATTAGGCCCTTCTTACAAGTGTGCTGATTACAGATTTGCCAATCGTATGAAACCATCACCATCTTCCCAGGAAAGTCAGTTGTTACCGACTCATTTTCTCAAATCCATAACAATCATGAGTTTTTTTTTTATCTGACAAAAGCTGCTTATGGCTCCTACTATCATTGATATGTTTTTTGATTCAGATTTTGATATTTTTGTCTTTAACATTTCAAAGGGAAGACTTTTAGATTAGAAACTATGTGAATGACTATCTGCCACTAAGTAAATTGACTGATATATTATTCAAATAAACAATTTACTGCTATAATATGTATCATATTTTCTGAAATCACAAATTTAATCATAGACATTTTCTTTTCTTATGCAAGTGACTATGACAGGAGAGTGTTTTAACAGAGTGGGAGTGGTGCATTAGGCCAACAGCTGACAGTGAACCCTTTGCTGCTAATGGGGCAGTCAGTGAGAGTGCAATGGGGTAAAGGGATCATGCTATCATGCTGTTGCTATTGTCCCTATCTTTGTGCCGCTGTTCCATAAAGGTAGGGGGTGGGAGACTGCACGCTACATGACAGCACCAGCTGCTCACAGATCCAGTGCAGGACAGATAGATGGATGGATGGGGTAGTAAATTGATGGGATGGATGGATGGATGGATGGATGGATGGATGGATGGATGGATGGATACAAGGATATCCCAAGCCTTCCATGTGTGTGTGCCCCTAACCAGAGCTGTCTCAGCAGGCTGTAACACTGCAAGCTTAACGAACACGCTCACCTGGAGCCAGACTCAACAGCTGCCTGGCACACAATGCAACTGTCTCCTGGCAGCATGAGCAGAACTGAAGAGTCAAGGTGTGACTGAGCATGTGAATATGTGTGTCAAAGACAGAGAAAGAGTGAGAAAAATGCATTGGAAAGAAATAATATGTTGTGGTATATTGTACTGTATTTCCTGTGTGCATCACTGACTATACCTTGAATAGCCTTTCCTAATATAAATACTGGCACAATCCTTATAGCGATACTTTAAGATTCAACCAATAAATATCACAGTTATCATTTCACAGACACCTTCCTTACTTTTACGAGGGCTGGTCAACCTCTAACTGGGGAACACGACGTGACAGCATGGACAATAGCAGAGGTAAAGCTAAGCCTGAGCTCTGCTGGGACTAGGCTCATGTTTCTGTGACTATTCAGGGTCAACTTCAAGTCAGGTCACTGAGTTGTGTGCTGAAAAGTGAGTGGCTCTGTTTCCAAAACAAATGAAAATGTCACTCTTCGAATCCAACCATGGTGTTCCCCTACTATCCCTTTACAGTATCAGGCCACTTTGGCCTGGGTGAAGTAAATGTTCCAATTTGAAGTCTGTTCTCATGAATCCATAGTCACATTTCTTTAGAAATGATTAGTTCTCAGTTTATATCTATTAGGTGTTCATTGAATAAAATCTCTTTAAAACCTTACAGATATAATCTCCATTGTCAAAGACTTAAAAGAAAAAAGACCTTTTTATATTAAGTCAGACTTGACAGTGAAAAAGTAGCGCTTCATATATTCCTACAGCGGCCTTGGCCTTTCCATCTGGCTAAGACAGCACCTTCTTGCAGGAGGGAAAGTGTGCATTACGTGTATATTATTGTCACTTGACAAACACAGGAGGAGTGTCAGCTATGCTCTCCAGCTCTGCAAATAAGCAGCTCACTGAGGCCCTCATCTGTTTATACACAAACACTGAGAATCCCAGGCATCCATTAAACCAGAACATTTAAATGAGACATGGATTTATGCCCCCAGAACACTTAAAGCTAAAGTATGTATGCACACTGATATGCTAGACATTATGCGGATTTCAAATGCATAAGAAAAGTCATGTCACTTCAGAGTGTGTCATACAAGAGAGGCCACATATCTCTGCCGTTAAATCCAATTTTGTAATGGACATGGATGGATGCACAAAACAGCAGTCTTTTCATGTTAATTATGATGAAACTGTATTAAGTAAACTGCTTTGGTGAAGAATAATGACGCATGAGGTGAGACTAAATAAATGCACTTAGGAGTCATCCGTGAACAAGAAACACATCCACAATATAAAGCAGCATTATAGCCATTAGCCAAATAACACACATTAATTACACAACAAAGTGGACTTCCCATAGACAACACACTTAATGTCAAATAAGTGACACTGTAAACAACACAGAGCTGGTCTTGTGGAATGCCACATATTTGAAAGTGCACTCTAAAGTGCTAAAATTGGTATAGACAGTCCCAATGAACTAATTCAAGCCAGCTGCTAGTTTGTAATCTCCTCTGGATTCAACACTAAAACCTACACAAATTACTTACTTAAATAGGCAACCAGGTGAGCACTGCAAGTGAGTTATTAGCAGAGGAAAGACGACATGGTTCAAAAAGATGGGATACACTTGAGCCCTACTCGTCTTTGCTGTTTCAAAACATAGGTCCACACATCAAAGAAAGTAGTTTAAATTGCCATCATTCCATTTTATGTGGGTGTGTCAATTTATCAGCTCACACGGTGACAAAAGTGTTAATTTTGTGGAGATCGTTGTGTTAGAGAACAGGGCTGAAACACAGCATCCTGGTTATGTAGTGAAGCCACACGACACCTTGTTGAGTTTAGAGTAGTCGAGGAGGTCGGGTCTGTGTCTATGAATCAGGGCGCAGAAGGCCAGGCCATCCTTCCAGCTTCACCAGCCATTAAGCAGAGAGAACCAACATGTCAGTTCAACAAGATCAAAGTGCTGGAGTCCAGTTCCAGCTTTAACCATTAATGGTGCCCAAGCACTTGGTGGCAGTATTTCACTGATACCATACTCAAGTCATGATAATTTGTATTGTTTCATGTCAGTGTCAGGAAAAACTTAGTACAGACATAATCCTATCAGAGGAATTCATTCACTGTGCAAACCCTGCATTAGTGTGACTCAACAAAACTGTACAGACTACAGATATCCTAGATTAGCTATATATCACTATGTCCAACAACTTTTAAAGCTCAGTAGCAAGAATTTAATGTGTGATACTGACCTGACATGGAAGTTTTGGACATTAACATTCCTGTAGGGCGCAGTCTTTCTTTGACACCACAGAAGAAGACCTTCCTTGGCAGATGTTTCTGATGAGAAGCAGAATTCACATAAATTTAAACATGTGTTCGATGTTTTTGGCTGTGTCATAAAAGTTGTTTTTGTTTAAGCGATCAAAGGCCCCTTTTTCTGACAAAACTTGAATTTACAGGTGTCCATGTTTCTGTAATCTTTGAACACAATGTGTAGAAATACAAACAGTAGATCTATTTATTTATTTATTGAATATCTCACCTTCCACTGATATGTCCTGAATGGCAAAGCGGAGGATGATAGTCCAAATCATTCCAAGGGTCATCTTTACATTCCCATCCACAATCTCTGAAATACAAAAAAACTGTTTGCTGTAACAGACATGATACTGTATAAACTTAAAGTTCAGACTTCTGCATACATATATGCACATTATGGTATGTGTGTGGGTTCCCTTGTGATACATGACGGCCTACAGTATATTCATATATACAGGAAGTGTATTTAGATACCTTCAGCTCCGATGGAGACCAGTTTCACTCCTTTACTTGTGATGAATTCCAATGCTTTGTTGACGTTAGCAATCTTATGAAACCGCATCTTCCCTCTGTCTGGCTTGGGTAACCTCTCTCCTGCAAATACAATATTAAGTGGCATGGCCAGCTTTGTATATAACCTGAATATCATGGAAAATCACTGAAACAAGGACATATGGAGTTATTAAGGAAATGTAATCCTTTAGTGCTCCAACCTGAGATAACTTCCAGCAACAGCATGAGTTTTAGTCCATTCCTGAAGTCCTCTTCAATGTTTTCGATTTGAGTGCCAGCTTTCCTCAAGTGGGAGTTACACCAGGCTGTGAAGGTCTAACGGAAAAGGTCAATTTAAATGGGATTTGATAAAATGTCATTGTACAAATGCACAGTATTCGATGCAGGAAAACTGAAGTACTATTTACTTCCTGGGAAGCTCAGCTAATGCACCAAAGATTGAAACAAAAAAGACAGGAGCCACACGTTTAATTTAAAACACTGTATATTAAATTTCATTACATTTCAATAATAATATCTTTTACATTATATATAATACACTATAAGCATGATATTCCTCTCTAGAGTGAAGCTAAACAAACGGAGACAGCTAACAGCTTAACAAGTCTTCACTACTATACCGAATCGCTATGACCAGCATTTTGAGGTTAACCTTCAGTGAACAATTAGTGTCCAATTTCAACTTTTTCTAGTTCCATAGCCAACAGTCACCAGAGAAAATGAACTCCATGTGGGGTACTGAAATACTGTAAATCAAGTTAAGACACGATCATTGTCTTTCTCCTATTTTTATAAACGGTCTCAATAGCCAGCAGGAGAGTTCACGGGCGCTCAGCACTGTAACGATGAAAGCCAGGAGCCGACCACAGAGCACATTCCAACCGATATAAGGTGTTAAATTTAGACCGCTCTGCTGTGCCTCACGATAAGAGACCGGCAGGAAAAACGTCAAAACGTCTCTCCATGTCAACATGAGTGAAAATGTCACGTGGACGCAGAGCAAGTTCTCCTTCCACGTCACTCTCTCTCACCATTTTGCCACTTATAATATGACATGCTGATATGTTACAGCGGCACGGAGATAGCTCTATCACAGTACATGTGTGCTGCTCTTCCAGGTCACAATCATCACTATACTGAGGCGTGAAGACAGGCAGGAATGGGTAATGGATGACAGCATCTAAAACTCTCATGTAAAATAATGTGAAGGGTATGTAACGAGGAGAAGCTAGAAATTAAATTTTGATGTTTATAGGGGCTTAAATCAAAGAGCTGAGCAACAGATGCTAAAGTCATAAGGGGGTCTATAATGTAAGCTAGTGGATGACACACTTCCTGATGACATTTACCTCTTTAACCTTCCACCTTCACAAACAATAAATAGGTCTGAGTGAGTCCTTGTACTGTACTTTTTAAGGCCAGTAGAAAAGGTGTAACGCTTACTGTAAATTTCAGGACAGAATAATGCACTGGCTGCACTTTTTGCACTGAACTTAACATTATTTTGCATTTTTAGTACATGACTGATGAAAAATGTGTAACAGATCAGTGTTTTTGTCCCTTTTGTAGCAGGAAAAGATTAAATGCAGTATGTTTTATTTACCCCAATGGACACAGAAGAAGATTTCAGCAAAAGTTCAGCAAAGCGACATAACTTTAGTGAGATATTTTAGCACTTCTTCCGACCCTGATTCTTATGTTCGTATCTACTGAGAATGCATATGAGTGCCAACTGCCCAGCCAGTCACTCAGCCTTCCCCCCTTGAGTGCTGGTGCAAAAACAGAATATTACGGGCTTTAGAGTAAAGGCCATCCCATTCCACACCAAGTGAGTCCCCGGGGTGAGTGTGACATTGAACTGCTGCCCTCCTTGTTAAAAAACGTCGCCCGCCGGTCCTCCAAATTTGACTCGGTCACAGTCTCGCAGAACCCTCACTTTCCAGGCACCCCCGCCCTCTCCGGCACTACTGCCCAGTGACGATTAAAGCTAAAAATATTTATGAATCACATCCAGAGAGGACCAGCCCTGTCGCTGAACTGACTGATGCCTTTGGGGCCTTACTAGGTCAGAGACTGGCGAGCTCTGTCCAGGAGGATGGAAAATAAATATGGATGTCTGACATGTTGGAGAGGCCGAGCCGCATCAATGGATCATGCTGTTTTCACAAACTTCTCAGCCTACATATTCATTACTTGTCCATAACATTGCTGCACTTTCACTTGATGAAACACAGCACCCTGGCAGCACACACTTGGCTCTGTCTTTGTAACATGAATGGGCATTGAAGGCTTCATCAATCTCCTTGATAAACCTGTCCGAGTCGAGTATTAGATTAAAAAAAGTTCCATATAAGCACTGTGACATTAATCCACTGGAGAAGAGGTATCACAGCTGTTACCAGGATTTACAATGAACCCCTTGCACTTTGTCATGACAAGAGAGGAATTATTTGGAAAAGGTTACAAAAGTAGCTCTGAATATAGCAAACAAAAGCCCTTTGAGAGTCAATTTTACCACCAGAGTGCCAAAAAGAAACTCTGAATTCATGTTACGGAGTGCAACCTTCAGTGATACTGTAATTCTGATCGGTTTTAACAGCTGCTCACAGAGCCACATCACTCTCCAACGAGCACTTGTCAACTCCAAATTATGATCAGTAAAAAGACAAACACTGGAAAAATAGCTATGGACTGGAAACCTGCCTATCATGTTGCTGCACTGTGTTACCAAAAATACAGTTTTGTCATCCCTGTGGGGGCCACAGGGAGGTTATAGGGGGCACCGGAGCTGATGGCCTCCAGTTGTGCGAAGAGCTGCAGTTTAAGGGCCAAGCCAACTTTTAAAGCCCTAAAACCAACTGAGAGAGTGTGGGGGGCCGAGGCTATATCGAGTTGAGCTTGTGCTGGTACAATATTTCTGCGTGGTTTCTATAAACAAAAGAATTCCGCACCAAGGACACTGGATTAACCCTACTATAATGCCTTTTGGTCCCGAGGTTAAAATTAGATGTAGCGTCCATTCTAATCCCAAGAGCGTCATCATGTGTTAGAAGCATCTGTTGACAGCTCGCATTCCGCGCGTATCAGTGGAGAGGCAGCAGACTGGAGAGCCGCTGGAAGGCAGAGCTATTGTTAGCTGGTACCCACCGCATCCGTCCGTCAAGCCTCCCTCCCTGGACCCTGGCTGGAGTCAAGCCCGCAGCACTTAACCAGGAGTACACCGGAGATTAGGGGATGGTATTTTTCCAAATAAAAGTACTAATGGAGTTGCCAACAAGTCGAATGAAGAAATGAAATGGATAAGTAAAAAAATAATTTAAAAAAATAACACAAAATAATATACAATAAAATTAAATAAAAACCAAAACACAAATTAGTATACATAAAATAAAAATTAAATAGAAATTAAAATGTAAAATAAAATAAAACAAAAGAACAAAATAGTAAACATAAAATAAAAAATAAAATAGAACCACCAAAACAAATTTTAAAAAAAACAAACAATAAACACAAATAATAATATACCTAAAATTAAAAAATAAAAATAATGCTTGATCCTGGTAATCCTTTGTTTTTACTGTTGTTTGTTGTGGGGTCATAATTTTAATAATACTGTAGGGCAGTGGTTCTCAACTGGTCCAGCCTCAAGACCCACTATGTCTCTATTATTAACAGTGGCAACCCAAATTGTTGAAGTTTGCTGTTCCTGTTAACAAATTAAGGTTTATTTGGGTGTAGTCTCAACACATTTTGATCCAGCTTGGGGAAATTTTGGCCTATTTTTTGCTCATTTTGGTATATTTGGACACTTTTGCCACGTTTTCGGCATATCTTGGCCCATTTAGAAAGATTCTGAGCACATTTTGGTTTATTTCTGGCATGTTTTCGCATAAATTTGTCCAACAAGCTGACAAAACCAAATCTAGAGGTCACTAGTGGGTAACTAGTGGTGTCAACATCACTTAATATCCTGCTATTGAAAGCAAACTGCGTCATGAGAAACACCTCCTTTAAAATAGAAGACTTTAAGCCACTACTTTTTTGGGGGGGACATGCTTCTGCGACCCTCTAAAAATGACTTCATGACCCACTTTTGGGTCCCGACCCACCAGTTGAGAACCACTGCTGTAGGGTCTTGGCCTTAACATTTACAATATCCAAGTGAAGCAGTATTTTAGATTATTCTTGAAAGGTTTTAAGCCCTAAAATGTAAATTAACCAGGCAAATTTACACCATACATAACAATGTGGAGTCTTAACTCCTAACATTTTATGTTTTCTTATGAAGAGTACAGCATCTGCTGTTTTAAAAGTACTATGTGAGTTGACTGAAAACGTAAATAAAAATAAATAAATGTAGTCTATTCTCCTCTAAAATTAAATTTCAGTGGCCTTTTTTGCAATAAGCTAAGCTATCCATGTTAAGAATGGTAGCTAGCTTATTTTGAGTTATTAACGGCTACTTGTGGTGTGTTTTTGCACCTTTGTGTTATTCCCACGTACAGGTTCAAAGACATAATTACAGAGGATAAAAATGTTTCATTGGAAAAACGTTTATGAGTAATTAAACAGTTTTATTAGTTTGGTCCGTAATACAGAATTGACGCTCCTCGCTGCTCACCAACAGGTGTTTTATTTTGAAGACGTCAGCTGAGCGTTTAGCTAGCTGCTATGGGTAGCTTAACGGTCGTCCGTCCCATAGTTCTCTATACAACTCGTCACTGTTTAAGCTAATTTAAGCTAACCTTTTTATTTATTTATAAAAAATATCAAACTTTCTGAACTTTCAAAGGCTCATTTTTAATTTAATTCTCGTATTTTCTCTTTTGCCTCCATCACTCGGTGAGTAAAGCAGCTAGCCAACAGTCACTCGACTTTTATTGTAAAATGAAGTTGAACTTTTTTCCGACATACTTTCCTCTGCTGTTGCTCCCACGCAGGGTCCAGCAGCATGTCCCGGTCCCACTCCTCCTCCTGCAGCATGTACTCCTCCTCGTAGCCGTTGTCATAGCGCACCGTGGTCTCCACCTGGGTCATCATCATCGTGCCGTTACTTTCAGCTCCCTGAAACTCGAGTTATCCTTGACAAGTAAGTGTAAAAGCTGAGGACGGGGTGGTAGTTCCCTGACTGTTTTTTTCTTCTTCTTCTGTGTCACTCTCTTTCTCTTGCCCTTGTCCTCCGACCTGACAGACGCCTGGCCCTGGTTGCCACAGATGAACAAACGACGGTATCATTAGTACTGGACAGTCACGTGATGCCTCCATACCTTCCCCCTCCTCCTCTGAAACTCTCCATCACACACACCCACACAAAATACAGCAGGACAGTTTATCATCTTCAGAACAATAAAACAATCTTTATTATTACAAAAAAAGGAATTTAGGGACACAAAACAACACAAAAATTGGCTTAGGGGGGAATATAAATAAAATGCATCTTCCTTGAAAACCCCCACATATTCTAAACACTGAAAGCATTGGACATTCTCACAAACCTACCAGAATCAATCACCAAACCTGTAATGGAAAAATGTAGTGCATGTATCGCCTAAAGTTATTGTTCTATTGCTCCTTTGTTGCTCTTGCTCATTTATTTCCTAACACAGCGCCGGGACAAACAGGATGAAGAAGGATCAAACTCAATTCTGATGTCTGCAACTGTGTGTGCCCACGCATTTGTACATGTTCAAGCACAATGCATTTACCATTTGAGAGAATCTCTACTGCGGATTTGAGGAAGGTCAACAACAAAGTGTGTTATGTGCGGTATGCTACTGCATAGACGAAGCCAAAGCATGCAACTTAAATCACCCCTGATTAGTTACACAACTTCCTACAGCAAATAAAGTGTTTATTTCTTTTGCCCAAATCACCACACTGGACTGTGGTCAGACTTTTAAATTCTTTAGAGTCTGACTATTTTTTTCCAATATCCTGCAAGTTCTTTCATTCCCGCCACACAGTGCTATCTTTGGCTTTATATTCTAAGCGGTTGGAAGCAGAAATCGCTGCCATCTCTAAACAAGGAAAAGAGAGAAATTCTGCGAACCCACTGCCTGCCGGTTCTTTGTAAAGTCATTCGCCAGAGAAAATTCCAACAAACTAAGTCAATGCAGGAAAAAATTGTACTCCAAATGTGGTGAATGTATTTTACAAAGAAAGAGTTTGCAGCTCCAGTTTAAAATATTAAAAAGATCCTCTCCTTTTCTCAAAAACTGCAAGGCCCAAGTGCTCAGTTAATGAAATGAATACAATAAATCACACAGACTGACTAAAAAAAATGTGAACTGTCCCTTTAAGGTTCAAACTGAAGAAGAAGGAAGCTGCTCCCTACAGTCAGTACTGAAGGATAACATCACCACAGAGCTAGAGTTCATTCGGAGTGCAAAGAAAGACACGTGGGAGTGAAAGGGGCTCGAGAGTTTCTTAAAGCTATCCAACAACCTTAAGAACATGTCATCTGTTACAGTGACGGTAATGCTGTCCACGGGCTCGACATTAAATCAATCTCTTGGATTCTGGAGTGCTTGCAAAAAAAGGGAGTGAGCAACTTGGACCCCATGAATCCACGTGTATCATCGGTGATCTGCAGTAGTGTCCTTTGGTCCTCGGTGGTTCACAAGGAAGGGGGGTCAAGGGCTGGGAGGTAATAAGGAGGCAGTCGTTTTTCATCATTCAGCTTCACTTAAGCCACAAGGTCGCCGCCACTCCTGGCCTCGTTCATGGATCCACTTATTTGATACTAAAAACACAAAGATAAAAAGACCCAAGTCAGAAGCTTAATTTACTGCTTTGATTACTTCAGATGTTTACCCTTCTTGTCGTATAAATTGAAGACAGATCCTGACATTTGTTTATGACACTGGGTTAAATTGCTTTTAAAATGAACATTCTCCTTAGCAAATACTATGTTCTGGTAAGATATTTACTCAGACCTTTATAGATGGTTTTATAGGGAATCTAGTCTTGCATAGGAAAACCTAATTCCACAGTGCTGCAGTGGAGAATGGTCTGACTGCACCTCATTATCATTCTGCTATAGGTGGGGAAAAAACTGCTCAGGCATGTTTGTATTTCCTTAAACCAATCACAGTAGTCAGCAGTGCCTCTGCAAAATAGTGACGGTGGGAAATGTTTGCATGAAGAGAGGGAAGCACCGTCAAATAAACGATAATTCAATTTTTAAAAAAAGACCAAGGACAGCTGCCTTATTGCACAATCCAAGACATTGTGCTCCCATTTTCAGTGTGGAGGGGATTTTGAACTTGTAACACACAGATAGCTAAACTGAAGAAGAAAGCTGCGTAAATTGCAGGGCGAAAATGGCAGGTTGACACTGGAAGGCTACATCCGGTCAGTCAGACTACCAAGACCCAGACAGAGAGGAACTCACCCCACTTGTTGCCCACCAGCACTGGGCAGGCTGCATGTCGGGTACTGTAGTCTCCCTCCCCACTGGCAAACAGATTGTACCAGAACACTGCTGTACCCTGGAATACACACAAAGCAGACAACAGATGTTAGTCGTCTGCACACCCAATATGACTCTCAGAAAGCCAGTCTTAGTCTCCTTAACTACTTTCCAGAGATTTCTGAAAAGTAAAGTTATGCTAGGCCAGTTAAATTTAAATACATGCATGCATTTGCTAAATTGTGATTGCTAAAAAAAAATGCTAAAGGAACTTAAGAACCCTTCTTTCTATGAGAGCAATAAACAAAGAGGCACTTTATTATGCTTCATGATGCTATTTTGCATTGAAATGTTCCCCCATTAGAGGATTGTAATGTGTGTATGAGAGAGCCGGTGTGATTAAGTTGACTTTTACTGTTAATGTGTGCTGTACTTCAAAACAAAACATCTAGGAACTTGTTACACCGAGTTGGCTCATATAGACTATGATAAACTGAAACACAGCTGCTGGATCAGTAATAATGGATGTTAATGAGAGGTGCAGTATGTACGGTTACCTTTTGAGGCCAAACTGCAGCACCAACATCTGGAAATACTGTGGCTCCACCTGCTGACACATTGCTCATCTACAACGAGAGGAAAAATCCAGTGTTTACCTGTTTACCTGAATCGAACAATTCTGTCGTCTCACTGAATCACATTGTTTAAAGGTCAGGAGTCATATGGCTCTTTGACACTTTTAAAGGCTAGAGCTACTGTTTTTAGTGTGGCTTTTAATTGATTTTTATTCATTCATACAGTGTAGTCTGAGGTATTGTTTTTTTAACACTACTTTTTTATTGTGGCATTATTTTGCTATTCTGCATTTTTCCACATACCCTGCCTCTGATGTTTCCTGACTGCACTGAGATGTATTTAGTATAGTGTTTCTTCAGTCCTGCATTTAAGGCACAACATTTAAATTCTATTTGTTTGAAAAGTGTGAGACAAATAAAGTCTGCTTGTTTAATATTGCAGCAGTACTTACATGCATTTAATAGGCATTTCTTATATATAAAATGATTCAAGTTCAGTAGACACGCCGTTTTCTGCTTGGTTATGAACCATTTGATAGCTAGACTGGTGTGTTTTTCCCCTATCTTTCTTCAGCTCACTAAGTGCTATGTCATTCTCATTGCATCAGCATAGTAGGCCGAACTTTAGTCCAACTTAGTTTTTACTTTTGTAAAAAGCAAAGTCACTGGCAGTAGCAAAGCCCATAATCACAGATGACAGACAGTCCTTGATGTATAATACCAGGGTGTCACCCTGAACAAAACCAAAAAAAATTTACGGTCTGAGATTTTAGAGGTAAGTGTGGGACTGCTCAGTCTAAAATGCAGCTCTTCTACCTACAAGAATTTTACTCAATGCAATGTGGGGTGAAAGAGTTCATTCATAAGGCCCCATTTTAGCTGACAACTTTAATTAATACTTAATGAGATTCCTTCAGCCATTTCACTTCATAAAGTAAGTAATCAAATCCAAGACCCCACTGCTTTTTATTGGCAACATTTGCTTTTTAAACAATTGCTTAACTCTCTCTCATATATGCTGTTCTTGTCCTACACGGTTTAAAATGTACATACATGTAAATAATTAGTGTGTGATTTAGAGTTAATAAATTAGATTCAGCAGCAGAATTGGAAATTCCTAAAGTAAAAGCCAATTCTTTTTTTCCCATAAAAATACAGACAACTTTTGACCCATGGACTTTCCTGTTGGTTTTGGATTTTTTTTGTTTTTCAACAGTGGAAACAATTATTTTTACATTTACTTCCAAACACTTACTTAAAAATTAAGTCCTAAATAAGATATTTAAAACCATGTTTTTATGGCTGTATGTTGCTTCATTGTCTACACATAGACCACCATGAGATATTTAATATCTTTGGAAAAAATTTGGATCTTGATTAAAACTTACAAAAAAGAGTTTCAACAATGATTTGCTATACAATATGCATTTTTTAAGACTGGCCATCCAGCGAATTGGCAAATGTAAGATTTAAAGTCAACAACACTGGTATTTAGTTGTGTTTAGAAAAAGTTTACTTACATAGAAGAGCCATGTTGCTATGCGGTTCCCAGTGCCCAGCTCTTTAAAGGCATCTGGCTCATCTTTCTGTACATAGAAAGCCAACACTGGGGTTATACTCCTGTTATATTAACACCACTGTATACGTGGAGAATTTAACTTAGAAGAATTGAGAAGACCATACCCTTCCAAAGTCAAAGTGAGGTTCATATTGACCTCCAACTCCATAATTTGCAACCTAAAGAGAAATAGAATACAATATGAGTCTCACAAACATACAAATCAGACCCCGACAGACACACAGGGGCAGGGCAGGGGGATTAATATATACTATTTGTCCTCTGAGCACAACCTTAAAACAACTCTTTACCTGCAACTCTTCTGCTGTGTCCATTTCCAGACCTGTGAGATCTTCAATTCTCTGGTTGATCCTGTCAATCATTGGATCTTCATAGCCAGTGAGCCAAGCACTGGAATACAGGACAGAGAGCAGAGCAATTGAGAAAGAAGAGACACATGCTATGTAGCATTTCAGTAAAACACTTTTGTCCACTAGATGGTAGTAAAGATTTCGTCTGGTAAAGGCGGCTGAGGGTAATGTCATGCTGGACACATGCCATGAAAAGCTCAAATGCAAAATGAAGTTGCGCATTACAATCAGATGAAAGAAAGGGGAAGTAGAGGTGTGAAAAAAATGAAAAAGTAAACGGCCCAAGATTTAGAATCTCCAATCAGCTCAGGGTTCAGGGTTGGGGACATTTCAGGGGTTTGGTTGAGAAGTATGTCAAAATATTTTCATGGATTAAACTTTTCACTCTCACACCCTGGTCTAAGAGAAGGCCTTTGATTAAAACGACTCTCCATTGACCATGGCAAAAAATGCTTTCTCGTAAACTACTAAACCATGACTAAACTACCTCTACAGACCACATAATAAAGTTTTAGATTGTTATTTTGTTTTTGGCTGAAGCACCAAAGAGACACAGTATTCCCATTTAAAAAAAATTTTAAGCTGTTAATATAAAGCTGCAACTACAAGAACCAAAGACTGAACACACTGTCAGATTTAGGGGATTTTTTTAAAGACATGACCAAGTCAGTGAGATGACTCCAACCCCCACGGCTTCATGGAAGAATCTAGAGAGACCAGGGGATGAGTCATCTTTTTTTATTCAAAGTTTGTGTTGATAATAAGTTTTATTTTTGAAGGGAAACTGAGCCGAATGTGAGCCAATGAATTCTTTCCTCAAGTGACTTGCAGCCGGTTCAAAAAGAGGTCAAACAGTTCTGAGCGCTTCCATCTGTCTGTCCACTGTCGCCAAGTGCTTGCTCAAAGGGAATTATTGGATTTGTTAGGAGTCTGTGTGTAGTTTTGTAGCGTCTTAGCCTTTTTTTTAATTGGTCAGGATATTGATATGGTATATAATATTGCAGGTTCTTAACTGTAATATTTAAGTTAGTCAGGAACATCTGTATAACCTATAATATTGTATATATAGTATCTAAACTTGTGGGGTAAATTTGTAACTTCAATCTATTTCTCTATTCGACAGCACTTTAGGTCAACATCTGTTGTTTTAAATGTGCATACATGACGGGGACTTGACTAAATTTGGAATGGCATGTTGGCCAACACTTACACATACAAAAACATCAAAGGAACACCATACCCTTACACCCACTTCCACACACACACACACATTAATTACCAACAACAGTAAACCCAACGAAACTTGGTTACTTTGGTGTGCTGCTCAGTCTGCTATTTTTAGAGTGCGATTAAACTTCAACAAATAGTGAGCAATGCAACTATAAAAGCTAAACAGTCATTTAACTACAAAGGGACACTTGAAAGTCTGCAGTTTATATCTATCTCTGTGTATCCAGACTCAGGTCTTGGGAGTTTCTTAATTTCTTGTGCTGATATTGAAGTTGCAAAAGCATAGCAGAACTGCAGAGCTCATATTAGAACGTCATTAAAAAGTCATTCCTGGAAAGCACAATGGGGAATAGAAATTCAATGCTTGGTGATTCCAATAACCTGGGAGAGATGGTTATGGGAAAGAAAACAGTCACAACTGTGAAGTTCCACAAAAATGCCTCAGCGACACCAAAAACCAACAAGAGAGGTTTGTTTAGCTTGGGTTAAACCATGTTTTAGCACAAAATGGTTATAAATGAAGACTTTGTTTATCCCAAATGAAAACCTCCTCTATTGTTGTGTTTCTAGCATAGCTAATTTTCATTTTTTTTCCAATTGTGTTTGCTCAGCGCAGGACTATACAAGTGTTTCAGCCACTTCAGAGATAAAGGTGAAGCTGGATAAGGAGGAGGGGAAGGCACTGAGGCCCTCCTCATGACCTGTGACCCCTTACCTCTTGGAGACTCTGTATTGGGCTGTGGTAAGTTTCCCAGTTTGGGGGTCATGCACCGTGGCTCGCCTTAACTACAGTAGTTCCCGCAGCACAAGGACACGGAGGTCGAGAAAGAGAAGATGGAAAAAAGACAATGGAACGTGATACACACAGGAGGACAGGTGGAAAGTACGAAGAGGAAAGAGGGAGAGAAAGAAAAGCAGATCCGGTCACTAGTTTTCAATGTTATTCTTAAGAAGGACCAGAGTGTTCCATGAGGCAATGCTAGAATCCAAACGCCCAATAAAAATAACCAAATTTGCCAGTTAATTAATGCCTGCCTCTGACACAACACCTGGTTCACAAAAGCATCTATGTTAAGATCAACTAGCAGAAAAAGTAACACATTTTTCCCCTCCGCTATCTTCTCGTGTTACATTTCTGTGGCAGACTCCTGAGCAGAAACATATCCATAACAGATCATCAAGAAATGATAGTTCAAACTATTTTGTTCCAAAGAAGTTAATACCCATTAGTTTTTATAATGATTCTTTTAATTTTGTATTTCATGCCTGTGTCATCTGTGAAAGCATGAGATAATGCATTTATATAGAACTTGCATAATATATCAGTAATAGTTTACAGATGTTTCTATAGGCTTTGATCAGTCTCAGCTGGATCCTGTGCTTCAGCTCAAGAGCCTTTAAGCTTTGGAGGGGTAGCGAAATGGAGCCAAGGACAGACAGGAGTACAGAGGAGAAATGGGATGAGTTACTGAGGTGACAAGGAGAAGAAAAATCCCACTTTCTCCTTCTTAGCTCTCTCCCACATAGTCTGTCGCTGGCAGCTTCTGGCTCTGTCTTACCTTTTGCTGATCCTGTAAGAAGCTGTCTCCAGTACTCCTGTGACGGGGTTGGAGATGGTTGCCCTGCGTAGCTGTGAAGCCAGGGACATGATTTACCCACACACAGATGCACACATGCGTGCAGATGTGCATGCCTGCGTGCTTCACACCAACCAGCCTCACAGCTTTGACCTCCGACCCCTCAACATACTAATCCATCTATTAGATCATAATCTGTTGAATATGTACATGTACTCAAATTAGCTTACTCGTGGTTTCGCCAGTTGCTTGATTCTCTCCATTTCTGCGTCAGAGATGATGTCGATGTAGCGAACAATGTAGGGGCGGTCCCACTCATCTTGCTGTTTGACAGGACTCAGCACATATTGGGGGTTATGGTTGTTGTCATAGTACCGACAGAACAGCCGGCTCTGCCTACGAGGTGTCTGAGAGAAAAGAAATGCAGGGAACAAGGAGTTAAAACTGAGTTTTGTAAGTTAGGAATTGTGTTATTGTACAGCTCCTCTTCTTCCTCACCATTCGGATTCCCTCGCCACGACAAAGCATCTCATACTTCTTCCTCTCTGGGATGAGAGAAAAAGTCTTTGGGGGCCTCTTCTTCCCCCCCTTCTTCTTCTCCTCAGTTGCTTTTGTTGTCCCTTGCTCCTTCTGTTTTTCAGTTTCTGTGTCAGCAGCTTTTTTCTGCTTCTCCAACTGGAACTCAAAGTACTTCAGGTTGCCCTTGGCGCGCTGGTGCTCTGGGTCTGAAAATGAGAGATCAACAGAAATAATAGTGGTGATTACAAACAGTGATGACTGCAGCAATGCTGCCTAAAACTGTCATGGCGGCTGCAATCAAAATAACTGAGTTTCCAAGATTACATAATTATATGCTATTTATTCAGTCTGACCTCATCTAGTTCTCAGAAATAGAATCTACAAACAGGACACATTAATTCAGGGGCTCTTTCCTAGGAAATGTCAGATAACAAAGTCACTATCAAGGCTCCTTCAGAGGATTTCCATGTTCACATTCCATGTTTTCAAGGTAAAGCAATACCATTTAATGTACTGCAGTGTCTATTATTTAGGCTATGTTATCTGTCAAGAGCACATGTGACAAAACCAAATGTCATTGAAAACTTTTCTGGCCAGACTGAATTTCAGTACACTAATCAGCTGCCAAAATGTCCCACTGTACCACAAGATTCCCATAGAGTCAGGATCTGACTCAATTAAAGTCACTGTGATTCTAAACAGAGCAATAATAATAATTTCTGGTCAATCACCTTCTACAACATTCAAGTAATCTAAGAATTTATCTCACTTGCCCAATTCCACAACCTTGTGGAAAAGGCCATATGGAGTCACATAACTCCTTATCCAGACAACAAAAAACTATCATGATCCGACTGGGTGCAGTTTCAGGAGTTGTAAAATTGTCCACAGAAAAACAAATAAAACACAAACCACATCTATTTCTAATTACTGATAAATGTATGGTTATTGTAAACTTAATAGTTATTTTTTAGATACCTATAATCACTGAATAAAAGTAGAAAAGTGACACAAAAGTCTCTACAATTATAGATAGTCATTGTTAAATGAAAAAAGCTCTTTTAAACTTCTCGGAATGGTGCAATACAGATAACTGTTTTGTTTAAATTAATTTTGGTGTATATTTTGCATTAATCCAAAAAACACACATTCAGTCCAACACCTGACTGTAAGTGGTAAAAACAGCATGTTGTTTTTAGATAAACTCCACACTCTGGTCTGGAGTGTGTTGGTCTGTGTAGCTTGGCAATGTCGACCTCTGTCTCAGCTTATCAGTTCAACCCTCTCTGCTTAATTTATCAAATTTATAGAGTATATTCTAACAGTTCAGATAATCAGTCATGATGGGTTCTTCTTTCTTAGTAAAGTCTCTGCTTGTTTAGAGAAGTTAGGGCAATTTCCACAGGTTTCCTGGCCTATCTAATAAACAAAACACAGTCCATTTGTGTAAATCTACGAAAGATTCCTTATCTAATTGATGCTAAGGGACATGATCTACATTTTAGAATCCACAGTGAGAAGAAAGTCATGCTTCCCATAGCTGGTAAAGTATTTTAGGGACTCACCCAGTTCAAGCAGCCTCTTGGTGTACTCCAGCGCCCGTTCTATCTCTCCCTGCTGGTAGATGGCGTAGCTAAGGTAGTCGAGCACTGTCACCTTATCTAAAGTGGACTCCTCGCCCTCGTCAAGCTGTTTCAGGGCCTGGGCCATCCACAGCTCTGTGTGGTAATAATCTACATCAGAGTAGGCGATTTTCCCCAGCTCGTAGCAGTCCTCCACTGTCATATGGCTTTTGTGTTTCACTCCTAGTACCAGAGAATATAAGTGAGGAGAAGAAATTAAAACCATCTCAAAGCAAATAAGACAGAAATCTTCTATGTCCACATGATCTGCTGTTTACTGGGATTTTCAAGGTATTGGTCTGTTTACATCAGTTTTTTGTTAATGCTTCCGGAAAAGATAAACCCTTGGAATTCCAAACTGTGTGCCAGGTATATGTGATATGCACTGATTTAAGAACTGTACCAGGTAGGTTTCCTGTAGAGATGGTGTTGGCATCCAGTCTGTACGTGTCTTGTAACCGGAGGAGAGCTTTAGCAGCCCCGGTCTGATCCTCATCTGTGGGGAAGTACTGTCTCTGGATTGTTAAGTTGGAAATAAATCCTGAGGGAGACAGGAAAGGACAGATGAAGATGTAGTATTCTGGATGAGATACAAAAGAACCTCTGAAACAGACAACAAATACTCTCCTTAAAGTTCAATGAGACTGCTTGATGTGACTGTGAGTGTGGAAAATGTTGCTGTATTTAGCCAGACGTGGTAAAAATTAATGAGATAAGCAATGTCCTCTTCTACATCAATGACTCATTTTTGGAGCGAGGCTACTTGCTACGAAAATATATTAAATATGAATGTACATCACAACATCGCTGTAAACAAGCAAGCACAGCTCTCCCCCTTCAGAAGTCCTTGGCTTTAGTTTTTTGCTTTGCTCTAACAGCGCACAAACAAAAAACAACCCAACACTCTGGAGACAATCTGTTGTACTAAAGTCAGTTTCAAACTCAGACAGTCCCAAAGAAAATTTAAAGACAGTCCTGGACAAGTCCATCGTCAAGTATTTTTGAGAATGACACTCTGAAATTCAGGTCAAAAGGTAGACTCACTGCAAAAATATGTGCCAACTATATTAAAATGTTTCCTGTGATATTCAAAACTTCTGGAATCTAACGGAGCATCTGGAAAACCCCATTCATGAAATAGTTCTCAGGAGTTTTTGCGGAGTCAGTATCTGACCTAGGTCTCATTTCTCCTTACCATCAGTGGTGTCACTAAGCACAAGACTCTCTAGGTTGCCCCACTCTGTGTTCAGCCTCTTCATCAGTTTGAAGGCATTCACTGGGTGCCCGAGGAAGCCTTCAGGGTCCTGTGTGGCTGTGGCTGTCAGTGAATCCAATTTATCAGCCCACCTGTTACAAAGATGGTAATACAGAGTTAGATGCACTTAAATGCACAAGCAAGAACAAATTAATAATAAATATTGAAAGTGTGTAGTACAGGTAGTTGCTTAGGTGTCTGTTTTTAAGTGCACTTCTGTGTATGCAAACATGGGTGTACACATCTGAATATGAATCAAATTAATCCATGTGTGTAACTCTGTGTCCAAAAACTCACCGTTTGACCTGCTCTAGTTTGTTCTCCTCTGCTTTGATGTAGTCTTTCAGAGATGTGACAAGGTCTTTTTCTGTGTATAACAGATCTGTCATCTGGCCTGAAGGACACAAATGAGAAACCATCAATACTGCAACTATAAATGACATAGAGCTTTACTCATCCTAAAATGTAATTAAAGGTTATTTGTTCAACAAAATGATCCTATGAGGTTAGTCGTGCATTATGTGAATGGTTTTACCTATGGAGGTGAAGAAATCATTGTGGGCTGAGAGAGACTGCAGGCAGCTCAGCAACAATAAACACAAACATGGCAGCTCCATCCTGGAAAAACAGTAAGAGAATTAGACTCTTTGTCAAATACAATAATTTGATGAAATCATGCCTATGAAAAGACTCCGAATGGCTTCTCACACTCCATTGAACATATCTTTTCTATCTGCTGATATCTGACTGATCTCTGCTAATGTCTCGAGCATCTCCTGAATATCAGATAACTGAGCTGCTACGTTTCCTTAAACTGTGAAGTCAAAATGACATCTCCATCATTACCTACACACACATCAACCTGTTGAAAATCAGACTAACACTAAGTTTCTTTTTCATATTTTAGTCATCTACTATCTAAAATACTAGGCCTCACTCACAGAGCCACATGAAACATTCCAGACTTTACAATTCATCAAGAACACTGCTTCCTCCATTTTCCTAAACCTCCATTTCCTCTTATTGTTACCTTTGATTACCCCCTCTGGTGCTGCCCTTTCTAAATTTAAAATCGTATCATCGAAGGTCAGATAATTCACTGACATAAAGTACTTCAGACTCTTTTTTTTATCCAGTAGAAAATAGTTCCCAGTAAAAATGCTTGGCTACAAGGCCTGTGGATTGCATAGAGTAACTTGGACACTATTTCTGGAAAAAACTATTTAATTCATTACGAAATAATTGTTCACGTATTTGCATATTTCTATTTTGGCAATTGATATTGCAGTTGTATCCTGTACATTACTTCTGAACATTTGCAACAGAATGCTCACTTCAAAACTAACCAAAACAATCTTAATCAATAAATACTGGGGGTATGAGAAAAATACAGGTGATAGATACAGGTGAACTGACCATTTAGGAAACAAAAATAAAAGAGCAAATTCGTATTCACATGCAACAAAAGCTAAAGCTAAAAAAGGATAACTAAAAAGCTCAAAGTACTTTTTTAATCCTTTTAGAAGTGCAGCCCTCCAAACACCACAGAGAGCCAAATATAAATCTGTGGTCGCTTTCACAGTGTCTCGTTTAGCTTTGGAGTTGGCACAGGCATAATAGCAGAGGCCTTCTGGTCAGCGAGGGGTGGCACTGTGATTTATACCCACACTAGCATAAATGAGAAGAGATCGCAGGTAAAACTCTGATAAAACATTTAAATCCGCTCAACAGAAGACAATACAGGGTAAATGTGTGGAACTTGGCTTATAAAAGTTCCTGGATTCATATATATTCATTTTTTTAAGTTTATGAGCACATATTTGAGATTCTCTGCAAACAAAGGAACAAACAAATGGGACTAAAAATATAGCCGAATCTGAACTTTGCCAGCCTTATGTGCAACACTCCGAGACAGAAATCCCCTCAGTGGAAGGAAGTACACTTGGAAGAAAGTAGTGGAAAGAAAGGATTCCAGAAGAAGAAGTGAAATTCCCACAAATCACATAACACCAGTGTGCAGCTGTAGGTGAACCTTAAAGACAGTTCTCTAGTGGATGTCCCTTAGCCAAGTGGCAAGGCTTGTTACAAATACAGCGCAGTTTACTAAAATATGACCTTTAGGGGCTGTAATGGATTATTTTTTATACAACATACTGTGTCTTATTAGAGACAGTACTGTGTTGCTTGTGAGCTTAAGCATGTCTAGGTCAAATATAACAAAGACAACAAGCACAAACTATTTTTCAAACTACTCTGATGCCTTTCTTTTAGAGACTCGATAAAGAGTAATAGTACCAAGGACAATACATATAGATTTACTGATTTGCGTCTGCCAGTGATGTATAGTTGGCTGTAAACATGCTTGAACATTCTGAAAATCAATAACACCCGCTATTAATTAAATAGCAAGGACTACCAGGTTTTTATAAGTAAGCTGCTCCCGTTCAAATGTACCGTATGGGCCTCTGACTGTGGCAAAATTAAGATAGTCTTTGACATAAACATTGGTTTATACTTGAATAAAGAATACTTGTATACATTTGCATTTTTATTTTTAATTTAACACATTGGGAATAAGCAAAGGAGGTGTCAGGTATAATTTCACACATTACTATTGGAAAAACCTGCATATATGCACACACAGAAAACTAAACAGCCACATCTACATTCATGCTTGCTGCACACACACGCATACACCTAGCGGGAAAGTAAAGGTCAGGCAAGAAACGTGCATCTATGCAGTTTCATTAAGCCTTTCACTGGAAGAAGACAACAGGCTCAGGCAGGTTCTGACTTTGCCACAAGGACAAGCCCTCAGTGAAAATAGGAGCATGACTTCATGTGGGATTTCAATTTGGGTCAGCAGCAGGCAGCAGAGAGGAAGGAAAATGTAGCTCAACCCGTCATATTCCACTAAAACTAAGCAAAACTACATTAAAATCACAAAATAAATATATTTCAATAATAAACGCAAATCATAACAACTTTTCATTATCACTATCTGCTACTGAATTTCAAGAATCTGTGATGACATTTACTCCAAAATACTTAAAATGCCTCCTCCATTTTTTGATTTCCAGGGTATAAATTCAGGGGATGTAATTACTGTAATTACTGTAATGACAGGGTGACAGCCACGGTGTCTGTCCTGTAACAATATTGCAGAAGAGCATTGTCAAGATTAAAGCTGCACATTTACCAGCTATAATTTCAGTGTGCATCGTGCCACACATTGCAGTGAGAGTGTTTGTGCATATATGCACTTGTACGTGACATTTGAAGACTTCAAATGAGCTATAACCCTTTAACCTGCCAGACACTTGTGGAGCTGTTAGCCTGAAAGTGTTTTTTTGTCATTTCATGCTGAGTAAATTGCCCTGCATTCTGTTCAGACACGCACATTAAGCAACTGTTATCTACGAGAATCAGGCTCATTGCACGAGAAAAGAATGTATTTCAGTGCTCACATTACCAATGAAGTATCACACCTTAGAAACTCTTACAGTTGCAAAATACAACTTGCTTTCCTTCTATTCCTTAAAAGAAACTTTCAGCTGTGTGTTTTCCCACATGGGAAACAGCAGTAGAGTGAATTTAGAGTAAAGTTTAAACAATTAGTAGATTATTAGACTGACAAAAAATTAATTGACAGTTCTGATTATTATTTGTTTCAGTCATTTTTCAAGAACAAATGAAAGGAATTTGCAGGTTCTCGTTCTCGAAAACCACAAAAAGGTCTATGAGTCAGAAAAGACAAGAACCTATTAATGGTCCAACTCACTCTCTGATCAACAAACAGGTTTGAAAGACATTTTATCATTTAAGGAAAAATCACCAATATTACGCAATTTTTCAGAGCCAAAAACTCCATGAACAAATCATAGTTTAACATGCAGTTATATCCCCAAATGACCAGATCGAAGCCTAAAATCATGACAGTTAATCAAAATCACTTTATTCTACATGTCTCAAAAACTTTGCAATGATCCTGTAAAAAAAAATAAAATATTCTGCACACCTTAGCGCAACTGAAAAGCCACAGTGACTCAGCTAAGACAAACCGTCCCGCGATACAAATTCAGTAACCTTTCTGATGAAATGCATGCTATGCTTACAAAGAGCAGAGAGGAGATGGAATAAGAGATTGAAAGGAAAAGAACGCATTCTTGACCAATAACATAAAAGCAGCACAATTCAGGAGCAGTATAAACTAGAACAGATTCTCAGGAAGTTCTTGGAGGACTCATTCAGCATGGTAAAATATGTTTCTAGAGTTGATATGCATCACAGTGAGATAAAGTTGCAAATACGTAAATAGCAAAATATCTCGTGGGGCATGTCGGGCCACCACTTTTCCCACAAATGAACATGAATTGATTCCTGTTCTTTTTTTATATTTGTAAAAATGTTTGACATAACTTCAACATACTGCGCAATAGACATTCTGTCGTTTCTCTACGTCTGTGCATGATTGTGGGGTTTCCCTAGACGTCCTGGGCTTTATGTTGCAGTGAAAAATTAGCCTACAGTGAGAAAAGATGTGAAAGGAGCAATAAAACCCCCAGAGACTGCCTCGGGTTCAGAAGGTTAATTTAGGATACTTAAATCGTGACTGTACAGTTTTTACATGGAAGATTCAGCTTCCTGTTGGTAAAAATCAGGGAGAAAAAAAAGCAATTCATATAATAATCTTTATCCTTTTCCGTAAAATTAAAAAAAGTGTGACTTTACTATTTCATGCAAATAAATTACCCTAAACTAAGGAGCACTCACATTATTCACACTTGAGTACTAAGCTTCACTGCTGTCACTACACTTGTGAACAAATGCAAGGCTGCTCCAAATAATAGTAGCTTTTCCACTGAGAAACTGCCTTGATCCCCATGGAGGTTTTGCTGGGAGTGAAGCAGTGGAGTCAGATAGCACAGGATGTGGATGGAAGAGGACTGCCACGTCTTCGCCCCTCCCCGCCGGGTAAACTCATGTGAGGGCTGCACTCTGCCCAATGGAGTCTGATTTTACCGGCAATAAATCCTGTAAAACTGACTGGCAGCGGGGGAGCTTTTACTGTATTAAAGGCAGCTGGTGTTGTGTGTTTACCTACTAAACCTGAATCGAGTGAGCATTTCAGTTAATTAGCTATGAGGAGTGGAGCTTGAGTGAAGCTAAAGTTTCTAGTATTTATCCACAAACACCCCCAATAACGTGGGCTAATATCCAATACGGCAGACTATATGACTGAATGTACAGAAGGCTTGGTGTTAAGAAGTAAAATATGTAACTTTTAAATGCTAATGTGAAGCTAATGCAGCCGCAGCATCCCACGCTGCTCTGCACTGGAATGCCACAACAAGTTTCGATAAGTTTGCAGTTACACTCCAGGCGTGGTTTTCACTTCTCATTTCTAGCTCTTTCCATCTCACACTATATTATTTTTTGCTTACTTTACAACCTTGTACTGACTTGGCTCAGTTTCACATCTTTAGCTGGTACCGGGAAACCATACATTTAAGCTAGTTTTTAGCTAGCTTAGCTAAAGGCTAAAAGCTGAAATTTCCTAAAGTTTCTAACGGCTGCTGCTGCTGCTGCTAACGGCAAACACGATTTAAAAAAAACACGGTCTGAGGCTGTAAACTGATGTGATAACTACCTGAAATAGCCGTACAGTGTTTGTATAGACTAGCTTTTCTTATCTTATCGGACCTAGGAGGTGATATTTACCTAATCTGGCGCATCCTGTAGCAGACCACAGATCCACAGCTCCTCTGAACTCTCAGCTCAGACTGACTCTGCTGAAGGGAAGAGGATGAATCCTGGTGGTTCGTCCTATCTGTGATCTCTCACTGCTCTGTTGGCCATCTGCTGGTTAAGGGGTGGATTTCTACAAGTCTGTCTGCATGCTACGTGCAGATCCTCACATGCTTACTAGAGACTTTTGGGGGCTGTCGTTTGTAAATTGCAGGGGGGAGGCGTCTGCAGTTGCACCAAAGTGGGTGAGTATTGCTGGAGGGGGTTTTGATTTAGAAATTATACCAACTAACGTCACCCTGCTGCCACGTGTTGCACACTCCTTCTTCTCCTCTAACCCATTACAATTCATGCATTTAAAAGACTTCCCCATTGTACACTCACCCATTCACACTGATCTTCTGTGCAGCTTTGCAGGGTTTAATTTGGCCAGACAAACCTACTTCTTTCACCTGGCTCTTTCTCCCACATTCCAGAAAATTCCTTCCTTCCTACCTAAAAAAAAAGTGTGACTGGAGGGGAGGGAATTCCTGCTGCATGCTACTGAGTTCAACAGGGTGGAGCTAAGTGTGCGCATGAGGCAGAAAAAGGAGTAGCATACTGTTAACTGTAATATTTCCTAGCTGGCATGTCCTGTGTAAACACTACACACTGCTTATGTCTGGGATAAACACCGGCTATTTGCAGGCTTTCATTTGAGAACTGTTGAGGCTGCATGACTCAGTATCAGAATATCATCATCTCATGGAGTCAAATTGAAGAAAACACTTTATTAGTGTGCAGGTTGTGACTATCACCTAGCAAAATGTCATAACAGAGATTCTATTATTGCTTTTGTTACTGAGGCATAGCACAAGAAACACTTAATGTGGACGGAATACTTAATTCCAGTCTTTGAGAATCTTTCTTTTAGTACAAAATCCACTTGTTTATTCAGTCTCAGATTGTTTTACACATTTTACCCAATTGTAGAAAACCATTATTATACACTTTCTCTTCACGTGAACTGTAGGAAAAAGCCTCCAGTGCATCTTCTTCCTCCAGTCATCGCCGGATGTCATCCAGGGAGGTGAGTCTGCTCCCAAACAGCTGCTCCTCATAGGTCAGCAGCTGGCGCAGGAAGTTCACGTTGGGTGCCGTGCATGCCCTCCTTTCCTTCAACCAGCGCAGGGCATGAAGCAGCGACCAGTGTCGGTGCTCCATGAGGAAGGCCAGCGTCAGTGCGGAGCTGCGACTCCGGCCCATGCTACAGTGGACCAGGACGCGGCCTGCAGGATCGCCCTTCAGGGCTGCGTTGATGAACCTGGACGCCAGCGGCAGAGCCTCCACCGGGTCCTGCTGGGCGTTGTCGCTGAGATGCAGCCTCAGGTAGCACAGCGTGTTGGGGAAAGCGTCGGCGCTGTTGTCAGTTGCATTGACCACATGTGTGATGTGCAGGTTCTTGATGATGCGGTAGTCGGAGGCCTGGGAGGCAGAGCCCTGGTAGAGAGCTCCTTCCAGGTTCTCTGAGGGGTAGATGGTGAGGGTGTGCCGCTCGGGTTCGACCAGGACCATACGTGGTGTGCAGAGGAAAGGGTAGAGGGCATGGAAGGCTGAGAATCCCCCAAGCAGGATCACAGGGTCCATTCCCAAACCACTGAGCTGGAAAAAACAGCGCTGGAGGTCTGGAGAGTCAGCCCTGGCCTTTACACTGCCCACTGAAATATGTACAAACCAATCACAGTGGGAGAACAGAGATAGTTAGAAGAAGTCAGTACAATCTAAACAGACAGCCAAGTTGATTTTAACAGCTCTATGTGTACTTGAGGCTCTGTGAGGTTGTACAGGCGCAGTGGTACTTTGAGCAAAATCCTAATATTAACATGCTGACATGCATTGCTAACATTCTGATGCTAAGCAGATGTGTTTACAATGTTCACCATCTGAGTTTAGCATGTTAGCATTTCATTAGTTTTGTAGGGATTAGACGATATCATAATATTGGACAAAGTGAAGCAGTCATTGATTAAACCCCGAAAAATCATCTTTGTTGCTCAAAGTTACATATTTATAGTTTTTTTTAGAGCAGATCTATGAAGTCCTTGCCTCTATCTCCACATACCTTTCCTTCACTTGCTGCAACCCGAGCACACCAGCTCACCTACAACTCCACTTAAACACTATAAAACCACTCCGCGCTACACCGTGGCAAGCTGGAATCCTGGAGTAATTCAGACTTACAAGTTAGAACTGGATGCAGTAATGATTCTAAAAGCTTCACCTTGCAAGTTGACCAGCTGGCTCTCTTGGTTTGTCACATGTGAAACCCCAAAAGACTGAATCAGTATTTTTGAGACTGTCATTGGTAGTTTCGAGGTAAAAATGCTCAGCCATGGGTTTTACTGCTTATTACTGTCATGATGTGTCTGCTAGCATATATATACATAGTGAATGTATTAAAGTAAAACACTGGATTTTCATTAGAGGATGTCTGTTAGGGGTCACTGAAGAAAATGCAATAAACATCTGAACCAAATTTAATGGCAATCTACCTTGTAGAGACATTTCAGTATAACCCAATATTGTTACCCTGCTGGTGGTGCAAGAGCAGAAGTTATCAGCTCACCAAAGATGTCAGGATTCGTCCTCTGGGGACTATGAATATCTGTAGAGAGCTTTATAGCAATCTGGCCGTTAGTTGCTAACATATTTCAATCTATGGTGCACCAACAAACTAGCTGTTATTGAAATCTACTGTACATAATCATTCCACTAGTATAACTAAAAGTATGGTTTTGCTATATTAGATATATCTTGCGCTGCTCAGTATGTTATTCTGCATGTATGCATGTGTTAAAGTATGTTGGTATACATGTCTGACCTGGGCTGCATCCTTCTTCAGCGTACAGCAGTATATTAGAATACTTCTGCAGCTCTATACAGCTGATTAGACAGCCCAGCTCAGGGTGGATCACCGTCACAGCCGCCCGCGCCGTCATCACGTGGCTGTCTTTGTACCTAACACACGCATTCATTCATTATATGCACATACATGATAAATTATATATTATAAATGCAACAGACACAGCGTATCTTCTAGTAGTAGGACGTTGAATGTGGGATTTATTGAGTTTAATTAGAGTGCCCTTGGTCATTATAATGAAATGACGAAGCAACTTGCAAGTCAACTGATGTGGTTTTCATAGTTTTTGCACAACAATGATGCCATGTGGCCCAGTGGAAAAAGTTACAGTGCTTTGTGCTTTGGCCACACAAACTATGCTTGTTAGTTATTTATTGTTGGTTTTCATCTTTTTATGGGATTTTTTTTGACAATAAAAAATATAGATTACAAAATCTATGCTTTAAATTGACCCAGAAACAGTGACTTGGGCAATTTGTGCCTACATCATTACTGAGGTCATCACATGACTGAAAAGGAAGTAATCTTTCCAGTATTTATACATTTATCCAAACCAAAAATCATACAAAGTTATGGGATCTTGCACAAACTCCTGCAATAAATGCTGTCTTTGTGAAGTTTATAATGTTTTGTTTTTGTCTAGATATATGCCAGACTGACCTGCTGATGGATTTGCATTTCTATACGAATCAAGTTTTTATTGGATCCACTCAAATATAAATTGTAGTAGAGCATCTTCCCACCTCTCTGCACTGCGACAGTCCAGGATGAGGATGTAGTGAGGATCATACAAAGCGGGCTGGCCTTCCTCAGCATTCAGCAGGTTGTACACTTGCTGTGGGGTGATGTAGCCTCGCTCTACACAAGCTACTTCTGGAAGAGCAGGAACTAGCACCTCCTCTGGCTCACACACCACTTGCAGGCAGAAGAAAGAGCGCAGTGTGGCTACATGTGTGTAGTAGCCGTGTGCAGACATTTTTTTTGTGTGTGTGTGCAAAGACGGAGAGAGCTGAAAGTAAAAATACACCCTTTACCTTTGTTCCGGATAGGTATGATGGAGGAATGGTTGCTGTCAGTGCTATTGAACTCCCTGTCAGAGATGCTGCTCACTGTTTGGAATGTGTTGACAGGCTCTCCGGAGGCCGCTCCACAACTGTTATTCACTCTGACATGTACAAAGAGGCACAGACACACCAACAAGTGCAATCTCAAGGCAGCAGTGAAGCAGTTCTGTAAGGGACAAAACCCAGAACCAGTAGATTTACAAATAAAGCGTCTCACAAAAACAGCACAACTATTTACCTGGTCAGTACTATGCCCATCTTGTTTATGTCATTTGGCAGATGCATCAGCTGTTCCCACCGACCCTTCATTAGAGGAACATGCTACACAAAGAGACAGAGAACAGTTTATGAAAAATGTTGAAGAAAATCCTCTTAAAAGGCCCAACAAGCAAGGAAATGACATGAAAAAAACTGTTATTCTTACTCAGTGCTGTTTCAGACTTCCCCTTAATTTAACTGGTGGTCTTGGAAACACAATAACGGTTAAGTGCTCTAGAGGGCCACATGGTAGCTGGCTGTGACAGGTGACGGAGGAGAGACGTGGACAGGAGTCCTACTTCACCCAAATTAACTACCAATAGTTGCAGTTTACTTTATAATTTGATCAGGACAAGATTTTTTTTAACTATAAAGACTTTAGAGCAGTATTTAGATAACAGAAATAGAGAAGGTATACGGGAGGATGCATAAAAATGCACATAGTAGGGTAGTGTTTAATGTCTGTATTAGGCCTAATGGTTCAAATTCAATTTTATTTATTATACAGCGCAAATGTGCAACATATGTCATCACACAGCACTTAACATAGTAAGGTACAGACCATAGGAATTTTAAACAGAGAACAGAAAACCTGACAATCCAAAGGCAACTTTGGATTACCTATGAGCAAGCAGTCAGCGACGGGGGGAAGGAACAAAAAAGCCTCTAAAACATAGTTATTAATGAGCATGAGCTAAAGTGTTTGGAGGTTATCAGCTAAAAACCTGTCAAATCATATTCCTTATTTACCAAAAGGCCATTCTTTTTAGATCACAGAAAGGATAGCTAGAAGGGGTAACACGACTCCAACAAAGGGCAAAACAAATTGATGTCAGCAGAGAATATATAGGAAATAAAGTAATTATTCAATAAAACATAGCTCCATTTTCCTGCAGGGGTAGGCCAGTGACATTTGAGATTTCCATTTGCATGAGGGAGTGTGCTTGTTGTGGGACAAAGTTTAGTTGGGTGTCTAAGTCTAATCAACATGGATGCTAAAATCCAAGGTTTTCCAGCAGAACACCACATAGTACCAATATGATCAATGTTATTCACTTCACCTGTCAGTGGTCAGAATGTTGTGACTGATCGGTGTAAGTCTTATACACTCTGTGTGGCCAATGACCTCCTCATGACCTCTTCCACAAGCACAATTTGCACATTACTTTGCATGTTCTTTTGCAAATTGCTTCCTTATTTTTCTTAAATGTAACATGTGTGGGCTGTTGGATACCTGAATTTCTCCAAGGGAATAAATAAAGTATCTCTGTCTCTGTCTATCTATACGTATCCTCTACACTGATGCAAAAGATTTAAACTGCATCTTAGTTTCCCTGTCGAAATATAGAAGTTTTGACTCTTACTGTATGCTTTGATGCAGCCTTCAGGTGTCGATCTCAGTCATGTCATCACCTCCCCTCCATCTTCACTTTCCCTCTCCATCCCTCACTCCTTGTCCTCCTAACCCGCTGCCACCTCCCCTGTTTACTGCCATGTGCCCCCCCTCACTGCATTTTGCTGTCTGTTTGTGTAACTGCTCTGACCTCTTGACTCCAGCCTGTGAGGTTTGCATCCTTATGACCAAACGTCAACTAAACAAATATAATTAAAGTCGGTGCAGCTGGTTTAGTGTGCTTTACGGCCCTTCTTTCCATGACACAGACAATGCAAGCCTTGTGTTGTTTTACACTGCTTTAATTAATTCTATTTGAATTTTCCATTCTGTGTTCCCTCTATGTTCTGTTATGAAGCATCAGATGTGCAACGCTGTAGTCTGTAGTTACCCATGAAACCAATAGTTACACTGTAAAAACAGTTAACAGTTTTTAAATGTCATTTTTAAAATGGATTTACTGTTATTTAATTTCATTTGTAAAAGGGTCATTCTGTGTCACAGTATCAGGTGTACAGTATATATGAATGTATCACATATTTGCAGTATTTTAACTTTTATGTCCAGTTGAAGTGGAGCTAATGCACTTTATATATGGTTGAATACATTAATTTAAAACAATGCATTGTGTTTTATAAAGCAAGCTTTTATTTTTCAATGCAATATCTGATGTGCAAAGTAACACTCAACCATTAAATATATGTAGTAAAATATAGAAGTACACTATTATGTAGTTTAAGTGTTAATTAGCAGAAAATCAAAATACTCAATTAACCAAATGGAATCACAAAATATAAACAAATAGCTGTTTCAATTAATTTTGAATTAGGTTAGTGAATTTAAAGGGAGTGAACACTTGCAATCACTTATTATACAGTTTGTATTTTTAATTAACTGCCAATACTTTACAGAAATCTATTTTCACTTTGGCATGAAAGAGTCTTTGCCAAAAAACCTACTTGACTTTAACCGAGATTTAATGTTGAAAAGCAATAAAAGAGAAAAACCTGTGTCCCAATAGGGAGAGATGAATGTTATGTTGAGTATCACTGCCCCCTGCTGTGATAAGTATTGATAACAGCCTGGTCTGCACTTTGTGGAAGGTCAGTGAAGCACACAGTGCACACATTTATCACTCCCATCAGTGCAAACACAAACAGTGTGCACTTTATTAGTGCAAACATGATCAGGCACAAACCTCCATTTGGTGCCTAAATGAACCCAAGAAAGAAAACCACCTGCAGCCCACAGGCTTGTTGCTGAGGGGTCAACTGCAGGTTTTCATGCTGCTGTTGCTTTGTGAGTTTCAGAGCTTCATCCTCTCAGTCTGATGAATGTGTTTACTTAAAGCCTAACTCATGCAGCCATGTGGGATCCTGTCTGGGTGAGGGGTGGGAATGGAAAGCTGTCAGGAATGTCACAAACAGGTGTCAGAGCTTCAGAAAATGGGTCCAGGGTTTTTACTTTACAATAGAAATACATTATCTGTATATATTAAAAAAAATAAGGTTAAAAATCCACCAATATTTCAAATTTTATGTCAGATAATATGGATAGATTGTGGAAACCCCCCTCATAAGGCTGAGTCATGCAGGCTGATACCTCTGAGATATCTGTTCTTGCTGGTGACACACTTTTATAGCGTAGATATAGCGTAGCTATAAAAGTGTGTCAGCAACAAGAAAAAAAGCCCACCTCTAATAACTGTCTACCTTGATTGCTTCTTTAATTATGGGAAGTCAAACAGACCGAGAGCAAAGTCCATCTGGACGCAGTGACAAAACAAATGAGGTGAATGTCCGCAGCGCAGAGAGCAGCTTCTCACCGAGCAGGATGGCAGCGAAGCAGGCGTCTGCTGGGAATCTCAGTCTGTGAATTTAATGTAAACGTGTGTCTGATATAAGCAGTAAGATGAATGAATGGCTTTCAGAGGGAAGGACTGGAGTTTGAAGATGAGGAATGACTCCATGAGGAACTTCAAACGGTGAGTAACGCGGTTCTGTCGCGCTTTTTCCTGCTTTTACGCACAGATGAGCTTCTTTAAATATGTGTATCTGGCACATCAAGTTGTTAAATGTTTTTTGCGAGGTTAATTTACCAAATATGTCTTTAATCTCACAGGGATGTACAATTCACTACTGCTAAACAGTAATCTGGTGACTTAATTTAATAACTCAAATAAAGTAATAATTTCGCCAGTATTGCTATTATGACACCAATGTTTAAATTCATTACATGGTACTTATTTTTTCTATTATCTAATTTTGATTATATTAGATTAGATTTACCTTTATTGTCATTGCACAGGGCAACAAGACAACCAAATACACTTTATATTCTAACCACAACTGCAAAAGCAGCAGTAAAATGCATTATTTACAGTATGTTACATTACTAATACAATATTTTACATTTCTACGAGTACAAGACTGTTTAAGCATTCTACATAGGCTTCATTAACATTATAAATTGTGTAATATTTAAAATTGAACCACCTTAGCATGGAAAACATAACTTGCACATTCACAAAAACAGATAAAGTTTTAGAGACTGAGCAGAATTAGAAAAACACACTACCAGTAAACACAAGTAGCACTGAGTTTCAAGACTATATAAAACATATTTAAACCTGAACAACCAATTAAGAGCAAGAACACAACAAGACAGAGTCTGTTGAGGATAAGTACTTCAAACTAGTTGGTTGAGTTTAAATTCAGTTTTGGATATAACACAGGGTCATTCTACATTGATTCACCAAATTTAAAAATCAAGTTCACCATCTCATATTTGCCTGAAGATCATATGTGTAAATCAATGGGGCTGCCAAATTTCAGGACTCTAGCTACATTATTTCTCAAGTTATGGCACTTCAAACATTGATCCACAGACTGGTATGAAGAAAGTGCCGCAAAAACATGACCCCACCTTCTTTAAGAATTTTTTACTGAAAAACCTAATGTTACCTTTGACACCAGAGTTTACTCATGGTCAACTCAATCAATATTCAACCCTTCGGCAAAAAAAAGTCGAATTGAAGATGATCAGGTGAATCTCATTTATGAAATAGTTTTAAAGATCAGCTGTAATGAGTGTGGTGAGGATTCTGTGACAGCTGGTGGTTAAACCTGGAATTCCTTTCTGCTGTTCTTTGGAGGACATATTGATTTTCTGACTGTTCCACAGTGTGAATTCTTCTGCTCACCACAACAGCACTAGATAACAGACACCTGCACTAAATAGCAAGGCCCAGCAACCTTTGCACAGAATGACAGCATGTCTTAGGTAAAAGATAATTCCATTAGCTGGGACACGTGTTACATTTTATGTCTGTTTCTCTGGAAACCAAATGAATCAGTAGCCAGTTGTGTTTATCTAGTCAAACTTTAATGGCATACTAGAGCTCATCTGTTAACCAAAGCAAGCCTCTTCTTTTGGTGACCATTTGAAAATAAATGCAGGTTGTTTTCCTTGTTCCTGTGTGATTCATGCCTATGACCTCCTGTGTGCAGTTCGAGGAGGTGGAGGACAGGATGGTGCGCCTCCGTCGTGAAGAGTCTTTCATCAAGTCAGGCACTGAAGCCTCTGGTTCCCACTTTCTGCCTGGTGCTGGTGGTGATTTATGGCCTGGCTGACAGGCTCAGGAACTTTGTGGCCGGCATCTTTGTCCCTCAGTATCACTACCCATATCCTGTGGCCCTCTGCTTTGGCCAGGTTGGTTTTCAAAGCCTTGATTTGCTTCTCTGGACAGTTCCCTCTTTAGTCAGGCTGAATCAATCATTATACGTTTTACAAAAGTTCGTAAAAGGCGTGTGAAGAGAGGGCTGCACATTTTACAAGGTCGATCACATGCCGTTTAGTTTGCATAGAACAATGTATCTCCTGACAGTCGGGTATTTGCTTGTGCTGCAGTTACATTTATAACGTCTCTGAAAGCATATAAGCAAACTCATATAACAACGAGATGCATACACTGAAAAAGTAGTGTCTGATGGTTTATTTAGTGTCATTTCATTGGTGTAGTCAACCCTCACATTGCTATTGTAAGTCAGCATTTGCTGTGTGTGCTGCTTTGAAGGACAGAGCAGAGATTTGGTGGAGCTGGGGAGTGACAGAAAGGCTCTAATGTTGCTAAACATGATAGATGTTTAACCAAATGGCAGTCCAAAGGCCTGACATGGAAATGTGAACCTGTCTAAAGGTTAAAAGAGGCGCTTGAGTGAGTTTTCTCAGTGAAAGTCATACAAGTCTACAGATTGACCTTCACTGTTTATATACACTTGTTACAGGTGTAATGTAAAAGTGCTGAAAATGTCAATTTTATAGTGTCTGACAAACACATATTTTACTTTGTATTATGGATGGCTTCACAGCTGTTGTGACACTGGAGGGGCTGTAAACACTTCACAGGTTAATATTCCACAGTGAATCACAGAAGTTGTGTTGGTATGCTGTACGTCTTGTGCACACATCCTCGATCTTAGTCCTCCACTTGTGTGATTATTTTTTATTATGCAGTTAATAATTTGCTTCAAAAAAACAGTACAATTAGTAGGTATGTGAAAAATTATATGTTAAATATGACATAGGTTGAATATAGCTGTGTATTATTCACAAAATAGCACATTTAAATGTATTAAAGGCAAGATAAACGACACTTGATTGAGCACAGTGACAACGATTATGGCTGCAGCCAACGATTATCTTCATTATACATTTTTCCTGTCATATTTTTGATGATTATGTAATCAATAAACTGAAATGTAATTACAATCTATCACAATTTCTCATAGCTTGACAAAACACAAAAAGATGTTGAAAATATTTGGCATTTTACCTGAGTAACTGATGATGATGATGATGATGATGATGATGATGCCATTATTATCATTGCACAGGGCAACAAGACAACCAAATACACTTCATATTCTAACCACAACTGCAAAACAAGCAATAAAATGCATTATTTACAGTATGTTACAGTACTAATACAGTATTTTATGATATATAGTATTTTATGATGATATTATTATTATGATGTTTTATTTTATTTTATAGTAATAATAGTAATAATAATAATTATTATCATCATCATCAATAAAAATAATAACTATTAATTCTCATAATTGTTGTTGTTTTTATTGTTTTTTATGATTGATAAATTTGATCTACTTATTGTGTAAAGAACTAGATGACTGGATGCAAACTCAGCTCCCTCTTGTTATGCGTTATTTGCATGTAAGTGTCAAAAATTGTCAGATTTTTACAAGGAGTGGTGGGTCCCTGAGAAATCTCCTGAATACATTTCTCCAGTCTGCAGTGAATGCCCTCTACCCACATGAGTAACAGTGACTGTGTTAAACCCACATTAATCATTGATTGAGTGGCTCACATCCGTATGACAAAACAACTTCTGCTTTCTAGTGGAGACTTTAGTTGTTAGATCAGTAATTAACGCTATATCTGATGTTTCCCAGGTTCTGGTCTCCCTCCTGTTCTTAAACCTCCTCCATGTCCTGGTGCCTCTGAAACCTTACTCCAGGAGGCTGGGTGAGAGGCTGCTGCTGCCTGCGATCTGTAACAGCGTTCAGATGGTGCTGGTCATGTGGGCCAAAGCCAACAGCTCATACTCAGGCCTCTTCCTCCTCATGCTGCCTCTGCTGACACCAGTAACTATGGGCTTCAGTTACGCCTTGAAGCTGGAATCTCCACCATCTATACACATCTCTGTTCTGATTTCCATCCTGAGTGGAACGTCTATAGTCATCACAGGTAAACCTTTACATTTAACTTAGAGTGAAATTAAGAGTTTGCAAATGTATCTCAAATCATCTTCTTTATTTTTTTATTTGTCAAATACACAATACAAAAAAATAAAATAAATAAAGCAAACAAAAACAGCCAAACAAATCTAAAACCTAAACTAATGTCTGAAAACGAGTAGGATGACATTTAACTTAGCTCCTACCTGCTACATATCTGTACATCTCATATCTTACTGTTTCCTGCTTGCATCAAACCTTATACTTTTATACCTCTTTAGAAATTCTGGAACACATTCGCTGTTTCACATTATTATATTTTTAAGCAATCTTTTTTGCATTTTTTCTCAAATTGTTTCATCATTTTGAGATCATCATTCAGATAATTCCATAAGTTTACCCCACAAATTGATCAATTTCTACTCTTCAAATGGTAGAATGACTTTAACAATCATTTCATGTGGAAGATCCCATATTGAAATGACAGATTACATACATCAATCAGGCATAACATTATTACCACCTGCCTAATATTGTGTCGGTTCCCCTTGTGTGCTCAAAAATGCTCTGAACCATTGAGCATGGACAAGAGGACCTCTCAGGGTGTCCTATGGGGTCTGGAACCAGGACATGCTGACATTGGATCCTTTGGGTGCTCTGGCTTGTGCAGTGGGGCCTCTGTCAATCAAACTTGTTCCACTGCATCCTGTTGATGCTTGATCACAATGGGGTGTAGAAAGTTTGGAGGTCAAATCAATATCTTGGGCCATTGTCATGTTCCTCAACATGTTCCTGGTTGTTTGATGTTTTTTCCATGTGGTGGGGTGCATTTTCCTGCAGGGGTAGGCCAGTGACATTTGGGATTTCCATTAGCATGAGGGAGTGTACTTGTTGTTGGACAATATTTATTTTGGGTGTCTAAGTCTCATCAACACGGATGTCAAAATCCAAGGTTTTCCATCAGAACACCCCATAGTACCAATATGATCAATGTTATTCACTTCACCTGTCAGTGGTCATGAGGCTGTGGCTGATCAGTATATATGTCAGTGGGATTTTTATAATTTTTATATCAATTTTATTACAGTCAATGAATGTCTGAGGTGTACATTTACACTTAGATAGCTTCTTCTCTCTCTCTGTGTGCAGCATCCAGCGGTTTCTCTGGTATCAACTACCTGGAGTACATATACGCACCCCTGACTTTAATCCTGCACAGTCTCTCCCTGACTTGGCTGGCTAAAGTGTCTGAGGCCGAGCGCCGGCAGCCTCCCGGTGCCAAGGCCTCTGTTTTTGACATCTACTATACCCAGCTGGTGAACCAGAGCTGGGTGCTGGGCCTGCTGTGGCTGCTGCACTCGGACACTCCCTGGAAAGTGTTGCGTCAGGGCAGCTGGCACAGTCTGCTCTTCCACGGATACCTGCTCGCCATCCTCCTGCTGGGGATGGTGCTTAACTTCCTGGTTGGCATTTCAGCTCTGTGCGTGTCACCACTTGCTGCTGCACTCCTCCACTCAGCAAGGCAGGTGATACAGCCGTTTTTTCATCTTTCGTAGCTTCACTCAGTGAGGACTACGGAGGATCACTGACTGTTTTGTACTGTATTAATGTGACATGCCACAGTGTTATTTCATTCTGTGGATAGTTCTCCTACTGACTCACATTCTCCTACAATATAAAGTCATAAAATAAAGACCGTCAGTCTCGAGAAGCAGCATACATTAGATAACTGTAATCCTGATAGCAGTTACAAATTTATGACATGCTAATGATTTACAGTTGAGTCCAAAGGTCCAAATTAAGATCCGCTTCTTTGTTTTACTAACCAATAATCAGTTATCAGGTGTGGTTTAAGATTACTACATTTGGAAATTATACGCATTATGACTTTTAGGTGGCACCCGTTGTTGTGCATCATATATTTATCATTAATATGTCACATATGCTATATACGCCGATGATGCATGCCTCTTTCTGCAAAATTGCCACTTTGATAGTTGCTTGCTCAGTGCACTTTTGTTGTAAAATATTTACTTGATTCATGTCAGAGGACTAACGCAACTGAGCACCAGCATCTGTGCAAGATAAGACACAGTGTAATCAAAACGTGAAGATCCAACTACCCAAACAAAGATCACGATGTTCTAATGTAAGAACATTACGTAATGAAAACAATGACAGGCCAACTTTGGCTTCAAAGACCTCCTCTAGTGAAAGCCAAGCTCATTTTTACCTTGTTAACATACTCATATGGTGTTGTTATATTTAAGAAGACACAATATAAGCAAGATAAGCAGTCGACTATGTGGTCGAGTGTTTCTATCTTGTAACCGACAGCCTCTAACGCACAAATTCAGCCAATCCAGAGTTTCATACATAACAGATCTTTGGAAGAAAGTCTTTCTGTATCTTTACTTCTCATTAGAATCGATTTCTGGTTCAAACATGTATCACTAAATTTCTCCAGTATCACAACTTGTTCAGAAATTGTGTAGCATAGAGCGGTTTTACAGTGTTTGTGCAGAGTTGTGGATGAGCTGGTGTGCTTGAGCTGCAGCAAGTGGGAAAGAATTCATGGAGAGACAAGCAGAACTTTACAGATCTGGATATTCTTTTCAATCCAGCAATGCAATTCAGTTCAATTTGTTATCCAATCAAAGTCAACAGCTTTTGTCTTTTGTATTTTACTAGCTCCAACACCAGGCTCGTGTTCAGAGATCTGACCCAGACGAAAACAACAAATGCAAACTTATCCTAGCATCCGTCCTTCACACTGTACAGCTTCGTCTTTCCCATGAAAACAACATATTTGTTTCGCTGCTATGAGAACTTGGTGCTTGATGCTGGACAAAACATAATCACACACCAAAGCAAAATAGTAGACGGGTCTGTTATGTATTCTGATTAACAGTCATGCTCAGACTTGTTATAATCCTCACATTACAAATACAGTTCATCTAAAGACAAATGAAATTTTGCTACAATCCAATTCAATTTAATTTATATACAGCGGGGAAAATAAGTATTGAACACGTCAACATTTCTCTCAAAAAACATATTTCTAATCGAGCTATTGACATGAAATTTTCACCAGATGTCGGCATCAACCCAAGTAATGCACACATACAAAGAATCCAAACATTTATGTTCATAAATTAAGTTATGTGTAATAAAGTGAAATGGCACAGGGAATAAGTATTGAACACATGAAGAAAAGGAGGGGTAAAAAGGTCTGGAAAGCCAAGAAAGCAGCTGGAGTTTGTCAGTATTTAGAAGGTTAACCTGTCCCCTATTAGTGCAAAGTAATATCAGCTGGTTTAGTCCTGATTAATGCCTTTTAAAAAGGTTTCTCACCAGCAAGGTGTTAGACAAGAAGCATTGCATGATGGGTAAAAGCAAAGAGCTGTCCAAAGACCTACGCAGCCTTATTGTTGCAAAACACACTGAAGGCATTGGTTACAGGCGCATTTCTAAACTTCTGAAAGTTCCAGTGAGTACCATTGGGGCCATCATCCGGAAGTGGAAAGAACACGGCATTACCATAAACCAGCCACGGCCAGGTGCTCCTCGCAAGATTTCAGACAGAGGAGTCAAAACAATCATCAGAAGGGTTCTCCAACAGCCCAGGACCACTCGTGGAGAGCTTCAGAAAGACCTGGAATCAGCAGGTACCGTTGTTTCAAAGAAAACAATAAGTAATGCACTCAACCGCCATGGCCTCCATGCACGCACACCACGCAAGACTCCATTTTTGAAGAGGAAGCATGTTGAAGCTCGTTTGGAGTTTGCGACACAACATTTGGATAAACCCATGACATTCTGGGAGAACATACTCTGGTCAGATGAGACCAAAATTGAACTCTTCGGATGTCATAAGACACAACATGTTTGGAGGAAAAATGGCACTGCACATCACCCCCAAAACACCATACCAACAGTCAAGTTTGGAGGTGGGAGCATCATGGCGTGGGGCTGTTTTTCAGCATGTGGTACTGGTAGACTTCATATCATTGAAGGAATAATGACTGGAGAAAAGTATCGAGACATTCTTGATCAGAATCTGCTGTCATCTGCCAGGCTGCTGAAGATGAAAAGAGGGTGGATCTTTCAGCAAGACAACGATCCCAAGCACACAGCCAAGGTAACACTCAACTGGTTGAAGAAAAAGAAAATAAAGCTGCTAGAATGGCCCAGTCAATCACCAGACTTGAATCCAATTGAAAATCTTTGGAAAGAACTGAAGATCCGGGTTCACAGAAGAGACCCCCGGAACCTTGAAGATTTGAAGGCAGTTTGTGTGGATGAATGGGCCAAAATCACACCTGAGCAATGTATTCGACTGGTTTCTCCATACAGGAGGCGTCTTGAGGCTGTAATCACCAACAAAGGTTTTTGCACTAAGTATTAAATAAATTTCAGTACGCGTGTTCAATACTTATTCCCTGTGCCATTTCACTTTATTACACATAACTTAATTTATGGACATAAATGTTTGGATTTCTTTGTATGTGTGCATTACTTGGGTTGATGCCGACATCTGGTGAAAATTTCATGTCAATAGCTCGATTAGAAATATGTTTTTTGAGAGAAATGTTGACGTGTTCAATACTTATTTTCCCCGCTGTAATGGCATTTCACCACATCATCTCATAGCACTTAACATAGTAAGGTGAAGACCCTTACGACTTTTAAACAGAGAACCCAACAATCAGTGGTCTACAGTTACATCCAAGCCATTTTAGGATGTTAAGGAATTGTTTTAATGGGGCAAAAAAATGTAAATATATGATTTTGATGGATAGAGACAAGTTTTAGGGGTTAAATGAATGACAAACAGACTGTGTCGTTTCAAACCCAGCTCTCTGGCAATGAAACAAGTCAGCAGCGCAGGTCAGACAATAGTTATTTATTTAAAGCTGAAGGTGGACTTCTAGTGTACAGCATGTATAAATGGAACTTTGGCCAGTTACTGATAGTGAAAGTGGGAATTCTTAATGGTGGTCACAAACCTTTGGACCCAACTGTATGTGCAACATAATTAACAGTATTTAAGCTACTTAAACTCCTGTTTTTACTTCTTACTACTTGTGTTTTCAACCAGAGCGCCAAGAAAGTTGTCCTTGAATGACTCTGATGGTTTTTTTTCCTCAGATGAAAGGGGATAACAATGACGGACAGGTTGAACTGCAGACAGACTTTTGATGCCTGTTTATTACATGTTTATTTAACAGTGTTAAAAATATGTGAACTCGAGTCATTGACTGAATGAATTTTTAACTAGAAGTTGGTTGAAGTTGCCCTCAAATGATTCTGACCACTTAAATGTCAGATGATTAGGATTTAGTGATGGGAAGAGCGTCACATAGATGCTCTGGTGAGGCTGTTGTATTTTATTCGAAAGTAACTGTTTTAAGTTATTACCTGAAGCTCAATCGCATCTTAATTTAAGAATAAGTTATTTTTGAGATTTTTTTGAAAATGTGAATATGTATTATATTTAAAAATGTAAATTCTAACATTTCTGATGCCTTGAAAATACTGTGAAAAATGTTGTAAAACCAGCTGAAGATGGTGCACATAAGACAATCTGTAAACACTAAATAAAGTGGAATGACACCGAGACTAGACTTTATTTAGAAAAAGCATTTATTCTGTGTGGAACAATCAAAAAACACACATTTATTCCGACACAACACAAAGCAGCTTCAACAGTAAACCTGACAGATATGGTTCAGCCTAATTTGTTGCATAATCTCACTTTAACATGTAGTTTACTGTGATTTCAAACAGAGTTAATGGAGTGATTCTTGCATTCTTCCTATCTATTCTTCACTCTTACTTGAAACTTTTAAGGTCACAAAACAAAGCTGTGAAGAAATCTGAAATCCACACTTTGGTAACATTAAAAATACTGATGGCAAAACACACATGAAAGTCTATATTTACTGTGCAACCAAGACTGAAGTTGAATCAATTTATCTTGTGCACATGTGCATTCAATAAGCTCCAAACAATGAAGGTTTCTAAACATTTAAAACGATTTTTACAGTCAACATCTTCTATTTGTCTGTTTGTTTGTATGTAGAGAAATCATTTTCACCCTAAAGCTCTATGGGACATCTTCAACATCCTTTGGCAACAGAAGTACCAAGAATGTCATAAAGGCACTTATCAGCTGTAGATATCGGTCTTTGCTGGTGTGTTTTTGTCACCTCTCATTCATTGTTTGAGTCTACATCTTGTCCTTTATGAGCGATCAGAGTTGGGCGGCAGGTGTATCCCCAGGCTCTGTAGCAGGTTCGAAGCCGGTCCGGCCAACCCGGCCTGGCAGCTGAGGGACTCCAGCAGGTTAGTGACCAGGTTGATGTCCACGTCTAAAGGCTGGATCTCCTCCTCGGTTTCTTCCAGTCCTCCTTCCCACAGGAGATTGCCATTGTCCAAGCCTGGTTTGTTGAAATTCTGCAGAAAGGACAAATATAGATTGAGGATGATACACATCTTGAGGTTAAGGTTGAGCAGTGGAAGACATGAAGAGGATGTGACGACAATCTGTATTTACCGTCTGATTGAAGCTTTGTCCGATATTAGTGCTCATCAACTCCTGATCCATTTGGTCCATGTATCTTTTGAGACTGTCTAAAGTTTCTGTTCCATTCATCTCCGCATGACCTGCTGAGGCCTCTTCCGTCTCTTCCACTTCCTCCTCATCTTCATCATCATCATCATCATCATCATCCAGATCATCTGAATCCAGCTCTTCATCTTTGCTTCCTAAAAAAAAATTCAAAACAGACCAATTCAGTAAAAAGAGAAACATGTGGCAAGTTTCAGCTACATATAGTCTATCTTCTGTTATAGCTTCTACTTGTTTTTTTGACTTTATTTATTTCATTTTACTCTGTTTTACTCTTTATTTACTTATTTATTTTAGTAATTTACTATTACTACAATTATTAGCATTTTTTAGCCTTGTGTTTATGGTTTTACCCTCTATATTTATTTTTATTCTACTTGCTCTTTCTCTTACTGGGATGTGGCACTTTAAGATTTTTATCTGGTGTTGTTGTACAAATTAATTTGGAATATCTTTTACTATGTTTGGACTGACCAGTTTTCTCTTGTTCAATGTTCTTCCTGAGTATTCTTATTTTATTTTTTGCCCTGCACTTTTCCTGTAAAGGTGCTATAACAAATAAAGTTCTTCTTCTTCTTCTTTTATCATATTTACTGTTCAGCATCTTTTATAACATCCACATACCTAGTAGTCTGTCCAGTGCGCTGGACATGGAGTCTGGGTCAAAACTAAAGGGCTGAGTTGAACTGCTCCTGAAATACAAAGAAAGACAATGTGAGGCCTGAAACAGAAATACAGTTAAGGAGACAATCTAAATAAATAGTTAATAATAATAAAAAGGCCTGAGTGTTAATACAGCAGCATTTACAACTTAAGAAGGTCATCAAAACAAAATTATGCACCTAAGAGCAATAAAATCTCACTCTAGACTTTGGTCAGATTTAGCAGCATGTGTGGGTGTGATTTTTTGTTCATTATCTTTTAGTAAATCATATATTCAGTGACTAAAATTTGCTTTAAATTATCTTGGCTTAAACTTCAAATCAATCAGCCCCTCAGTGACTTTGTCTCACCAGGGCAGTTCAGCACCCTCATGCGATGACATGGCATTGAGGAAGTTCTTCATCCCCTGACTGACAGCTACCAGGCTGTAACCAGCCTCCTCTTCCTCCTTGTCGTCCTCCGCCTCCTTCCCCTTCTCCTTTGCATCCCCGACGTGCTGTGCCTGCTTGGTGGAGCTGGAGGGGTTCCGGCTGCCAGCATCAGCTCTCCCCCCGCTTCTCTCCTGTAACAGCCGCTCCAAATCCTGAGCTGTGATATCCAGCCAGCTGTCACCTGGAGATTGACACAAAGAAAAACTAATTAGGGGAAATGGTTGAAAGAGAGAAGGGTAGAGAATGGGGGATGCATACCAAAAGGACACAAACTGAAAGGAACTGGCAGCAGGAAGCGGAGAATCCCAGGTGGCAGAGACCAACAAAGGCAATGTTTACTTTCTTGCAAGGTCATGCAAACCTTACAAGACATCCTTTAGAGTAAGTAAAATACAAATCTTCATAGGCAGACTTTATCTAACTAAATGAAATATAAATAGATACATTTATTTCGATATGTAAAGGATAAACCATCTAAACTGAGAAAATTCCACTTACAGAGGGAATGATGACTAATCTGAAGTAAGGATCCCAGTTTCTCTTTGAAATGTCAAACCTCCTCTTTGTACAGGAAATACTTACAATATAAATGCCAAAATTTATCATAAATTATGCTGCATAGAGGGTTTGTAAGTTTCTATGTTCACACTTTTTGATACTATTGCTCTGCAGTCAAGGCTGGTCAACTTCTAATCCAAATATGACTGAGACACGTTCAAGCTCTAATGTGCTTTGATGACTAATCTGCAAACGTTGCAAATACCTTTCAGGCCAGAAAAGGATAAGCATTTCATTGTCAACCCATTTTGCAGAGTTTTTGTTCAGCTCTTTCACTTACTGTCCTCTTGGGGGAGCTGTGCCTCGTGTTTCTTCAGCTCCTCCAAGTTGAACGGAAGGCAGCTGTGCAGCAGCTGGAGAACCTCCTCCCCTGGAGTCAAAGCGCTGAAAAAAAAAAACACAACAGGTGCATTTAGACAGATACACCTGGATGTCAAAGGCAGGTGTATTCACTCAGAGTCAGTCATGTACAAGCACAGCCACAGATCTCACCTTGATGTTGAGGCGACTGACTGTTTGAAGAAGTTTTCTGCAGATCTTGTAAGTTCTTTGTAACGCGCCGATCCTTCCAGCTCTCCCTGCATTTGACAACGATAAATCTTTTTTCAAACCCTCTACAGTGGACACATGCTGAGTATGCTGCATCTTTAACATTGTGTGTTTTTAAGTTTAATGACTAGCGCGCTAAAAAATGTGGAACTAACCCGGAAATAGCCATTTTTCTTCAAACTCTCCATGAAGCCTTTCCACTGAGGGTTACAGCTGACTGGGGCATCAGGCTCTGAGGAAGGAAGTCTGCACTTAGAGCACAGGATCTCAAAGCCATGGGCCTGGGAGCGGAGCAAAAAAAAAACAAAAAAAACAACAGATATACACTTTAAATGACACGCAAAACACCCCGCTATCTGCAGTCTTGATGGCAATAAAAGCATAAAGGATGAATACAAAATATAGATGATGTCTCACCAGTTTCATGCCAAGCTCGTGAGTCTTGTACTGGGGTTGAGAGCGAGGAGGAAGAGTGAAGCCGCTCCGTCGGTCTGGGGTGAACTGTTGCTGCTGCAGTTGTGCGTACAGGCATCGGGTGAACGTCACCTAGAAATATATATCAAAGTACAAAAGCTGAAACCGACCATTGAAAATCTGAAACAAGAACAAGAATATTTCCCTTTAAAAATTACACCTCATTTTTTTTCCCTACAACACTGCAAACTGTTGAAGACATTTGCCCAAAGTCCTCAAGCAAAGTTTGCTGCAGTGGAGTGTTTATTAGTATTCTGGTATACGGTGAGCTTACCAACACAGAGCGTGAGTCTGTGAAGGTAAGCCAGTCCAGAACATTTTATACAGCTGGTTAGAAAGTTGGGAGGGGACAGTATATAAATACAGAAAACAATAGTGGTCAGTTTGCATATAGTTGCTAATCAATGCCAAATGGTGATGGTCTGGCAGACAATAAAAGGTACGAGGACGGGTGCTCTAGCAGACAGTTTGCAATAACAAAAGGTGACTGAATCAAGGGAACTGGCAGACAATGGTAAGAAGGTTATCAATGACAAAGGCAATGGGATAAAGAGTGACACTATGGGTAGGAGGTGTCTCTTAGCAAAAGGATGTGCTAATTTCTCCGTCAAAACGTAAACATTTACCAAGGTGAGGACTCTCGTGTCAGCAGGAAAGGTCTTGAAGCTTCGACACGCCTGCAGATCTACTGGATCCCGCAGGTAGAACGCTGAAACTGCAGGAGCAACCAGGTCCGGTCGATGAGCCAACACAGTGGCGATACCTGCAGGTATGAAGCAGTGGGCACGGTGGAGGCCAGTTTTTATCTTCTCAGGGTATCTGCGTGGAAAGTAGAGATTGATACCTTTACAGTTGTTGTATGTTTTGTCAGTATCTGCTGATATATATCTTATGTTTCTGCAAGTCTTTTATGAAGTTTGTGGTAAAGACGCATCCAACACTGATTTGAAACTTTGCACTCTGATATTTTATAGAGCTATAATGACCACAGGCAGCTAATGCTAATACTGATGTTATCATGCAATGTGTTTTTACTTGTCTTTACAGCAGGAATGCACAGAATATTACATATTACAGAGTATTACAACCAGACTTTTCTCATGTGTGGAAGCCCTCTTACCCCTGTAGTCTTTTCCTCAGGGCTGAACAAATCTTGGGACTTGCCCGACAGGCTTCTGGGTGGGTAGACAGCAGTGCTAGAGCTTGTGCAACACTGGGTACCACATCATTTTTGAAGCCCACTGAACTGGATTTAGACAGGCAGGGCAGGATATGCAGTTCTCCCCTATAAATAAAGACCTGCAAAAGAAAGACCTGCCTTAAAAATTTTACACCATTTGAATTGCGAGGCTTTTTGTGCTTACAAATAACAACTAAGAATGGGCCAGTGCCATTAAAAATAGAGTAGTAGTAGAATTTTTCACTTGTGTATGAGTCCGTCAGTGTTAAGATAATCATCATATCTGCCATCTGATTATAATGACTTACCCTGTTTTCACTGGTGTCTGGGTTCAGCCACTTGGGAAGATAATCAGCTGCTTCAATCAGAATAAAATCCCCATCATTGTCCTCAACTCTGTGCAGAAAATGGAAGTTGGAAGCTGAGACACAAATGACCGATATGCACTTCAACACAGCAATCAAATTATTATTTAAAAAATCCAAACAGGGCACATCTTGTCTCACCTGGCTGCGAGCTCGGGGAACGCCTCTGTGATTTGTTGCAGGAGGTAAACAATAAACCACTCATCCTCAATGTTGTCTCCAAACTGAGTGCTGCCTCCAAGGTGAGCAGGAACATCTCCTGTTAATAAACACAATGCATACCAGACATTAGAGTACGGTACCTAGAAAGTCTTGACAGTCACACTATATCAGTCTAGATTTGAGTTGGTGACAACAGTTTACCTTTCTCAGGAAGATATTTGAGGTTAAAAGGCTGATGCTGCCAGATATACTGCATTAGGAGTGGAGCAACCTTTGCCAGTATCTCCTCTAGTAGATGAGTGAGGCGTGCTTCAGTCTCTTGTGAAGCTGAACCGTCTTTCTGGATCCAGAAGAGTTTGTACTGAACCATGTCCTCCTGAATTACTCTCCTCTGTAGGGTGTCCATTGTTGTATTTTTTAAAGACCTGAAAAAAGACATTATATGTAAGGTCTGCATTTTGAGCTATTCTTTAATCATGTCTCTAGATTCAACTACAAAGCAACAGTGAAGTATTGGTATTAGCTAATGTCTCAGTCATGTAGGTAACAGCTAACATGCATTAATGTAATACTGTTGAAATTCACAACAGTTTCTTTAAAGTATCAGTCAAACTTACCTTGTCTTGTATTTAAACGTGAAATACTATGTCGGCGTAGTCCGGAGTGGTGCCAGTGCAGAAGAAAACGAGTCTTTACTCATTTGTATGTGCGTTGCTATCACGCTATCGGAGTCTGTTTGGGTCCTACAGCGAATTCTAGTCGACTACCCCAAACGCGTAACAGATTAAGTTCCTACGTTAAATACGAAAAGTTTTCAGCTGTACTGTAGATAAAAAATAATTCAAACTGCCCCAAATATAATTCTAATAATTTTATAAATAAACAGAATTTTTAATAGCGATTAATTGATTACATAGCGAGAATTTAGAGTTTAGTCAACATCACGTCTACTGAGGTCAAGCGGACACATTTAATGGTCGTAATCACGTTGTCGCAAAGAAGGCTGGGAATTGTAGTAATATAGCGTAACATATTTTGGCTAGTTTGTAGCAGTCCGAAATCAATTTCCCATGAGACCCCGGGGTTACGAAGTTGCGTATCCATGACAGCCGCAATATTGTTGTTGTCGGTGGTGCTAACCATGGCTAACATTAGCAAAGAAAATCCTTTGAGCTGGCGATAGCTAGCTCCACTAACATTGTCCACTCATTTATTTTAGAATGTTAACTGAATTTACAGGAGACTTTTGGAACAAACAAGATGCCTATTTAGTGTAGCAAGGTTAATTTAACAGGAGACGTGATTTTTGGGAGAATTTTACGATGCTATTCGTGCCTTGTTGATTTTTACCTGTAACGCTAGCTAGCTAATTTTAGACGTAGCCTCGTCTTTAACATTAGCAGTTAGAAACAACGTTAGCATCTTTTTACAGAGAGCTGTCCAGTTTTATTTTTTGGTGGGCGCTGAGGGCTTTTTTTTTTATCTGTGTGCTAATGTTAGAGAAAATGTCAGACCTCCATCCAAACTGTTTGCAGAGAGTCCTGGAAGCGGAGGCAAGAATGAAAGACGAGGGCTTGAGCCTATAAAACGGAGACAAGGGAGAATGATTTCACGATACAACAGGAGACCAGTATCGCACAAACTTGAAATGTGAGTACTGTTATTTAAAAAGCAGAAATGTATTTGATATTTAATCAGCTGTCAGGGGTTGATGCTACACTGGGAGGAAGCAGGATGAGTGACTGACATGTTGTCCAACACTATCGATTGACAGTCTAAAATTAATATTTGTATTGACCCAGTTAGTGACTGCCCATCTGGTCTCTCGCCTGGTTTAGACACATAGAGCACATGATGATCTCCACCATTCTAACTGAATGTTGCATTTATTTCAACCTACCACACCACAGTAGTATTTAACCAACCTTATTTTCCCATTATTTCCACTATATCATGGTTTATAGAACAGTTAGACATTGAAAACTATACATAACTGTATATATGGGTATGCAAAACCAACAATATGATCTTTTAAAGACATAAATTAACCAAACTTATAATAAAGTGACTAACGCAGATCAAGATTCAAGAGTTTTTATTTGTCACATGTTCATACAACGTGTGCAGTGAAATGCAAAGTGACTGTTCTCAAGGCTGTGCAGTAACAATAAGACAATATAAAAAGGACAAATCTTTAAAAAAAACAATACAGAATTAGAGAAAAAAGTCACAATGTCATAAATAATGAGGTAGAGATCTTAATCTAAAGTGCAGTGTACATTGTGCAAGAGTGCAGTTGTGTGTGTGTGTTTGTGTGTGGCATATGGCTGGAGAACATCATATCTTTCATATCATTTGGATGTTTCTCTTTGTTTTTGCTGGTTTCTGAATAATGTAATAGATCTGTAAAAAGAAGCACAGCATTATACTTTTATGTCAGCTTGTTACTTCAGCTGGAAGCCCATCTCTGCCATAAAACGCTTCACCCAAATGTGACACACGCCCTGTGTTGATTACTTTTTTTATACAGTCGTGGGTTGTCTCGAAGCAGCCTTGACCACCACCCTCTCCCAGAAGAAGCAGACGATAACCAAACCCCTCAACGCTACCTCCACGACCTGCAGGAAGCTGTCTCCGCACACAACAGGTATCTAAGCTTTGTACGCTCTATATGCAGACGTATAGGCCTGGGTTGTTCTACAAGGAGGCAGATCTCAAGATCAAACTACTTGCATCTAGTACACACACACATCCTCTTACCTGCATGTTTTGTAATGTTACACCATCTTGAGTGGACAGCTGATTCCCAGGGTTCTTGCTATGTGACACCCACAAGCAGTGGATTAATTCATATCACATTGCCTCCTTCAGATGTGCGGTTAAAAGAATAAATAATGAGGCAGCCTGTTAGAATATTCAATTACTTTGACATTTGCCCCTCATTTTCCACTTTGATTATATCACAAACTGTCACCAGTTAGATTTCCTCAGCCACTTAGCCGAAACTTGATTTACATTTTGACAGATACAATATGTTGATGAAAAGGGATGATTTGCTGCGTGAAGGAATGTTAGAAACCTGTGTGTTCCCTGCATGTTTCATATAATGATCAGACATAACATTATGATCACTTGCCTAATATTGTGTTGGTCTCCCTTATGTGCTCAAAAATGCTCTGATCCATTGAGCATTGACAAGAGGACCTCTCAGGGTGTCCTTTGGGGTCTGGAACCACGACATTGGTACTGGATCCTTTGGGTACTCTGGCTTGTGCAGTGGGGCCTCTGTCAATCCAACTTGTTCCACTGCATCCTGTTGATGCTTGATCACAATGGGGTGTAGGAAGTTAAGAGATCAAATCAACATGTTGGGCCGTTGTCATGTTCCTCAGCATGTTCCTGATTGTTTAATATTTTTTCCATGTGGTGGGGTGTATTTTCCTGCAGGGTAGGCCAGTGACATTTGGGATTTCCATTTGCATGAGGGAGTGTGTTTGTTGTGGGACAATGTTTATTTGGGAGTCTAAGTCTCATCCACACGGTTGCCAGAATCCAAGGTTTTCCAGCAGAACAGCACATAGTACCATTATGATCAATGTTGTTCACTTCACCTGTCAGTGACCATAATGTTGTCGCTGATTGGTGTAGTTCATTTCATTCCTTTTTAGGTTATACAGAAGCCATGTAATTTCTTTGTCCTTCTGTTTAGCTCAGAGACGTCTGCCGCCTCAGGCCACTCTGACTGTCCCACCGTCATCTCAGTCGACTCCAACCAGTCCTGGTCAGGTATCCACAGCTCCACAGGTACTGGCATCTCCACCGAGAGGAGCTCTGTTTTCTCCTGGGGCTACGATGTAAGTCTGCTCTTAAAAATAACAGTCCTAATAGTGAACTGATAGTGTCAACTAAGCTGTTTGTGCACACACTCACATGGGACTTGTTTATCCTCTAGCATTTTTTATTCTTGCTGTTATTCTGATTCTACAAACATACAAACACACAGAGTTTGATGTGTAATGTTGATTTACTCACTAACACTTGTCACTTCTTTGGCAAATGTGCGGGAAACGGCAAGAATGTACAACTAGTATTTGTGCTGAATAGCAGATGGCTTGTTTGTCTGCTACTTCTTTATTAATGCAACGCATGATTCTACTGGGTATTGGTTTGTTATTTTGCTGCTTTCTAGACTCAGCTGGTCGTACAAAACTTTTCCAAGACTCAATAATTTATTTAGTTCATTGTCCTCAAGTTGCTTCTGAGAAGAAAAAAGCTCAGTTATGCAACCTAACCTACTCCTTGCTCTCCTCTTTCTCTATCCCTTTCTTTTTTGATATCACATGAACTATCCAGCTTGACCACAGTCACATGTCGAGGGACCGTAGGAGCTAATTATCATGCACGTTGAAGCTTGCTGCGATGATGTGTTGCCAGTAACTGATGAACAGCAGTGGCTTTCAATCATGGAGCCGGTGTGTGAGAACAGAGGAGTAACTACCTTTCTTTCCCGTGTTTCTCTCTGTTTTTCTGTCCCATAGGAGTTCGACAAGGCAGCGTCTCGGCAGGTGCAGCAAATGTTTGAGGAGATCGACAAAGAGCTGTACGAGGGGAGAGACAGCGGGGGAGGGATACTCCAGGGGCTGCAGGATGAATGTCAGCAGTGGGCCACACGTTTCCCACATCTTCGGTGTGTTATCCACTGTTTCCTACCAGCTCCCAGCTCTTTGAGTTTTCTGAGTGAAACATGGCAGCAGTGGGAACAAAGATTAAGGCTGATTGGGAAAAAAAACATTTCATTCTTGTCGGAAAACACTTTTTTTTACCTGTTCATTTTTCTCTCAGGATCCTGGGGACTCAGCTGCTGTGTCCTAGTGATGAGGGCTTCCAGTGGTATGCTACTTCAGGGAGAGGCAGCTCTGCAAGCAGCCCATCAATAGGCAAGGAAAGCAGTGTGAAGTCCCAGGAGAGAGATAAGGGCTGCACAGAGTAAGTCTTCACTGCACTGACTCACTTGTTGGCTGACTGACTGGAGGTTAAAGTTCATCTGATACAGTTTCTCGAAGGCAGATTGCATTTTGTGGTAGTCATGTCATTCTATATGGTGATTTAACACATACTGTAATATGTATGTCAGTTATTCTTTGGAATTGCTCCAAAACAGCTCAGGTGAAGTTTATTCAGCCGTTGTTATTAGTCAGTCCTGCCAACACTAAATAACAAATACATGGAACAATTTACACTGTTTTTGTCTGAAGCTTTGGCCCAAAAGAACGGCTGTGTCTATTTGAAGAAATTTTGTTATGCCTCCCTGTGTCTGTGTCTGCTGGCTGTCCAGATGACTGATGTTAGCGTGTCAATTATAGAGGAGTCCCGAC